>CM065590.1:404818784-406018784 GCA_033119425.1 Bufotes viridis | reverse complement strand
TATTTCATTTTCATTTTTTAACCAGATTTGGTCCAAATGTTTAATTGCATGTCCACTTTCTGGATATTTCTGCTGTTGTGGGTAGTGCAGCATGGTCCCATTGAAGCGTATAGAGCACTGCTGCCCTATCCAAAAGAGCTGCTACTATGTGCCGGGAGTTCCTAGGTACCTGTGGCCTCTTAAACAGAAGATCAACCGGAGTGCCAAGTCGGCCCCGCCAAAGTGGTACTAATGACTAAGGCCTCATGCACACGACCATTGTTTTAGTCTGCGTCCGTGCTAACCCATTCACTTCAATCCGTTGCTCCATTCCGTGGCCCCGCAAAAAAAATAGAGCATGTCCTATTCTTGTCCGTTTTGCGGACAAGAATAGGCATTTCTACAATGGGCTGCGTTCCGTTCCGCAAATTAGGGAACGCGGAGCAGCTTCCGTGTTTTGCGGACCGCAAAACACATACGGTCGTGTGCATGAGGCCTTAGGGTACTTTCACACTTGCGGCATGGCTGTCCGGCAAGCTGTTCCGGCAGGCGAACAGCCTGCCGGATCCGCCATGCCGCAAGTACCCGTGTGCTGCTGCTCCGTCCCCATTGACTATAATGGGGTGGAGCTATGGCGCAGCACGGCAGTGATCGCTGGACTAAAAAGTCGGACCTGCAGTACTTTTAGTCTGGCGATCTCCAGCCGTGCACTGCCGTGCTGTGCCGTAGCTCCGCCCCGACCCATTATAGTCAATGGGGACGGAGCGGCAGCACACGGGTACTTGCGGGATGGCGGATCTGGTGGGCTGGATAGCCATGCCGCAAGTGTGAAAGTACCCTTATCCTAAGGATATTTTCCTCTCAGAAAACTCCTTTCAGATATGGTAGAGTGAAAGCAGACCTGGCAATCAGCTGATTTCTCCATGTCTGGCCTCTGAAACGCCAGGCCCACCTCTGTTTTCACCTTCAGACATGTTTCTCCTATATTGACCACTGCAGGAGAAATGTAGTATTAGGCTAGGTTCACACAACATTGTGTTGCATTAATGTCGCAAAACAATTTTTATAATGGTAGTCTATGGTGTCGCATTGTGACATGCTGCGACTGCGACGCGACAGTCGCAGAAAAATCCATCTTGAATGGATTTTTCTGCGACTGTCGCAGTCGCAGCATGTCGCATGTTGCAATGCGGCACCATAAACTACCATTATAAAAATTGTCGCGCGACATTAATGCAATAAAATGTCGTCGTGTGAACCTAGCCTTACAGTCAAATGGATGAGCTATGTCCACCATACGGGGAGCGGCTCTTGAACATAAGGACCCCAATAGACAACCTCTGATGCCTCTAGACTCTTTTTAGGTCTCGGTTCTTTTGATGTATTGCTAGATATGGGTTATTTTCACCTCATGTACAGTGACGTGTAGTGTGTGTTCAGAGCTGTGGCTTTGGTCTAGAAGGTCTATTTTATTCTACACCCATATCTGTTTTGCTGTGTGGTTTGAAGTAAGAACAATGATAGGGATCTCTTCACCTGATGTGGCAGGTATAGCGACGTCAATGCATATGGCACAGACGTCACGCGGCTCCTCGCACTGTGTTCTTCAGTCCCAGCACCAGAAACCAAAACTTGTTTGTGATGTCTACGTAGGATAGGCTGACCAATGAGTTGTAGACAACTTAAAGTCGTTTTCCATTATTGTTCAGTAAACATTAATATGCCTGAATTGGGAAAACTCGTTGTAATAAATTTTACCTTAAAGGGGTGGTCCAGAATATTTTTTACATCTCCTAACTTCCCTGTAGGACCTGTGAAAGGAAGCATACTTACCTGCTCCCCACTGCTTGAGTCTCTGGTTATCTTCGCTGCGCTGTGGCCCCAACATGTAAAGTTCTGATATGGATGGGATCTTGTACAGCCAGTGACTGGCATGTCACTGTTGGGTCATGTACTTCTTGGGAAAACATTGGGGGGTTGTTAATCCTAGACAAACCATTTAAAGGGGTTGTCCAGGATTTTATTATTGGTGGATAGGCCATCAATATCTGATCGATGGGGATTCCGTTACTCCGAGTCCCCACTGATCAGCTGAGATTTGGGGCCTTGCTGGGGACCAGGAATGAGATTCGTGGCCTTGTTGGAGACTTACATTATTGGGGGTGCCATGCTGGGGATCGAGGATGATGTGACCATTTTGAGCTGGGAAAGGGAGGGGGTCGCCCATGGTTGTGTGTGAGCTGAGGCGACTTGTGTACAGTACTAGAGCTGTTATATTAGTCCTGCTGGGACTGATTCTGTGTAATGTGCTGATGTAACGCCAAGCATAAACTACATTATTTTTGTGTCATCCATCATCCAAAAACCAATATGGCCGCCGTAACAGCACCCACAGGGGGTGTCTGATAAACCCACATATAGTATTCTTATTCTTGATTGACAGGGCCAGGTTCCTGCATAGCCATCTAACCTGGCCCTGTGAATGGAGGAGAGGGAGGGGCTGGCAGAGGAAGCAAAAGTGGCTTGGGCCTGCCCATAGTGCACTCAACTGCTAATTTGCATATGGATTAAAAGTCCTCTTTTTCTCCAGAATAATGCAATAGATCAAAGACATACATTCAGCTGAGCTAACCCTAGAAGGCATTGGGCCAGATTCCTGTTAACGATTGCCTAAACTAAGAAGATATAGAATGTATATGAGGCGAGCAGAGTCCAAAGGGGTTAGTGCACTTATGACATATGGTGGACAGATAAGGACCACCAGGAGTGGTTTACGCCCATGTAGTGTACACCTTTGCACTGTAATCGTATGCTTTTTTTGGTTTCATGGTCAAATAAAATGTAATCTGCTGTAATCTGGGGTAAACTGTGAAGAGGAAAGCCCCAGAATTTCAAGTTATTGCCTTAACCCCTTTCGGGCTGGGCCAATTTTCTTTTGTTTTTTCTTCCCCCGCCTTCTAAGATCCATAACTTTTTCCATTCACCTAGCCGTAAGAGCTTGTTTTTTGCAGGGCAAGTTATAATTTAATGACATTGTTTAATTTATAATTTGTATTGAAAATGGGAGTTTTTGAAAAAGTTCTTTGTGGGGGTGAAATAAAAAAAAAAAAAAAACTATTACACCATTGCTTTTTGGGTTTTGTTTTTATGGCGTTTGTTGTCCACTATAAATGACATGTTAGGTTGAGTTCACATTTCAGTTATTTCCATCCGTTATTGTGAGCTAAGGCTACTTTCACACTAGCGTTAATATTTTCCGGTATTGAGATCAGTCATAGGGTCTCAGTACCAAAAAAAGAACGTTTTGTCCCCATTCATTGTCTGTGGGGACAAAATGTAACTGAACAGAACGGAATGCTCCCAAATGCGGTTTGCTTTCCGTCCTGGGATGCATCCCCATTGACTTGCATTGTGGGTCATGACGGATCCGTTTTCTGACACAATAGAAAGTGGATCTGTCCCCCATTGACTTTCAATGGAGTTCATGACTGATCCGTCTTGGCCATGTTAAAGATAATACAACCGGTTCCGTTCATAATGGATGCAGATGGTTCTAGTATCAGTAACGGAAGCGTTTTTGCTGAACCCTGCCGGATCCAGTAAAAACGCTAGTGGGAAAGTAGCCTAAAACCCATAGTAAAGCCTTCTCAGAGATAAGGTATAGTGGAAAGATCTGCACCAGTTTGTTTTTTTTCACCTAGAGCTACAGTAGTTATGGCTCAAAATAACTGACCAAATAACTGAAGTGTCAACTTGGCCTTACTAGTTTCTGTGCGGGTCAGTACCATTACAGAGATACAAAATTCATATACTTTTTATTATGATTTACTAAAACAAAAAAAAAAGTTGAAAAAAAGGCTTTCTTTTTGCCTGGCGAACTGTAGTGTTGTTTTTTTTTTTTTTTTTTATGGAACCATTTTCATTCATACAGCTTTTTGATCAGCTGTTTTGGGGGGTGATTGTCCCTCATCATGTGAAGCAGAGAGAACTGACTTAGCTGGGTGAGAGGCCTTTGTTGGGATCTAGGGTTGATACTTTTTCTTGTTGTAAAGAGTGCCTAGTAGGTGTAAGAAGTCTTTTTAAGCCATGCAATCTTAATTTCGGAAAAAGGCATATAGACTAGCTAAGGCCGAGTTCACAACACCGCTCAGCCTCTCCGTTCTCCTGCTCCGTTATAGAAGCAGGAGAACGGGAAGGACGGATTCGGCACATAACTGAGACAAACTGAGCCTACGGGCCCCATAGGCTATAATGGGTTCTGTTAGGTTTCTGCTCAGAAGATGATTTTGGAGCGGAGAGAAAAGTTGTGCATGCAGGACTTTTGTCTCCGCCTCAAAAATCTTTCTCTGAGGGGAAACCTAACGGACCCCATTATACTCTATGGGGTCCGTAGGTTCCGTTCGGCTCAGTTATGTGCAAATCTGTCCTTTCCGTTCTCCTGCTCCTATAACGGAGCAGGAGAACGGAAAGGCGGAATGTTGATGTGAACTTAGCCTAACTTGCATAGCTTTTCATCCGGGGAATATTACATGGCCAATAAGACTCCTTACGCCTACTAGGCACTCTCTACAATAAGAAATAGTACCCCCTGACATTGTATATTGCCATCACATTAGTTAACAGTAGCTGCACTTTCAGAGAACTTTTGACTTGTCACAGATAGGGATGAGTGAGCTTCTGTTTTCAAGTTCGGCGTACAAGGTTCGGGTTATCTAAGAATTCCGTTATGGATTCCGCTATCATGGACCATAAGTTATGTATCACGAACTTGAAAACAAAAGTTCGCTCATCCCCAGACACATGAGAAATTTTGATGATCTCCTCCAATCACTGAAATGAAGGAGCAGAAACAATGTGCCCCTTTGGGTCTCCTAAGCTATCCTCAACTCATTTGCTGAAGACTGACTCCTAGACTTCTATGATGCCTTCTTCAGCTAACAAGGAGAGACAATCACACTTTGTTTCATTGATCGGATGATTACAAGGATGTTTAAAAATTGCTATTCATTGGTCAAGAGTCTTGAGGACGCCCCTCAATATTAGTGAGACATCTGCATATCGGCCATCCTTATTGTATTATCCACTTATTTTATCTGGAAGAGAAAGAAAAGCTTTATTAAGAATTGTTCACATCTGCATAGGGGACTCTGGGCCTTCGTTGCAGAGTCCTATAATGGAGCAGAACAACAGAAATCAGTAGCCGTGGTGTGAACCCAGCTTTAGTGGTTGTTGTAATAGTGCTTAGAAAACGAAAACATTTTCTGAGGCGATGGAGCCTGTGAAATCCCCTGCATTTTTGGACTATTATATCTGACGGCAGCTCATGGGAAGGGGACCGCACATTAGGCATCTTGAAAGTCCCAGTATCAGGTGCTGTTCTGTCGGGATTCACATAATTACATTTATGAAATTAAAGTGTGTCCTGATATGTGGTGGTGTGGTCTATAAGGCCATTTTTGAAGGCTTCACTATATTTAGAGTTGTTTCAGTACCAAAATTTTGATTCGGTATCGATACCATAAAAAAGTATTGCGATACTCGATACCACGCGAAAAAAATAAAAACCGCCAAAAAAATCCGCGTGCATTCCACATTTTATGAAGCCGCCGGCTCATAATACAACAGTCCTATCCTACTTTTTTGTGGGGACAAGGCGACTAAAAGAAAATGGCGAATCGTACATTTTTTTTTTTTTATTTTTTTTTATTTTACGGCGTTCACAGCATAAAAGTGGATTTTTTAATAGTTTGGACTTTTGAGACGTGGCGATATGTAATATTTTATTTATGTATTGTTTATATATTTTATATGTAAAATTGGGAAAGGGCTGGGGTGATTTATAATTAATATTTTGGTGTACTTTAACTTTTTTTTTTTTTTTTACAGTTTATTTATGAACTATTTCCCCCTTAGGGGCTAGAACCTGGGATATTCTCATCCTATTCCCCCTAATAGAGCTCTATCAGGGTGAATAGGATCTCACCCTCGCCCTGCTGCCCTGTGCACAGTACACACAGCAGCAGGGAGTAGACTATGGCAGCCAGGACTTCAGGAGCGTCCTGGTTGCTATGGTAACCGATCGGAGCCCCAGCATTACACTGCTGGGGCTCCGATCACTGCCACTGCCACCAATGAGGAGGAGGTGAGGGGACCCTGTGGCCGCTGCCACCAATGATTTTATTACTGGGGGGATGGGGGGGGGCACACTGCCCACCAATGTTTTAATACTAGGGAGGGGGGCACACTGCCCACCAATGTTTTAATACTTAGGGGGCGGAGCACTGGCCAGCCTCATAACGTTCATATATAATGCAGGCAGAAGACCCACGCTGCCGGCACCTGCCTGTGACCGAACGCTGCGATCAGAGGCTATTAACCCTCAGGTGCCGCACCTGAGGGGTTAATTGCCTCTGATTGCAGTGCTGGGTCACAGGCAGGTGCCGGCAGCCTGTGTCTTCTGCCTGCATTTATATAAGAAACGGTACTCGTCATTGCTGGCCAGTGGTCCCCCCCCCGCTCCGCCCCGCCCCTGCTCCACCCCGCCCCTCTCCCTCTATTGGTTGCAGCGGCAGCACAGGGGGAGGGAGAGACTGCCTCCTTCTCCCTGTGCTGCCGAGGAGAACATGGCCGCGCTGAGAGCGGCGCAGCCACGCTCTCCTATACTGGGCTGTGCAGTAGCGCAGCCCAGTATCGATAAAATACTTTTCCTGGTATCGATACCAGAGAAAAGTATCGATTGGGTATCGAAAGTTCGATACCCGAAACAACCCTACTATATATAGCTTCGTCTTCTGTCGAAAGTAAAAAAAATAATAATAATTCAGGATTGGAAATTCATCGAACTTTCAGAATGTGTCTGCTTTTAGAAACTTTTAAAAAAAACTTCTACTTGTTTGTCCTGTATTTAATATTTCCTATATACATCCACGCAATACCCGGATATGGTGTTTTTTTGGCCTGAAAAAGGCTGCAAAAAAGTCTTGTAAAAGACACCAAGACACGAAATAGGTTTTTTGGTGCTTTTAAAGGCTATGTGTGAGACTAGCCTTACACAGTTTTCATTTGAATGGAAAGTACATGGCACCATATAGAGGAGGGCTGGAGGAGCACAAAGGATCCGGCTCCCTCAGGCTGGTGCAGACGAAAAGCAATTTGGCCCATGGGTCCCAACCAGATATAGCCCAGATCTTCCGCCTTTCTTTAACTTTTAACCAATTGGACCATTGTTACCAGGGCTTGGGTAACTATACCCAGAACCCTAGGTCACAAAGGGTTAGGGATGTCCCGATACCGGACATTTGCACGAGTACTCGTGCAAATGTCGGCGGTACCTGATGGCCGTGCAGCGGCCGGTCCCGTGTCCCAGATGATCAGCGGTGGGGACGGCAGCTGCGGCGGCAGGTCCCGTGTCGGCTTCCGTGCGGCGGCGGTGTTCTAACAAATTTCCCTAACCTCGTCACTTCCTGTTGTGACGCGGCCCCACCGGGACTTCTGTGCGGCGGCTCCCAAGTCCAATGCGGTTGTCTTGCACTAGGAGGAAATTAAGGCCACTTCCTCCCAGTTCTCTGGTGCATCCGCATGGGAAGGATTACAGCAGGCCAGGTGGGTATGGTGCATGAAATGGAGGAGAAATTCAGTTAATTTCTCTCCATTTCAAGTTCAAACAGTGAATATAAAATAAGGTGGGGGGTGGGAATGGGCATATAATAGCAATTCCCAACCAGTGTGCCTCCAGCTGTTCCAAACTACACCTCCCAGCATGCCTTCCGGGCATGCTGGGAGCTGTAGTTTTGCAACAGCTGGAGGCACGCTGGTTGGGAAACACTGCGATATGCCCATTCTCTCCCTTCATTGGTATTTGTAATTGGTATCGGTGAGTACTTAAATAAAGTACTCGGTCTTAAAAAAAAAATGGTATCGGGACATCCCTACAAAGGGTCATAACTATCAACGAGTTGAGGCCATCACCAGGCAGAAAATCCATTCTGCCCAGTGACCCTGGGGAAAGCCATTACTGGGCAGAACAACAGTTCTGCCCAGTGACACAATACATAAACGGCGGGAAAATTCCCACCAAAACACGGACCCTGCTAATGTTGCCATGGAGATCCCTCCTTAATGTACAGGATCCTACATGTCCTCCGGAGTGAGAGACACTCTTTGTAACTGTTCTCCACTCTGGCCAAGAGATGAGGATCTCCTACTACTGAATATATGAGAATGGGTTTTCCAAACTGGAGAACACCTCTAACCTATGCCATGACTTTATCTTCATTAAAGGGGCTGTCCACTTAAGACAGTAATCTCTGGAAAAACCCAGCAGCAGTTTTTTTTTTTCTTTCTCCGCAGTAACAACACAAGGGTGAAAAAAATGCCTTTCACTATTTACATTAATATCTATGGGTTGTCTGCAGTGTTGGACTTGGGTTCCTGGGGAACCAGAGGAAATTATTCTCTAGGCCCAACCCCTATACTATCAATAAAGTTTAAGAGACTTTGAATCAAATAAATATGCCCTGATGCCAAGTGAATGGCTCCAGTGGCAGTCACAATCGATTTATTTTATTTTTTTGTCTCCTGGATATTTGGGTCCATTGTGGTATCAGAGCTTAGGCCCAAAGGAACCTTTGGTACTCTTGTGGGCCAGTTTGACCCTGGCTGTCTGTATAAAATGCATGAATGTTACAGGGTCCTTCAGAACAAGGGATAGTCTTATGACTGCTCTCCTTTGTTGCTCATAGACGTGGGTCCTAAACAGAGAATCCAAATGGGCCACAACACACTATATAAAGCATCAGATGGGTACTAGTTGGCAATGCGCCATTGAGCTTGAATGGAATTCCCCTTTACTGTAGATATCCTTGCATGGTTTCCTAAGGATACCTTGTGTATCTTAAGTGTTTTTTGGCACAAAGTCATTACATTGAAATTAGACTGCAATTTGTCTCTGCTAATGGTTTAGGTTTATATGTTGGCCCTTTCAAAATGAAGATAAAGCAGCTGAATTGGGAATTCCCAGGTTCCTCTTACTTCAGTGCCTCACATCTGTGACGGCCTACCACTAATTCGTCTTGTCTTGTACCGATGGCAGGAGACAGACATAAATAATCTTGTCATATGATTTACTGTGTGTTATTACCTTTTTACGCTCTTACTCCTTGGCCTTTATCAGTCTGTCAGCTTATGTGATCACACGGGAGAATCCCACCTAAAAAAAGACTTTCTGTGTAGAAGTGAAACGCATTTCTTTACTGTAGATGAGGGGAATCTACCATGGTTAAACTAGAGGAAAAGTAGAATGATAAATTTCTATGTGCCAGTAAATGTGTTTTCACAAATTTGAGAAGATCCTGGAATAGTAGAGGATGAACTGAACTTTGTCACCTTTCCCGAGGACTATTAAATGCAGCACTGCTCCCACAGGAGTCCTGATTGCTATGTAATATGTCCATGCTTCCTCCTGTTCCACCGCTGTTCTTCTAAGTACACGTGCACACAGTTTTTGGAAGGAACTTGGCAGGGAGCTTGTTCCAAACACCTTAGAGAACTATCTGCAGACTTTCTGTGGATGTAGGTAGGCTTGCAGGATCCTTCTGTCTCTTTATGTAATCCCAGGCAGACTTGATGATTTTGAGAGATGATTTTTATTTTTTAAAGCATTCATACTTTGTAGCATTTTCCCGCATCAGCCTAAAACTTTTGCACAGTACTATATAGGTTAGAGGTCGACACACAAAGGGAGTTGTAGTAATCGTGTAGTACTGCACTTAATAGGCCTTGACATCAGTGACAGTCACTTTAAAGGGAACAAACATGTTACATTCACAGCCTTACATCACTGCACATTACAGAGACCCTGGTAAGTAACGCTGGGGTGCATCCCCTAAACAGCATCCTAAAATATCCATTAGGGGCCTGGAAAATATCTTGCAAATTCTACACCTTAAAGGGGTATTCCCATCATAATGATCACTGTTAAATCTGTTAATGATTAGACAGTGACCATTTTTGTAAATATATTTAATTACCCATTTCCCACCCTTTTTAAGAAATTCATCCCCACTTACCTGATTGTTGTCATTCGGTCTCCCCTGGTTATGGCCACCGCTCTTCACTCGCATCATGGTGGCTGCGCATGCGCAGAAGATGACCCCTTTTCTCCTGAACGCCCACGCCGCTGCGCACGCTCCATGGTGACTTCTTCCTGTGCAGTATAGTGCAGAGCCGAGAACACGCACTGTACTATATCACCAGGCGACGTGCGCGTTCAGGAGAAAAGGAGTCATCTTCTGCGCAAGCACGGCCACCATGATGGGAGTGAAGAGCGGTGGCCATAACCAGGGGAGACTGAATGACAACAATCAGGTAAGTGGGGATGAATTTTTTATAAAGGGTGGGAAATGGGTAATTAAATATATTTACAAAATGGCATGCGCCATGGTGACTTCTTCCAGGGGAGTATAGTACAGAGCCGCGAACGCGCACTGTACTGTATCACCAGGGGGCGTGCACGTTCAGTCCAGTGCTCTGCCCGGCAGGGAGAAGACTTCAATCAAAATGAAGCCCGCCCTCAGCCATAATCCAGGAAGTGAATCGCGCGCTTACAGCAGGTAAGTATGAAAATGCAAAGTGGACAACCCCTTTTAATCTTCTCACTCAAACCTGGACAATCTCAAATGCTTCTAAGAGGCAGTTCTAAAAGTTGGAACCTAGCACTTAGGGTCCATTCACACGTCCGTTGTTTTTCTATAATCAGGAAAATAGGACCGTTTTTTGCAGATCCTATTTTCCAAGAATTATTTCCGTTTGTTATCCGTTTTTTGCGGATCCGCAAAAAAAAATGGATAGGCGAATAACAAAGTCTCTGGGGGCTGAACTTAATAAAAAACAGGAAGTTCTTTCATTTTTTCGGATGACATACGGATTAGTTATCCGAATGTCTTCCGATTTTTGCAGAGCCATTGACTTTGCATTGCACAACGGACCGCAATTTTCGGATTAGAATAGGACATGTTTTATTTTTTTACGGACACTATGTACTGAGAAAATTATGCGGACAGCACTCTTTGTGCTGTCTCCATTATTTTATAGACCCATTGAAAATCAATGGGTCCGAATTCTGTCCGCAACTATTCTGTGACTAGTCCGAAAAATCGGGATTAGATGCGGAACTAAACAACGGACGTGTGAATGGACCCGCATCCACTCCACTTAAAGGTTGAGCCACCAATTACAGACCCTCTTGATTACACTATAAACCAGTGCCTGCACTGCAGCCAGGTTTTCGGGCATCTGACATTGAGATTTTGCCCCCCAGTAGTCAGAATAGTGTTCGATTTGGTAGCTCCAGAAGTTTCTGTCCCCTCTAGTAGTAGAAATTATGCTCCACGCTGTTCCCTACACTTCCCAGTTATCAGGGCTTTAGATACTCCGTGCACATTTCCCCAGTAGTCATAGCAGAGCGACCATACTTGATTTACATATGCTCCTGTGATATCTTGTGCCTGGAGAGATCAGCGACTACATCTCACTCCATGTATTTGACAGCCAGGTATGTGCAAAAGCATGAAGGACAGGTAGCAGGATCCAGTCAACATGGCCGTCTGGGTGTTGTCTAGCAGTTTGTGCTCTAGGGTTCCTCTTTAAGCAGACTGATGTTAGTGTAGCACATGTGAACAGTTTGTTGGCAGATAGTGAGTATATTAATTATTCTGTTAGACGCACGTGGGGGGTAATGGGAGGGAGGATACCTGCGCTTCACTATAGAAGACTGTGTTCCTTCAGCCTGCAGCAAGACTCTCCGCAAGACTTAATTTGGGAAATACCCTTTTAAAGTCCCCACGGAGGAGGGGGGCATTGATAAATGCAGCTTTAAAAATAATTTCATGGGAATTTATTATATATATTTTTAAAGCCCAAAAATAGGTGAGATTATGTAGTGATTCACGTTCTTAGGGTATAGCTGATTTTAGTTGGGTTTAGTTGGTCTTAAACTGCATGCGCCGATTTCACGCCAGTAACTGGCGCATGTGCGAACAGCCTATAGGGAAATTTGATGTCACAGAACCAAAGGGCTGGCCTGAGCTTACTGAGGGGCGGAGTTGAGCGCGAGTGAGGCAGGGGAAGTTTGGCACTTTCAAAAAATTCTCCGCCCCTGGGCGACGGCTCATTGGTATATGAAAAAACGATTTTTTGGGCGATTTGTGTCATGTCTTTGAGTCCCACTGAACAATGTCATCTGTTTAAAGCCGGTCAGGTAGGTGACAGACTCCCTCAACCTCTTGTTTCATACAAACCCGAGCTTTTTCTAAGCTACCTTTCCCATAATCCACTAACTGCCCTTGTAGGTCCATCCCTCTTCATTGGTTGGCTTGCTCACTCTTACATGCCCCAGCGCCTCCTTTTACCGCTCACATGCCGTTCTCTGCCCACCTACCGTCTTTTCTAATTAGCCATTATGTTTTCCACCAATTTCCATTTTTTTACTTTAGAGTTTCCCTTTAACCAAGAAATTAACTCATAAGTTCTGCAGTTTCCCATTTGTAATTACTCCCTAATGAATGAGGCCACTTTCACACTAGCATTTTTTGCGGATCCGTCATGGATCTGCAAAAAAGCTTCCGTTACAATAATACAACCGCATGCGTCCGTCATGAACGGATCCGGTTTTATTATGTCTTCTGTAGACATGACTGACCAGTCTTGAACTCCATTAAAAGTCAATGGGGGACGGATCTGTTTTCTATTGTGTCAGAGAAAACGGATCCGTCCCCGTTGACTTACATTGTGTGCCAGGACGGGTCCGTTTGGCTCAGCTTCATCAGGCAGGCAGCGTTTTGGTGTCCGCCTCCAGAGCGGAATGGAGACTGAACGGAGGCAAACTGATGCATTCTGAGCGGATCCTTTTCCATTCCATTCGGGCAAAACTGATCCTTTTTGGACCGCTGAACGGATCTCACAAACGCAAACCAAAACGCTAGTGTGAAAGTAGCCTAAGTAGTCATTTGTACAAGCCATTGCTTATCGGAAATTTTGTCGAGTTACTGTATCTACTTTTTCGTTTTTTAGACTGCTAACCATTGTTGTTACTTTGTATGACGACTTAGAGGGTTTTATATCTATAGTTTTATACGTGGTGGCTCGGTAGTTAGCACGGTTTCCTATTCATCGGTCCGAGGGTCAAATCCTTGCAACTTCTGTATGCTTTTGTATGCACTGGCCCCTGAGTAGTGAGTTGCCCTTTCTTAAAATGTTAGTTTTTTTATTGGGGGACTGAATACAGATGTCATCCTTGTGCTGTTCACATCCATGTGTCCGTTCCACAAAAAGATAGAACGTGTCCTATTCTTGGCGAAAAATGCGGACCACGGACGCAGTGTTTTACGAATTGCAAAACGGATACAGTCGTGTGCATGAGGCCTTAGATGAATGGTCAGCTGTAGGATTCACATTGATTGAGAAAACTAACAAGGCATGGGTGAGAAGCGTATATAGAAACATGGTACGTACATAGTCTTTATATAGTAGACAAAAGAGATCGTTGAAGGAAGTAGATACCTGTAGCACAAACTGCTAAACCCGACTAATCTCCAGGTATGTCCAAGACAGAAATTAGACTCCTCGCTGAAGGTGATAGACCTGTGATGGCTAACCTCTGGCACTCCAGCTGTGGTAAAACTACAACCCCCAGTTTCTCCATAGCTTAAGTGCCGGAGGCTAGCCATCACTGTGATAGACCTCCATTCTTGCCTCCATTGCTGTCTTGTGCACCATGATAGCCTTTGAGAATGGGCGGTGGGAAGTCCATGGAACACCTGTATCTGGACGACTGGCTCATACCCCAAAGTAGAGCTAACGCCTCCTGATGGTGTGTGTAGACACTATTTGCCGCCCTAGGCTTGGAATGTGACATCCAATTTCACTTGCAGTACAGAAAGGATCACTCTGCCCCATTCTGTCAGTTTGTCCATGCCGTGGTTCACCTCTGTGCACCTCTTGCTTTCATTCCAGTTCTTTCCGGTTTCTCAACAACCGGCAACTAGGCATGTAGTGATCTACTGGAGTGATACACCAAGGTCTCTTAGTTCAAGGATTCAGTCCCTCTCAGTTTTTGACAAGTGGAGATAACTGGCACGTCGATGAACAGGAGGCATCACACAATCATCCCACATGACTTGATGCGATTTTTATTTTTTCATGTGGCTAACAAACTTTGCTTCCAATCTGGCTTTTATGCCCCTCCCACATGCCACAGATTGGAGCTAGGTGCTTGAAAATTTGATAATTTGCAGGTCCTAATGACACCTGCTACTTCCTCGAATTAGATAACCCTATGGCTTGTCCCTCTTGGTGTTGCAGTTTCAGTGTTGTTTTTTTTTAATAGGCTTTAATTTCATTTTAAAAATCAAAAATACAACCAATCATAGACACAGGGAATTCCGCCATAGTAGGAGAAAAATTTTCCATCATTACAAGTAGGATACATATCAAAATCCTTGCTGACTCATCAGATTGGCAAGTCCGTTAGTGGTATTCCCCCAACTTGCATCTACAACAAAACCGAATTTGCACGTAACCAAGTGCCCCATATTTTCTGGAATTTCTCCGGAACCCCTCTAGCTTCATAGGTTAATTTATACATGGGAAGGGCCTCGTTAATAATTTGGATCCAGTGCGACACACTCGGCTTTTTAGGGGGCTTCCAGTTGAGTAGCATTGACTTCCTTGCATCGTATTTGGTTTGAAGGATGTCATTAACCAGACCTGCAGTTTCAGTGTTGTGGAGTGGGTGTTAGTGGTTACCTTGTGTTAAAGAGTAACTAAACCATTGTGTAAAATTTTAATAAGATGTCCCTAATGCCCTAATAAAAGTATTTCTAATATACTTTATTAATTAATTTTGTATTTTTATTAGACTCTTCCCTACCTAAAGTGCGCCGTTCCCGGTTTGCTTAAAACTGGCATTTCCATACACCACTGACATCTCAGCGGTGTAGAGAGTACGGGCATGACATTTTTATGAATGGGACCGCGTAAGTAGTGAGTTCGGGCAGGAGCGCATATTGCTGCTCCTGCCCGTGCTCCCTGGAGCATTACTAACTCCTGGCATAGCACATGGATACTCTGTACCCATGTACTATGCCAGGATTAGCTGAGCGGAGCGGGCTCCTGCTTCTGCCTGTTCCGCTAAGCTAAGAGCTGACATGCAGGACTCTTGGCTTAGTGAAGCAGGCACAGGAACCCGCTCTGCTCAACTAATCCTGGCATAGTACATGGGTACAGAGTATCCATGTGCTATGCCAACAGTTGGTAATCCTCTGAAGAGCGTGGGCAGAGCAGCATATCGCTGCTCCTGCCCGTATGCACTGCTGCTGCGGCTCCATTCATAAAAATTTTATGCCCCTACTCCGTACACTGTGTACAAAGAACTGAATTTTAAGCGCACAGGGAATTGTGCGCTTTAGGTAGGGAAAAGTATAATAAAAATACAAAATTAATTAAGTATATTAGAAAAACTTTTATTAGGGCATTATGGACATCTTTATTAAAATTTTACACAAAGGTTTAGTTACTCTTTAAACAAGTGGTGTTGATTTCCAGTCTGCAGTCTTTCTTCATTCATTCATTCATTTTCATCCAGTAATATTTAGTGTACAAGCTGCTCCGAGTGTTTCAGATTATTTGCATGTGGCCATGTTCCTCTCAGTAATACATGCTGGATCTGTGTGTCCAGGATGCTGCTTTCTCCTTCATGCTGCCATGTATGTGCTTTCTTCCCTATACAACTGTGTGAGCTGCCCTCCTTGAATCCTCTCCTCCTCCGCACATACAACTGCCCTATACAGCTTTTAAAACGGTCTAGAAAGTGGCTTAATTTTTCATTTTACATTTTTACCAAAAGTTATTTAATTTTTGCTTGGTTTAAAGGGAATCTCGCACTATATAACTTGATATTATACCCATCATAAATACGAGATGTGTGCTTGATAATTTCACGTCTCGTATGTATAATGGATATATATCAAGGTATGTAGTGACAGTCTCTTTAAAACTAGACAGTCCCTTCCTTTAAATAGGACACAACGCACGTACTGGAATACAAATCTACCGTACGTTCAGCTATCGTTGGCAGATTCAGTATTCCCAGTTTGGCATGTTAGTCTATAAGCTGCACTTTATGTATATGACTGACTCGCTCATGAATTAGCTTTTCCATCTATGTGTCATTTGCTGTATTTTAGATGAGGAGATCTGACTTAGACCAGGGGTTTCCAAGTTCAGTAGTCATCTCCATGATTCGTGAAGGATTTCCTCTGACACTCCTTACAAGTCCCTGAGGGGGATTTACATTTTGACTGGGCCCAAGTGCTAGAACAGTACAGAAGTTGTCCATTGCTGTATTCAGAATTCAGTGTACCGGACCATATTGTAAATCCTTGTAGTGTACTCTAATTGCTAAGATATGATAGCTTGAAGACAGGACTAAATCCTGATACTGGACTACTGTGAGTGAATGGAGATGAGGATCACTGAACTGTGAATACTCAGTCATTCCATTTTAGGCTACTCACATGCTAGCGTTTTCCATTACTGATAATACAACCATCTGCATCTGTTATGAACGTATCCGGTTGTATTATCTGTAACATAGCCATGACAGATCCGTCATGAGCTCCATTGAAAGTCAATGGGGGACGGATCTGTTTTCTATTGTGTCCGAGAAAACTGATCCGTCCACATTGATTTTCATTGTGGGTCATGCCGGATCCGTCTTGCTCCACATCCCAGGACGGAAAGCAAACCACAGCATTCATTTAAATTCCTGCTAATTCTGGGCTTTGAAGTCAAGGTGGTGGTCCTAACGGTGATAGGACCTCAGGTAATGGATTCATGACAAAGCTGTGTCTACCTTGAATATCTTCACAAGAAGCCATAGATCTAGAGAGCTCTCCTTTACTTCTAAAATGGGTTTTAGACTAGTGCTAATTACTCAATAGGACTCAGGACTCTGCTTTCATGGTAAGGAGGCCAAATGGATTCTTCAGGTTTACCATCGGCCTAAAGAACCTAAACAAATTTAGAAATAAGACATTCAAGATGGTGACTGTTAAATCTACCATTAACCGGTTCGAGGAAGATTGTTTTATGGCTACCATATACTTCTGATGCTTACTGTCATGTCCCCATCCATAGACTCAAAAGTGTCTTAGAATTGTTTGCTAAAACCATGTATAGCACCATTTTCAATTTCAGGTGCCTCCATTTGGACTCTAGAGTGCTCCTAGAGACGCCACCAAGCTTATGGCACAGGTATCCAGTCATATATATCAGCTGGGTATTTTGAGAATTCCTTTTTTGGACGACTTCTTGATTGCAGCTGAGGGTACTTTCACACTTGTGGCAGGACAGATCCGACAGGCTGTTCACCCTGTCGGATCCGTCTTGCCGCTAGTTCGCCGTGCTGCTGGACTGCCGCTCCGTCCCTATTGACTATAATGGGGACGGAGTTAGTGCACGGCGAGAGGCCGCCGGACTAAAACTACGACATGTCCGACTTTTTAGTCCGGCGGCCTCTCGCCGTGCTGTGCCGTAACTCCGCCTTTGCCCCCATTATAGTCAACGGGGACGGAGCGGCAGTCCGGCGGCACGGTGAAAGAGCGGCAGGACCCATCCGCCAGGGTGAACAGCCTGTCGGATCTGTCTTGCCACAAGTGTGAAAGTACCCTTAGTCAGAAATACTCCCTTCAGTCACATGTTCAAACCACTCTTCAAACTCTCAAGACTTTAGGATGGATTGTAAACCTGGAGAGTGCTGCGGTCTCTTCGAAAAGGTGATTGGCGGAGGTGCCAGGAGCTGAATCCCCGCTGATCTGATATTGATGACCTTTATCAATATTTGAAACCAGACCAGCCCTTCTAATTATAATTAAAACAAAATGGAGCAAAATCATTACAAAATGCATTTTGGAACATGCCTACTATTAAGTATCACAAAACAGTAATTGGTATTCCTCTAATCAAAATAACCTTACTTATGGTTTGTCTGTATGGGTCCCTGAAATTCCTGATGCCCCTTTATAGCTGGCACAGTGTATTTCCCCTATATTGTTTTCCTCATGATAACATGTACCACCAGATAAGTGGACTTTCAACTTCTGCTTTTATTTCAAGACAATGAGAACACTTTATGGCTGGCTCCAGGTTTATGTGGTCGCTTGGTGACGGAGTCAGGGTGTACCCACTGGTTTATGCACTCTTAGACCCACCTACTGATCTACTTGGAGACCAGGCATGTCTTCCTCCACGGCCACTAGGGGGACCTTGTTTTATTTGTAGTTTGATTTCAGTGGTAGCTCAATAAATATGCAATGAGCTCCACCTAGTGGCGGCTGTGGGCGGTAAAAATGTTATAATTGAACAGGGCAAAGTGAAAGGAAGCAGATTCGGATTCTGACTATGAACAGTAGGCAAATATGTGATAAGCTATAGTTTTGTGGCTTACAAATGTAACATTTCAGAAGACTGTTTTTCCTTATCTCGATGGTGTGGAGATAAATGCTGCATGTTCTCTTCTTTTATTCTAGAGATGTAAGATTACCGTTAGTTGGATGTGTAGCTGATTAATGGAAGGCAGAAGTCCCTACAGAATATATGATCCAGGTGGTAGTGCTCCCAAATTCACGGATGAGCAGCCGGAACGCATGGCAGGGATCCCAAGTCTTGGTAAATTTCACGTGTATAAACTGTATATGTGGTGAATACACAAGGGGGAGTTTTTCCAACCCAGCCCACCAGAATTCTGGTCTCACACTAACGCCAGTTGTGGAAAGTTCTTGGGAAGCCACACGTGGCCAACTGCTAATCGCCTGGCCACACCTGTAATTGTCGGCCATCACCTCTACGTGCTTTTTGTTCTACGTCCGTTTGTGACCTGGAAATTGCCGGCAAGTCGCATGCAGATCCTGCTGCCCGGGCCACATGGCGTACAGACGGGGTTATGCCAGATTTATCATCTGTCACTTTTTAAAAAGTCACAAAAATTGATGCAATCTTACTAATGGGATGGCATAGAAAGTGGGGTAACATTACAAGAAAGATGCACCAAATTTATCAAACCTTTGAGCCACTCAAACTGTACAAAACTGACCTAAAAGTTCCCCTCTTGATAACTCCTATCGTGTTCATCTCCAATGGTCACCATTACAAGAGTTTTCATCCAGCTTTCCCACAGTCCTGATAACTTCCAGTTTGGGGCCTGGGAACGTTGAGAGCCAACCAGTAAGCTGCATTGGCTGACATTTCTCTTGCTACCCAGCTTTCCCAGCAGCAGACTTACCGGTAGTTAAAAGCAGCGGAACTGAATTTTTAATTTAAAAAAAAAAGTGAAAAACCATGATTCTTCTCCAAGCAGGGATGCCTGGCGGAGGCTTTCTTTCCTTTCCCATTTACACCCATGCTTAATGTAGTGGGGTTGGGTGGGTGTGGAGAATGAGTTTTTTTTTTTTGCTGACAGTTATCTGATGTGTAAGGTCCGCTTTACATCTGCTAAAAAGAGAGCTGCAAGTAATAGCGCACACATACCTTTGGAAGAGCCTGTTCTCAGCCCTGGAGATACAGTAAGTGATCGTGGAAGCAGGGACTTTCTGGACTTGCTGTCCGTAAGTAACCTACAGTTGGCCTTTCCCTATTCAGAGAACAGATAAACATACAAAAGACTGCATCCAACTTCCCCACAAATGGAGAGAACATAAACCGTACAATACCATACAATAGGATAGATAATGGCTTAGTTCATTTTTGAAAAATTGATCGTTTTTTTTTTTTTAGGATAACTGAAAAAGGAACACCAAACTTGGCATTATTCATGGCAGGAATCCCAAGTCTTGGTAAATGACCCAGGTCTAAACTGCGCAGATGTTGAAGTCACAGTAGATTGTCATGGCACTTCCATAAACCATACATATGGAATTATAGGGGTGAAATTTTCTCTGCTTGGCGTTTAATAGGTCATTTATTAAGACCGGCGTTTTAGGCGCTGGTCTTAATACCCCTGCATCGGCAGTGGATGCACCGTACTTATCTATGGGCACAGGCCTCTACATAACTTCGGCGCATGATCCGCCGGTGTACACCAAACTTAAATCTGTGCCCGCTTCTTTGCTGGCTAATTTTAAGGCCCTTTCTATGCAAAACCTGGCATAGAAAATAATAAATGAGACAGGCTTGCCCTCTTCCCTGCCCACGCCACACCCCCTTTTTGTGGTGTGGAAGGGGAAGAAGTCACAGATTTTGCCGAAAATCACCTTTGCCAAAAAGTGTCATATATTTGGTCATGAATGACCCCCATAATGTCTTTTCTGGTGGCGCTCTGTGCCCACTACCTTCCTGCTATCCACACAGGAGCATCGTATCCACACACGAGCATCTGCTCGGCTCCCGCTCTGCAGACTACGGTCTGGCTTTAACCCTGGGTTCAGACCTGAGCGTTCTAGAAACGCGCGTATTACAGCGCGTTTTTGTAAATAGGAAACGTGGTGTCAATCACAATACGTGCGACAAACGCCACAAAAAAAGCTCAAGTACTTGTTTATGCGTAGGGCGTTTTACAGCGCGTTCGTACGCGCTGTAAAACGCTCAGGTGAGAACCATGCCCATAGGGAAACATGGGTTTTCGCCTGTTGAGCGTTTTACAGCGCGTAGGAACGCGCTGTAAAACGCTCCGGTGTGAACTTAGGGTTAGGGCTCTTTCTGTGTGTGTATTAATGAGACTTTTTCCTGCAGCACTGCAGGGGTTAATTCCTTTTCAGATCAGCTGCTTAACTAATGAGCTAATCAACTCTCCTATATAGCCTTGCTGCTGACCTTACTTCCTTGCCTGAGCAGTTGGTCTCTTCAGGCCTTGCTAGGTCTCGCTAACTTTAATCTGTCTGCCTGTGTACTGAGCGCTGCCTGTTTCCGGACTATGTGTATGGCCTGTTCCCTTAGTGCCAAGTTCTGGTGTCTCTGATTCCCCTGGGTCAATAGCCAACCAAATCTGGGCTATACCAACAGGTACCAGTCTGGTAGCTTCCCTACAGCAAAGGCCAGATCCCTGCATAGAGTTTAAAGGGTAAAAACCAGGGGACCACCAGGATAGCTCCCTCAGGACTAGCCCAAAGTCAAACCAGTTGGTTGACACAGTCCACACTCACTGCCCTTAATAATGTCCCATCATAGAGGGGATCCCCACTCTCCTCCATGAACAAGAGCTGCTAGCAACCTCATTTGTAAAGGTGACCATTAGACAAACAGTAGCCAAATTTACCTATTTCGTCAGGATGTGGAGGTGTCCTGGTTATTTTTCCTCGATGACAGATGGGGGTTTACTGTAGGTCTAAAGAAGTCGCTATCCAACAGCTGTGTGCCTTAAGACAGTATGATATGCTTTGCTAGCAAGAATTCCCTCATAAATGGTAGAACAGATTGTATGACAGATAAGGGCATAGTACATAGTTTCCATTCTCCTCTTGTACTTTCTCTTTCCTTTCTCTTCAGTCTGCTTTTATAACCCACCTCCCCTCCTGCTTTTCAGTACTCTGTCCCTCATTCTGACGTTCTCTGCCCCTTGTCTCAGGTGACCTGCTTGAAGAATCACAGAACGTGGCCCACAATCTCCGCCAGAAAGCAGAAGCCCTTATAAAAGACACCAGAGATCTACAGTCGTCTTCTTCGGCAAACCCCCATGCTCCATCCACTGGAAAGATGAACAACGGTAAGTCTCCAGCCAGAAGAATGTCACTGAAGGGTGCAGCTGACCCCACAACTATTTCAGAGAAATTCCTTTACTTCCGACTTCTCCAACCTCCCCCCATACCTGAGCCAAGTGTGCACGTGCTGTCTCTGGGCACAGGACCATACACTAATGACAGGCACAGGAAAACGGGAGAAAAAATAAACTTTTTCTCCGATAAGAGAAACATATCCATAGTTGAGTAAACAGTTAGCGACCATTTAAGATTTTATATGACCTGGTATATGAAGCTTTCCCAAGATATCAGATATCATTTTCCCAGCTATTCTAGGGTTCTGCAGATGGGAGCATTTATTTATACTGATGATGGAGCAAATCATACGTTACAAACCATCTTCTAATATGTCATAGATCTTGATTTATCAAAAATGTCACTGTTTCAGCTTTTTTTCCATTGTTGGTGTATTTACATGGAAATATCCTTAACATTTCAGGGCAGGAAAAAGCAGAAGATTTTTTGCATGTTGAGCTTTCCGATGTGAATGACAAAGAATCTGATGTCCGCCCCATGGTTGTTCCCAAAATCCCAGCAAGTGTAAGTAGATTGATGTGCAGTGTAAGTTCTTGTACTGTAAAGCCTGTATTACGATAGTTGGCCAGATACTCGCTATCGATCGGGGACAAGCGATGACCTAATGATCGCTCCTCCCCATACGGTGGAGGAGATTGCTGCATGTAATAGCAGGGGTCTCCTCCACTAACGAGCAGGCGATTGCCGGGTTGCAGCATGCCTATGAAGATTTTAGCAGGCTGCAAGTGCATTGTACATTGAGTAGCAGCAATGTTACATCATACAATAGTATTACATTGTAGGAAAAAATCTATTTATAAAAGTTAGAGGGAAAATGTCTGTATGTGGGTAAGTAACTGGCTCAGTGATGGAAAACAGAGGGTGGTTATTAACGGTACACTCTCAGATTGGGTTAGCGGTATTAGTGGGGTACCTCTGGAGCTAACTGGATGGACCTACGGTATGTCTTTTTTCAGCCTTACAAACTGCTACTATTTTACATATGGCGAAGCCAGAGGGATTTACGGAAGCCAATGGCCGTACAATTTTACCGCAAAACTGTGTGGTCATTGGCTGGTGTGAGTGGGCGTGACTTGGACACATGCTGCCAGCCATACCATAGAAGTCCATCAATGGAACTGTTTAACGGGAACCTGTCAACTAGAAAACTGGCAACTTTACCTTATAGCAGTCTGTAGCTTGCTTCCAAACTTGTTTTGGTCCTATGTGTCAGATGTGCCTAATGCCAGAAAAATATTTTTATTCCCCTGCCCGCCTTATGTAAATTAGGCTCTTGAAGTCAGGGGTGCAGCGGCTTTCGCTTGAATTCAAGCCTGCCACGCCCCCTTTCCCGTTCCTGTAACACAAGGTGCATAGACATCCCCGCAGGACTGATGTCTCTCACCGACGGAAGCCTTGCCATTCTGGTTGCACAGTGTAGTGATAGATGTAGATTAATCTCTTACTGCAAGACATTTGATATTCCCCTTAGGTGCCCTGCTTTGCTTTTCTGTGAGACTGGTCGCTCCTCATCACCTGGTCACGTCTCCATAACTGAACCCTTGAAGTACTTTTAATAATGTATTCTCTTTTAGGGGTCCTCATCTGAGTTCGACATCTTGGACCCCAGCGAGAAAAGAAAATCTCCTGAATCCAGGTATTCGGTGAGTACTCTTGAATTTTGTTTGGTGAGACTTCTTTGTAGCAGCCTGAAATGCGTCAGCCTGTTATTTCATGTCTGACTAAGAAGTCCCATGGTTTGGTGAGCAGCTTTTCATCGCCTCTAGGTGTTACTGGCCACTTGCCTGGCTTTGCTGTGCCCAAGGGAGACGTCCGATACAGAGCTGAGGGTTTATTTCTAGTACATCATATGCTATAATAACTAGACGGCAATGTATGTCTGGCCAAGAAGCCTTGATAAATGTGTCTTTATGTACTGTAGCTCTTTGAGTTATGGCAGTTCCTTGCAACCAACTTTTAAAATCTATTGGGGTCATTTATCAATCTGGTGTAAAATAGAACTGGCTTAGTTGCCCATAGCAACCAATCAGATTCCTAATTTCATTTTTCGAAGAAGCTGTCAAAATGAAAGGTGACTGGTTGCTACGGGCAACTAAGCCAGTTCTACTTTACACCAGTTTGATAACTGACCCCCTATGTCCTTGTTTGCAGTCCTATTTTTGTATGTTATGGTGGACTTCAGACCTGCAGTCATGTTCTTTTCCATCTGTCCCCCACTTCTTAAGGGTATATTAGACGGGCAGATTATCTGGCAGTCTAATACTGCTGCTGATTGCACAATGAATGACTAAATGCTTGTTCTTCGGGCAATTCACATCTTTCAGCTTGTGGAAAGATCACGATTTGTCAGTGGCAGATTGTGCTGTCTAATTAAGATTCATTCATTTCTATGGTGGATTTTTATTTTTTTTAATGTAAATTTATTAAAAACAACAAATCCGATAGACTCCAGAAATACACAGCACACCTCTCGGCACCGAGAGCTTTAGGCCTCTTTTCCACGGCCATAGTTGTCCCGTGCTGCGGGCCGCAATTTGCAGCCCGCAATGCACGGGCACCGACCGTGGGGCAGCCGCGGCGGATTGCGGACCCATTCACTAGGACATGTTCTATCTTTTTGCGGGACGGAAGTACGGAACGCCACAGAAGCACTCCGTAGTGTTCTGTTCCGTCATTCTGTTCCGCATCTCCGGATTTGCAGACCCATTGAAATGAATGGGTCCGCATCTGTGATGCGGAATGGCCACGGAACGGTGCCCATGTATTGCGGATCCGCAAATGCGGTCCGTAATATGGGCACGGAGCACACACAGTTCGCGTGAAAGATGCCTTAAACTGAGCCTGTACCTTAAGCGGGTCAGGCTGTATTCATTGCAGAATAGTTATTAATTTCTATGGAGAATTTTTTTATTTTAAAATGTAAATTTATAAAAAAAGCTAGAAATCCGAGCTCTCGCATGGCCTTAACTCCACTACTAGTAGAAACCAAGTGGACGGAATATATTCCTTCTTTATCTACAGAGGAACCGCAGGAGGCTTTGGAGTCCCCTCTAAATGTTTCACCTTTAGCCAATGGCCTCATGCACACGGCCGTATGTGTTTTGCGGTCCGCAAAAAAAACGGATGGTGTTCCGTATGGCATCCGTTATTTTTGCGGATCCATTGTAGTAATGCCTATCCTTGTCCGCAAACTAGAAAAAAATAGGGCATACTCTATTTTTTTGCAGAACGGAAAAACGGACATACGGAAACGGAAGTACGGAACAGACACGGAAAGAAAATACGTTCGTGTGCATGAGGCCAATAACAGATTAATAGAACTGTTCATTCTACGCAGATGCTATTTGACCCCCTTCAAGGTTGTATGAGAGGGGCACAATACGCCACACTCTGTGTCATATATGTATGGAGAACAAGGCGGACCGTCGGCATATGATTTGGGAGTGTACGTGTTTAAAATCCTTCTGGCAGGAGGTTACTGCTGTATTATCTGCTGCGATCTCCAGACCAGTCCCAGACAAGCCTGAAGTTTGCCTACAGGGTCTCCTAGAGGAGGAGGCATGGCCCCATCACCGGGATATTTTTGCGAGAAGCTCTATTCCTGGCAAAGAAAGCTGTAGCACTAAGATGGACGGGAGACAAAGTAAGGGCACTTGCATTAAAGGATTCCGTCAGGCAGTTCCGTCAACGGAACTGCCCGACGGATCCGTTAAAACGTTTGAAAACTGATTTAATTTGCAAACGGATCCGTTTGCAGATCCGTTTGACAATTGTATTGAAATAACTGATCTGTCTTTCCGTTGTCATCCGTAAAAACTGATCCGTTAGTTGTTATTTTACCATTTTTAAAGGTCTACGCATGCGCAGAGTGGAGGAACAGATCCGTTAATGCGTCAATTTTTCAATTTCAATGGAAATTAATGGCAGATCCGTTATTCGTGTTTCCGCATTTTTGGACGGAGCTAAAAATACAAGCATACTGCGCTTTTATCTGCGTCCAAAAAACATGAAAGGACTGAACCGAAGACAAACTGATGCAAACTGAAGGGATTGCTCTCCATTCAGAATGCACTAGGATAAAACTGATCATTTTTTTTCCGTTATTGAGCCCCGAGGACGGAACTCAATGGCGGAAAACTTTGACGCTAGTGTGAAAGTACCCTAACCGGATCATCCCTTTTGAGAATATAGTATATAAAAATAGACGATGTGCCCAGAAATTTTGAAAGGTGTGGGGAGCATGTTGACTTTGACATTTCCCCATTCCAGACATATACTCTCTGCCATGCTTCATCTACGATGGTGATTGAAACACCAGTGCGCATTTTTGTTTTTTATTTTATTTTTATTTCTATGTATGTAACATATCCACCCTATGCATTACCTTGATATACGTGCTAATGCTATACCTTTTAATTGTTTATTATTCAATTAAACTCCAAAAATACACAATACCCCTCGGCACTGAGAGCTTTGAAACGCGGTATGAACAGAGTCTGTACGTTAAGCAGTTAGGGCCGTATTAATTGCTGAAAGCTGGAGTCGAATAAAATAGAAATAACAACCTAATGCCTTTTCAAGCACTATACAAATGGGTTGAAGGTGAACTTACTGTAGCTTTGTAGTCATTGAGTTACCATGCTGGATTTCTATGCCCCTGTGGAGATGAGCCTTGTCACCCACAGGACTATATGGTTTCATGCACACGACTGTATGTATTTTGCGACATCTGTGCTCATTCCGTATTTTGGCCCTAATAGAATAGTACTATCCTTGTCCGTAATGCGAACAGCAATAGGACATGTTCTATTTTTTTTCTGAATGGACATGCGAACAAACGGAATGCACATGGAGTAACTTCAGTTTTTTTGGCGGACCAATTGAAATGAATAGTTCCGCATACAGTCTGCAAAAAAAGGAACGGACACGGAAAGAAAATACGTTCCTGTGCAGAAGTCCAAATTCACATGCTGTGGCGGTTAAAGGCATCGATTTTATGGTCATCGATGGAAGAAACCAAAGACCATCAGAACTTTACTTGTGGTACTGACTTTTAGGCTACTCTGTAGGACAATCTGAATGTGGCTGGCAGGTAAAACTTTATCTACCCTGCAGGGTGATTTTCTGGCCAGTTAAGGCTTCCCTTGGCAGCAGGACCCCATGAATAAGCCGATTCTGACAGGGATTGTCTGTGGTGAGACAACCCCTTTAAGCCGTAGTCACCGTACGCATTGGCAAAATCATGTATATGACCCTACTGTTTTCATGGAACAGCTCTGCACTTTGGGACTTCCGCAGCCGTACCTATTCTAGAGGAATTAGTTTTTTATCTGTTTAAACACCGTTGACCATAATGCGGCACATATGTGATTACATGAACATTCTGTTCCCAAGTGATTACTTGTTCCCCTTTACTGGCCGGCCTGTGATGTGTAAATCAGCCGTCCAGGACACATTTCCTGGTTGTGCAATTGTGTAGTTTTTTACACTTGTCTTTGCTTTGACATCTGTCACTGACTCATAATTAAGGGATTGAAACTTAAGCGTGTAGTGTTGTAGCTACAGTGAGTCAGGCCGGTATGGGGCTTTCTAATGTTAGGTGATGGGTACGACAGGACTGGGAGTAACACGGAGATCCTGGTATAACAATAGCTTGGTCATCGAGGAATAAGTCATGTGCATACATATGAGCTGAGCTAACCTTATTCCTTGGCAAGAGCAGCGTACTCTTCCGTAGTTATGTAGTAACACATCTTATGTGTATCCTGGAATTAAAGGGGTTTTCCAAGACTTTTTAACTTTGGAAAGGTCATCAGTATCTGATCGGTAGGGGTCTGACACCTGGGACTCCCACCGATCAGCTGTCTGAGAAGGCCATGAACGCTACTGCCTTCTCGCAGATTTCGCTAGGCCGGTGACTAGGTGGGGCCGAGCGGTGATGCCAAACACAGCCGCTATGCAATGTACAGTGTTGTGCTTGGAGAGCCGCGAGAAGGCCACCCAGGGCCTTCTCAAACAGCTGATCGGCCGTAATCCCGCTTTTCAGACCCCCAGCCATCAGTTAAAAAGTCTCAGAAAGCCCCATTAAGGATCCTTGACTAAGACAGATCCCGTGAAATGATAGGATCTACTAGACCAGGGATCAGCAACCTTCGTCACTCCAGCTGTTGTGAAGCTACAATTCCCAGCATGCTCCATTCATTTCTATGTGAGTTCTTACAAGAGCCTAGCAAGTATGCATGCTGGGAGTTGTAGTTTCACAACAGCTGGAGTGCCGGAGGTTGCCTGCTGCTGTACTAGACCCTCCTCAGCTTGCTGTAGTAGCATAGTTGGACTGATCGGCGCGTGCCCATAGTGTAGTATGGCTGCCTTACAGCATCCTGAGCTTGAATCTGATCCACGTAACGTCTGTATGGAGTTTGTTTTTCAGTTGTGTATGACGGAATGTGGCTATGACTTCGGATCCGAAGTCGATTAGTTCAAAACCTTCATTTTTAATGCTGTTTCCGTACAGCATTAAAATGTACTGGCTCCGTGTAGGTAAAGTTTGTATCGCTCGAAGTCGCGGGAGTCTTAAGTGAATGACTACTGTATTCGTATCTGCGTATTTTAAAACAGTTTAAAATAGAAATCTGAAGTGGGCTTTGTTACTGGCTGGTACCAAATTTTCTATTTTAAAAACGGACAAGGGTAGGTCACGTTTTATCATTTTTTTTTTTTTTTAAGCCCACGGAAAGGACATACGATGCGGACAACACCGTATGTCCTACTTGCAGTGGTCACATGACCCATGTCAAATGGGATATTGACACAGGGGGACCTCAGATGCGCAGTGGAGCCAGGGAAGCGAAGCGTAGAAAAGTATGATATCCTCTGCAGGTCTGGCCTTGCTGGCTGAAGGGGTCTGCCCAAAAGGCCCCCATAGGAGAACACCCCCTTATACGGGCTCTGTCTTTCCCACATTTCAATCATTGACAATCACTTTCTAAGGAAGTTTGCACATTTGACAGCAGTCTCTAGATTTCAGCCAGCCAGTCTTTACTTGTGGGTTAGTGTTACAGCACCTCCTCTTTTGGAGGAACTGGGTTTTTCCATGATTTCACAATGAAAATGTGTTCAATATGTCTTTTTTTTTTTTTTTTTTTTTAACCAAGTGAAATGTTTCTGTTCTGTATTTTGTATGTAATTTCTCATAGTTGTGGTTCACTCCAGAAAATTTCAGTTTGAAGGGCTGTTGAAAACTAGTTGTTATCCCAAATAATTAATTTTTTGTGATAATTTAAAACATTTTACTGCCATAATTTGACTTTAAAACACTGTAAAGGGCTTATCTGGGTTTTAAGAAATAAAATTAAAGAGGTGGTATCAAAATAGTACAATGTGGTTACCTTCAACCAAAAACAGCTCCACCCTGCTCTGTGGGCTGCCTGTGGTATTGCAGCTCAACCTCACTAGCTTCAATGGGACTAAGCTGTAGTACAAGACACAGGTAGAATTTTAAATTGCATATTTTTTATTTAAGATTTTAGAATTTTATACAACAAAACAAAATCTGAGAAGTCAAGAATGTCCAATACGTAACTTTGAGTGCACACCACCTGCCACCCGTCATATCGGCATTGTAGATACTGTATAAGGCCAGCAGAACAATGCAAATATAAATGAGAAACCCTCCCACAACCAAGCCCGACAACACTCACAAAACTAAAGCGTTTAGTCCGCACCCTACATTGAACCCATACAGTATTTCATCAACTGTTGTAATGCCCACCCAGAAGCATCATTCCAGAGTGGCCATCATTTCTCAAATATATTTACTTCACTTCTTTTCCTATATATACCACCTTTCTAAATATATCTGCCAGTTAAGGCTACTTTACCACTAGCGTTTTTACTGGATCTGGCAGGGTTCAGCAAAAAAACGCTTCCGTTACTGATAATACAACCATCCGCATCCGTTATGAACGGATCCAGTTGTGTTATCTTTAACATGGCCAAGACGGATCCGTCATGAGCTCCATTGAAAGTCAATGGAGGACGGATCCTTTTTCTATTGTGGCAGAGAAAATGGATCATTGGGCGTCATGCCATCTTGCTCCGCATCCCTGGACGGTAAGCAAACTGTCATGTCCTCCACATATTCCAATATACAGTGCCTTGAAAGAGTATTCATAGCCCTTGAACTTTTCCACATTTTTCACGTTACACCCACAAAATATTTTTTGGGGATTTTATGTGATAGACCAACACAAAGTAGGAAATATGTGTGAAGTGAAAAGAAAATGATACATGGTTTTCAAAATTTTTAATAAATAAAAATCTGAAAAGTGTGGAGGGCAGTTGTATTCAGTGACAGTCCCGAGAGTCAATACAGTACTTTATAGGGCCATCTTGCCCTGCAATTACAGCTGGAAGTCTTTTGAATAATGTCTCTACCAGCTTTGTACATTGCCCTGTACTTGGCTTCATCCATCTTCTCATCAACTTCAGCTTCCCTGTCCCTGCTGAAGGACAGCATCCCCACAGCATGAGGCCAACCCAAAACAACTGTTTGAACTCATTACCTGTATAAAAGACACCTGTCAATCACACTCCAACCTCTCCACCATGGCCAAGACCAAAGAGCTGACTAAGGACACCAGGGATAAAACTAGACCTGCACAAGGTTAGGATGGGCTACAGGATAATAGGCAAGCAGGTTGGTGAGGAGGCAACAACTGTTGGCGCAATTATTAGAAAATGGAAGAAACACAAGATGACTGTCAATCCTCATCTGTCTGGGGCTCCATGCAAGATCTCACCTCGTGGGGTAAGGATGATTCTGAGAAAGGTTGGGGAAACAGCCCAGAACTTAGCGGGAGGACCTGGTCAATGACCTAGAGAGAGTTCGGACCACAGTCTCAAAGATTACCATTAGTAACACATTACGCCGTCATGGATTAAAATCCTGCAGGTCATGCAAAGTCCCCATGCTTACTCCAGCACATGTACAGGCCTGTTTGAAGTTTGCCACTGAACATCTGGATGATCCAGAGGAGGCATGGGAGAAGGTCATGGTCAGATGAGACAAAAATAGAGCTTTTTGGTATCAACTCCGCTGTGTTTGGAGGAAGAAGAAGGATAAGTACAAACCCAAGAACACCGTACCAGCCGTGAAGCATGGAGATACAAACATCATACTTTGGGGGTGCTTTCCTGCAAAGGGATATAGGTATGAAGGGAGGATGGATGGGGCCATATATCGCAAGATTTTGGCCAACAACCTCCTTCCCTCAGTAAGAGCATTGAAGATGGGTCATTGCTGGGTCTTCCATCATGACTATGACCCAAAAAACACAACCAGGGCAACTAAGGAGTGGCTCCGTAAGAAGTATTTCAAGGTCTTGGAGTGGCCTAGCCAGTCTCCAGACCTGAACCCAATCAAAAATCTTTAGAGGTAGCTGAAACTCAATGTAGCCCAGCGACAGCCCGAAACCTGAAAGATCTGGAGAAGATTTGTATGGAGAGTGGGCCAAAATCCCTGCTGCAGAGTGTGCAAACTTGGTCAAGAACTACTGAAACATCTGACCTCTGTAATTGCAATTTTAACTGTAATTTTCTATTGTATCAAATCAAGGATCAAGAGGGACTAAAAAAAAGGGGGAAAATGGTTCAATAAAGTAAAAAAAAAATACAAAAAACACATAAAAAAAAGTGTTACCATTTATGATATCAAAAATATAATTTGTAAAAAAAAAGCTGTAATTGACAGTGCTGCCTCCTAAATGTATGAAATGTTACTATGTGACGTTATTTATCACACACGGTCATGGGTGTAAAAAACAAACGGCATTCTTTTTTTTTTGTTTTGTTTTGTTTTTTTTTGCCACCACCCGAAAAAGCACATCACCACTGAGGCCATTTGATTGATTGATATACAAAATATTATCACTTCCAGTCCAGCTGGAGCCATTGGGGAAGATTTACCCAAACTGGTGCAAAGGAAAACTATTACACCTTTCATTTTCCAAAGAAACCCTGAAAAATGAAAGGTGGAATCTGATTGGCTTAGTTGCCTATAGCAACTAGTTCTCCTCCATTGTGTTTTGACCATGTAACTCAAATTATAATTTTTTTTGAACAGCTTTTTAAATGGGGCATTTAAAAAATAAAATCTTTACAAAAAAGTGCCCCCCTATGGCTATTTTGTCGAGGCAGTGTTCGAAAGTATGAAAAAGTCACTGCCAAAACGGTCTATGCTTAAAGTAAAAAAAAAATGGTAGTGAATTAAATATCTGACCATCTTTCTGATCAGGACTTTCTACACCCGTTGTACTGGGTTAGAAAAACATGGCTGCCTTCTTCTGGAAACGGTGCCATACATTTTCATGGACTTCATTAAATTGAATGACATGGGGTTGCATTACCAGACACAGCCTGTAGACAGAAGTGGTGTAGACCTGTACAACCCTCTGTAACGTGATCCTTTTTTTTTGTAGAATCCTGTATCCTGTGAACAGAATGAGGGTGACAACCTTCGTCATCACCTACAACGAATGGGGGATTCGTTAAATATGTTTGCTGAGGAATCTGACCAGAACAGGCTTCTTAATCACATGAGCCGCCTGGTCCTGGAGTTTAACCGGCTGGCAGATAAAGTCCAGAAAAACGAGCAGCGGACATCGGTGTTACAGGTACAGGAGCGTGAGGACCTCTTCTCAGAGCACAGTGATATAGGAATGTAACTTGGGATATATTGCAATAATAGTTTTTATTATCCGATATAAAGGCACGACTAAAGAGCAAAATCAGGTAGAAATAGGCTGAGGAAGATAGCTTAAAGGGAACCTGTCACCAGGAAATTCACTGATAAACCAGGCATGCTGCCTTGTAGGGCTCACTCTGCTGAATATAATGATACCTTTCACTTGGTGATCTGTTGCTTTATTGTGGAAAAAAAAGTACTTTTAATACATATGCTAATGAGCTGATTTGAGTCCAGCAGTTGATATGAGTCCAGCATTTTTTCTATTCAGAGCTGTAGCCCCTCCCCTATTCACCTCTATAGATCAATAAATAAATAAACGACGCCCCTTTTACAACCGAAGAAGTGAAAAGGGGAGGGGCTACAGCTCTGAATAGAAAAAACGCTGGACTCATATCAACTGCTGGACTCAAATCAGCTCATTAGCATATGGATTAAAAGTACTTTTTCTCCACAATAAAGCAACAGATCACCAAGTGAAAGGTATCATTATATTCAGCAGAGTGAGCCCTACAAGGCAGCATGCCTGGTTTATCAGTGAATTTCCTGGTGACAGGTTCTCTTTAACCACTTCAGCCCCCCTAGCTTAAACACCCTTAATGACCAGGCCACTTTTTACAATTCTGCACTACACTACTTTCACCGTTTATTGCTCCGTCATACAACTTACCACCCAAATGAATTTTACCTCCTTTTCTTCTCACTAATAGAGCTTTCATTTGGTGGTATTTCATTGCTGCTGACATTTTTACTTTTTTTGCTATTAATCAAAAATTACCGAAATTTTTGCAAAAAAATGAAATTTTTCACTTTCTGTTGTAAAATTTTTCAAAAAAACTACATTTCTATATAAATTTTTCTCTAAATTTATTGTTCTACATGTCTTTGATAAAAAAAAATCCAATAAGTGTATATTTATTGGTTTGGGTAAAAGTTATAGCGTTTACAAACTATGGTGCAAAAAAGTGAATTTCTGCATTTTGAAGCAGCTCTGACTTTCTGAGCACCTGTCATGTTTCTTCAGGTGCTAGAATGCCAGGATAGTATGAATATCCCCAAATGACACCATTTTAGAAGAAGACACCCCAAAGTATTCGCGGAGGGGCTTGGTGAGTTCATGTATCATTTCATTTTTTTCACAAGTTAGCGGAAATTGACACTTTCTGAGAAAAAAAAAAAAAAAGTTTCAATTTCTGATAACTTCTGGCAAAAAAAAAAAAATCTCAGACGGACTCACTATGCCCCTCAGTGAATACCTTGGGGTGTCTACTTTCGAAATGGAGTCATTTGTGGGGTGTGTTTACTGTTCTGGCATTTTGGGCGGGGCTAAATTGTGAGCCGCCATGTAAAACCTAAAGGTACTCGTTGGAATTTGGGCCCCTTTGCGCACCCAGGCTGCAAAAAGCGGCACTTATGTGGTATCGCCGTACTCAGGAGAAGTAGGGCAATGTGTTTTGGGGTGTATTTTTACATATACCCATGTTGGAGTGAAGAAATATCTCTGTAAATTGTCAACTTTGTATAAAAGTTTTAAAAGTTGTCGTTTACAGAGATATTTTTCACACAAAGTATGGGTATATATAAAAATACACCCCAAGCTACTTGCCTACTTCTGCTGGCAGTACCATGTGTGCCACTTTTTGCAGCCTGAAGTGCAAAGCCTAAATCAATGAGTACCTTTAGAATTTCACAGGGCATTTTTACGCATTTGGATTCCAGACTTCTTCTCACCCTTTAGGGGCCCCTAAAATGCCAGGACAGCATAAATACCCCACATGTGACCCCATTTTGGAAAGAAGACACCCCAAGGTATTCTGTGAGGGGTATGGTGAGTTCATGTAAAATTTTATTTTTGTCACAAGTTAGTGGAATATGAGACTTTGTAAAAAACAAAATAAAAAAAAATAAAAAAACAATTTCCGCTGACTTGTGCCAAAAATAAAAATTCTGTGGACTCACCATGCCCCTCACAGAATACCTTGGGGTGTCTTCTTTCCAAAATGGGGTCACATGTGGGGTATTTATACTCACCTGGCATTTTAGGGGCCCCTAAAGTGTGAGAATCCAAATGCATAAAAATGGCCTGTGAAATCCTAAAGGTACTCATTGGTTTTAGGGCCCCTTTGCGCATCTTGGCTGCAGAAAAGTGTCACTCATGTGGTATCGCCGTACTCAGGAGAAGTAGGGCAATGTGTTTTGGGGTGTATTTTTACATATACCCATGCTGCGTGTGAGAAATATCGCTGTAGCGACAACTTTTTACATTTTTTATTCAAAGTTGTCAATATACAGAGATATTTCTCTCACTCAACATGGGTATATGTAAAATACACCCCAAACACATCGCCCTACTTCTCCTGATGCGGCGATACCACATGTGTGACACTTTTGCAGGCAAGATGCGCAAAGCAAATTCAATGAGTACCTTTTAGGAGGGCATTTTTACGCATTTTTCTTCTCACGCTTTAGGGCCCCTAAAATGCCAGGGCAGTAGAAATACCCCATGTGTGACCCCATTTTTGAAAGAAGACACCCCAAGGTATTCCATGAGGGGCATGGCGAGTTCATAGAATATTTTTTTGGCACAAGTTAGTGGAAATTGATTTTTATTGTTTTTCTCACAAAGTCTCCTTTCCGCTAACTTTTGACAAAAAGTTTAATTTTCATGAACTCATTATGCCCCTCAGCGAATACCTTGGGGTGTCTTCTTTCCAAAATGGGGTCACATGTGGGGTATTTATACTGCCCTGGCATTTTAGGGGCCCTAAAGCGTGAGAAGAAAAATGCGTTAAAATGCCCTCCTAAAAGGTACTCATTGGAATTTGGGCCCCTTTGCGCATCTTGCCTGCAAAAAAGTGTCACACATGTGGTATCGCCGTACTCAGGAGAAGTAGGGCGATGTGTTTTGGGGTGTATTTTTACATATACCCATGCTGGGTGAGAGAAATATCTCTGTATATTGACAACTTTGAATAAAAAAATGTAAAAAGTTGTCGTTTACAGCGATATTTCTCACACCCAGTATGGGTATATGTAAAAATACACCCCAAGCTCATGCCCTACTTCTCCTGAGTGCGGCGATACCATGGTGACACTTTTGCAGCCAAGATGCGCAAAGCCTAAAACAATGAGTACCTTTAGGATTTCACAGGCTATTTTTACGCATTTGGATTCTCACGCTTTAGCACCCCTAAAATGCCAGGGCAGTATAAATACCCACATGTGACCCCATTGTGGAAGAAGACACCCCAAGGTAATCCGTGAGGGGCATGGCGAGTTCACAGAAAAAAAATTTGGCACAAGTTAGCGGAAATTGTTTTTTTTTTTTTTTTTTTACAGTCTCATATTCCACTAACTTGTGACAAAAATAAAATTTTCCATGAACTCACCATACCCCTCACAGAATACCTTGGGGTGTCTTCTTTCTAAAATGGGGTCACATGTGGGGTTTTGTACTGCCCTGGCATTTGAGGGTCTCCGCAATCATTACACGTATGGCCAGCATTAGGAGTTTCTGCGATTCTCCGTATATTGAGCATACGGGTAATGAGATTTTTCCGTTCAGCCTCTGCGCTGAAAAAAAAAAAATGAAGCGGCACAGATTTTTCATTCGCATCGATCAATGTGGATGAAAAAATCTCTGCCAAATCAGTGACTGCGGTGCGGTGGGCTGGGCGCTAGCTACCTAACAAGTAGCTAACTAACTGGCGGTGATAAAGGGACCCTTATGCCCCATTCACACGTCCGAAATTCTGTTTGCGGAGCGGAATTGCGGACCCATTCATTTCTATGGGGACAGACTTTGTCCCGCTCGGATCGGAATTACGGATCCGCGCTTCCGAGTCTGCACTTCCGTTCCGCAAAAATATAGAACATGTCCTATTCTTGTCCGCAATTGCGGACAAGAAAGCATTTTCTATATAGTTCTGGCAATGTGCGGATCTGCAAAATGCGGAAAGCACATTGCCGGTGTCCGTGTTTTGAGGATCTGCGGATCGGATCCGCGGATCCGTGAATCCACGGATCCGTGAATCCACGGATCCGTCAAAACACATATGGACGTCTGAATAAAGCCTTACAAGGGGTGTGATCAATGACAGGGGGTGATCAGGGGTCTAGATGGGGTGATCAAGGGGTTAATAGGTGAGGGGGTGGGGGGTAAGTGTAGTGTTTGGTGCAACTTTTACTGTAGTTACCTGGTCCTCTGGTGGTCGATCCCAGAAAATGGGACCACCAGAGGACCAGGTAGCAGCTATATCAGACGCTGTTCATAAAACAGCGTCTGATATAGCTGTTTGATGCGATTTATATCGCATCTACAGCCTGCCAGCGATTGATCATCGCTGGCAGGCTGTAGTCCAACTCTCGAGCCGCGCTTCACTGTGAACGCGCACGCGCGCGCGTTCACAGGAACTCTCGCGTCTCGCGAGATGACGCCCCGGCGCGTCCAAACAGAAGATCCCGGCCGCCCGCAGGACGCAATCCTGCGTACGGCGGTCGGGGACTGGTTAAAGGGGTTAGTATTAGAGGGTGGTCCCCAGTTTAGGATCCTCATCTATTCTCCAGACCAGATGAATGGCTACAATGAGAATCCATCCTTCCGAAGTGCCCAGTGCATTCGTGTGTTACAAAGAATGGTAGTTTTAAATTGAACTGTGTAATGCACGTTTTTTCCCTGTAGGGGCACTGCATGGAATTTAACACTTAGGCCTTATTCACACGTCCGTAGTGTTTTGCGGATCCGCAAAACACCTTCCCACCAGCCCTATAGAGATGCCTATACTTTTCCGCAATTGCGGGCAAGAATAGGACATGCTCTATATTTTTGCGGAGCCGGCGTCCAGAAGATCGGCGGCACGCTACGCAAATGCGGATGCGAAGAGCACAGTGTGTGCTCTCCGCATCCATCACGTCCCCATTCAAAATAAATGGGTCCGCACCCGTTCTGCAAATTTGCGGAACGGGCGCGGACGTAGATTGTGGACATTTGTTAGGCCTTAGGGGGAGATTTACAGTCTCTTTACGCCTTGTTTTTTGGTGTTAATAAATCTCCAAACCCAGTTTTTAAATGCCTTCACGACTGCATCTTTCTGCAACTGACGTTTTTACTCCTCCCTCGCTAGTTTCCGTTAAGGGGCCTGGCAAGAGTGGCGTGTGGGCAGAGCCATCAGCCTCAGCACGTTTATCATTTACGCCAGAAGCTGTCTTAAATGATGAGTGACATCTAGGCTAGCTACGAGCTGGAGTACATTTCATCAGAAAAAGAAAATCTGCACTTTGACCAAAATTAAGCTTAAAAATAGATCTTTATTATCAGCAATAAAAAAAATATCTTTAAAAAACATGCATCATATATCAGATCCACACAATACAAGGAACTAGGGGGACATCTGCTGGCCAGACATTGGAATTACAGAAAGTCTTCTCAATGACTGCCAACCTACATCAGTCGCGTATTAGAAGAGGACAAAAGGGGTAGATTTGAGTCTAGCACATGGACTGTCGGAATAGGCATACATTATATCATGAGACGCTCCATCCTCTGGGGTCGCAGGGCCCATCGAGACCTGTGTAGCACGTGCCAGTAGATCATGTCCTTAGTTCCTGACACAGTTTATAGATAATTGCTGGGGCTTCCAGCAGGAGGATTACTGGTTCACAACCAGTATGGATACCACTTAGCCACTGACTAGTGTGGTTCCACTTTGCCAGGCGCTAAGACTTCCTCCTATATTACACTGAATACTGTTTGTCAGCTCCTCTCAGCCAGTCAGGTGATGTCAGCAGCTCAGAATTACTCCACCCAAATGTCCTTTTCAGTTGGATTCCAGGCACTGCATACAAATCACAACTCCTTGGGATAAGTCATCAGTATCTGATCGGTGGGGGTCTGACACCCGGGACCCCGCCAATCGGCCCTTCTCACAGCTTACCAAGCACAGTGCCATACATTGTATAGGTATTGTTCTCCACCCCATTAACTTCAATGGGACTGAGCTGAGCCTAGGCCACGTGACCTAACTTGTCGTCACTCGACATAGGGAAAGCAGCAAGAAGGCTGCAGCATTACTGCGAGCACCGGTGCTTTCTCTATACCAGTACCATAATAGAACAGCTCTTTCATAGCATGGGCGCAGGAGATGTGCCTGTGCCATCGCTTATGGCTACCAACTGTATGTTAACTCCGATCCCAGCAGTTTAACCCACTCTGATGCTGGCATCTGAGCACTTAGACAGAAGGAGGGAGCTGCCTCTGTCCTCTGATCCACACCCCACAAAAGAGATTGCCGAGGGTCATTCTCATGTAACCCAGGAGTCTTCTGAAGTCTCACAATGCCACGTTCTGGGTGCCAGCAGGATGTGATGGTGAACCCATAAGAGTCCCTATACACTAAGTATTAGACTGTATAGTTGATGTGATTGAAGGCCCAGGTCCCCTATGAGGACTAAAAAACAGTTGAATAACATTATATAAAAAAAATTAAATTATACATTTTTTTTTTAAAGATAAACCAGATTTGGTTCTGCCATGTAAAAAAATTTCACACGTGAGGTGAATACCATAAAAAAATTCCCCAGTGCTAGAGTAGTCATTTTTGGTGACATTGCATCCACAAGTTCCTCCTTCGGTCAAAAGGTCTCATGTATCCCATAGTGGTATTGAAAACTATGAAAAAAATAAAGCTTGCTTTATTTTTTTTATAAAAAATGTTGTTTATGGACGTGCAGACCCCATGCCGAACGCTGTATAGTGATTTGCTGAATTTTGATATAAGGGAAAGCCTATCTCAAGTATTGTCTGACCATTGTTGAGGAGCATGGGATGTGAATGAAAAGGTGTAGGAAAACCTTCTTTATGTCCTTTTGTCCAGACTTTATGCGAGCAGCTGAGGAAGGAGAATGAGGATCTTCGGTCTAAACTGGAGGTCGAATGGAATCGGAGAACCCGGGCTGAGCAAGACATGAGGTGAGAAACGTCTGCTGTACAAGTGTCCACAGATAAAGACGTCTTACTTACTTGGGGGTCATTTCCTAAAGACTTACGTTTCATACTCCATTCTTAGTAAAATGCCCGCTGCGACCAATTGTTAAGAGGCACAGGCGTCGGGATTCATATGTCACATTAAAAAAAATAGTAAATGTGTTGGGTTGTGGTGGTCCACCCCTTCCGCTAAGCCCTTTTAAAGTGGCAAGAGCATCAAAAAAAAATTAAAAAAGCTGCATATTTATGTGCGACATGTCATTTGAACAAAAATGTACAACAGACCTTGCACACTTTTAGTAAATGACCCCCATCGTTTCTTTTTTCCCACTGATTCTGCCACAGAATATACCTGTATAATCCGAACCTGGCCCTACTAGGGGTTATAAAGTGACGTGCGGAATGGAGCTTGTCCTGTCATTTGGTCAAAGAGTCCAAAGTAACAAATTGATTCAACGCCGATGTTATATTCTAGAAGGATTGAGTGTATTACAATTAAGGCCTTATTCACACGACCGTATGTATTATGCGGTCCGCAAAAAACGGAACAGCTCGCCCCTAATAGAACAGTCCTATCCTTGTCCGTAATGCAGACAATAATAGGCCATGTTCTATTTTTTTGCGGAACGGAAATACAGACATACGGAAACGGAATGCACACGGAGTAACTTCCGGTTTTTTTTCGCATCCCAAATCCCCAAAAAAAAAATGTAACGGACGCGGAAAGAAAATGTGTTCGAGTGCATGAGCCCTGACTAAAACATAATAAAATGTGATGGAAAGTGCTCCTTCGTACAAACAGGAATGCACTACCCGAACATGACCAGCAGGGGGAAACGTGATCTAACAAAAAGTATTGTATCCCTGCTCTTATGGTGGGGTCGCTTTATGTGCAGCTCCCCTATATATTGTAAGGGGCTGAATATGTGGCATTATGGGTAAATCTCAGTCTGTGCTTTTTGTTTTACCTTTTGTCTATATCTGCAGGTATGAAAATCTTGAGTTGAAAAAGTTGCTTTTGGATAGAGGGAAAGTGTCAGCAGCCACAAATGGCAGTACTCCAGGGGTGGAGGAGGCCGTAGCCAATGTCGAAAATGCGGCACATCAGCAGGTGAATAAACTTCCAACTATACTTTTGTGTCTTGTAATAATGCGTCCTGTTGGGGACTTGTCAGTGAAGAAAACATTAGGGTAGCTCACATGTAAGGCGTCTGTTTTCAGTTAAAGGGGTATTCCTGCTTTTGGACATTGATATGTCATCAATATCAGGTTGTGGGGTCCAACATCTGGCACCCCCACCAGTCAGCTGTTTTCAGCAACCATCGGCACTGGAAGCTAAAGAGTGGACAGAGCCGGAAGCAGAAGGTGGCTGCCAAAAACAGCTGATCGGTGGGGATTCCAGGTATCGAATTACCACCGGTCTGATGTTTATGACCCATTATACCGATAGATCATCAATATCAAAAACCTTTCAGGGTCCATTCACACGTCCGTAGCACCCCTATAGAAATGCCTATTCTTGTCTGCTATTGCGGACAAGGATAGGACATGTTCTATTTTTTCGGGAGCCGCAGACCAGAAGATTGGGGCCGCGCACCGGAAATGCGGATGCGGACCGCACACGGTGTGCTGTCCGCATCTCTTCCGGCCCCTTTGAAAATGAATGGGTCCGGATCCGTTCCGCAAGGTTGTGTGATGGATCCGGACCCATTCTACGGACGTGTGAATTGGACCTTTACTCCCATTAAAAATCTAGAAATATACATATTGAACAATGCATTGGTGGATGCGAATATGTCCTGGTCACACGGGTGCATGGCTCGTAACAGCGCAGTTACAATAGATATGACTTATAAGGAGCCGTACAGCTGTGCGATCGTGGCGTGACTACAACCAATTTGCATCCTCTGGAAGTAACCACTAAAGGTTTCTGCGGGATGACAGCAAGCAGAGATCTTGAAAACTGAGAAATTTAAACAGAAAGTATATTGGAAACTTCTATTAGGCTACTTTCACATTAGCGGCGGGTGAACCGCCTGCTTTATCCGTGCTGTTGCTAGTGCACGCTTGCCTTGCCCGAAGTCCACTCTGACCCCATTCATTGTAATGGGGATGAGCTGGAACGCGCCGAGAGGCGGCCAGAATAAAACTACGACTTCCAGCAATACGCGTGTACTAGCAGCAGCACAAATCCAGCAGGCTGTTCACCTGCCGCTAATGTAAAGTAGCCCTATATGTTAAAAACTTTCTTTGCTGAAATCAGACTGTCCCTTCAAATCCCCTACATAGTGTTCTGTTCAGAAATGCCCCTTTTACCAGCATGAAAATTTCCAGTTGTTAGTTTTCAGCCCCTGTGTAGCTTGAAGCAGGCCTGGCGATCAGCTGAGTGCTATTGATCCGTCCTCCGAAACCCCCATTGATCAGATGTACTGTAAGCTGCATAGACCAAGCATTTTCCCCGCATCGGTGTGTAATCCATGGACAGGTCTAGTCTGCCCCAGATAGAGTGCTTTGTTAGTAGATCTTCTCTACCCCACATGGCGTCCACCACTTATTGCCAAGGGACCCTTCTAACAAGTAGGGATTGTCCAAAGCGGAGCAGCTCCTCGTGGCTAAAGTGGGTTTACAGGGGTGTTACCCTCACATTTGTGTCGCCGGTGAAAGACCCTGACTTTGATAACCTGTCCAAAGAATAGGTTAACAATATAAAAAATATAAAAGCAATATCGCAAGTTGGTATAAATAGGGGGGATGGCACTCAATATATTGGTTTTGTATGGATGGTACTCATAGGTTGATTTTGTAGATTGATTTTGTAGGGATAATTTAATTAATCAAATAGATAGAATACAAATAGACAATCTGCGTTAAAAATCAGCATATAAAATATACAGCATATAAAATATACAGCAAACTCTTGTGGCCACTCTTTATATTGTAATGGAATGGGATAGGATATCAATTAGTTTATCAAGTGATGTCTCAAAACTCGGATCCAGAGGTACTTCCTGTAGACCGTATATGGATGGGAATACTTAGATCCAAAAAATAAAAATGGATATAAAACATAGATATATAAAAAAGGTGAAGTAGAAGAAGATGAAGTAAAAAATCAAGGAAAAAGAGTGATGGTAATAGTGGTAAAAGTCACTTCATTCAAGGAGTTAATGTTCAACTCAGAGATTATAATAATTAGTTTGTATATGATGGACCCTAAGGTCTGTACATTACCAATCTAGCGGTATAGTAGTGCGTCGGTGCCTCCTCTGTTACAGGACCGTTGTCCTGTCTTTGCTTGCAAGTCAGATGGATTGTGCGGCGTCCGCGAGGAGCGTCCTCTCACGTGGGCAACGCCGCTTGCTATAAGCGTTTGCAGTCCGGGCGTCACTTCCGGTGACGTCACCGTTGGCGTCCTCGTGTTTTTCTGGCGGGAAATTCGAATTTCTGACGTCTGTTCACTCTGTTAGCGATCTTTAGCAATTTTTGGAGATCTTTCAATGGCAAACTTTTTTCAGTTTTTCTTATCGAGTGACAGAATTCCTTTCTGTTAGAGGTCCAGCTGGAATCTCAGAGGTTATTCAATGCCCCACGTCATAATCTGGGATAGAGCACCATAATCCATTCCAAGAGCTGAGTGAGCCACCTAATATTTGATATTGCAATATCGCAAGTTGTCAGTGAATAATTAAGGTTTTACTGACGTCATTTTAGTATTCTTTCTGTTTTAGTGCAAGAACCCTGCTTGCTGTCATTCAGTAGGTACATCTGTTACATTCAGTGGATAAAAAAACAAACATCTTCTCAGTCATGTGATGGGGACATAGAAGGATCTCCTGCGTGTCCACCACAAGAATGGGACAGATTTCTATCCACATGATGTCATGGTGGCTCCTAGAGTTGAGCGAACTTCTGTTTTAAGTTCGGCGCCCAAAGTTCGGGTTGGGGTTATCCAAGCATCCCGTTATGGATTCTGCTACCACGGACCAAAACGGCATTTGGAATCCATAAGGGGATTCTTCAATGAACCCGAACCTTGGACAACACGAAGGACCTGGGGTGACGTCACCGTCATGTGATCAGCGCAGGGGGCGTGGCTCAGCACTGGATCGGATAAGAGGTGGTAGCCTACAACCTCTTATCCAATCCAGTACTGAGACACGCCCCCTGCACTGATCACATGACGGTGACGTCACCCCAGGTCCTTCACCCCGTGTTCCAAATGCCGTTAAGGTCCGTGGTAGCGGAATCCATAACGGGATGCTTCGATTACCCCAACCCGAACTTTGGACGCCGAACTTAAAATACAAGTTCGCTCAACTCTAGTGGCTCCTACTGAGTGACTGCTAGCAGAGATCTTGAAGAAGAAAATATATCCGCAAATTGTATGCAATGAATAGCCATAATTTTCTGAAACTGTAATACCTCTTTTTAAGCGCTTTCTCCTGATATATCTGTAATGACAATAGCGGGGATTAAGATCCCTTCATATTAGGGGTAGCATGCGTTCTTCTTAAGCTCACTATCCGTTCAGGAAGTTCTAGACATATCCCATAGGTTTCCATATAAATCTCCTCACATAACACCATTCTTACATCGAACTGCAGTTTAATCATGGTGTGAATCGGCATATTTCATCCTGTTCATATTGATGCCACTTTACTCGCAGTCCCATGTAAAGCTGCAGACTTAATTTAAAGGCAGTGGACATCTTTGGAGCCATTTTTATTGATTTTAATGTACTGTATTTTGGGGCTAAAAAAGGTCTTTGTAGCAGGCTTTCATTTTGTTAGTTTCCTCTAGCTTCTGCAGCTTCTGTGTATCACAGTATGTAGCAGCTTCATCAGGCCGGCAGTGTTAGGGCTCGTTCTCCTGACCTCCTCTGAACAATCTTCTAAGCTCGACTAGAGGTGGTCAGAAATCAGAATTAATTCAGAAGAAGAGAAGAGAAAGGGTTGCTAACGTTCCCCTGTCGCTCAGATGGTGTCTGAAGGGAGAAGGGATTAGCACAGGGACGCTCCATGTCCCAAAAGGATGAAGACCAGGGTTCCAACTTCCAAGCGGAGAATTCTTTCTTTCTTTATTTATTTATTTATTCATTCTTAAATAAATAAAGAATTCTCCACTTGGAACCCTGGTCTTCATCCTTTTGGGACGTGGAGGCGAATTCTCAACATCAGATAAGCGACCTCGGCGGGGGAGGAGAAGGTATAGGTTTAATGTTCTTATCCTATACCTCCCTGGTCCCCACCCGACACGAATTTCTCAATATATATTTATACTTTTTAATATACCTAAATACCGTAATTGCCCGGCATCACTGCCTTCTTGCTTTTAACAGGTGCTATCCACAATACCCACTGTGGACGAAGTACCTTGTCTTCACTTCACCATACGGCCCCCTTGGCGGCCCTGTGCTAATCCCTTCAGACACCATCTGAGCTACAGGGGAACGTTAGCAACCCTTTTTTTGGCCTTCTCATACTCTTGTATAAATTCAGCAGTGTACTACTTTACACGGCGCTTGTAAGGGTGCGGCCTCGGGAATGCAACTCGCACTTCTCATCCTCTCCCCTGGGTACTTTCACACTAGCGTTATTCTTTTCCAGCATAGAGTTCCGTCGTCGGGGCTCTATGCCGGAAAAGAACTGATCAGTCACATCCCCAATGGAGAGAAATCCTTTCAGGATGTCATCAGTTTAGTCTTTTTAACATTTCAGGACGGAGATAATGCTGTGGTATTATCTCCGTCCAAAATTCCGAAACACATGCCAGAATGCCGGATCTGGCATTTTTTCGCATTTGAATGTAATAGTGCCAGATCCGGCATTCAAAATGCCAGATCCGTCCTTACGGTCTGCTCATGCGCCGACCGGTAAAAATGTTAAAAAAAACATATAACTGATCCATCTCTCCGCATGACAAGCTGAGAGACTGATCCATTCTTGCAATTCATTTGTAAGACAAATCCGTAGCCGGATCCGTCTTCAAATGCTTTCATTTTGCATGCAGATTGACGGATCTGGCAGGTAGTTTCGGCGACGGAACTGCTTGCCGGATCACTTTGCCGCAAGTGTGAAAGTACCCTTAGTCTACCAGTAGTCCGTTTTAGCGCTTCTCTATCCATCTTGTTTACTTTAAAAAAAATAATAATAATTCTTTCACCTTATTTAGTTGTAAGCAGCATTCTCGGGCCTCCTGCACACACCATATCCGCTTTGCGGTCAGAAAATTGCAGATCTGCAAAATACGGATGTGTTCCATGTGCATCCCGCAATTTTCATGGGACACACTATAAAAAAAAAAAAGAAGCTAATTCCTGTCTGCAAAACTTACAAGAATAGGACATGTTCTAGAACAGGGGTAGGCAACCTCCAGCGCTCCAGCTGTTGCTAAACTACAACTCCCATCATCCATACTTCCTCTGCTCTTCTCATCACTCTCACAGAGTGGGAATTGTAGTTTTACAAACACTGGAGTCCCCAAGGTTGCTGATCCCTGTTCCAGAATTTGAGGCCTGGCCCCATGGATGTGACATCTGTCTGCTGTCCGGTTTTTTTCAGACCCATAGAAATTAATGGGTCCATGTGCGATCTGCAAAATATGTGGATCGGACACAGACCAACAATACGGTCAGGTGCCTGAGACCTTACTGAGATACATAGAAACTGAAGGAGCCAAATGAAGCAAACTAAATAAAAGCCTATTACAAAAATGTTTTGTCCAAAATACATCAAAATGAATAAAAAAGAAAACTGGTTCCAGTTGACAGCTTACACGTCCGTTGCGGATCACAGGCTGCCATACAACAGCTGGAATCTTCAGAAGGATAGGAGAGCAGTAGGGAAATGACTAAATGGCAAATGATAGGAGTGATTATTACTAAAATGATATCGGAGAATTGCTTCTTGAAATGAATTCCCTTTGCCTGCCCTGCTGGAGTCATCTGCTATGACATTGCATTGGGCGTGACATTGCATTGGGCGTGCACAAACTGCTTTAAATATCAAGTTTTTCTCTGGTGGATTCTGGAGGGCAAGCTGATTGTCTTGTTGTTCCAGCTATTTTGGGGGATTGCTTTCTGTGGAGTTTCTGTATCATTTCTAATATTTCCTGATACATTGTCAGAAGCTCCAACTACTATATCCATCTCTCACTATGGAGCCAGAAGTGTGACGGTGAGATCTGTCATTTTAATTCTTCCCAATGTCACTAACTCCACAGAACAGAGAACTCTCAGGATTCGCGACTCTAATCATGTCTATTCCTGACGCTTTGTTCCAGTTTATCCACGCTGAATGTTCATTTTATTTCTTCATTCCAGACCGCCAAACTGCTGGAAAAACCTTCCAATAAAGACCAAGTTGGGTCCTTGTTGAAGAAAGTGAAAATTCTAGAACATCAGAGGACAGAGGTGAAAAAATGTCTTGCATGGAAATGTGAAGCATGAACTTGGTTGTAGCCTCTGGTTGTACACTACACTTATATTCTAGACAGCTGCATACATAAAAAATTCCCTATTATATGCGTTGTAACCATTTCTTTTTGAAGTATATTGGGAGATGTTACTTATGTAATTCCCTGGTATACAAGTGTCACCTCTCCGACAACTTTTTCTGCAGCGACCTGGTTGGAGCTGGAGTGGAGCATAGGAGTGGTAGTGGCTTTGGCTGTCAGTCAATCATAATGACTTTCAACACACCTTTGCTCCCTAGGGCCATGCATTGGAAGGAGGGTTCACCCTTTCTTACCCTGGGGCACACCCAAATTCTGGGCCCCTGTCTTAAGGCAGTTTGGGTGCCTGTGATACGTTTCTGTATGAGTGAAAGGCAGGGCTTGTAGAGTGCAATGGTCAACGTATGTTGTAGGAGTCAGAAAACCACGCCAGAGGGAGAAGAAACCTCTTTCGTTACTGTAGTGCAAAATGGGAGTTGTAGTACATCTAACTATTGCAGCCACAGTTCCAACTATGCTATGCTATACTATGCTATGTGCTATTCTTTCCCAGATGGTGATGTATGAATTTGGGCAAGGATGGAAGTTATGGCCCTCTTTGTTCACTTTCTTGGTAAAATCTCTCTCAGCAGAATCTATGGCTGGCAACAATACCTTGGCAATATTAGCTTTAGTGTTCAGTCTGCGGGATACAGGGTTTTGAAGGCACGTCAGGCTAGGACTTGTCCATGTGTGAAGGATGTCTTAACGGTTGCCCTCACAGCAGTAAAGTCAGAATGGCTGTAGTAGCAGGTTACCTTGCTGACTCTTATGATTGGCCATGCAGATTCTAAGTTCTTCTTTATCTTCCTCTCTTTCTCTTCTTTGCTTTCTCTCTTTTTGTGGATCTTGCAGATATTTGATAGTGTCTGGAGTTTTTTGGGGCCTGAAAAGAGGGAGCATAGCTCGCTGCTTCCTTCATCTCTGAACTCCAGTCTAGACTGACTTAGCTAGGGCGGATCCTAAATCCCGACTTAACCTTCTGAAAAGGCCTGAAACATGAGTATTAAACCTGATTGTGCCATCCATACACAGCTATACTGGGTGCAATAGATTAGAATGACAATACATGACATAACTTTAAATAACAAACCAAGAGCAGATACTCCCTGCTTCGGGTCCTGCATTTCCAATATACAAGTCACCTGAAAGGACTGAATAAACAGGTGACTTGTATATTATGGGCTGTACATGCACATGACTGTTGCAGCGGTGATGTTTCTATGTATTAAACCCCTTTTGAATACCTGCTATAACCTGGGATCACATCTGAAAAGTGCAGACTTGGCACAGCCTTGTATAGCATAGTCACCCATTTATTTGGCTACCTGCAGGTTTCTCTGGCAGCAGCAATTGGTTGTCAGGGCTGTGATAAGCAGATCGATGGAGTGCCTTCATTTTGAGAAGTGATTGTCATTTAGGGGCAACCCCACTGTTAAATGGCATTCAATAGTAAACTGTACTTAGTTTTCGCCTTGCAGGATAGCCTGTTGTACTGCTGATATCACTCGTTTTGACTTACTCCGAGTCTTCCATAACTTTTTTCTCCAGCTCCTAGATGTGAATAAGCAGTGGGATCAGCAGTTCCGCTCTATGAAACATCAGTATGAAGAGAAGGTACTCTATTGTTATCATATACATACTCCTGCTGTTATCGATAATATCTAATCATCCGTAAGTTATATGATTTTTATCTAGCCCAATTGATATTGATCTGGACAAAATCTAGCCTTCTATTTAGTGGCATCATCACTGACAGTGATAATCACATTTAACATGCTGTCCAATATTGGAATATATTATAGAGCAGTGTTTCTCACCCTTTTCACGCCATCCGAGTTCCAACCAAGTTCCCCAAGCGATCAGGGATAAATGTTAACACATGAGGCTATTCTCATACCTCTGACAGCTTCTGTTCTGAGTTTCCGTCAGCAGTTCCTTCAGATTTCACATACAGAATAGTGCAGCATGCAGCACTAGTCTTCCTGTCGGAATACCACATCAGGGCCCATGATAATGACTATTACTTAATAAATTACATTCAGCACTACCAAGCATGCAGGAGAATATAGCACTGCATACCTATTGCATCCAGTGAAGACTCCTCTGAGGTAGATGTTCTCTTTCCTTTCCAGTGCCCCTAAATACTATACTGAACAACCGTATGGCCACCCTGAAATTACTAGTAGCATACAAGTAGTGTCCCCTTCAATAATTATTGCCACACAGTACCCTCAAAAATAACTTTGACCGACAGTAATAGTGCTACAAACATAATGTCCCCCAAAATTAACTTTGCCAAGCTGATACTATGGCAGGGTGCCCCCCACAGTTCCCCCAATAGTAGTAATGCTTCTCCAACGTTAATAGTAGTGCCCTCCATAGTTTGACAAACAGTAATTCCCCATAGTGCTCCTAGAAGTAATAATGCACCCATAGTGTTCATAGTAGCAGTAAGCTCCCCGTAGTCCCCCAATAGTAATAAATCCCCGCCGTATAGTGCCCCAGTAGTAATAAAGCCCACCATGGTTCCCCCAGTAGTTATAATTTCCCTTATACTGCCTCCAGTAGTAGTAGAAGCACACTATAATGCCATCAGTAGGAATAAACTTGCCATAGTGTCCCAGTTATATAATAATATAATAATGCCCCCTATAGTGCCCTGAATAGTATTAATGCTGCCTATAATTCCCCAAATAGTATTAATTCCGCCTCTAGTGCCCCCAGTAGTAATAATGCTAGCTATAATGCCCCATTAGTACTATTGCCCTCCTTTAGTGCTCCAGTAGTAATAAAGCCTACTATAGTGCCCCCAGTAGTAATAATGCTAGCTATATTGCCCCATTAGTACTATTGCCCTCCTTTAGTGCTCCAGTAGTAATAAAGCCTACTATAGTGCCCACAGTAGTAATAATGCTAGCTATAATGCCCCACTAGTATTATTGCTCTCCTATAGTGGCTCTGTTAGTAATAAAGCCCCCATAGTGTGCCCACATAGCAAGAAGGCCCCTATTAAAGGGCCTCCAGTAGTAATACAGCTCACTATAGTGCTCCCCAGTAGTACTAAAGCCCCTGTTTACTAGTAGTAACGCCCCCTAGAGTGGCCCAATAATATGTTATCCTAAGATGGCAAAGTAAAGTAAGATTAAATACCTCACTCCCATTCCATGCCATTGTCTGTGACGCAGTGGCGGACACAGGCCTCTTATGGCCTGTGACTTTAACTGCCTGCGTTCCAGCTTAGTTGGTTGCAATGACGCAGCTTGAGAAACCCCGTCGCAGAGCAGGTTAAACTGTGCAGATTGATCTATAGTGTGGATTTAAACCCCTAGTCCCTCAGGACTTATGAGTCCAGTGGCTGGAGTATGTATTTCACTTAGTAGGACTGCCCATTAGACTCTTTAGTATGTATAGAATCTTGTGTAACTTGTGTGATTTTAAATAAAGCTATGTAATAAAGCCTTAGTTTGGCAGTATGACCACGATCCTTCTATTATAAACCTTGTTTAGTGATGTCATCACATACCCTGACGCTTCATGTCTTTTCACTTGCTAGTAGAGTCCTACGGGTTTCTTAAAAGGGTTGTCTGAGATTTTGATATTGATGACCGGTTAGGTCAATTGACAATATATGTCTATGAAACAGATCACGTCTCTACGCCAGAAGATTTCACAAGCCGCCAAATCTGAGAGTGAGCAAGAGGCTGAAAGGGATCAGAAGCAGAGAGACTTCGACCGCAAACTTCTTCTGGCTAGAGACAAAATAGAGGAAAAGGAGGTAAACCGTTCATCCATAACAATAAAACCACTGACGGGTGAAGTGAATAGCACTTGGTATCTTGTGACAATGGTACCTGTCAAAGAGTGGGATATATGAGGCAGCAAGTGAACAGTCAGTCCTTAAAGATGTTATGTTGAAAGCGGAAAAGGATCTGAACAACTTTAACGAGGACCAAACTGTTATGACTAGATGACTTGGTCAGAGCATCTCCAGAATTGTAGGCATTGGGTGGTGTTCCTGGTGTGCAGTGGATAGAAACCTCCAAGTGGTCCAACAAAGGACAATCAGTAAATCTGCAGTGGGATCATGGACCCCCAAGGCTCACTGATGTACATGAGGAGCGAAGGCTAGCTGTCTAGGCCGATGCCATAGAAAAGCTGCTCTATAACACTGCCAGAGATGGCTGAGCGCTCTACTTGGCTATCTCCAGCAGTCGGAGTGGCAGTGCACATGTGTCACCACCATGATCCATTCATATGGGACACACAGGCCAACTCTTCTCATGATTGGCGGGGCCCCAGAGGTTAGTCCTGTGGATAGAGGATAGTTTTTTTTTTTTTTGTTATGGGACAACTCTTTAAAGGACCTGGTGCTAAAGTCTTGGTGCCAGATGCCACAGGCCACCTTGAGATGTCTAGTGGAGTCCTTGCTTCGATGGGTCAGGGCAGTTTTTGTGGAACAGGGAGGGGACCTACACAGCTTTGAAGTATTGGCTGTATAGGGTGGTGCAAGAAACTTGTAATATCAGTAGCCCATTAAAATAAATGTACTAGAAGGGTTTTTATTAAGGGATTTTACTGTCATAGAAAATGATGGCGCATTAACTGCCAGGACCTCCCATCGTTTTGTCCTGAACTCCCAGCCACCAGCTGTGCAGGGAACTTCAGTGGACCTCTTTGGCCCCTTTTATTCTCTGCATTTCTGAGGGTCAGAAAGTAATGGCATATACTTTCCTAGCAATATGCCTTGACTTTTTGGAATGAGAAACCCCAGAGGTATGATGTTTTGAAGTTACATACCCAAAGACTAAGGCTGCATGTCGCCATTCTATGATGGCCCTGTGTATCCCATTCTAAAACTGAAATGCTTCTTTTATACCTTCACAGTCGCAAATTCAGAAGCTGGAGTCTGAGATAAGGGATTTCAGGCAGAAGAACAAGTTCCTTCATGACCAGTTGACCTCCACCAGCAGACAGCGGGAATACCAGGAGCGAGAGATCAGCCGGCTGAATAAAGTAATTATGATCAACTATAGGATTCCTCTAAAGTCCTCAACTGTGACAGAAATTTTTTAAGAACATTTTAGTGGAGTTGTTGAATTAAGTCTTGTTGTCTTCACAGGCACTCGAAGAAGCTTTAAAGCTGCAGGGATCAGCTCCACGTTCTCCATCTTTCATTTCCTCTACAGAGGCGACAGGGCTCCTTCCGCGCCAAGAACTCATTACTCAGGTTGATCTCCTCAAACAACAGGTAACCTCCCCCATTCTACTCCAGGGAAACTGATGCCCTCAAGTAATATAGCTTGACCTAGCAAGGGCATCCTCTGTTTTTGCAAGAGTGGTAAAGTGTAAAGCTGATTGCTGCTGAGATGCATGGAGATTAACTGATACTATCACGTTGGTTTTGTCCTTGGAGCTCATGTCTCCTATTTCTTATAAAAAAAAAGGAAAAAACACACATATTGGGTATTGTCGCATCCGTAACAACCTGCTCTATAAAATATTACATTACCTAACCCCTCAGTTGAACACCGTGAAAAATAAAAACTGTGCTAAAAATGCCATTTTTTTGTCACCTAACATCACATAAAGTGCAACACCAAGCGATCAAAAAGGCGTATGCCCCCCAAAATAGTACCAATTAAACCATCACCTCATCCCGCAAAAATTTAGACCCTATCTAAGACTATCGGTAAAAATAATAAAAAAAAGCTATGGCTCTTAGACCATGGATACACTAAGACATGATTTTTTTGGTTTAAAAAATGCTATTATTGTGTAAAACAACGAATAAGAAAAAGTATACTTATTAGGTATTGTCACGTCCATAACAATCTTCTCTATAAAAATGTCACATGACTTAACCCCTCAGGTAAACGTTAAAAAAAAAAACTGTGCCAAAACAACCAGTTTTTTGGTCACCTTGCCCCATAAAGTGTAATAATGAATGATCAAAAAACCATATGCCCAAAAATGGTACCAATAAAAACGTCAACTCTTCATGCAAAAAAACGAGCCCCTGCACAAGACGATTGGCAGAAAATTAAAAAAAGGCGTTCAGAAAATGGTGACACAAAAAATATATATTTTTTCAAAAATGCTTTATTATGTAAAACTGAAACAAAGTAGACATATTTGATATCATTGCATCCATAACAACCTGCTCTATAAAAAATAGCACATGATCTACCCTGTCAGATGAATGTTATAAAAAATTAAAACTGTACCAAAACAGCCATTTTTTGGTTACCTTGCCTCACAAAAAATGTAATATGGAGCAATTAAAAATCATATGTACCCCAAAATAGTACCAATAAAACGGGCACCTTATCCTCTAGTTTCCAAAATGGGGTAACTTTTTGGGAGTTTCTACTGTAGGGGTGTATCAGGGGGCTTCAAATGGGACATGGTGTCTAAAAACCAGTCCAGCAAAATCCGCCTTCCAAAAACCATACAGCGCTTCTTTTCTTCTGTGCCCTGCCGTGTGCCCTTACATCAGTTTACAACCACATGTGGGGTGTTTCTATAAACCGCAGAAAAATGGGGGTAAAAAATATTGAGTTTTGTTTGGCTGTTAACCCTCGATGTGTTAAAGAAAAAAATGGATTGAAATGGAAAATCTGTCAAAAAAGGGAAATTTATAAATTTAATCTCCATTTTCCTTTACTTCTTGTGGAAAGGGTTAAGAAAGTTTGTAAAATTAGTTTTGAGTAACTTGAGGGGTGTAGTTTCTATAATAGGGGGTTTCTACTATGTAAGCCCCACAAAGTGACTTCTGGTCCTTAAAGTGGGTTTTGGAAATTTTCTTAAAAATTTTAAGAATTGCTTCTAAAATTCTAAGCCTTCTAATGTCCTAAAAAAATAAAATGACATTTACAAAATGATGCAAACATATGGAGAATGTTAAGTAATAAATATTTTATGAGGTATCACTTTCTGTTTTAAAAGTAGAGAAACTGACATTTTGAAAATTGCAAATTTTTAAAACTTTTTGGTAAATTTGGGATTTTTCATAAATAAAGGTGAAATATATTGACTCAAATTTATGACTATCATGAAGTACAATGTGTCACGAGAAAACAGTCTCAGAATGGCTTGGATAAGTAAAAGGCTTCATGCACGCAACCGTATGTTTGGTCCGCGTCCGTGACGCATATTTTGCGGCTCGGCGCGAACCCATTCACTTTAATGGGACCGCAAAAGATGCGGACAGCACTCCGTGTGCTGTCCGCATCCATTGCTCCGATCCGTGGCCCCGCAAAAAAAATAGAGCATGTCCTATTCTTGTCCGTTTTGCAGACAAGAATAGGCATTTCTACAATGGGCCGTGTTCCGTTCTGCAATTTACGGAACAGAACGCAGAGCAGCTTCCGTGTTTTCCGAATCCGCGGTTTGCGGACCGCAAAACACATACGGTCGTGTGCATGAGGCCAAAGTGTTCCAAAGTTATTACCACATAAAATGACACATGTCAGATTTGCAAAAAAATGGCCTGGGCAGAAGGGTGAAAACTGGCCCGGGGTAGAAGGGGTTAAGATTTAAACGGAGCACATTCAACCAGGACAAACAATAAGGAAATGAACAAACAGCAGGTGGCGCTATACAGATACATTTTGTTGAATAGCTCACTGGCTATACTAAATGTTTAATTACAAAAGTAGTCAGATCCAGGTGCTGGTTTGAAACCATAGAATATGCTGCGTGACACAACCCCTTTAATGGCACGTGATGCTTATCTAATAAAATGCGGATGGACCTAATAGGGCAGATACAAAGCCGCTATTACCGGTCTAGTGCATCATCTGATGACTGCAGCAGATCCACATTTGTTATATATTATTTCCTCTTTAGTTAATATAATCTCTGAGCAAGAGGTTATTGAAGGTTCCTGAGCTTCTGTGATGCAACTCATTTATGGTGATGAATGTTCTGGCAGGAGGTCAAGTCCATCTGCTGCACTGAATATTAATACAGTTAATAATCCCCAGTCTGACCAAGAAGTTCATCCTGTACATCCTGCAAAGTATCAAATGATTTCATTATTTTTGGACACCATTCCCAATGATTCGAAATATATGAATTCGTTTTTTCTTTGATGCTTAGTGGAGGACAACATCCATGTTCCATCGATTTGGGCCCACTCCCTCTGATCAGCGGGGTCTGAGCTGCAGTACCAGTCTCAGCCACACATACAGGCCTGTCATGGCGTCTTGATAAACATTGAGGGTTTCATTACACACTGGATTTTGGCTGCCCCTGGGGTCTTGGGGGTCATTAGACATTGATAGAAAATCTTAATGAGACCACATCAATGTTTTAGACTCTGTAAGCCCTCGATGTGGCTGTATTTACTATTTATTTTCCTGCTTTCTAGGACCAGTTGGCTATTTTAAGTGGTTGAATATAGGCAATTGGTTATTGCAAAGTTAAAGGGATTCTGTCACCAGGTTTGACCCGTCAGCTAAACATATGCTGACACTCAGGGTCTCATCAGGAGTCCTAATGTGTGCTTATCAAAGCGATCAGTACCTTTATTTAGCCCCAAAACAGGTTTTACTAACCTGTCAATCAAATAAATAAGGTGCCCAAGGGGAGATCTAGGGATGCAGGGTGCCCGGCCGCACCCAACGCCGTTCGTGACCAGAGCCTTTTGACTTGTGCGCCACCTCCTAATGCTCTGTGTCGCGAGATCTTGAATCAGGAGGAGAGGGAGGGAGAGGCGGCACAGAGCATTAGAAGGCGGCGCACAAGTCAGGCGAGGCGGCGCTGGGCACGAACGGCGTTGGGTGCGTCCGGGCACCTTGCATCCCTAGATCTCCCCTTGACAGGTTAGTAAAACCTGTTTGTGGGCTAAATAAAGGTACTGATCACTTTGATGAGCACACATTAGGACTCCTGATGAGACCCTGAGTGTCAGCATATGTTTAGCTGACAGGTCAAACCTGGTGACAGAATCCCTTTAACTGAGTAGTAAACTGGTGACCTCTCTGTAGGGGTCAGAACAGCCATTTTTCTATTTAACTCTTGATTTAGGAATGGAAATGGGGCATTTGGAGGTCTTCAAAACAGTAACCCTTTAAAAGTTGGGTTGTCTTTTATTTGCTACAAACAGCGCCACTCTTGTGCATGGGTTGTATCTGGTCTTGCAAGTAAAGGGACTGCAATACCAGACGCAGCCCAGATTCTGGAAAACGAGATGACCCCTTTTTTTCTAATCTTGGACAGCCCTTTTTTAAAACTGTATGGTTGTGATAAGGCGGTGTATGGTTTGTAAGTCTACCTATAGACTATATACCATTTTCATGCATTAGGGGGCTTTTCCACAGGCCAGTAGAGCAGGCAGTGATGGGGGAATGCGGAACATTCATTCCTGATCACTGCGCCCTCATCAGCTGAATTGCCAAGCATCGGTCATTGGTGATGGGTGAGGATAAATGATCATGGCTATGAGTCCTACTCACCATACTGGTCCAGTCTTGATAAGCAGCACATCCTTACACATGTCTGACTTTTGGGTCCTTCGGGAAAGATGTGACTGCCCAGCAAATGAGCGTTTGCTCTTTTGTTAGGTGATCGGCGGCACATTTTTTACACGAGCCAATAATGGTGTAGGACTGTTCATTCCTCATAATTGCCCAATCTTTGACCCATGTAAAAGTGTCCTAAGACCTATTTTGTGAATCCAGGGTTTTATGACTTGCCAAAAATCATAAATCCTGTTATCAGTCCCTTAATCGCCTAAATAACCTTTGTGTGCTCTTTGAGAAGGTGTATTTCACTAATCCACTGATTTAAAGGATTTAGCAAGCATTAGGACATCTCGCTGTTGGCCGCCTCATAGCTGAGCCTTTATATTTCTTGTACAGTACATCACTGACCTCTAGGTTGAAAACAGACTTGTATTGTATAGTCTTGGGAATGAAATGACTGTGTTTTTTTAAGTAATTGCTTCTTTGCACATAAGTGGCTATCATTTAGCCTTGTCTAGATATATCCTGTATGGTAATATTCTAGTGCTTTGTATGTCTTGAAGCGTTGTGCCAAGTTTTGAATTTATCCCCTAGCCAAAGGGTAGGGGAAAACTAACTGATCGCTGGGGGTCTGACCGCTGGAATCCCCCACCAATCCCACTACATTCATTCTCTATGGGATTCCCGGAAACAGCTAGTAACATAGTATATAAGACCGAAAAAAGACATTTGTCCATCCGGTTCGGCCTGTTTCCTACTCTATCTCCGGCACTCCCATAGAGAGTGAATGGAGCAGAAGGGTGTGTGCCCGACCTGCCACTCCTTCTGATCGGGAGAACAGGATCGGGGTCCCACTGGTCAGACTCCCAACAATACTGTTGATAGGGGATAAGTTGGAAACTTGGCACAACCCTTTAATTACTGGTGCTGAATGATACATTGCTTCTTAAAGGGACTGGACTATTAACTACAGTAATACATGAGTGGTCCTGCAGATATGGAGTTCAGATAACTTATTTTTATTAATATTCTACTGCCCCCCCCATTACCTTGCTGTCCGCACTCAGAACTTCGTTGTAATTATATTGTCAGGACTGCCGTGCATGCGCACATGAGTCCTCTCCATTATGTTAGAACAGAACAGCAGTCTGGACTGTGTATTTCAGTGCAGCTTTGAGTGCTGACAGCGGGGGAACAAGGTCAGTAGTGGAATAAGAAATGGTGATCTGAACTCCTTTATGTGCAGTACTAATCATGTATTACTGTAGTTAATGGTCCAGAATCTGGGTGACAGCTTCCCTTTAAATTCTTAGGCAGGAAACTTCTTCAGTTCAGTTAATTCAGATGACTGTGCGGTCATGCTTTGTGGTTTTCTTGCTGATGGCATGCCCACTCAAGTTTTTTCTATTTGGAGAAGTAGTCATGTACGGGCCATTCACTCTCCTTTTAAAGCCTATGGAAGATGCAGATACAACTGAGTACATTTACTTGACAGTTTCTTTATTACATGGGTTAAAAAGACACAGGTTTGTAAAGTTCATTCTTTGTTAGAAAATGACACAACAGTTAATGTTGTAGAACTGACCTATTAGATAAACCTGTAGCCTTATAAACGCTGACATAGTTTCTGCCATTACTACCTCTTGGGGTGGGACAATCAACTTTGAGTACTCTAACTGTAAATAAGCCTTTCCTGTATTGATGTCTAAGTCACTATTGACCACAGACGTATTTACAGTAGATATAAAAAGTCTACACACCCCTGTTAAAATGTCAGGTTTCTGCGCTGTAAAAAAATGAGACAAAGATAAATCATTTCAGAACTTTTTCCACCTTTTAATGTGACCTATAAACTGTACCACTTGATTGAAAAACAAACTGAAATCTTTTAGGTGGAGGGAAGAAAACAAAAAAAACTAAAATAATGTTTTAACTGGGGATGTTTTCAGAATTAAGCAATCACATTAAAAATCGTGTTAAATAGGAGTCAGCATACACCTGCCATCAGCTGCTTTAGTTGGTCTTTCCTGAAATTTTCTTAGTTGCATCCCACAGCAAAAGCCATGGTCCACAGAGAGCTTCCAAATCATCAGAGGGACCTCATTGTTAAAAGGTATGAGTCAGGAGAAGGGTACAAAAGAATTTCCAAGGCATTAGATATACGATGGAACACAGTGAAGACAGTCATCATCAAGTGCAGAAAATATGGCACAACAGTGACATTACCAAGAACTGGACTTCCCTCCAAAATTGATGAAAAGACGAGAAGAAAACTGGTCTGGGAGGCTACCAAGAGGCCTACAGCAACATTAAAGGAGCTGCAGGAATATCTGGCAAGTACTGGCTGTGTGGTACATGTGACAACAATCTCCCGTATTCTTCATATGTCTGGGCTATGGGGTAGAGTGGCAAGACGAAAGCCTTTTCTTACGAAAAAAAGCATCGAAGCCACATTTTGCAAAAACACATCTGAAGTCTCCCAAAAGCATGTGGGAAAAGTTGTTATGGTCTGATGAAACCAAGGTTGAACTTTTTGGCCATAATTCCAAAAGATATGTTTGGTGCAAAAACACTGCACATCACCAAAATATCACCATCCCCACAGTGAAGCATGGTGATGGCAGCATCATGCTTTGGGGCTGTTTTTCTTCAGCTGGAACTGGAGCCTTAGTTAAGATAGAGGGAATTATGAACAGTTCCAATACCAGTCAATACTGGCACAAAACCTTCAGGCTTCTGCTAGAAAGCTGAACATGAAGAGGAACTTCATCTTTCAGTATGACAACGACCCAAAGCATACATCCAAATCAACAAAGGAATAGCTTCACCAGAAGAAGATTAAAGATTTGGAACGACCCAGCCAGAGCCCAGACCTGAATTCGATTAAAAATCTGTGAAGTGATCTGAAGAGGGCAGTGCACAGGAGATGCCCTCACAATCTGACAGATTTGGAGAGTTCTTGCAAAGAAAAGTGGGCAAATCTTGCCAAGTCAAAATGTGCCATGCTGATAGACTCATACCCAAAAAGACTGAGTGCTGTAATAAAATCAAAAGGTGCTTGAACAAAGTATTAGTTTAAGGGTGTGCACACTTATGCAACTATTTTATTTTAATTTTTTTTCTTCCCTCTACCTAAAAGATTTCTGTTTGTTTTTCAATTAAGTGGTACAGCTTATAGGTCACATTAAAGGTGGGAAGACTTCTGAAATGATTTATTTTTGTCAAATTTTTTTTTTTTTTACAGCACAGAAACCTGACATTTTAACAGGGGCATGTAGACTTTTTATATCCACTATATACATGCAAATGAGATCACCTTTGAGGAGTCTTCTCCAACCTCTGGGCCTCCAATCTAGGATTTAAAGCGCATCACTCCGATAAAGTTCTGACTGCCTGCAGCCACCACTAGGTGGAGCTGTCTGAACTCAGATTTATTCTGTTCATTGCAAGCTGTATGATAATAACAAGAAGCCTGAATTTCAGCTTTTGTATCAGGAAAAACTAAACTATGCCACCTACCTAAACATTTTGAAATGAATCCACACAAAAAATTGAGCCTACAAATGAAATGTGATACATTCGCATAACTGTCAGATGTTGGAAGAATAACGTAAATGTGGATACGCATTGTATAACATGGTGCATTCTTTCATAGACTCGTGTACTAAGTAGTTACATGTGGGTGTAACCTCTTTATAGGTAGCCATCTTTGAAGAAGACTTTAAGAGGGAACGCAGTGATAGAGAACGTATGAATGAGGAGAAGGAGGACCTGAGACGAGAGATGGAACAGCTTCGAACACAGCTGGCCCAGGCCAACACAAAGGTGAATTATCTCTGGTTTTATGTCATGCTGTCCTCCTGTAGTATGTTCTTAGTCGTTCTGGAAAAGCAAAATGAATGCCCTAACCTTTAGTTAAGTAGGAAATGCTTGCATTCCATTAGAAACCGCAACTCTGGAACATCTTTTCTTAAACTCTGTTCTGTAACATTCCTCTGTTGTTTCTCCTAGAAATTATTTATGAATAAATTGCTTGCTTTTCTCGTCATCGGAGAGATGTGTGTCTACATATTCTAACACTGTAAGCACTGATTCTGCCCCCCAGCTGTCAATAACTGTCAGTGTAGTCATACATTTCTAGGAGGAATAACAGAGGAATGCCGCAACATTAAGCTCTAAGTAAAGATGTAGCGAAACTGTTACATCACAGAGCATAAATGTATTAGTACAGGAGAGCTGACAGATGCTCTTTAAAATGAATGAGAACATTTGCCATTAGATGAAATGTTTATGAATTGCCTTCGAATCAAAGTTCTACCCCAAATCTATTATTTCCATATCACTTCGCCCAGTTATCCTTGGTTTACCTGTCAGCTATGACTCATTGGCGTCTCAGATATTTTGGACCTACATGCCATACTTTTTTTATTATTTTTTTGGCACCATTTTGGGGTAAATATAGTTAAAAGTTTTTAGCAATTTTCTTTTGGAGGGGTGGAGAAAATTGACCTTTTTGGCCGTTTTTTTCGGTTTTGTTTTTTACGTTCAGTTTTTATGGCATTCGCTGTGCTGTTTAAGTGATATGATAAATTTATTCTGAAGGTCAGTATGATTGTGATACCAAATTTATATTTTTCCGTGTATTAATACTTTTGAAATTGCTCTATAGTACACTCATAGCTCTCTGTCGCTATGTCTGTTACTGAAAATGTACGGGTAAAAGAAGATTTCTGTTACTGGAATCTAATGCAACATTCTTAGCAAGCTGATATTGATTTGAGTGGACCGCCTAGACGTGCTACCACACGCTCAGGTTTCTTCATGCAGTTTTTGAAGTCTAAATCACGTGTGGATCCTAAAAGAACAAAAGTATTAAGGGCAGGTACTACCTTTCCTCGTTTTTGAATCCACTCCTGGTTTTGGCTTCAAAAATTCTGAACGTGTATCAGCACCATTTGGCTTGTTTCACATTTGCGTTAGACACCACCGGCAGGCTGTGTCAGCAGGGAGCAGCCGGCGGGAGGTGTCTGGATACGGCATTGCCAGCCCCATTAACCATAATTGAGATTGGCAAACATGCTGAGAAGAAAACTGATGTGCGCAGCTGTTTTTTCATCGGCTGACTCTCTGCATATTTGCTGGGTTTGGCAGTGACGGATCCGGCAGTATGTTGCCGGCGAGAACAGCCTACCAGAACTGTCCAGTGCAAATGTGAAACAAGCATTAGGGCTCTTTCACAGGAGCAAGTTTTCCATTATTCTTATTATTATGCTTCAGTTTTACATCACCCATGTGAAAAAAACACATGCAACCCAGATACAATCCGGATGGAAAAAATGCAAACGCTGACCGCAGTCACAGGGAAAAAAGCTCATTGAACGTGCGTGCAAAACCATCAGTTTTTTTCCTGAACAGATCCGGACACAATCCGTATCACATGTGTGAAAGAGGCTTAAGGGGTTTGAGCTCATGAACGAATTGACTCTGATTCCTGTTTATAAAAGCTGCTGCCGAACAGTTCAAACAGACCTGCAGATGTGAGCATAGCCTCCTAGACACATTATAATATTTGTGGTGGTTTCCATTTTAGCTGCAGTCTTATCAGGATGAATTACGAAGAGAGAAAGAAAATGCACGTGAACTTTCAAGACCACAGGTAATGTGGGGCTGTATTAAAGTGTAACACAGAAACGTAGGGGGTCGTTTATTAAGACTGGTGTTTTAGACGGTTAAATAATTTCAGCTTGATAAATGATCATTTAAAAGGCTGAAAATAAACATCCGTCCATCCAGTTCGGCCTGTTATCCTGCAAGTTGATTGAGAGGAAGGCGAAAAAATACCCTGTAAGACAGAAGCCAATTTTCCTCATTTTAGGCAAAAAAAATTCCTTCCCAACTCCAGTCAGGCAATCAGAATAACTCCCTGGATCAACGACCCCTCTCTAGTAGCTGTAGCCTGTAATATTATTACACTCCAGAAATACATCCAGGCCCCTCTCGAATTCCTTTATTGTACTCACCATGGCCACCTCCTCGGGCAGAGAGTTCCATGGTATCACTGCTCTTAATGTAAAGAATCCTCTTCTATGTTTGTGTAGAAACCTTCTTTCCTCCAGACGCAGTTTGTTTATTTTTAACATAGTGTAGGGACAGGGATGAAAACCTTGCTGTCTTCAGCATTTTACTGAGCCCAGACTTCTGTTTGTAACATACAGAGTAGGGATGAACTAACTTTTGTTTTCAAGTTTGGCGTACAAGGTTCGGGTTATCTAATAATTCCATTATGGATTCCGCTCCCACGGACGATAAGTTATGGTCCATGGTGGCGGAATCCATAACAGAATTTTTAGATAACTCAAACCTTCTACGGTGAAAACAAAAGTTCGCTCGTCCCTAATACAGAGTCTTCCAACCTGCCTCTTGTCACTACCCCAGTCACTGACTATGTACATGTGCTCTAACTATGACAGCCCATCACCTGCCTACCTGACTTGTTAGACTGAAGACAGACTCTCCTTAGGAACACCCAGAGCTTTTTTAAGAAGACTCTTTAAAGTGAACTGACGCTTACACTTTAAGCTGTTATTTTTGCAGACGTAGAAGGTATGTGGCATCAACAGTTAACGTAGCCATCACATGGGCCGGGCTTGGAATTACACAACCATAAATCAGCATTTTCCAATTTGTACTTTGTTTTGAACCCTGTTTGCTGATTTGGTACCTTTTTGCCCACTATCATCCTATATATTTTTGACTGTCACAGTGCTGGTTCCTTTTCATGTCCGTTAATATTTTCTAGTTTATGCCATGAACTATAACTACCATTGACCAGTTGGCTGGATACTTCAGTAATTATTGTCAACTTTGGGCATTCTTACTTGTTAAAAGGGTCCTTTGACTATAAGTAGATCAGTGTTCCCGTGGTGGGATCCCCAGTTATCAGCTGTTATCTGTAAGTAAGCGTTCAGTTATCCCGCAGCGCCACCACAGGAGAAATGAAGCATTGCACATTGTCTATTCAAACCAGTGGGTTGTTTGTGTAAGGCATGATAAGACAGGTCCTCCAGAAAGTGAGAGGCCCCTTGTGACTGCTCTCCACTCTGACCATGAGATGAAGATTATGAACAGGGTATATGAAAATGGGTTTTTGAACCTGAAATTGTTGTAATAGGGTGTGTGTGGCAAAAGCCCTTCGGGAGGTATAGTTCCTTTAAAGGGAGTTTATCACCAGGAAATTCACTGTTAAACCAGGCACATTGTCTTGTAGAGGTAGTGGAGCTAAATGTAATGATACCTTTCACTTAGTGTTCCATTGCTTCACTCTAGAAAAAGTACTTGCAATCCATATGCAAATGAGCTGCTAAGTGCATTGAGGGCAGGCCCAAGCCACTCTGTGCACCCATGCTCCTTCGCCTTCCTCTGCCAGCCTCTTCCTCTCCTTGATTGACCTGGCCAGACCATGTCAAGAAGTCTATCAAGAAAAGGGAGAGGCTTGCAGAGGAAACAAGAGGAGCAAGGGTGCACAGAGTGGCTTTGGCCTGCCCTCAATGCACTTAGCAGTTAATTTGCATATGGATTAAGAGTACTTTTTCCAAATTAAAGCAACTGAAAGGTATCCTCACATTGAGATGAGCTTAACCCTACAGGCACTGTGCCTGGTTTGACAGTGAATTTCCTGGTGGTGGACCCCCTGTAGCACAACCCATTGAAAATCTTACTGAATTGGAGATTAAAGCAAAATATTTAAACAGAAATTTCAACAGACTTGACATAAGTATATTCCCCTTCACAAGGCCTTACTGATTCAGCCAGCGAGTCACTGGGCCTGCGTCATCCTGTAATGAATGTTCCTATACTTTTCATTTTTTCATGACAGGACATTAATTGCTATTCAGTCTTTCCACCCATGCCGGCGTAATTGCTTTGCTGCCGAGAGTTTCTCCAGGGTTTATGATGTCAGTCCTGTTACTCTAGCTTCGACTGGAGATAAGTGAAAGTGCTGTACCGTTCAAATATACACAGGGAAAAATAAGTATTCCATTAAATCAGGTCACGTGATAAATGACTCAGAATCCACCTTGGTACAAAAACAGAGAAGAGGATTGGCTGGTACGCGCTGACATGATAGTGATTCCAAAATATATCCAGTATCCTCAGTAAGGTCATTGGGATGACAAAGCATGTGAAGCCCCAATTTCTTGCCTTGCCATTATCAGAGAATTAGTGGGGCTACACAGAGACAGTTTGTGAAAGATCTGTCCTCCTAGATATTCCATCATCACCTGTGAGAAGTATTACTGCAAAGTGGGAGCATTTAGGAACCACAGTAACTCATAAAGTGGTAGACCACGTAACATTCTAAATCGGGGTCACCGAGTGCTGAGGAGCATCGTGTATAAGAGTCATCAAGGCTCTGCTGACTCCATAACTTCAGAATTTCAAACCTCCCCTGGAATCAACATCAGCACAAAAACTGTGCTAGGAGCTTCATAGCTTGGGTTTCCATGGCCAAGGAACTGTATGCAAGCCTTAAATCACCAAGGACAATGCCAAGCATCAAATGACATGGTCTAAAGCACACGGCCATTAGACTCTGGATCAGTGGAATTGTGTACTGTACAGCGGCTAATCGCGCTTCGCTTTCTGGTAGTCTGATGGACGAGTCTGGGTTTGGAGAACGCCACGAGAATGTTACCTGCCTGACTGCCTTGTGCCAACTGTAAAGTTGGGTGAAGGAGGCATTATGCTATGGCATTATGAATAATATTTTGCCTCTACCTTTGTGGGAACAGTTAGGGAAAGGCTCTTTTCTGTTCCAGCATAACCGTGCCCCAGTGCACAAAGCAAGCTCCATAAAGGCATTGTTGGGTGACTTTGATGTGGAAGACCTTTGAGAACCATGACCTCAACCCTCAAACACAATGTAGTCTTGTCCTGCAGTTAAGCTCCCTTCCATATATCCCTTACCTTTTGCCTATCCACCATATGTACATTAAAAAGAAGTAGAGGACTGAAAGTTGGGTCTATAACTGCAGGATCAGGCTACACATCGATGGTTTGTAGTCTGTTACCATGGAAACACGTAGGAATGGGTAGAGAATCTTTGGCAGCAATCTTATACAGTAAGTTGAATCACAATCTAGATGCAATAGACGTTGAAGTGCAATGCGTGATGCCCATGTATAAAAGTGAAATGATTTATTTCAGGCTACAGGAGAGAGATACATCATAAACCATCACATTGGACCTACCTGTCCTCCATACCAGTATCCTTATAGCCCACCCGCCATGATGTACCCAGGATATGAGGATTGGCCAATCTGTTATCCACCGCCAGTTGTTGGTCCGGAGCACAGTCAAGTTCAGGATCTCACAAATGCTCCTCCAGTAAGTGCCCGACAGTCTACTTTTTTCCTTTACTTTTAGTTTCTTCATTTGTATTCATTCCAATGATCTTTACTTACAGCCGGCATATCAGTGGAGAGTCGCTAACACTCCTCCCAGAACAGAGCTCCCTAAATCTAGAAAGAAGGAGACTGGTGAGTAGGAATTATCATGGTGTTTGGAGTAGGAATTCATTAATTCACTGAAATTATTATTTGTATTGTGACAGCATGATCTTATTGTATCCATGGTCCAGCCCTGTTCTGTCATATGGCAGTATGGTGAAACATAGAGCGTTACTTGTGGTAGGGAATGTATGGCCTGTGCACTCTTCTTTATTGTGTGCATATGAGGCCTCCTTTAGCCTACTTTTTCCAGCTAGGTTTGAAATAAATGTCCACATTTTAAACATCATGTTTTAGTTGAACTCTGTGCAGATTCATTTCTTCAGGTTGTAGCTTTATTTTTCCACTGCTTCCATTCCGAAGCTTCCTTGGTCCCCTGCTGGTCTCTCTGCGTCCTGGTCCGGGCACACAGGATATGACCACCCTGCCAGTCACTGACTGAGGCAGATCACACTATAGCCATTGATTGGTTACGCAGTCATTTCCTATGGGACCAGAAAATGTGGACCAGGGTAGGAAAGAATAGAAAAGGATCTGTGAGCTGCTTATTACTTCTTATGTTTTAATGCTATTCTGACCCTTATAAAATTAGCAACCAGACATCTTTGAAGAGGACCTTTCACCACTCCTGACATGTCTGTTTTAATAGCTTCATGCATTCCCCATGTAATAACAATTCTGGATCATCTATTCTTATGACTCTATGTTGTGCCATTCCTTTATTATTTCTACCAGAAGTTATGAATGAATTGCTAGCAGTCTGCAGTAAGGGTACAGAGGGGAGGTAACAAGTTGGGGGTGTGTACCTGCACAGACTCACTCTATCCAATCAGTGCTGCCATGATCAGACTGTGCAGGTACACCTCCCCAACTTGTTACCTCCTCTCTGTACCCTTACTGCAGACTGCTAGCAATTCATTCATAACTTCTGGTAGAAATAATAAAGGAATGGCACAACATAGAGCCATAAGAATAGATGATCCAGAATTGTTATTACATGGGGAATGCATGAAGTTATTAAAACGGGCATCTCAGGAGCGGTGAAAGGTCCCTTTTTAACCTTATAGAATGGTGCAGTAGCACTAACATGTCCTCATTAAACGCCTCAGTTTGACATTCTGGAAGGTTTAGAATCAACATGCTCTGTATGTACATAACTTGCATAATTGTAATCATGTGCTGGAGCCCTGCAGGGTTGTGGCATCACACACTCCTTTCTCCTGGGTGTCCTCTCTGAAAGTATGCAGTGCACTTCTAAGCTCCGCCAGTTGGTGTTCTAGTTGTCTGGAGATTTTCCCAAGTGACACCTGTTTACTTACTATTTGCTGGATAATCTTGGGAATGTCTTTTGAATTTGTGTGGAAATCTTCTTTAAGAGAATTTCCGATTCAACCTTGTTTAAATTTTGTTCATTTGTGCTTGTAGATGGCCCAAAGAAAGGAGCACAGAATTCCCAGCGGCAAACCTGAGGATCTACAGTAAAGACACGGATTTGTACTGCTGATATTTACTGAGGCCATTAAACACAGCCTTAGACTCCTAAGCCATATGAATGAGGAGGAATTGGTTGAGCGTGACCAGATGAGGATAGCGTGCACTTGGATGGCTTAGATCTGTGTATTACCTGGATATATGGAGTATACATACATACCACTAGCCTATCCTTACATGCACTGTAGTAGGATAGGAGCACACACTTGTTCATATGTTAAATTACATAAAAATATTATATTCTGTGTAGCTATTAGTGTATTTACCTCAATGCAAGAGATTTTGTCAGTGTAATCTATATACTAAAATCCTTCCTTTTCCCCTTCAGTACTTCTTCCCCATCTCTATCTCCTTTCCTCCTCAATCGCCTTTCAATCTTCCCCTTTCTTTCTTTCTCCCTTTGTATTTCGTTTCAATCTTTCATTCCTTTTTTCCTTCCTCCCTTCTTTCTGTTTCCTTTCATTCCTCTTTTCCTCTCTCTTCCATGATTTTTCTATCTCCAATCATTCTCTCTGGTGTACATCAGTAAGACTGGGCTAGTACTTTGGGAAGAGAAAAAATTTTAGGAGAGGGAAAAGTATATTTTGACAGCTGCTACAGTAGTGGTAATTTACACTCCTTGACATAAAAAATTATTCACCAAGCAGGAGTTGTAGAAATCGAATGAACCTTTTATATATGTGAAGATAATAATGATATGTAAGTGATTACAATATTAGAGTAAATAATAGGTTTATTGGGGGAAAACGGTATGATTGAAAGGAGGCTCTAGTACCCTCTTGGGCTGCCTCCAGCTTGGATACAAGATGAGATATGGTTGGGTATAGATGTTCTGTATGGTATCCTGCAGCACATTTGCCCACAGATGTTGTAGCTTGGCCTGTAAATCCTGCACACTCGTAGGTTGCTGAAGCTGGTGTCCCAGCTGGTCCCATAAATGCTCAATTGGCGATGTGGTGGCCAGGCAGGCAAGGAAGTCTTGCAGTCTGAAGACATTACCGGAAAATCCTTGCTGTGTGTGGGCGAGCTTTATACAGCTGAAAAATGCCGGTTGAGAGGCAACACATGTGGCTGCAGGGTGTCCTGCACATATGGTTGAGCTCTCAGTATCCCTTGTATCACTACTACTGGTGACCAACTAGTATATGCAGTGGCTCCCCAGATCATTACAACAGCAGAGATGGAGTATGTAATGAAAGTGCTACCTGAGTCTCGATGGTGGACCACAAAACTATGGGAGCTGCTGGTGCTTGTTGGCGCATCAACTGGATCCTCTCTACTGGTGGTCTGTCGGAGCGGTCATGAGCCTGTACATGCCCTCACATCTACTCCTAACAACTAGCTCCAAATAGCCAAAATGGTGGGCAGTTTGTCAAAACGACTGTCCTGCTTCTCCCAGTCCACTGATGCGCCCCCTCTCCAAGTCTGTCTGCTAAGCAGAATGTTTTTGAGTGCATTGGTGAAAATTTCTTCTGCTAGAAATGACTCCACAAGAGGTACACTATACGTGGCCTCTGAGAGCCCTTTATGTAGGGCAACAGGGGAAACACTTTTATGCCCTCTTGTGGCAAGATCCAGTATCCACACCTGTAATCATTTACATATCTGTTTGAGATATAACTGCATGAAGAGTTTGGCAGCAATCCACCATTTCTATCTGAGTGCTTTATATTATATTATTTTTATTTTTTGCCAGTGAGTGTATAATAAAAGGATAGTGTACAAGTTCATTTTAAATTTATTTTCCTGTATTTTACCAACAATGAGTCCTAGAGATCTGACTCCTATTTGGTTTTTGCTTAACAGCATTGGTGTGTCCTTCTCTGCACGTGGGGTGAGAAGAAAAGCAGTTAGTGCTGTTTCTTAGGCTTACCAGCCCTTTTATAGACTTGTAGAGATGATTGCTGTGAGCTGGTAACACCTACATTCATCCAGCTCCCCATGGGATCAGCATGCACAGGATTAATCTGCTTCAAATATTGCTAGTTTTATGAGAGATTTAGAGTTTCAAAAGTTACATTTTCCCACTGTAGCGTTGGTTATGTGGAACAATATGGTCACTAAAGCGACCTATAGGGAGGTAGTGTGCAAGTAATTTAGCACAGAAGATGTGTGCTATATTTGTTGGTAAAATTACATGTGGAACTGTCCTGTAAGAAGACAGTTGGTAGACCAATCAAGAATGAAGTTTTTTTCTGTTATTTGGGAAGAGTAAAGATCATATAGGCATTATGATCAATATTTTGGAAGATGTAAGTGCATTGAGGAGGGACCAGTTTTAGTTTGGTTTCGTGTAGTTCCATGTATATGGACAGTATAGGCCTCTAAACCATGGAGATCCAAGGGTAGGATACCATTTGAATATTGATCAGAGTGGTTCACGTTATTCTTGAGCCTTGCTGTGGCCTACTTGACAGGGTGTGCCACATCCTCTATGGGATTGTCCCTTGAAGCAGATCACAGAGGGAGTCACTATAGGTCTTGCTATAGAAAATGCAGTTGAACCCTGGGCTTGGTGCTTCTGGGGCCTAAAAGACCTGTTTTCATATAGGATGTACCATGGTAGGTGGAGGCCTCATTACAGCTGTCATCTTGGAATGTCATAATGGCTTCAGCTTCCTCCACTGGGTGGTTGTGCAAAACTGCATAAATAAAGGCATTTCTGTGCTGTTTTGGGAGTGTTTTTAGGCAAGGTTTAAATATCCCACAAGGTGGGATTCAGATATTAGCAGGGATATGCGTTACATCATAGAAGAAAGAAGTTGTTATAGAGATTGCATTGTAAAGTGAGAAACCACGAACCGGGTCTATAGAAGATGTGAACTTTTGGATCATTGAGTTCTTACTTATACTGGTCCTTATAGATAGTTTGGTTTTTCAGAAGATTCCTTATTTGAACCAGTGAAGAATCTTGGATGTTTTTGTCAACACCAACTTTTTCTCAACTTCTGACCTCATCCAGTTTGTGGTTCTGTGCAGATTTAACAGATGGAAAGATCTCACAGTAAAGGCTAATAAAACATGGAATTGCAGGTTGTGTCAACATATCAAGGCATTTCATATTTATTATATGAAGGTGAAAGTGCAGGAAGACATACATAAGTACTAAAGGGGCATTTATCAAACTGGTCTAAAGTAGAACTGGATTAGCTGCCCATAACAACCAATCAGATTCCTCCTTTCATTTTCCCAAGGAGCTGTCCAAAATGAAAAGTGGAATCTGATTGGTTGCTATGGTCAACTAAGCCAGTTCTACTTTTCATAAATGACCTCCTAAGAGTTTGAGTCTTTAAAAAAACAGATCCTGATTTTTTTTTATTGTATCAGTTGCATCCACATCAAAGCAAGTGTAGCAAGGGGTGGAGATGATTTCCACCCATCAAGTTTGTTGTATTTGCTTCATTTGATTAATTCTAATTAGAGATGAATCAATCAATCCTTCCAGGCTACCATGGGTTATTCACCAGTTAGTTGGGAACATTGGCTGGTATCTGTTTGCAGGGATGTATTAAAACTTGAGAATGAAAAGTGTCCAGATCAGTAAGTCTTATTTACTTAGATTGTTTGGCCAGCACCATCTTACTTGTGTTCATACATGGCCTTTAGCATAAAATAGGAATACAGATTATTAGATCAACTTCAGATCTTAAGGACTGTAACTCTAGCAGGTCGTGGGGCGAGACTCTGAAAAAATGACCTGTTGAGAGTACTTGCAGACTGAAATCAAGAAACACTCTTCTAGTCTACAATACCTCTTGTCTTGAGTACTGTTTACTTGATAAATGAGTAGCCCAATCTCCTAAGAGACAGATATTGTAGCCATTTGTCTGAACCTGACAGACGCAGAATGGACACCAAAAAAAATCAATAAACCATAAGCCCGTCATAACGCCAAATCTATCCTGTAGAAAAGATAAAGAATGTTCCTGCATTGGGCTTTAAAGAGTAGTTAATAAAGCTTTACATTTGTACTCCTAAGGGTATTCAGTTTGCAACTTGTTATCCTGTATCTACATAGGTGGTAACTATTAGATTGGTGGGGGAGCAGTGCTCTCCCCCCTCCAGTCACAAGAACATGGGTTCTCCATTTGAATGGAGCAGGGATTTGGCATGTGCAGTGCACACCATTCAAACGCTATGGGGCAGATTCATGAATCTATCTAAAAGCTGACTTATAGCAAGGTAATTCCAGCACAGATTTTTTTTTTTCAAGAGCAGAATGCAAAATTAAAGTTGTGTTGTGATTGGTTACTATGGGCAACAACTGTTTTAGACCGTTTAATAAATCTTCCCAATATGGGGACCACTGGAGATAGTCAAGTGCTGTACTTTGCTAGCTCTGGCAGTCCCATAGAGAATGAATAGTGAGTAAGCACATTGCTCCAGGACCCTGCTGGCATGACCAGTGAGGTTCCCATCAATCAGTCCACCTACAAATCAAAGGGGATACATTGCTGCAATTGAAATACGCTTTTATTCCGCTATTTATATTCTGAGAACTGCACCATTCTTTTCTATTTGCCGAGTCTCATGTTGGAACTCATCCCCATTGAACTACAATACCTTTGAACAGACGTGGGGTGTTTCTGGAAGGAAAACATTTTTTTATTTTTTTTTTATTTTTTTTTCTAATCCCTTTAATGTTAAATGATACATTTACTTGTAATTGCAGGACTCATAGGATTGTAAGTGAACTATGTAATAAAGTTATGACTGTACAGTACGCTACTTTTTGGAAATATAACTGCATTTGCTTTTCTGTAAAAAGCTCATATAATTAATTATGTAAAATGTACTGTAATGTCACATTCCATACATGTTAATAAAGTTTTTGAATGTGAATGTTTGCGTCTATAATGAAGAACATTTAGTAGTAGTCCTTCTTACTGCCCCTTTCCCGCCAAATTGTTTTCCACCGATGCACGAAAGACCTGGAAGAGTTGTATACATAGTGTTTATTGAGTACCAGCACAGAAAAAGCTTCACCATTGAGCCCAAGCAGCAAGGAGAAGACCTCAGGGTCAACTAGAGAGTCCATCACAGATTGGTAGAGTTGCTGGAATGCACTGTACAGCAATCTACCAAAATTCTGGTTTCCAGATAGGTCCCACACATGTGCTTTCTGACCTATCTTTCATACAGATGGCATCTCCAGAATACCTTTTGTCTCCTACAAACTAGCTTGGCACAAAAGAGCACAAACATATCTATAAACAAGCTTTGTAACATTAAGCATGATTGTGTCTACTGCTGCTGCCTTTCCATCCTTAAAATCCTTTCAAGTCCTGACAGAGACTTCATGTATGTGATCACATCTTTCCTGACTTCAGAGACTTCTGTACGGGGATGCCATCGTTTAACAGGACGTCCATCAGGTCCAACAAGGAATTTCTCGAAATTCCACTTGATATCATGGATTTTGACATCATCCCAGAAGAGACGATTTAATGGTTTGCCCAAGTCCTCACCAACAGGGGGGCAGGAGTTCTAAGAAGAACAGACGGAGCATATTATTACATTTTACTTAGTTTAGTGCCTGGGGCTTACTTTTAAACACGCATCCACTAGGCATTATTTTATAGGAATGCTGCTAGGACTGAACTACCAAATGTATTTCAGGCTCAAACATGGGTGCCAGCTCTTATTGGTCTCATTACAACTCTATTGTCAGAACCTGTACATAACGCCCTTCTACAAATATGGGGCGTGGAACAGCCCTAATGGTAATGTAAAGTGCATTGTAATATATCAGGGGGAGAAAAACAGAACTGGATCGCACATCCACATGCTATGCTTTGATCTAATAAAACTCGCTTCTCGGCGCAATATTTAGTGTACAGCCCCCAATACTGCATGCTGTAAAAGAGGCATTGGTGTACATTTTGATCAAAAGGCATAAGCCCACTCGCCACGTCAAGGTTGCCTCAAAGAGTGGGACCTACTATAAAATAGGCGCGGCGCAGTGATAACACGGCACTGCTCTAGTAGGCGGCGGGATCCAGGAGTCAAACAGCAACCCTGCTATCGGAGGCGGCAAGGAGCGCTGTCTTTTGCTAAGTAGCAGGGATGAGATCAAACCATAGCTTGTGGATGTGCAATCAGTTCTTTTTCTTTTTTTGCATATGTATAGAGAATCTGTTCCTTTTTTCTGGTATCAGCACTCCTCCCATTCGGCCCAGGTGATTTTAATTAGCAAAATTTTGCATGAGGGTTTAAATAAAACTACCATGCTCTCAGTTGGAGTTTCTGAGAGTTTTGGATAAGGTTAGCTTCAACAACTGTTCACATGATGTGGTGCTGGGTGGTGGCCGTTGTTGCTGTGGCGCTGCGCTGGTGGGTTGGGGGGCCCGGTGATAGGTTGGCATTGCCAGACAGCAGGGGTGCTGTTTGGCAACTGGTTCCCGCTGCCTGCTGGTGCGGGGCTGTGGTGCCTGCGGTCACCAGACAGTGCTGCGCCAAATTTAAAGTAGGTCCCACTCATAGAGGCAACCTTGGCGTGGTGAGTGGACTTATGCCTTTTGATCAAAATGTATACTAATGCCTCAGTCAACATGTAGCATAGGAGACGGTACAAATGCGCCAAGGAGCACGGTCTTTTGCTAAATAGCAGGGATGAGCTCAAAGCATAGCTTGTGCGATCCAATTCTTTTTCTTTTTTTGCATATGTATAAAGTGCATTGTAAACATACAATGTGTCCTAGGTCGCAGTGTGTAACATCATAAGGATATCCTGCTCTATACACAGGAACTGCATTGTCAACAAACAAGGAGGAAGTGAATTGGCTCAAGGCTCATGGAAAAAATGCATTCACGGGGAAAAGCACACCTGGATGTTCTGTCCTGGGTGGCAAAACCCAGGAACATAAGTGGGCCTCCCATTATCTTCCTATTCCTCTTTTATCTGTTGTACATAAGTAGTGTGATTAGATTGAAATGAAGATGGGGCATTGAGAAGGGGGAATATGCCACCTTATCACCCATACTGGGTAAGATAAGCCAATGCACCGATTGGTTCAAATACACCACTAAATTTGGCTTTACTTGTTCCTTCAACTCGGCTAAGTGTGTATTTGTTTTCAATAGGTAGAGAGGAATATCTCCTGTGGGAACAAAGGATTCAGCATGTTAAACATCTAATGTGCCTAATTCCTGCTGTCAGGGGAGATTGGGGACAGCCCCATACCCATTAGATAAATGGCCAGTCCTGCCAAAATTATCAGATTCAGCCTGCATTCATCCTATAGCCAAGGTCAAGGTATTAGGCTATGTTTATGTATTTTTGAAGTTGAAAAGTTCTAGATACCTTCAAGAAGGTAAATACTTTCTGCTCTTTCTTCCCATTAACGTCTCCTTTTTCAAACAGTCGGAAGTTTGGAGTGAAGCCATTACCAGGACGAACATATCTGTAGGCAACAAGATAGGCATTTTACTTCCATTCTAATGTTTTGTACAACTTGCTTCATTTAGACCAGGGTTTTCCAATGTGTGGTTCTCCATCTGCTGGGAAACTGCAACTCCTAATCACAGGCTGCCAGTGCACACTGGAAATTGTAGTTTCCCAATAGCCACAGGTTGGGAAATACATGTTCCATGTTAAAAACTTTGAAATCAGTTTCTATAAGACCAGCTGCATTGTGTAGTACTTACTTCAGTCCGAGAAGAATTTCTTCATTACTGCCAGGTTCTTGTAGACCAAACTGGTTGCAAGGAAATCCTAAGATGACCAAACCATTAGATCCAAGTTCTTCTTGTAGTGCATTCAGTTCTGAAAATTACAGAAAATACAACAGTATTATACATAAAGGGGGTATCTTTCTGTCTTAAATACAACCATGTAAATGATGCCTTGTTAATACGTATAGCCTAACCTAACCCATGTTTGTTAGGGCAGGTTCGCATTGGCGTTATTGAATTCTGTTATATGTTCCATTATAACAGAGTTATAACGGCATTCTAGGATGGAATATACATGACGGAACCATTATGTGCCCCCATAGACATGTATTAGGACGGAGCAAGAGTCTAAGAGTTCCTCTTAAAGGCTTCCGTTTTGCATTCCTTCATATTCCTTTATAGTTTCCGTTATAAAAAAGTTATAACAGAATTCAATAATGGCAATGCGAACCCGCCTTTAGAAGAGACTACTAGCAATAGGCTGACCACAGGATGTCCCACTATTTGGACCCTGGTGATCATCAATACATTCTAGGGGAGCCCAACAGTATTTAATTTACATGCAATTCCACCAAAGGAGAATTTTAAGAATTACACAGTTTCCACTAAAATGAATTCATGTCATTCATGCCTGTGTCAGGTCTTCTAGAGTGAGAAATGTTTTATGTAGTTGCTGTCCTCCCTGGCTAATTGAGAAGAACCTTAAATGGAAGAACCCCTCTATTAACAAATTTTTCCTTAAAGAGGACATTTCACCACTCCCGACGTGCCTGTTTTAATAGCTTCATGCATTCCCCATGTAATAACAATTCTGGAACATCCATTCTTATGACTCTATGATCTGCCATTCCTTTATTATTTCTACTAGAAGTTATGAATGAATTGCTGTCAGTCTGCAGTAAGGGTACAGAGGGGTGGTAACCAGTTGGGGGTGTGTACCTGCACAGACTCTATCCAATCAGTGCTGCTATGTTCAGACTGTGCAGGTACACATTTCCTAACTTTTACCACCCATCTGTATCCTTACTGCAGACTGCTAGCAATTCATTCATAACTTCTCGTAGAAATGATAAGGGAATGGCACAACATAGAGCCATAAGAATAAATGCTCCAGAATTGTTATTACACTGGGAATTCATGAATATATTAAAATGGACATTTCAGGAGTGGTGAAAGGTCCTCTCTAAGAGGTTATTTGATAATGGGCTTTCTAACAGACAGACAATCATTTAAAATGTTAGAAATATGTTCAACAGTAGAATAACATTGGATTCCAGCAGCAGCCCCATTGCAAAGCCATACAAATTGTTAAAGGGGTTGTCTGGCCTAGAAGGCGACAACCTCAATGGTCCTAACCTGTTTCCCATTAAAAAAAACTCGCACATCTGCAGTCCCACCATGTTTGCTCCACTGCCCCTTTCCTGGCCACTTCTGGTCCACGCAGGATTGGAAGTTGCTTGGTTTTGTGACTGCTTCAGCCAATCACAGTGACATCTGCTTAGACAGCACATCACAGGACGAAGCCACTTCCTGGTTCTGTGGACACCAGAAGCTGCCAGGAACAAGAACGGTGGAACCATAGCGCCATAACACGTTTGTTCTTGGTTCGGTGGCTATTTTCGCCTCTGGATTCTTACTTGCCGATCCACTTGGCTACTCACTGTCTTCGCCTCTCCTTGCTTCCAAGCCTGCAGAGACTCCTGTTCATCCTTGTTGTTGGATAAACAGGTTGTCCGACATTATCTCAGGGATCTTTAGGGTCAGGTATGGCCTGGGTTCCTGTGTATGAGCCCTCCTACCATCAGGGTTTGCTCATATTGATAGTAGTCAGGACTCGGTTTAGGGATGCTCTAGGAGGTTACCTGCTCCCTTTTCCCAGCATCCAGGCCTAGTTGCTATTCCGTCATCCTGCATTGTACGGTGTGAAGTTTTCCCCCTCACTCCACATTGTGACACCAAGTGACTGTTTGTTTTTTTTGTTTTTTGAGGCACTGGTTAGGACCATTGGGGTTGTCAGCTCCGGTAGGACCACTGCTTTACCAATTATTTTCAGCAATCAAGAGATGGTGTTACTATAAAGCACATTTTCTGCATGGTAGTGACTTCACAAAATCGAGATTTATTTCTACATTTAAGTGTTCCACCCTTGTTCTGTGGGTCCCATAACAGCTGATTCTGCTATAGTTGACCATTGTTCATTCAGTATTTGATCTAGCATCCTCCTGCTATAACATCATAGTCCGTGTGTTAACAGTGGTTACTTTACTCACACATAATTAAAAAAAAAAACACAAAAGCTTTACCGCAACTGCACATTGGTTACAGAGATCCTGTTGACACAACACTGTCCAATATTAACTTGTTAAACATGTCTATTTTTCAGAATACCATCTGATCGAAATCTAAGCAAGCATCACAAATAATCTAAAAGGGTCAGGTGTAGAAAATTAATTTAAATGGGTTTTCCACTTTTGACAAACCCTTTGTATTGGCAAGAGACCCTTATAACAAGCTGGTCACGAATTGTCTCCCTGCTGGAACTCCTAGTCATCAGCTTTAATCTGTGAGAAAACCTGGCAGTAAGTATTCAATCTCCCTGCAGCACCACACAGGAATATTTAAGTGTTACCCAAGGTTCATTCAACTCACTGAGTTTAATGCAGGTCAGGGTATGGTAGGTCCTCCAGTGTAACCGATACTCTTTGTAACTGCTCTATACTCTAGCCATGAGATGAGCTTGAACACCCCCACCCTCGCCCCCTTCGACTATTAATTCACATTTCCCTAATAAAACCAGATAACCCATTTCACCACTTAACACCAGGCTATAAATTGCATTCAGTCTTCAGACCCTTTTACTTTTTTCACATTTTGTTATGTTGCGGCATTTTGTTAAAATAATCAATTTGCACACAATACCTCATAATGACAGAAGTGAAAACAGAATTTTAGATTTTGTTGCTAATTAAAAAGGAAAAAAATTAAAATTTAATTTAGACATAAGTATTGAGACCCTTTGCTATGACACATAAAATTTAGCTCCGGCAGCCTCTCATTTCTTTTGATCTTCTTTGAGATGTTTCTACACCTTGATTGAAGTCCACCTGTGGTAAAGTTGATTAAACATGATTTGACAAGACACAACCCTGTCTAGATAAGGTCTCACAGCTGACAATGCATAGCCAAGGCCATAAGGAGTAAAGAACGGCCCGTAGAGCTCAGAGACAGGATTAAGTGGGGGCATAGATCTGGATAAGGCTACAAAACATTTCTGCTGCACTGAAAGGTCCCAAGCGCACAGTAGCCCCCATAATTATTAAATGTAATAGGTTTAGAACAACCAGGAATTTTCCTGGAGCTGGCTGCCAGCCACACCAAACTAAGTATTTGGGGGAGAAGGGCCTTGGTAAGAGAAGTGACCTACAACTCAATGATGACATTGGCTGAGCTCCAAAGATCCTGTGTGCAAAATTGAGAAACTTCCAGAAGGTTAACCATCACTACAGCACTCCATCAATCGGGACTTTATGGCAGAGTGGCCAGAAAAAAGCCTCTCCTCTGAATTCTAAGTGTCATGTCTGGAGGAAACCAGGCACTGCTCATATCCTGCCCAATATCATCCCTACAGTGAAGCATGGTGGTGGTAGCGTCATGCTGTGGGGTGTTTTTCAGTGGCTGGGACAAGGAGACTAGTCAGGGGTGAGGGAAAGCTGAATGGAGTAAAGTGCAGAGATATTCCTAATGAAGAATTCCCTGGACCTCTAACTGGGCCGAATGTTCACTCTCCAACAGGACAATAACCCTAAAGGGAACCTCACTGAGGGCAGCATAAATTAGTGACAGAAATGCTGATTTCAGCAGTGTGTCACTCATGAGCTAAAAGTAAGTGGTTGCCGAGAACCAGCATCATAATCATTGCAGCCCAGGCCTTGAAAAGAGTCAAATCTACCTGAGAAGAGTCACAGTTATTAATAATCTCCTGCACTCCCGCCCTTCTGCTGATGATTGCCAGTTCTCTCCTAGAGAGAAAGGGAGAAAACTAGGTAGAAGACTGTCAGTCATCAGCAGGTGGGCAGGGAGAGCAGGAATTCATGAATAACCATGACACTTCTCAGGCAGCCGTGACTCTTTTCCAGGCCCAGTCTGCAATGATTGTGATGTTGTATCTCGCCAACCACTTACTTTTAACTTATAAATGACCGACCGCTGAAATCAACTCACCCGTCTCTACTTTATTCTGCCGTTAGTATGGGCAGCATAAAGGTGATGACAGGTTTCCTTTAAGCACACAGCCAAGACTACACAGGAGTGGCTTATGTCCTTGAGTGTCCAGAGCCCTCACTTGAACCCAATTGAACATCTCTGGAGAGACCCGAAAATGGCTTTCCACCGACAGTCCCCATCGAACCTAACAGAGCTTCAGAGGATCGGCAGAAAAGAATGCCAAAAATGAAAATCACCAAATCCAGGTGTGCAAACTTTGTGGCGTCATACCCAAGAAGATTGGAGACTGTAATCACTTTTTCAACTAAGGGTCTGAATACAATAAAATATTTTAGTTTTTCCTTTCAATCAAGTAGAGAAGATTTCTAACATTCTGTTTTACTTTCTCATATGAGGTATTGAGTGCAGAAATGTGAAAAAAAGCGAGAGGGTCTGAAGATTTTCTGAATGTATTGTATACACAGTTGAGGGATATTGGATCGCATGTATGAAACGTGTACACATTTCTGGGACAGGTGATATGGAGGGCAGGAGGGGCAATTAACCAGGACACACTAGCATCCTCTCTGTCTATTTCATCATACGGAAATGAGCATCCATATACAGAGGCTCACTGAAGCGTGGTGGGCGCTTTAGTCAGTTTGAATTGAAGGTTTGCATAAAGAGGCTACTATTGAATACACCAATCAGAGGCATACACTAATCACACAGGGCCCCACAGCAAAAATTGTGAAAACCCTGCATTCCAGGCAATGTGGAGTTTCTGACTAAATTTCCTTTTTAACCAGAAAAATATTTAATTAAAAAAATTGTAATAAAAAAGTCACCTCTTCCCCACCCGCTATATATCATTTTTATGTTGGAAAAAGGGGAACTGTTGCTTTAAATTAAGCTGCTGATTCTTAAAACCTTATTTCTCAATGTGCTTACACCAAGCTCAGTGTATAGAAATTTTGCAGTTACTGTTGACTGCAATGGAAGCTATATAATCTCTTTATACTGAGCTCCCCCAATGACGGCTGTATGAAAATGCAGTGTTTTCATGTCAGACACAGAAGACGGAGTTCTTCTTTTCCTAGGACCCCTCCCCCATGCTACATAGCAGTCACATGGACTGCCTCAATAAGATGATATGGAGGCCACTGAGAACCTTGATCTGGTTGCTTTGATCATGCTAGTGCAAATACTCCTGTCATAGCAATCTGATCTGTGATTTTGAATAATATACTTTTATTTTTATGGTAATGAGGTGAGCTTGCAGCACCAAGGGGTGGGCCCAACCCCTCAGAGCACCACTTCACCTCCGCCTTTCAGCCGAAGTCTCCCACACTGATTAATAGGGCCATTTCTTTCGTGCGCTAGTGAGAGTTCAGTTGTTGCAAGGCAGTAGATCTCATTTCTCTGTCTTCGTAGGTAAGATCTGAAGTGGCTGTAATTTTGCTACTCTCAGTATACATATTTTACAACACCCCATGTACTCGGGTATACAGTTGTCATAAGAGATCTCAGTAACAGATAATACACTGTGTAATATTCATCACATCTCCCATAATCCTCTGTGCTCACATCATACCGTGGTACTGCATGGTGAGCCCTCAGTAGGTAGCCACATTCACAATCAGGAGTGTCTTTCCCTCGTACTCTTTAAAGGGGACAAGCTGACTCTCCTCTAGAGTGATAGCCGCATAGTCGTAGATCGTTCCACTGACAGAATTGTAGCAGTCAACCTGAAGCAAACAAAAATTAAAAGAATTAGAAGGAGCTAAGTAAACCAGACCGACTGCATGGGTTTCTCTGACCTAATCACTGTATAAAATTATATTAACAAAATCATAGGTATAAAAAAAATAGGTCCTTAACAGTTTTCAGCCTCTGCGTGTTTCTATTCACTGACAGCAAACAGAGATCTTTATTATGGTGAGGAATTGAACCACAAAGTATATTAGAAAGTTGCAGAACTTTTCATTATAAAGTCATTAAACTTTTTTTTACATAGAACCAGAAAGACCTTTAACCCCTTAAGGACCGGGGGTTTTGGGATTTTTGCGTTTTTGTTTTGCGCTCCCTGCCTTCCAAAAGCCATAACATTTTTATATTTCCGCTCACATAGCCATATGACGGCTTATTTTTTGCGGGACAAGTTGTACTTTTTAACGCTACCATTTATTTTTGCATGTGATGTAGTGGGAAACGGGAAAAAAATTCCAAATGGGGTGAAATTGCAAAAAAAAAGCAATTTCACCACAGTTTTACGGGTTTTTAAATTACAACGTTCGATTTGCGATAAAACTGACTGGTTAATTTTATTCTTCAGGTCAGTACGAATCCGGCAATACCTAATATGTATAGTTTTTCTTGCGTTTTGATAGTGAAAAAAATTAAAAGTGGGAATTTTTTATTTTATTTTTTGTCGCCATGTTTTGACCCCTATTACTTTTTGTAATTATGCGTACGGAGCAGTGTAGGGGCTCATTTTTTGCGGGGCAATCTGAACTTTTAATTGATACCATTATGGGGTGCGTATGATGTTTTGATCACTTTTTATTTATTTTTTTAGGAAATGAAGCGTCCAAAAATGGCGAATTAGCCATTTGGACGCTTTCTTCCGTTTTATGTTTACCGTATGGTGAATATTTTTAATATTATTATAGTATGGGCGTTTTCGCACATTGCGACACCCATTATGTGTAATTTTTTTATTTTTTATTTATTTTATTTTCATTTTGGGAAAGGGGGTGATTTGAATTTTTATATTTTTTTATTTAATTTTTATTTTTTAAACTTTTTTTTTTTACCACTTTCTTATAGTTCCCATAGGGAACTATAAGATGCAATCATCAGATTGCTATTCTCATATATTCCAATGCAATAGCATTGGAATATATGAGAAATACGCATATTTCCTATGGAGCCTATTACAGTCATAGGCTCCATAGGAATACTATGTAGTACCCTAGGTTTCATTCACAGAAACCTAGGGTACTAAATGCATGCTCGGCTCCCCTTGTGGCCATCAGGGAGCCGAGCAAAACCGAAAGTGAAACTTTCGGTTTTTGCGCGATCAGATGCCGTGGTCAGGATTGACCATGGCATCTGAGGGGTTAAATGTCCGCGATCGGCATCGCTGCCGGTCGCGGACATGAGCTGCGGGTGTCAGCTTGATGAATCAAGCGTTTACCCGCAGCTCGGGCACCCGCTCCGTGCGGGAGCGGGCGCCATCTTTAAAGTGCGGACGAAGGGCGTACATGTACGCCCTTCGTCCTTAAGGGGTTAAATATCCAATGGGCAACAGATAATTGAGAATAAATCCCCAATCACAAAAAATTCCTCCATGTATTCGGTTGCGCCGTGCATTGGGAACCGCAATTTGCGGTCCCCAATGCAAAGGCAACATCCGTGTGGATTCCGCAGACGGATCCAGACCCATTCAACTTAATTGGGTCTGTGATCTGTCTGCACCAGAAAAAAATAGAACATGTTCTATTTTTTGGCAGTACAGAGGAACAGAGAATGTTTGCGGGCCTCAATACGGGCACGGCCATGTGCATGAGCCCTAAAGCACACCATCACTGGAGCCCTAAAGCACTCCACCAGGAGCAGTGGAAACATGTGAAGGAGTGAAGAATTATGCTTCTCTTTCTTGCGGTCTTATGGAGTGTGGGTTTGGCGACTACCAAGAGAGTATTACCTACCTGACTGCATTGTGCCAACTGTAAAGTTTGGTAGAGGAAGGATAACACTATAGGGTTGATTTTAAAGGGTTGTCCTACACACCGTAGTTGCAGTGAAGGGAATTCTTAATGCTTTAGCATACTAATATATTTTGGACATTTATATGCTTCCAACTTTATGAGAACAGTTTGGAGAATGCCCTTTTCTGTTCCAGCATGACTGCGCCCCAATGACATTGCGAGCCAGGCCTTTTCATCCAGCATTGGTCTCTGACCTCACAAATGATCTTCTGGTTGAATGAGCAAAAATTTCCCACAGATACCCAACTTGGAAACTGTTTTAGCTGCAAATGGGGAACCAATTCCATATTAATGCCTATGGATTTAGAATGGGATGTCATAAAAACTCCTGTAGGTGGAATGTGTAGGTGTCCCAATACCTTTGTCCATATAGTGTGAATGCAACGCTACGAATCAAACCTCCCAACTGTCCAGGATCCGGCAACACAGACCTGGATTTCAGCATCTGTCCTGAAATCCTAGGCTGAGGAATGTCCTGATTTCAACTGTATCTGCATCCTGAGGAGGTGAGGGTGTGATGAGGAGTCATGTTCTTAAAATATGCCAGGGTGACTGTCTGTAAAAACATTGGGCCATCCATGATTTTTGGTTCAGATGTCCAGAAAAAGATTCAGTAGGATGTCAACCATGGACTACAGTCTGGTCTGTATTTGTTTCTACTTACTTTGGGGTCTGAGATCTGTATTTCCTCTGCAGTTTGTCTCTGAATACACTTTTGGGTCTGGTCTGTGGTCTAAATTCATTTTGGGGTGCGATAAATGAGGTGTGATCAGGGCCGGTGCAAGGATTTTTGCCAACACAAGCGAAGCTACATTTTGGCGCCCCCCCCTCCCCATGATCAGATTTTGACCACCTATTGTGTCACACTTCCCCCCCCCCCCCATGGCACATCATCCCCCCCAAGTCACAATTCTCCCCCTCCATGGCACAGACTACAGACATTTGATTTGTCCCCCCGCCCATTAATGTTGCGTAATAATTATAAACAATATGCGCTCTGTGTTCATCACCTACCACCTACCCTGCGGGAGTCGACGGTCCATCTGGGCTGGCCTGGGCTGGCTGTGTGAGTCACAGTCACCAACAGCTGCTCCAGTCCCTGCTGCTGCCCGCCGCGGAGCCACTCGCCAGTCACACACCCCCTAAGTGCCCCCATGACCGTGCTGCCGCTCTGTGAGTGAGGACCGGGGCTGCATGGCACATGCAGGCTGGGGTGGGTGGCCGGCAACTCGCCGCAAGTGATGTAAAAAAAAAAGTTCATTTTTTCGCCCCCCCCCCCCCCCTTCTCTGCGCCCTAAGGCGGCCGCTTGGTCTGCCTTATTATAAAACCGGCCCTGGGTGTGATCACTACTTGTGACAGAAAGCACTGAAGTCTGAGGAGGTGAGTAACCTGTAGACACCAAGTACTTGACCAAAGACTCATTCCCTTTCATAGACACTTAACCCCTTTCACTAACAACCACAAAAATAATAATACAATAATAATACACATAGTGGAAGTTTTTTTGTTTTTTTACTGAAGACAAGCCCCAGTCTGATTGTTCTATGTTGGATTTTGGCATGGAGTTTTTCCCAAATTTGACCACAGATTTTTCATTTTGCATTGCAAACTCTAAAATCTAAGGCCAGATCTTTAGCAAAAATCTTCAACGTATACAGCATTTTCTCTGTAAGTGGGTGGAAAATGTCAGTGCGTCTTGTGGGGCGAATACTAACGAGTGCTTCTATTATAGAAGTGCTCATTAGTTCAAGAGGACTGGGAAGCGGGGAATGCAGCGCTCCCCAGGTCTGTGCTCGTTGCTTCCTGGTCTTCCTTGACTCTGCACAGCGTTAGGACGTCGGCGCTCTGTGACCTTACACTGTGTGGTGTTGGGTCACAGCACAGCGCAGCAGGAAGACCTGGACGAGTTCTGGAAGTCAGGACATTCGGCGTCCGGAGCAGGAGAGGTAAGTTGATTTATTTTTTTTCTTATCTTCAGGATAGGTAATCAATATCTAATCAGTAAAATATTTCATGCGTGTCTTATTTAGAACCAAACAAAAAGGGGTGATCAAAAATACAGTCACCACTCCGCCAGTTATTGCCAATGTCTGCAGTGATAGGTGAAGGAGATGTGCACACTCTCCTGCCTATTCACTTTTATCTCATGACTCAATTGTGGCAGCTTTTGTATAAGCCGTAAGGCTAACTTTTGATCTATAGCCAACTACAGCATGTGCTGTTTACTAGAGCTGTAGCCAGGTAGGCGCTGTGAGTAGTGCGCTCTCCCAGACTACCTCTTGCGTGAGGAGTCGTCCTTTTATTGATGCTAGGGTATGGCAGTGACTAAGTCCTGCATGCCACTTCAAACGCCAGCACCTCTGAGCTCTGACGGTAATAAGAACACTATCTAATTTGAGCTATTATATGAGGAATGAACGGAGTGGCGTTCTGATCTAAAATCTAAATCTGCCCCCCAACATGTTTCACCAACATTATGGCTTCTTCAGGGGGATGGGCAGCATTGAGTGTCACCGCTACATTGGAGGTATAAATACTGAGCGTTAGATTGACAGATGCAATATCCTGTCTCTTCCTCGCTAAGTGTCAAGACAGCCTATCAGATAGATTACCCAAAATGCTGTATGCTTCTCCAGTATCCAATCATGAGTGCTTTGCAGAGCGTCACCATGACGCTCTGCGCAGTGAGAGGATGCGCATACTCTTAGGCAGATTCACAGATAGGTTCGTCCACGCATGCGCTGCGCACTGAGAAGGTGCGCGTGGTGTTTGTCTTCTGGGGTTTATCTGCTGTGAGTAAGAGGAAAGAAGAAGAGGAGGGGCTATGATTAAGATAGAAAATGTAACCCAATGCAGAGTACACTACAAATCTACACTGGGAACATCACATCAGTGTCTGATAACCTGTGTGAATGATAGATATGTATGTGTAAGAATATAAAGGATGTGCAGATTATAATAATACAGGTGTTGAAGTGCTAGTGTCTTACTATACTGCTTAAAGTGTAGTACAGAAGTAGGAAAAGGGGGGGGGGGGGGGTTTATTAAGTATTCACAACCTTACCCAGGTTAGGTCTTTAGGAAATTAGGTTACAATATCTAATCAGCGGGGGACTGACACCGAGAATCCCGCAGATCAGCTGTTTGAAGCGCCACTTCCTGTTCATTACACTGTCCCCCGTCTCGGAGCAAAGCAAATTACAAATACCCGCTCCATTGACTTGAATGGAGCGACTACTGGTAATCAGACTATGCCACCGCTGCAAGGGAGATGACACATAGCACAATAAAGAGGAAGCAGCACTTGCATTGAGCGCCGCCTCCTCTTCAAACAGCTGATCGGCGGGGGTGCCGGTTGTTGGACCCCTGTCGATCAGATATCGATGACCTATCCTAAGGATAGGTTATCAATATAAAACCCCTGAGCAACCCATTTAAGGTACTATATACAAGAATATGTGGTGTTTTTTTTTAATATCATAAGTGATAAGCAGCAAGGGTTTACCAAGGACAGAAGTTGTCACTAAGGCTACTTTTACACTACTGCTTTTTGCGGATCCGTCATGGATCTGCAAAAACGCTTCCGTTACAATAATACAACTCCCTTACTCGCCTTACTCCCTTTTCTAAAATTCACGTTCCCACCTATTCCTTGGTTGAACTTGATTGACTTAGGTCTTTTTTCAACTATATTAAGGCCTCATGCACGGGCAACATCCAAGCGGCGGCCAGGACGGATTGAGACCCATTCAACTTGAATGGGTCCGTGAGCCGTCCGCACTGTAAAAAAATAGAATATGTCAAGTGAATTGGTCCGCATCCGTGATGCGGGGAGCATATTGCGGTCCCTCTGTTTGTGGGCCGCAATACAGGCAAGGCCGGGCAACGGCCGTGTGCAGGAGGCCTAACTATGTAACTGTGTAACTAGGTAAGTGGAGTAATTAACACCAGGATTTATACAAGAGCAAGTACATGCTGCAGACTGGGCAATATCTGCTCACTTATATCTTATCTCTAAAGAGCATATCTGTTTGTCCTGTTATGTGTGTTTTACAAGATACTTACATTTTCCATGAAACAATCATTTTGGACAGCTTTTCTTAGAACGTTGTCCTGTTCCTCTATTATCCCTCCTAGAAACATATGTAAAAACTGACAACTTGGTGTTAACATAATTATCACAAATTGATTATGTCCAAGTGTGTAGGCAAATGCCCAACTGACTAAGGGAATAATAGTAGTTGTCAATTTATTCCTATATTTCCAGGAGCTATGGCAGAATGACTGCACAATGTAGAATACAAATATTGTCCAAATTGTTGTTTTATGGAAATGCAAGTATTAAACAAACAGATGTCAGGAGAGCTGAACACTCCCCTCAAAGCTCCTCATACAGAATGCCAACAAACCGAAACAGCCGGTGAATCCTTTCCAAAATAAATTTACAAATGTACTTTTTTTCATCACTCTCAGGTAGCAGAGCGCTGTCAAGTCATAATAAGGGTTAAAAGTACAGTGCATTTTACATTGCACTGTGGTGTCTACGTCTTCATCTGGGAGCGGAGCAACACTCTGAATTTGGGATTGGTTCCATAAAAATAATTAAGCGCCTTCTTCCGTCTTGTTGAATTAAGGTTCTTACTGAAAATATTATATTACTGCACACTCGAAGCTTTCCCATGGGAGGAATCATGCTGCTGCACTCTTTCATTGATGCATTTCAAGAGCAATAACTTTGTTTGAGATCTTGTTTTTTGGGGAGATGAGCTGTATTTTTTTACCATTATATAATGCCTTGTGTAACTTTTATTATTTTTTGTGGACATAAATGGGAAAAAACAGCAATTTCACCTTTTTTTCCCCCTCTGCATTCAGAAGCATTATAAATAGCATGGTAAAGGTATTCTCTGGGTCAATATGATTGTGGCAATACCAAATGTATGTCTCTTTTTTTTTTTTTTACTACTTTTGCATAATAAAAATTCTTCCTTTATAAAAAATGTCATTCTTTTTATTTCCCAGCTGTCAGACCTATGTGAGGGCTCATTTTTTGCTGAAAGAGTTGTAGTTCTAATTGATACCATTTCAGGCTGCATAATTTGTTTGTGATCCCTTGTTGTCCATATTTTTCATATTTACACAGTAAATGCTCACCGAAAAAATAGCCATTTTGGCATTGTTTTATAAAGTTTTTTTTATGGCATTCACCGTATCAGATAAATAACGTAATGATTTCATAGTTGTTCTGACTGTGGCAATATTATGCATGTTTTTAATTTCTTTCCATACAAAAACATTTTCTGGGGGAAAACATGGATTTTTGTTTTATTTTGGGAATTTTCTTTTTTTTTTTTTTTTATAAAACGTTATTTAATTTTTATTTACTACTTTTTTTCTAGTCCTAGAAGTCATTTTTACAAAAATATGCAGCCTATTAAACCCCGCCACTGGCAGGGCATATTAGGCTACTGCATTTGGCAGATGCAGAGAACATTGTTAGGCCTGGCTTTGGGTATGGCTACACAGTCAGGCTTCTGAATGCAATTTTGTAATCCAAAAACAGGGGTGAATTCAAAAAAGACGATAAGTCATATCTGTCCTTTATTCTTTCTCTACTTTTATTGTCCACTCCTGATTTTGCCTGGAATGTTCCTTTAAAGGAAACTACTTTTATATATCCATTGTACACATGCACAAAGATTTTGTTTTCTGCTCTGTTCACAGATAAAGCTGACAGGCGACCATATTATCCGAGATAAAATTTTCGATGGGGTTTCTGATCATTTGCAGAGCCTACTGACAGTGTACAATATGTCACTTCACCTTGACAGTATATGCTGCCAAGTTTCATACATTCCCTGTACTGATCATATGTCCACCTTAAGCAGCAGTGACCTGTAATATTGTGTGTATGAGGGACGCCTGTGATAGTTGAGTTTTACTATTTATATGAAGCCAGGGTTGTATATTAATGTCTTCTGGATGAGTCTAATCACACGCACACAGTACTTTTCCATTAGCCTAATAGTGAGTTTCAGGCACCTCTACTCCCAGCAGAATGATGTCCATTATGGTAGCTATAATTAGGACACCCTCTAAGGATGGTTAAGTAGGAGTTATCAGTAGCTACTGACACTTAGCGCTGCTGTCACCAAGTGTCGCTGATGACCCACGTTACTTCCAGGAGCTAACGTTCACTGAATGATTAAATGGAGATATGGGATAGGGGTATGTGAAAAATAAAATGTTTCTACATCAGTGTTCCCTGCACATTGTAAGTGTCCTACAGAAAGTGAAGAAGTAGGCCCCTATAGAAAGGAGCAATATGAGCTGTCCCTATAGTGCTACACCTTACCCCTTTACCCAATATTATTCTTGGGCCAAATTCCCTACTATAACAATGATGTTCCTATGGTAAGGACGGTGAGTAGAGGCCTATATATGTTGTTGCCACCCAGTAATAAAGGGGATAAGACCAACCAGGAATGGTCCCATCTCTTCCAGCACCCAATTAGCAGCTGCATGGTTGGAATTTATCATATACACACTCTTGCCTGTGATCATCAAGGCTGTGAGGGTCTCATCTAATACATTAGCAGTTTCACAGGAAGTAGAGTAGCCAGAAGGGGGCAGTATTTCTACCTGAGCTTAGAATCCGTAAGTACATGACTGATAAATGCTTGTGGGTGGTATAACACCTGAAAAAGGGACTTCTAAAACTGAGCCTCCTGCTCATCGCTGAATTCTGGCACGTAGCCACATGTAGAATATCATATAATAGCTGTAACGCATAATTGCAAGCGTGACTCTCATCATCTTCCAGATTGTCATTATTGGAATATCTTCCGAGGCGTGTCACAACTGTCGGTCCGATTATCGTAAATAAGTGTTATTATGAACTCTCGTTCCCAATGACAAGCCCATGATGAAATTATATTTCATGCGGCACATTAAATCATCGTCTGTGGGCAGCATGCTATGCTGCTCAGAAACAATGACTCTGTATAAGGCCAAGCAATGGTATTTGTCCCCATACAGTGGAGGGGATTGCTGGGTGTAAAAGCTGCTCTTCACCTCCAGGCAATTATCAAGAAGGAACTACTGGGGGGGCTGGGAAAATGGACTATTGTCAGGAGCTGCTGACAATGAAGATTCTGGATGCTTGATCTCTTTTACTGTTTATTAGCAGTGTAAAGAGCTACGCGTTTCAGCACTAGACTACTCTCTTCCTCAGGCATAACACAATAAAAAAAATCAGGGGGTGTGCGGACATATAAATATACACATGGAGAATTACTCCACTGTCATTGGTGGCTCACAGGTTAGCGATAATGCAAAACTGGCACTGGTGAAATACAAAAAATAGTGGTTACTAACAACCATGAAAGAAATGGGAATGCTACAGACATAAATAAATTGCCCTTGATAGATAAGAAATGAATCAAAGAGACGTATGGAACTGGCTGGCCCCAAAAGTGTAATACGACATTGTACTTCCAAGGTGCGTGTTCCTGATGATCAGTCTTTATTATTAGCCTTTGATACTGTTGTATAATATGCGGCGCTAATAAACTAATAAAGATTTGGATTGAATGAAAAGAGGGCAAGAGGAGAATAAGGGGAGAAAGAAACTTGGGGAGTTATGAGCACTCTGCAAGGAAAATGTCCTTGTTGCTCTGGCGCACTTCATCCCCTGCAAGTCCACCAGCAATGTTGGAAAAGGCTTAAGGGAAGGTGTCTGGGAACACTTCCAATCTCTGAGAATAATTCAGGTATTGGGAGCCTGGTAGACATGCAGGCTGACCAGCGCTCTGGTGGTGGCATATCAGGAGCAGTGTCAGCAAAGGGAAAGAGGAGCATAAGGTGGGCCTGAGCCCCAAGCAGGGACTCAGGACAGGTCTGTGAGCTGTGTATTAAGGGTTATTAGGGTGTGGGGTATTATTACAAGTATGGTCTGATTACATAGTGGGTTTTGCCACAAATGGGTGAAAAAGTGCTTCCCCGCTGCCCTACAACAAGTATCTCAGAGGCTGCTTTTGGGTAGTGTGCTTTGTGGTGAAAGATTGAAGACATTTTGCCCAATTGGCAGACGTTGAGAGGGGGCCGGCCTACCATTGGACAGGATGTTCTTTTCGATGAATTGCCCGCCGTCTATGCCGTTCTGACCTAGCTGTTTGGAGATGTTAGGAGCAGTTGGTTACTTGAGGATATACACACATGATGAACATCAGTTGAGAAGAAAGAAAGGGGGGCCAGTTAGCACATACCAAAGCGCAGGTGCATGTCGCCATGGCTGAAAGCACAAAAGCAAAAACAAACACAATGCAACAGTACTCTGCAAACACAAATAATAAAGTAAATACAATCGTACCATACTCACTATAGAAAATGTAGTAATGCTAATGATACGTTATAAATGTGAGATTTTTGGCAAATATATTTTGTACAAAATTATTTTTGCCTGTCTGCCAACAACAAGGTGATCTCTTTAGGACAAGAAACTACACTAAATACTACCTCCTCTGGTGCCATAATGGCCTCCTTTAAATTTAGGGAATGCAGGTTCCATATGCATGCTGAGCCTACTCTGTATTTTACCTCTCCTGGTGCCAAATAGCCCCCAATAAATAAAGGGGAGAGCAGGCTACAGCTTTATACTTGCACTAATTAAAATCAGCCTGTAGGACGGACAGGTTAGTTAGGATTGCATAACCAATGGAGTCAGCCACACCTCCAATGCAGACTGCAAAGAAGAAATTGGGACTTAGTCAGCATATGGCTGAAAGCACAAAATCATTTTATTAACCAATAAGCAGGTGCAGCACCCACATTTTTGTTGACCACTACCAAGACCCCTTATCCACCATCCAGACCTCTTTATCTGCCTGGACCATTTCTACATGCTTAGCAGAAGGAAATGTGGTGTCATGGTGCCTATTACACCTCCTACCTTTTTGTTTGCATTGAAAGATGAATGAGAAACCTGGCCCACTATGGACTGGAACCGTATCATCTTTAGTGACAATCCAGGTTCTGTTTGGGATCCCCCGACGATTGGGTTCAAGCACAGAGGCTTTGGGGGGAGAGCTTCAGGAATGTCTCTGCAGGGCACTAGAACATCCTTTCAATTGTACAGTTTTCCCCAATATACTTAGGCCTCTTTCACACTACCGTTGTGAGGATCCGGCGTGCACTTCCATCGCCAGAAATGCCCGCCGGATCCGTCACAGCGCAAGACAACAGAAAGCATTTGAAGACTGATCAGTCTTTAAAATGCTTTCAGTGTTACCATGGCAGCCAGGACGCTACTAAAGTCCCGGCTGACATGGAAAAGTAGTGGGGAGCCAGGGGAGAAGCTACTTACCGTCCGTGCGGCTCCCGGGGCGCTCCCCAATGACGTCACAGAGCCCCTTCGTCGCATGGATCACATGATCCATGCGACAAAGGTGCGCTGTGACGTCATGCTGCGGATTTTTCTACGGCCAAAAAACGTCTCAGTACTGAACTGAGGACATCCTGATACATCCTGAACGGATTTCTCTCCCTTCAGAATGCATTGGGATAATCCTGATCAGTATCTTTCCGTCCTTGAGCCCCGAGGACGGAACTCTAGGACGGAAAGCAAAAACAATAGTGTAAAAGAGGCCTTATCCTTTCTCTCTAATACTGTAATCACTTATATACTATGTTACTTATATATATCATCACACATAGAAAGTTTCATGCTATTCCAACAACTTTTTGGTGTGTTATTTTTTGGTCAATGAGTGTATATTATTGCAATGAGAACATAGGAGATTGATTGTGCCAACTCCATTTCACAATCAAACTTGGCATATGGAAAAAAGTGATTGTTCCCCTCTTCCTTGGTGCAGAAACTTTGATGAATATTGGTTGGTTCTGTTGGACCATGATACTGTAAACAGAGAAACTAAGGCAGGTTCACTTTAAATAATGTGCAATTTCAATCTTGACTGCCAAAGCAGTTTAGAATAAAGGACAATATGAAGATCTATGGCAGCACGCTTTTCAGAGGACAATAATAATTCTACCGCCCCGTAAAAAGCCATTACCTGCCACCCCATGGCCCTGACAAATTTTACAGAACGCAGCCTGCTGATCTAAACAGAACGCTCCAGAGACTGCTGCTCTGACAAAGACAGAGCTGAGACCAGTGGCATGTGGTCATGGGGTCACCCTGTTTTTTTTCCAGATTTAACCAAGTACAGACTGTTTTATACATAAAAAAAATCAATAAGGTCAACCGAACAGAAGCAAATGAGGTTATACAGAATTTAAAGGGATACTGTAGATGGTTAGATAAATAGATAGTTAGATAGATACTGTAGATAGATAGATAGATAGATAGATAGATAGATAGATAGATAGATAGATAGACAGACTGTGTGACTGTGTGTATGCATCTTTATCTGTCTGTTGGTGTCAAGACACACTATGCACTAAGTAGAGTTGAGCTGGATCTGCTCTTATATTTGTTTACATTGCTTATAGAGCAGGAGGAGCACAGAAGACTGATATATAGTTTTGTAGGAAAAGATTCAGTAATTGTTTGTATTTCCAGAGATGTTTCCTGTAGTTCTTGACCAAGTTTGCACACTCTGCAGCAGGGATTTTGGCCCACTCTCCATACAGATCTTCTCCAGATATTTCAGGTTTCGGGGCTGTCGCTGGGCTACATTGAGTTTCAGCTCCCTCCAAAGATTTTCGATTGGGTTCAGGACTGGAGACTGGCTAGGCCACTCCTGGACCTTTAAATGCTTCTTACGGAGCCACTCATTAGTTGCCCGGGCTGTGTGTTTCAGGTCATTGTCATGCTGGAAGACCCAGCCACGACCCATCTTCAATGCTTTTACTGAGGGAAGGAAGTTGGCCAAAGTCTCTCGATACATGGCCCCATCCATCCAGTCGTCGTGTCCCCTTTGCAGAAAAGCACCCCCCAAAGTATGATGTTTCCACCCCCATGCTTCACGGTTGGCTCGATGTTCTTTGGGTTGTACTCATCCTTATTCTTCCTCCAAACACCGCGAGTGGAGTTGATACCAAAAAGTTCTATTTTAGTCTCATCTGACCACATGATCTTCTCCCATGCCTCCTCTGGATCATACAGATGGTCATTGGTGAACTTGAAAAAGGTTAAACAAATCTGCCGAAAACAGACCAGACAGTGGACCCTTGTATGAAGTCTGACGGTGGTGAAGACTGTGTCTGAAAGAGTCTTATATCCTCAGGCCATTAATATCTTATTGGCTGGGGTCTGACACCTGCCAATCAGCTGTTATACAGCAGCTGCAGTACCTCCGGCACCAGAACTACATAGCTCCGTCCATTCCTGTAGTGGACAGAGCAGGTGACTACAGCGTTGGTCCCACTGGAGTGAACAGGATCAGTGCTGTGGTAACCAGCTCTGTCCACCACACAACGGTTGAAGTTGTTCAGTTTCAGTGCCGGATCTATTGCAGAACAGCTAACTGACAGGACTGCGGGGTGTTGGACCCTCCCATCAGATATTGATGGCGTATCCTGAAAATAGGCCATCAATATTAAAATACTGGAAAACCCTATTCATCCTGGGGAGTAAAGGTTTGTACGGATAAATATAGGTATCCAGGACAGGGGGGCAGTGGAACAAGTCTCCTGCTTAAGGTTCTTGGGTGTTTAAGGTTTGTGTTGATCTTTGGCCAACCAATTATGAGGTCTCGGTGGCCCCTCTCCATAAATCCTATAGCAGCAGGAGCAGACATTATCAGGAATGAGATATTCGCTGATTGACAGATTTTTTTTATCCTATAAATGACAAAGTCTACAGAATTTTTTTTGTAACAAATAAGTTGTTCTGTAATGGTTAAACATGTCTGCTGATAACAGATCACACAGTAGACCATTGTATGATGTCTGTCGGTGGAGAAGACTGTGTTGGACAAAGTCTTATATTAAAGGGGTTTTCTGGTACTTTAATACTGATTGCCTATCCTGGGACCATCAACATCTAATTGCCTGTGGTCTGATACCGATCAGCCGCTGTAGCTCCAGCGGCAGAACTACATACAGTAGCTTCATCCATTACTGCCGTGTTGGTCCCCTGAAGTGAACAGGAGCAGCGCTATAGTGCCAGCTCTGTCCACCAACCAATGGATGGAGCTGTTCAGTTCCAGACCTACTGCAGAACAGCTAACTAGCAGGACTTCGGGGTGTTGAACCCCGACCCATCAGATCCTGAAAATAGCCCATGAATATTAATCTAGTGGAAAACTCTTTAAGTAATATTATATATAGTCTTATAATAAGGTACATAAAGAACCTTGGGGGCTTGTCAAAGGCTGTATAGATGTCACAAGCAACAGCTTTTGTTCTGGTGGTCCACTCCTCATCCATCCATGTATTACCTGGACAACCATATATTTCGATGGCCGCATGCAATTCTATATTTCCCTTGTAGTGGATATTAACAGGGAATGAGCAGCTGGTGGCAACTTCCCTCTGTAAAATAAGTTGTATGCCAGGTACTTGGGAGCCAGACCAGTGGTGATCAACTGTGGCATCTCTCATATTAAAGGGGTTGTCTATGAGGAGACAACTCCTGTGAATACCTGTCGATGGCTGGAATCATTCAGTTTTATGGCAGTTATTGATGCATTATTAAATTTTTTTTCAAAACATAGGAATGGATACAAAAGAGAAGAGAAATATCAGTCTTTCCTTTATACTTTTATTTTTTTTTTATGGATCTACATGCGAAAATCCATCTTATTAATGGTGTTTATAAACTGGGTACCTAAAAACATACAGTTTCAGTGGTAAAAAAACACCATATTTTTTACAGTTTTTTTGTGGGAGTTTTTGTGATTGCGTTTTTTTAAATGGTACAATTTTAAGCGGGTATTTTTCTGTTCCCATAAAAATGCCTGAGGCCTCTTGCAGACGAGTGTGAGCGGATTAGGTCCGGATGCGTTCAGTGAAAACTGGGCGATTTCGCACGCAAATACATTCAGTTTTGTTTGCGATCGCGTTCAGTTTTTATCACGCGGGTGCAATGCGATTTAATGCATTTTGCACGCGCGTGATAAAAAACTGAATGTTTACAAACAACATCTCTTAGCAACCATCCGTGAAAAATGCATTGTGGATGCGATTTTTACGCAGCCCCATTCACGTCTATCGGGCCAGCGTTGTGTGAAAATTGCAGAATACAGAATATGCTGCGATTTTCACGCAACGCACAAGTGATGCGTGAAAACCAACGCTCATGTGCACAGCCCCATAGAAATGAATGGGTCCGGATTCCATGCAGGCGCAATGCGTTCGCATTACGCATTGCACCCACGCGGAATACTCGCTCGTGTGAAAGGGGCCTAAGAGAAACCTCTCATACCTTGAGAATGCTGTGTTTAGACAAACAGCCTAAAAGGCAAAACAAAACAAAAAACAGAACCATGCAAAAAAAGATTCAAAATCTGCTATACAATATAAAGTAACATTTAGATGATGCATAAAACTGCAAAAAATAATGCCACAAATACATACAAAAAATGTGTGAAACCTGCAGGAGACAGAAAATTAAAGTTAAATAGCTGAAATCTATAGGATTTTACATCTTCTACTGTGTATTTTGTATTACATATTACTGTAGATTACTAGGGGAAAATAATTATCTTCAGGCAGCATCATGCACAGATATAGCAGAGCTGAATGTGATGTTTACCTGTTTCTTTGTGCACTGTGATAGCCCACAGATATTGTATTAAGACAATGAATGAGATTTATCTGCAGTTATATGGAAAACCGTATAGAACAAATGATATAAATCTGACCAATAACTAATAGACCAAATGACAAACTCAGCTCTCCTGCAGCGTTACAATCAATGTGTCATTTGATAATAAAAAAAGGAGGATTTGAAGTCCTTACCGACTTGGGTACATTGCTCTTTTGTGCCTGGACTAGAGCAGCTAGGACGCAAGGCAGCAGCCACGACAATCCAAATTTAGCCCCCATCTTGGGGGAGCACAGCGGCCCCAGCAGCAGAGCCTCTTGAATGTGGTCACAGCTGTCAGCTCAGCAGCACTGGTTCTCTGTGCTCAGGAATAATGGCACATTCCAGTGATCACACAATATAACACCCAAGGCAGAGTCAGCGGCGGCCAATAGGAAGGCTGGAATAAGATACTGAACCTGTTAACCCTGTGAATGGCTGCGTTATCACAAGCAGAGACATCCTGGATAGTGTATATATTTACTTTTGTTACTGTGATTTTGTGCTATTATAGCTACACCTTGACTTTATGCAGCACTTTTTATTGATTTTATGTATCGAGTGACAGCTGCAGCGCACAAGGTAGCAGAAAAGTCAGGATACTTTTCCTTTTCGCTATTGAGATCCGTCTTAGGGTCTCAATAGTGGAGGAAAACGCTTCCGTTTTGTCCCCTTTCATTGTCAATGGGGACAAAACTGAACTGAATGAAACGGAGTGCACCAGAATGCATTCTGTTTGGTTGCGTCCCCCTCGCGGACAGAATAATGCTGAAAGCAGCATTTTCCTGTCCGTGATGTGGTGTCAAGCACGACGGATCATGACAGACAATGTAAGTCAATGGGGACGGATCCGTTTTCTCAGACACAAAAGAAAACGGAACCGTCTCCCATTGACTTACAATGATTTTAGAGACGGCTCCGTCATGGCTATTTTAGAGATAACGGATGCAGACGGTTGTATTATTATGACGGAAGTGTTTTTGCTGATCCATGAAGGATCCAGCAAAAACGCTGGTGTGAAAGTAGCCTCAGTTTACTTCTGTAGCTTAAGGCTAGGTCTACACGACGACATTTGGCGTGCGACAATAAGTGCACTGCAACATGTGTCGCGTGACATGTCGCATTAATGTCGTGCGACAATTTTTATAAGGGTAGTCTATGGTGTCACATTGCGACATGCTGCGACTGCGACGTGACAGTCGCAAAAAAATCCATCTTGGATGGATTTTTTGCGACTGTCGCAGTCGCAGCATTTCGCAAAGTCGCAATGCGACACTATAGACTACCATTATAAAAATTGTCGCGCGACATTAATGCGACAAAATGTCGAGTGACAAATGTCGTGTAGACCTAGCCTAATAGTTAAAATCAATTGTAAAGTGCCTAAAAAGTCTAGGTGTAGCTCCAGCCTCAAGGTCCTTTAACACGGACTGACCATCAGACCAATCATCAGGGATGACCATTTGTAGAAACAATCATTCCCAATAATTGATCTGTGTAAACATGACGGCGATCACCTGATCGTCTCTTTTGCCTGGTACCTACAATTATTGTGTTTGTGCAGCAGATCGGCCCGTATAAACAGGGATCAATGATTTTCTATGGGCAGCAATCACTGGTCTACAATACAATGTATGCATATGCGCCCTGATCTCCGCTCAGGCAATTATCAGGAACGTTTGGTTCATTGCCTAAATAATACCTTTACGTTGTAAGTACCCATTGGTAATTTGTGCTATTTTTCTGCCCTTTAAAATTTATATCTGAAAAAAAAATGCCAGGTGTTAGCTGAAAGTCCATGGGAAATATTGCCTACTGAGGTTTTACATCTGATAGGTGGCAAAACAAAATCTGAACAAAAAACACCATCCACATATTCACAATTTTGACATAATGTGCGCTAACGTTTGGCACAATTTGGCGCCATTTAGCACATCTCATTGTTAAACCAAAAAAAGAATAACCCACTGTGCCTCGCACAGTGATACACCATTTTGTGCACATTTTTACACAAAGACCACTAATAACTGGTATAAAGTTGGAGAAAACTGTCTAACCGGTGGGCCACTGGGAGACGTTAACACTATATGTTTTAAGTAGGATTAATAAATCTGCCCCATCGGTTTGTCAGTGAGAAATTCTCTGCTACATCTGTACCTTGTCCTGTAATTCGTTTAGTTAAAGTGTAACGTGTTGGAGGGAAGATAACTGATGAACTCAATGGACATTATATAATAGTGAATGCTGCATGTAAAGATCCACACATTACATAACATTAACAATGCTTTGAGGTGGCGGTTTACAACTACTAGCGCAATCCTAAGGATTTCACAGATAAATATAGGTATTCAGACCTGGCAATGTTTTATTATTTAGGTACTATATGGATCATCATAAGGGGGCATCCACAATGTGGGAGCTTCAACCCCCCCTTTCCTCACAGTGGCAGGTTAACTGTGGTTTTACCTTCAACTTTGTGCAGCCATTGACTTCTGTGGGTGGACAGGGTTGCAGTCACCCCCCCCCCCCAGCCTTACCCATATCAAGTATCATAATGGGTAATACATATACTAGGGCGCTGCAGGTAATGCAGTTTCCTAAAAAAAGGGTTATGCTAACAAATGATGAGTACACACAGTAATGATAAGAGCACTGACTTGATTAAAACCTGGAATCAAAGAGATTTTATTTACTGAGTAAATTGAGGTTTCATCAGTTTTGAAGAGCAAAGATCATGTTTTCTGTTAAGTTTGGAGAGTTATTTTGTTGGCTTGCGATTGGCAATGCATGCGTATATCACATAAGCTTCCCACGCGATAATGAAAACCTCACCCCAGTTATAAGAAAGGAATGATCTGATGACTCTGGGCCCCAGTGACAAATTTGTACTGGGGCCCTCAACCATCACATCCTATTTTTAGTACGATGAAGACTGAGCAGCAATTCTTTAAAGGCTCGCCTTAAAGGAGTAAGGTGCTGATTCCCCAGAGGGCCACCAAAGCCTTTCTCTCTGCCGCTGGCCAGGTACATAATGAACTCTCAGTGGTAATTCACAGATCGCACATGTCCTCCTGAATTCAACTGCTGTGGCCCGCACCTCACCTACTAAGTCCCCCGCTCCATATCTTAAATAAAGACAACTGAAGTAGGAGGACAGAAGATGGTAGCTATTGATGGCCACCCAAGGCTAGCTTTTGGCGCAGTTTATTGTGCTACACTGTGTTATTTGGTTCTGCTAGGATGGTTTTTTGCATTATGGTATTGTTGACCCTGCCTACTTTTGTTGCCCCGCCTTCTGTTAATTTGGACCTGCCTACAAAATGTGGACACTTTTAGTTTAGTTTTTTTCAGGGCCACTTTTTTTCCCAGGCCACCCCTGTTCCTATCTCATAATCTTATGGCATATCACTGGGATACTCCACCACTTTATGATCAGTGGTTGTCTGAACTTTTGAGAACCCTACTAACCCATCCAAACCTGACAATGATAAAGCCATGGCGCTAGAGGTCCTAGAGGATGGACCACCACAGATCATACATTAAAGGTATATCCTAGTGTTGTGCCATAAGATTATAAAATGGGAATAACCCAGGAATCACACAGAAAGTTTTTGACCAAGGTTAGAGATGAGCGAATTTCTCAAAAATGTAATTTGGTCAGTCCGCCGAATTTTCCGAAAATATCTGATTACATTCGAATTTATTTGTGTCAAATCGCGTTAAAAAACAGCTATTTCCTAGTGGTGTAGAACACTGTGCCTTGCAGTAACACGCATAGGGAGTCTGCTGTGGTAGTGAAACAATACTGTGAGTCAGTATGACACACAGATGACAGACATCGCTATTAGAATCACTGCACACTTATTTGGGCAGTTATGGGACTGACCAAATAAATCAAGTGTGAACTCAGCCTTACAGGTCAATGCTAGCGCCACGTCTAAAGAACCATGCAGAGACCTAAGATCCTACTATAGAGTGAAAGAGCGCATTCCTTTTACACCATCGTCAGCTGATTCCACATAGCTGTATACAGAACCTGTTCTATTGAACGCTTATACAAGTAGTGTCCTCTGGCAGAGTGGAGAGGGCGTTAGCAGTAAGTTTGTATTCACGTCACTGATTATTTTGCCCTTCCTCTGATCCGTCAGAACAATAACCCCAAAAACACGGATCCTGTCTGTTGAGCATCTGCCTTCACTCGGTCAGCATTTGGTCAGTAATCCATCAGTACTGCTAAAGCAAAAAAAAAAAAAAACAGGAGTGGATCCAAAACAGAGATGTCACGTGAATGGAATATTTACACGTCTTCTGTATTTTGTACCCACTCCTGCTTTTGGCTACCAAATCATAAAATCCTCAAAATATCCATGCAATAGTATAAATATACAAAACAAGTACATTGGCGGGGTGCCTGTTGAATATCAAATACATATATCTACTGCCCTAATGTCAAAGTGACAACTAAGGGGTAGGTATATAGGAACTGGGGAGGGAGGATTGCTGGGTCTATAGCCCTCGGCCATCACCCTATGCTGTATCCCTTACCAAGGATGGCGCCTCCTAAATGCCCTCTGAAGCTTGCCCTATCAGTGAGAGACTGCCTAGCTTCGACGAAGCATCATGAGGAGACCACAGAGTGGCCCAGTGACATAGTGTTGAGATGGCAGCAGCATGAGGAGACCACAGAGTGGTGATGTGGCTGCAGCATGAGGAGACCACAGAAAGGTGAGGTGGCAGCAGCTTGAGGAGACCACAGAGTGGAACAGTGACATGGTGGTGAGGTGGCAGCAGCATGAGGAGACCACAAAGTGGCCCAGTGACATTGTGGGGAGATGGCAGCAGCATGAAAAGACCACAGAGTGGTGAGGTGGCAGAAGCATGAGGAGAGCACAGAGTGGCCCAGTGACACAGTGTTGAGGTGGCAGCAGCAATAGGAGACCACAGAGTGGCCCACTGACATAGTGTTGGGGTGGAAGCAGCATGAGGAGACCACAGAGTAGCCCACTGACATAGTGTTGAGGTGGCAGCAGCATGAGGAAACCACAGAGTGGCCCACTGACATAGTGTTGAGGTGTCAGCAGGATGAGGAGACCACAGAGTGATGATGTGGCAGCATCATGAGGAGACCACAGAGTGGCTCAGTGACATAGTGTTGAGGTAGCAGCAGCATGAGGAGACCACAGAGTGGAGAGGTGGCAGCAGCATGAGGAGACCACAAAGTGGCCCAGTGACATAGTGGTGAGGTGGCAGCAGCTTGAGGAGACCACAGAGTGGCCCAGTGACATAGTGTTGAGGTGGCAGCAGCATGAGGAGACCACAGAGTGGAGAGTTGATGTGGCAGCAGCATGAGGAGACCACAGAGTAGTGAGGTGGCATCAGCATGAGGAGACCACAGAGTGGTCCAGTGACATAGTGTTGAAGTGGCAGCAGCATGAGGAAACCACAGAGTGGCCCTGTGACATAGTTTTGAGGTGGCAGCAGCATGAGGAGACCACAGAGTGGCCAAGTGACATAGTGTTGAGGTGACAGCAGCATGAGGAGACCACAGAGTGGTGAGGTTGCAGCAGCATAAGAATACCACAGAGTGGCCCAGTGACAGAGTTGGGAGGTGGGGGGGGGGGGGGCAATACCAGTACCAGCTGAAGATGGTTGGTGGCAGTAGGAGCACTTGGCAGCAGCTATGGCATCAGGTGGGTGGCAGCATCAGAATAGTAGCTGAAGCGGGTAGCCAGAAGAAACAGGTCTCTTTTGTCAAAGTCTATATGTGGCACCATGGATGATTTAGTCTGATGCATCAGGAACTGGTGTTTGAAAATCCTGGCTGATCCACGCCTTATTCATCTTCACAAAGGTCAGTTTCTACACATTTTGGGTGGACAGGTGAGTTCTCCCTGGGGTAACTATGGCCCCGCCACACTAAACACCCACTCTGATGTCACACTGCTGGCCGGGCAGGAAAGCTTGTCCAGGGCAGACTCAGCCAGTTGCGACCACAAATCGAGTTTGGCTGCCCAGTAGTCCAGGGGATCTTCGATGTGGGGTGGCAGGGTGTGCTCCAAGTATGCCACAACCTGCTGGTTCAGGTTCTGCTCTATGTCTAGCTGCTGCTGCTGGTGAGTAGTTTCTTCAGTAGGCGGGTGAAGAAAACTGCTTATCAGCGACTAGAGTTAAGTTGCTGCTGATGGAGATGGTACTGATCCTGCCCCCCCCCCCCCAGCAGCCATGGCAGTGGAACCTGAGCGCAGAGGGTCCCCCTGGTCAGACCTGCGTGAGGATGGGCGATGGCACACATAGGTAGCGGCCACTGACTACATAAGATGTCTCGATAGTAGTTCAGTTTGTTCTCCCTCTCAGTGGGTGTAAAAAAGGCACCCATTTTGGACCGGTAGCTAGGGTCTAACATGGTGGAGAACCAGTAGTCATCCTTCTGCCAAATAGTGACAATTTGGCTGTCACTACACAAGCAACTGAGCATGCATTGGGCGATTTACACAAGTGACGCAGAGGGACTCCCTGCCTCTATCTCCACTGCATACTGCCACTGTGTGTCTGGGTCCTCTGCCTCGTCTTCCTCATCGCCCTGTAGCTCCTCCGCCTGCTCCTCCTCTCCTGTCACTTGTGTAGAAAAACCACCCATTTTTCTATGCATTGCTTGTGCTCGAATGTCCTCCTCCTTCTTCTCTTCCTCCTCCTTTAATTCAGCCACCACAGGGCTGATGTGGCTGTGAGATGCAGTCGCCATGTCTCCTGTCCCCTGGCCAACCAGATTTAGCAGCATCTGTTCCAGGACATGAAGCAGTGGAATGATGTTGTTCATCCCGTAGTCCTGGCGACTGACAAATAAAGTGGCATCCTCAAGGGGCCCGAGCAAACGGCAGGTGTCACGCATGAGCTGCCACTGTCTAACATCGAAGTTACACAGGGGAGTACTTCTTTCTGCCTGTATTATCAAAAAATCGTTTATATGGCCTTTCTCTGTTCAAATAATCTGTCCAACATATGGAGAGTGGAATCTCAACAGGTGGAAACGTTGCATATCAGCCTATGTTGGGGAACGCTGTTCTTCCGCTGAGGAGGGTGTGCTTTGCGGTGTACGAGTGGCAAAGTTTCCTGGCCATTTTCAGGATGTCCTGCAGATGGGGTGAAGACTTCAGGAACCGCTTTACAACCAGATTGAACACGTGTGCCATGCAAGGTGCATGGCTCAGCCCTCCTTGACGCAGCGCAGACACCATGTTCTTTCTGTTCTCGGTCACCATGGTTCCGATTTTGAGTTGTCAAGGAGAAAGTCAGGATTCGATTTCTTCATGAAGGACAAGGAGCAGTTCCTCCCCTGAGTGACTTCGTTCACCCAGGCAAACTAGGGGCAGAACTGCATGACACCACTGTGCCCTGCACATGTGGTATGCTGGTGGAGCACTGTAAATTGTCCATGCAGTGGAGGCTGAGGACACGATGGAGGATGAGGAGACAGAGGTGGACATTGTCACAGGACCAAAGGCGTGAGAATTTGGAGGCGGAGGCAGCATCACCTGGCCAAGTTGCTGGTGTGGCTGGGCAGGAACCACATTTACCCAGTGGGCCATAAAGGACATATATTGTCCTTGACTGTAGTTTTAGCTCCACACGTCGGCGCTGTAATGCAATTTGGCAGACACCGACAGGCTCAAGGACTGGCCCACCATCTGTTCTACATATGTGTGCAGGGCTGGTACTGCCTTTTTGGCAAAGAAACGACGGCTTGGGACTCTCCACCTAGGCTTGGCACAAGCCATCAGTTCTCTAAAAGGTGCAGCGTCCACCACTTGGAAAGGGAGGGACTACAGCACCAGCAACTTGGCCAGGAGCACGTTCAGCTTCTGCGCTGTTGGATGAGTGCACACATACTGTTGTCTCTTTGCAATTGCTTCAGTGATCGATTGCTGACGGAATGACTGACGAGGAGTAGGAGGAGGAGGAGCAGGAGCATCAGGACCAGCAGATGATGGGAAGGACAGATAGCTCCCTTCGGCTGAGTTGGTGCAGTCTTGACTGCATGAAATTGGGTGTGTGCCACTGGGTGATGCAGCAGTTGCTGTGGAAGGCTGGAACACCACATCGGCGCCAAGGTTCTCCCAGGCCACTTTATGGTCGCGCTGTATGTGTTGACGCAGGGCAGTTGTGCCAACATTGGCACCCTGGCCACGCTTCACCTTCTGCCCACAAATTTGGCAAATGGTCATGTTCACCTCCTCCGGCATCCTAACAAAAAATTGCCACACTGCCGAGTATGGAATTTTTCCCCCAACACTCCAGGCTGACTGCCTGCTACTGCTGCCTCCGTGAACCCCTGCACCGGTACTTTCCGGGCCGGTAGGCTCCTGCGATGTGGGTGGTCTAGCCCAGGAATGTTTGGCTCACGACCTTCCACTGCTGCCACCCTGCTGACTCACAGCAACGGTACCACCCTGCTGACTCAGCCGCTGCCTCCCGCGCAAGCTGCCACCCTCTTCTCCTAATGATGATGATGAAGCTGCTTCTTCACCCGGCTCCCAAGTGCAATCGGCTACATCATCATCATTCGCTACTGCCTGCACGTCACTGATGTGCCCCTCAATGGTCTCAGGGCCAGGTTCCTGACGGCTCGCAACACCTCCTTCCATGTGACTCTCATCATCACTACTTGCCCGTCTACCAGAGGAAGCGGCAGATGTCTCCTCCAGATCTTGGCTGGGCAGTAGCTTCTGACTAACCTCTAGGACTGTTGCTTGTCCTCACTGAACAGTGCAGCTCAGCCTATGGCATATAATACTTCTCGCGCTGGGTGAACAGAAAATGACAGAGGCAGGCTGAGGACAGTTGGGGGCACAGAGCCTACTCCCGGGCCATGCCAACTAAGCGTTGTGTCAGAGAAACCCACCGACTCTTGGCTGGGGGTGTCTGATGTCATTTGCGACAAAGTCGAAGACCGAATTAACAATTCAAGCACAACTGGGTTGCTGGTCAAGACACGACCGCTACATGACAACCGGGGAGCTCAGGCCTCTCATTGCGACTCCTGCTGCCACCCCCCTTCTTCTGCTGCCTGCGACAGAAACATTTTGGCCACTGCCCATTCTCTTTGAAGGGCCTGTCACCTGTCTGTTTGACATACTGTATAATCAAACAATTAAATTAAAATTAAAATAATACCCCTCAAAAAAGGCTGTAGTACAAAGTAACTTCACTACAGATTGGCAATTAAGACGTATTCTTTTTCCTATTTCTACACCCCAAAAAAAGAAATATAACAATCACAATTCCTTTTTTTCCCCTATTAATACACCCCCCAAAAAAACTTAAAACAATGTAAAATCAACACAGAACGGCTAATAGGACGTACGCATCTTTCCTATTAATACACCCCGTAAATGGGTGTATCACACAGAACTTGCACCCCAATCACAAGCAAGGTTTGCTGCAATTACTGATGTATCATATAGTGCAAACAACCTAAAAGCAGCAGTATAACTGCAATTTGGATCCCCAATTAGTGCAGCCAGGTGTAATAAATTCGCTCATATTACCCAGCCTGTACACTATCCTACTGAACCCTGTTCTCCTTTTATAGTGTAGATGATGCCTCCCTATCCTTTCCCTACAACTTGAATAATCTTTCCTTGAACTTGTAAATCGATTTTTCAGCACAATAAAGTCTTTCCTAGCACTTTCCCTAGCGCCTGCTGACATCTCTCCCTGCACTAAGCACACTGGAAAATGGCTGAATCCAAGATGGCTGAGGCTATTTATAGGGCTGTGACATCACAGGGGCTGGCTGGCTGCTGATTGGCTGCATGCATGGCATTGTGGGTGATCCCTCGTTCCCAGAGTTCTTTGCTCCAGGCTCATTCTGAACACCATATTTCTCTATACATTTACACCACACAAACAACATATATACATTGATAAGTCTCCCATATATAGCTCTGGGTCTATTGTTTCCCTCATGCAGTGTATAAAACTGTCTGACCACTAAGTGACAACTAGGTGAAGTTTTGGTGCACATGAATATATACAGTTACCACTGACTGCAATGGAAGCTGTAAAATCTCTTTGAACTGAGCTCCACCTAGTGGAGTCTGTATGAAAATGCAGTGTTTACATGTCAGGAACAGAATAAGGAGTACAGCGCCGCCCCTAACTCCCACAGAGCCCCATACTGCCTCCATGGAAGGTATGCCACTGGCCAGATCCAGATGTGGATTTAGCAGGGAGGAGATGTATAAGCCCTTTCTTTATACTTCAATACCTATGATTCCATTTCTGTCACAAAAACAGTTGCAAAAACTGCCCCCAAAAAGTGCATGTGTTCCCAGCCAAAAAGACAAACACATTTGGCCTGCAGTTTTTCCTCCTCCTCTCCTATACACATGCATGCTGGGCTCACCATACATGCATGTGTTTTCAGTGGGTAGCTAATGTCTTTGGAAGTAAGGATCAGGCATGTTGGATTTCTACTGCCCACCTCCATACACATTAGATTTTGGCCAGTCCCACCAAAATTATTGGGTTTAGCTAACTTACATCTAATGTGTAGAGCAGGGGTGCACAACCTTTTCTGGTTGGGGGCCACATTGTTAGCCTGAACCAATTCCAAGGGCCGAAAATAAAACTTAAATGGGTATTACCAACTGAAATACTGTATTTTTGGCATATTGAAGGTACAGTATATACTATAAATGTCTAGTTACAGTTCTAGGACTCCCATCTAATAGGAGAATACATGAAAGATACATGTAAGAAGCCATAAGACATAGACCTACATGTCTTTTACCAAATGTTTGGGGGCCGCACAGAAAGGTATCGAGGACCGCATGTAGCCCCCAGGCTGCAGGTTGTGCACCCCTGGTGTAGAGACACCTTTAGATGCCTCCTTTAGCATGTTGGGCCAAGAAGGTATTTCACCACAGCCACAGGGAACATTCTGTGAGGTATCTAAGGAAGGGGGAGCATAGAAATCAGTATGAGAGAAAGGGGGTCACCATGGGGAGCAGTATGTGAGAAAGAGGGAAGCAGTATATGAGAAAGGGGGCCCTAATTATAGATGATATGATAAATGGAAAACCTATAGGCGATGTTTGTCATCATGGTATGTCTAAATAGTGGCTTTCATTATAGCCTTCCATCTGCAGTATACATCTGGAGAGCTTTATTTGATCAGTCAGTCAGATGTTTACTGCATGACAGAGAATCACAGCAGCAGAGGAATGAGCAGAGTCTGGCAGATAATGCAGGTCACTTAGCTTTGAATCCCATATGCTGGATCATCAAAGGTGAATACATTGGAGACGTCCTAACAATGATTTCAACCAGCATACCATCTAGTTGAAGTTGGATATTCTTTTTTAATTTCCAGGTGTATGAAGCAATTTGTAACATTATTTTTTTTCTGCACAGCAGTATATCATTGCCCTATAAATATAACAATAACTGCTATATAAGAGGGGTGTTCAATAAGTTATCTACTCCAGCATGTTCTGGGAGTGTTAGAATGCTAAGCTTGTCTGTGCAGGTCTGGATATCCAACACACACATTAGCAGTTCAGTCTGATGAAAGCACTGGAAGTGACAGGATGGCAAGTGCAGAACAGCGCAGGTCTACAAAGAAAGTGAGGGATTTGGAGCTTCATTCAGCAATTAAATTCCTTATAAAGGAAGAAAAGGAGCCTAACAGAATCCCTGAAAGGATGATTGCTGGATATGCTGATGATGCACCTTCCTGCTACCAAGTTAATTTTTTGGCCAAGGGGTAGGGAATCAATTGAAGATGACCCCCTTCAGGGTGACCTGTTGAAACATCTTCAGAGGAAATGTCGCGCAAAGTGGAGGCCATAATTTTGGGAGATCGTCAGGTCAAAGTCAGTGTTATAGCTCATGAATTTGGCATTTCAGTTGGCAAAGTTTGCAGTATCATTCATAATGTTTTGATGATGTCAAAGGTCAGTTCCTGGTGGGTGCCACGAATGTTGATGCCTGAGCAAAAAACATGTCGCCAGCAATTTAGCCAGCAGAATTTAGACATGCTTAGAGAGAATTCAGGAGACTTTTATTCTCAAATTATTATGGGTGCATGGGTCCACCACCATGATCCCAAGACCAAACAAGGGTCCATGCAATGGAATCAAAGGGGTCACCAAATTATGCCAAGAATTCATGCCACAGAAAACAATGTCCTGTTGAAGAACAGGATTCACAGTAGACTGGAGGTAAGGGAGTAGACTCCTTATAAGGGAGTATTTTTTGTACTTAGTGCACATTATAAGGGAGAATTTTTGTACTAGCACACATTCTAAGGTGGCAACTTTGGCACGCATTATAAGGGGGTATTCTTTGTACAGGCACACATTATAGTGGGAATTATTACTACTGGGGGCACTATGGGGGCATTATTACTTCTGGGGGCAAAACGAGGGACATTTCTATTGGATGCACTGTTACCACATAATGCACTCTGGCAGAGAATTATTACTATTGGTGGGAGTTTTGGGTGGACTGTTACATTCGGAGGCACCCTGGCACAGTATCAGCTTAGCACAATTATTTTTGGAGGTCACTACGTTTATGGCAGTATAAGTTCCAAGGAGACTATTTGCTGGGCACAGCTATTTTTTAGGGAACTGTGTGGCAATAAGTATTGAAGGGGACCTCTCTGTGTGGTAATAGTACTTTCAGGGGATTTTCTTTTTTTGCAGTATAGTATTGGGGAGCACAGTGGGCACAGTCAGTATTAGAGGTGGCAGGATGGCAGGATGGAGTGTTCAGAAGGTGGGGAGAAAGATGTCTAAAACACTGGTCTTAATAAATGTGCCCCAGAATGTCTACATCAGAGGGGACGTGATTAGATGTAAGAGGTATGTGCCGCTATATCACCCTATATGTTTTGTAGCTCTGTATGTAATTCTTTCCAAGTATGTCTTTAACAGTAGGGCTGGAGGGAAGGGGTTAGGTTAAGAAATTGCCATGGGGGGGGGGGGCATTTCAGCTTTCGTCTCAGGCAGCAGAAACACCCTAGCTGTCTAGATGTTGGGGGCAATGGTAACATGAGAGCTCCACACATGGCAGTCATGCTACTGACATCCCTGAGAGACCACCAGTACAAAGGATCACTTGATTCTCCAACACGCAGCTGCCACAGTTTCATTGTCCAACATTCAGACACAGATAGCACTTTCATTACACACCCCTTATCTCTGGCCGGACTATTTCCAGGTGCTAATTTTTTGTACTGTATAATAAAGGTAAGTGAATAGGCACACACTCACTTGGGCATATGTGGAAACCAAAAAGTATTTATTACTACAATATCATTAATAAACATATAAATAAAATATACATTAAAATAAACCACATACAGTTATGTTCAAAATTATTCAACCCCCACTGAAATTGACTGTTTTGGCCAGTTTGACATTGATTTTGATCATTTCAGTCATCTTGTTTACAATGAAATCAAAGAGGCACTTGTAAGTCAGACAGATATAGCATAACATTTCTAATGAAATAACCACAAATGTCTTTTCTGTGCTCACATCATTATCAGTTTTATTCAACCCCCAAGTGACATTCAATCTTAGTACTTAGTACAACATCCTTTTCCAGTTATAACAGCTTTTAAACATGAAGCATAGCTTGACACAAGTGTCTTGCAGCGATCTATGGGTATCTTCGCCCATTCTTCATGGGCAATAGCCTCCAGTTCAGTCACATTCTTAGGCTTGCGCGCTGCAGCTGCTTTCTTTAAGTCCCACCAGAGGTTCTCAATCGGATTTAAGTCTGGTGACTGCGATGGCCACTTCAAAATGTTCCAGCCTTTAATCTGCAACCATGCTCTAGTGGACTTGGAGGTATGCTTGGGATCATTGTCCTGTCGAAAGGTCCAAAGTCTCCCAAGCCTCAGGTTTGTGACGGACTGCATCACATTTTCATCCAATATCTCCTGGTACTGAAGAGAATTCATGGTACCTTGCACACGCTGAAGCTTCCCTGTACCTGTAGAAGCAAAACAGCCCCAAAGCATGATTGACTCCCCCGCCATGCTTCACAGTAGGCAAGGTGTTCTTTTCTTCATAGGCCTTGTTCTTCCTCCTCCAAACATAGCGTTGATCCATGGGCCCAAACAGTTCTAATTTTGTTTCATCAGTCCACAGAACACTATCCCAAAACTTTTGTGGTTTGTCCACATGACTTTTGGCATACTGCAGTTCTGGCATGGAGGCCTTCATTACGCAGTATGCGCCTTATTGTCTGAGCTGAAACTTCAGTACCCGCATCTGACAAATCTTTTTTCAGTTCCTCAGCAGTGAAAACACTTGAATGAACCTCTGTTCTTAAGAGTGGTCGTCTTTAAGGGGTTGAATAATTGTGTCAATGAAGAAATCACAAAAAAAACATTTAATACTGTATTACAAAAACAATTGATGTCATTTTAGTTGCATTTGGTTCTTTAAAAAGTCCTTGTAAGATTTCATTCTGAACAAAATTACAAATGTACACTAAATTCCCTAAAACCCTTTACAGCATTGGGGGTTGAATAATTTTGAACACAACTGTATATTCACTATAGGTAAATCGGTAAATATACACTTTGCCGTATGTGCATTAGAAGATCATGATGGCTATAAGGTGCTGCAAAAAAAAAAGAGGATAATCCACCTACAATAAGTGGTATATCCATTTAGGTTAGGAGAATGTTCACATTACAGTTCAAAAGGTTGCATGCTCTCTCATCATATAGACTTATATGATGATATAATCCACTTAAATATATTAAATATATTGTCAATATTCACGTCTCTAATATGGAACTGAATATGGTTTGTTAATTCAGTATTCCTAATAAGTACATGTACCCATCTGTGGTTGAATATAGGTTAGCTAGATCAGTTAGTCCTCTATTAGATCAATTAGTCCTCTATTCATATTTCATTAATCTTTATTTAATAGCCAATATGTATGCTGACGCCGACACACTCCTGTATTGGCAGGCTGTTACTCACAGTTATAAAGTTCCAAATTCTGGAGCGGGGTGTTATGACTTTGCGTGGCGTCCCACGTGGTCTCTGGCACTAGTGTGTCTTACCTCCGCTTCTCCTTCTCGCTGTGAGTGCGGCAGCTGAAGAAGGAACAAGTTATGGTTCCGAAACGCATCTGGTAAAGTCGGTCACCTCCAGCTGATGACTACATTAGGGCGCTCTATGTGGATCTATAATATCCTGTGAATAACATCTGAGTTTGTAGACTGAAAGATTTCGTCCCATATACTAAAAGTACCAGCACTGACTTTAGACCATGTGGGACGCTACACCACCAGATCGGGAATACCTGTGGCGATTCTGGACCACGTGGGATGCCGGGCTCCGTAGCCAAGACACAGCAGTAGCGGGCTTAATCCTTAGGTTGCAGCGCTCACAGCGAGAAGGAGAAGCGGAGGTAAGACACACTAGTGCCGGAGACCACGTGGGACACCACGCAAAGTCACAACACCTCAGCTCCAGAATTTGGAACTTCATAACTGTGAGTAACAGCCTGCCAATACAGGAGTGATCGGTGTCAACATACATATTGGCTATGAAATAGAGATTAATAGAGGACTAATTGATCTAATAGAGGACTAACTGATCTAACTAACCTATATTCAGCCACAGATGGATATATGTACTTAGGAATACTGAATTAACAAACCATATACAGTTCCATATTAGAGACGTGAATATTGACAATATATTTAAAGTTTTCATTAGAATAAAAAATATAAACTAAGTATACCGACATGTATAGCGGCGCCCAGGGATCTGCCAGCACTTAGGCAGACTCCTCCCAGTTGAGCCGAAAATCTGAAGATACCGGAGGACATACCGGGAGAACGGAGCGGTGCCCAGGGATAATAGTAAGTGCAGGGAGATCCCTGGGCGCCAATATACATGTCGGTATACTTAGTTTATATTTTGTATTCTAATGAAAAGTCCTCTTTAAGTGGATTATATCATCTTATAAGTCTATATGATGAGAGAGTATGCGACTTTTGAATTGTAATGTGAACAGTCTCCTAACCTAAATGGATATACCACTTATTTTCTGAACAATTTTGAACTTGACATAGGTGGATTATCCCCTTTTTTTGTAGCATCTTATAGCCATTGTGATCTTCTAATGCACATAAGGCAAAGTGTATATTTACCGATTTACCAATATATAGTGAATATATGTGGTTTATTTTAATGTATATTTTATGTATTGATGATATTGTAGTAATAAATACTTTTTGGTTTCCACATATGCCCAAGTGAGTGTGTGCCTATTAACTTACATTTATGATACATTTTTATTTTTTGACGGGGTGAGTCATTTGTAATAGTGCACCTTGCCCATTACGATTAGCAGGAGAGCCACCTTTGCATACTATTACCTACCTAAATTTTTTTTGACTGTTTGTTGTTTTTATTGTTTGAACACTAGTGTTGAGTGGTGATATTTAATTATGTTGTATACTGATAAAGTGTGACCTTTATTATCACCCACTCCAGTAGTGTATATACCCATACTGATTGCCAATAGTTTGTCACTGTACGTTTAGCTAGAGGGACCAGACTAATCGGGTCATCTATTAAGACCAGTGTTTTAGACTGTCCTGCCCATGTCATGCCCCCTTTTTCAGACCTGGCGTGAGCACGGAAAAGTTGCAGATGCTGCTGCAAATCACCTTTGCTTTCGATTCTGTTACAGATATATGCCAAAAATTAATAATAAATGCCCCCCAAAGTGTGAATATGGAGTCTCTGATCATTTGGATTGCATTGTGTCTGGTTAGACTATCCTCACCTAGGAATGAACTGAAGATGTGTCTGAAATGTTTGTGAACTGAAAGAATGAACAATGACATCTAAAATGTTTGGACAAGGTATTGTCCTACTTATTTGATAGACTCCTTATGACCTGAAAATGAACTAAGAGACTTACTTGAAATGTTTGGGAAAGAGAGTTTACTCTTGTCTGTCTAGGTTATCATGGGATTCTGATTTATTGCGGATCTGGGAATTGGCCACTTCAAGGTCCGAAATAATAACAGATAAACAAGATATGTAGAATATGGCCCTTGTAGATTGAACATACTGGCTACATTCCATTAGGGAGCAAGGCTCTTTGGTTAAAACAGTATAAAAGCTGGAACCTTTCAGCAAGCCTGTGAAACTCATCTACGGAAGGAGCCTTTGCATAGAAATGTTTTCTTGATAGAGACTCTGACTTCTTTTCGCTGAGACGGACTTCCCAGCTGATGTGTCGCTAATACTATCAGATGATGTTAACTCAATCGGGTCTGTAAGTTCTCTATTCTTTATATTTACTTAACTTGCCAAAAGAAGGACATCATATCTTTATATTGTTATATTTAATAAAATCATTTTTATGATTTTTATTACTGGAATTGTATCATCTTTAATGAATCCAGGTTCTGTTTGGGATTTCATGAGGATTGGGTTTGAGTATGAAGGCCTCTCGATGGGCACTTCGCTCCTGTCTTTGCTGACAGACACGTTGCTCTAACTGCTGGTGTGATGATCTGTGGTTGCCATTGCATACAACAGTCTGTGTCACCTTTAGTAGTGATACGATGGACACTAACAGCTCAGCAATATGTGCAGGGAATCCTGTGGCCACATGTGTTGCCTCTTATGTCTCCAACTGGCTTTTTTCAGCGGGATATTGCTCACGCACATACAGCAATGGTTTCCCAGGAATATCTCTGCCAGATTACAACACTTCCTTGGCCTACCTGGTTGCCAGATTTACCGTCAATGAGCATTTGCGGGACCAGCTGGGAAGCCAACCTCAGCAACCTACCAGTGTGTAGGGTCTTCATGCCCAGCTACAACATCTGTGCCACTCGATACCATACAGAACCTGTATGTCTCCATGCCCAACCGTATCTCATCTTGTATCTAGGCTAGAGATGGCCCAACAGGGTACTAGAGCCTCCTTTCAGTTGTAGAGTTTTCCCCAATAAACATATCCTTTTGCTCTAATATTGTAATCATTTACATATATCATCATTGCTTTCACACATGGAAGGTTTCATTCCATTCCAATACCTCCTTCTTGGTGCATTATTTTTTTGTCAGAGTATATATGCAGTAAACATTTACTACTAAATTATGTGGACAGAGCATTTATATCCATAGGTTATAATATACCTATTTCCAACTCCTTTCTGGCATAATAATTTCTTTTTTTTTGTTTTCATTTTTAACTCCACGCCTTCCAAATAGACATAACCTTTTTACTTTTCTGTTCACATAGCTGTATGAAGGCTATTTTTCATTTTTGCAGAACAAGGTGTATTCTTTAATTGCACCATTTCATTTACCATATTATATATTGAAAAATGGGGGGGGGGGAAATCCTTTATGGTGTAAAAAAAACCACAATATACATTTTTGGGGGGCTTGTTTTTAAATTTTTCACTGTATGCTGTAATAACATGTTACTTTTAATTTTGTGAGCCAGTATAATTGCAACCATTCCAAGTTTATATAGTTTTTCTTTTAATTTACTACTTTTTTTAAAATAAAACTTTGTTTATATAGTTTTTCTTTTAATTTACTACTTTTTTTAAAATAAAACTTTGAAAAAAATTTGTTCTGTGTTTCTTTTTTATATGTTGTTTGACAGAGGGCAAATTTTTTGCAGGACTAGGTATATATATATATATATATGTTTATATATATATTTAATAAAAACGTGGTCTGCGGTTGTGAGGCCGGTTGGATATCCTGCCAAATTCTCTGAAACGCCTTTGGAGACGGCTTATGGTAGAGAAATGAACATTCATTGCACGGGCAACAGCTCTGGTAGACTTTCTGCAGCCAGCATGCCAATTGCACGCTCCCTCAAACGTTGCAACATCTGTGGCATTGTGCTGTGTGATCAAACTGCACATTTCAGAGTGGCATTTTATTGTGGGCAGTCTAAGGCACACCTGTGCAATATTCATGCTGTCTAATCAGCACCTTGATATGCCACACTTGTGAGGTGGGATGGATTATCTCGGCAAAGGAGAAGTGCTCACTAACACAGATTTAGACAGATTTGTGAACAATATTTGAGAGAGAGTAATGGGTCTTTTGTGTATGTAGAAAATGTTTCAGATCTTTGATTTCAACTCATGCAAAATGGGAGCAAAACCGAAAGTGTAGTGTTTATATTTTTGTTCAGTCTATATATACACTACTCACATAAAGTTAGGGATATTTGGCTTTCAGGTGAAATCTATGGAAAAGCCACAGTAATATTATATCATGAAAGTAGGGCATTTAAGTAGAAGCATGCGATGGTGATTTCCTCATCTCTAACAATTTATTGAAACAAAAGCTTACAAAAGTGGTGGGTATACCCCCACAGAAAATGTCAATGTCTCAAACTTTTCATTTGGCCTTGAGCATCAATTACAGCTTGATAATGACGTCTCATGCTGTTCACAAGTAGTTTTCTTGTCTGCTGAGGCATGCACCCCACTCTTCTTGAAGAGCGGCCCTCAGGTCATTGAGGATCTGGGGTACATACAGCGTTACGAGCCTCTACACGGCGACTCAGCTGATACCATAGATTTTCAATGGGATTCAGGTCTGAGAAAGTGCAGGCCACTCCATTTGAGGTCCCCCAGTTTCCAGCAGCCGTTCCCTAATGATGTGACTTCTAAGAGCTGGTGCATTGTTATCCATGAAGATGAAATTAGGCCTGTGTTGCTCATGCAGAGGCACAATGACTGGATTAATGATGTTATTTGAGTAATATGGGCGGTCATCAGTGTTGGATGTGGCCAAAGGACGTCCACTGGACCACTTCTATGCCTTTCTGTTACTCTTCTAGTTTCTCTTTATCTCTGTTGCAACCTGCTGTGACACTCTAAGCTCAGTGGCCACTTCAGTCTGAGAACATCCTGCTTGAAGCCTCGCAAAGGCGATGCACTGTTGATGAATTGTTAGGTGTCATCTTGGTCTCATGATGTCAAAATGTGAACAGCGTGATGAGGAAGACTGTTTACATACCAAATCTAATTGAACCAGGAAATTTATTGATTCATGGATCAAGCAAGCAAGTTGTACAAAAAGTACTGAAACATTGAACAGTTGGACATGTGCATTCAAAAGTTTAGAGAAGGTCACATTAAGTTAACTTGTAAAGGAGGGTTAGAGTACATTTTAGGCTCATTCTGAAATTTCACCCACAAGCGAAATATTTGTGAGTAGTGTATATATAACTTTTTAAAATCTTTTTTTTTAACTAGTCTCCCTAGAAGTTCTGTAAATACAATAAATCTCTTATACCACAGACTACCACAATTTCATATTGCAGATTATGGTGTCTGTGACATTTTCAAGGTGTGGGAGCTTTCACAAGGGCCCAGATTGCCATGACAATCTGATTGGTAAATCACTGGGATTGGAGTTATCCAACTCTTGACAGTGTAGGCAGGTTTCAGCTGTATAACAGAGCCGGCACCTGCACATATTGAACAGATTCAGTTCTTGAGCCCAGTCCATACTCCCCTTCCTGCCAGTCCTCTGTGCTATGCTGTACCAACCACACCACAGTGATGTTATATCCATACAGGGGCATAGTTATAGCGGAAGCAGGGAAAGTGGTTGCTACGGGGCCCGTAATCTGCCTAGGAGGAGGACTGAAAGATTTTATTGTGAGGGCCACATCCGCAGTATTATATAATGACATTATATACAGTGTTTGAGAGAGAGAGAGATCTTGACTAGCCACAGGTGTGAAGGTTGCATGGGAGGAGGGGTTGCTAGAGGGGGAAGGTCCATTTAAAGGGTTTCTGTCACCAGGTTTAACCCTATGAAGTTAGCTGACATTAGCGATGTGCTAATGCAAGCTAAACCTAACTAGCCTATTCTTACTTTTCTCAGTGCCTGCTTTAACCTTAAAAATGAACTTTTATAATATGCTAATGAGGCTCTAGGAGCAGGGGGGGGCGTTGTTACTGCTCCTAGAGCCTCCGTTCTCCCACCTTGGTCTCCTCCCTCCAAGTCTTGATTGACAGGGCCAGGCAGCGCTTGCGTCCGTCTGCCAGCCCTGTGCTTGGATGAAATCTCGCGCCGTTCTGAACTCAGCGCAGGCGCGGTGAGGGAAAGACGCTCATCGGCTGCCAGGTTCCTCACCGCGCCTGCGCTGTTCAGAACGGCGCGAGATTTCATCCGAGCACAGGGCTGGCAGATGGACGCAAGCGCTGCCTGGCCCTGTCAATCAAGACTTGGAGGGAGGAGACCAAGGTGGGAGAACGGAGGCTCTAGGAGCAGGAACAACGCCCCCCCTGCTCCTAGAGCCTCATTAGCATATTATAAAAGTTCGATTTTTAGGTTAATGCAGGCACTGAGAAAAGTAAGAATAGGCTAGTTAGGTTTAGCTGGCATTAGCACATCGCTAATGTCAGCTAACTTCATAGGGTTGAACCTGGTGACAGAAACCCTTTAAAAATATGCTGTAGGGCCAAGTCACTTCTAGTTATGCTACTGTATCCATAGTAGTGTGAAATCATGTGGTCTTATAGTCCAGTGAGACAAATCATCCCTGACCACCTAATCATGACCGCAGTTTATACAACCATTGGATGGTCATTATCTTTATGGCTTCAAATCCTCTGCTTCCTTTGACACAACGGGACTGCAGCCTTAATTAGGGAAGCTTAAAGCCTGGCCGATTGTGCAAGCTTTTGTTGGGAGGGAAGCGTTCACTCCCGGCAATCTCCTGCTAGCTAGCAGAGGAGATCGCTGCTATTATATGCAGCGATCTCCCCAGCAGCTGTTACTAAGACGAGATGAGGCACTGTCCCGACCACCAGCCGGCCAGGAAACGCTCCTGCACTTGCTGTTACAATAGCTCCCAGTGCGGGTATGAGAGCTACGCAAACAGTGTAGCACAGCAAGCTATGCTGTTTCTGAGTTATAGGATCAACTGATGTGGCCCACAGCAAACAATGATTAAGTATAGACACCAATTTTCTGCTTGGTTTAGATAATCTCAGTAATTATTGACTTTTGTTGGCAAAAACACTATTTTATTTTACCTTATTGTTACATTATTCTCATTGTGAAGCTCACAACCGTTCCAATCCAATAAAGTACAATCATTCACAATGATACACCACTTGTTAGATCTGTCAGCGCCCTCTGCTGCACATTTAGAGAAATGAATAATAACTCAAGCAAACAATATTTGATGAAAATGTACTCCACCTATATTTGATACGGCTATTGCCTGGACCTGACAGAATTGACCATATTGTGCAACAATCATCTCAAATCTAAGGGTGGCCTATATCTATTTAAAGGGTAACTGTCATATTTTTTATTTTATTTGCTAGTTTATTAGAGTTAGGCATGTATACCTGAGTTAGTCTGTCAATAATTGTCACAAGATCTGTAATTACTTTATAATAACAGCTTTCATTAATGTCCCCTGTCCCGTTCCACTGCTCTCCTTAAAAGACCGTTGCTATGGCTTTTCTGTCTCTGGCTAAGAAGACAGGAAGACGGAGGGGCGGTCCTTTACACTACATGCCTGCATTAGGCTTCAGAGTGAAGAGGCGTGTCTCTCAGTAATCCAATCTGATTGGCTGGCAGGGAGCTGCTGGCTACAGCAAGTGTGTAGGGAAAGTGAGGGAAAGCAGTTTTGGCCTCAGAGAACTGGCAGAGGAGCCATCTTGGGAAGGTCCTCATATTGTAAATGTTGAAACAGCCATAACTTAGGGAACAACTCATGGAAAACAGTGGTATGTGAAGAAACTAAAGATTGCTTTATGCATAATGCTGCTGCAGCAGTAACGTATGCTTACATTGATTTTGTGATCAAAATATGACAGTGTTTTCTGAATGTATAGAAATTGCGTAATAAAATAAATTTTTTAACAATAAATCTCACAATCACTATTTGACCTAGTCCTGCTCACAGAGCTGCACTGCATATATGGAGCTGGGATTCTAAAGGTTAAAGGGGTTTTGCAAAAAGCATTTATTATGCAGAGAAAGTTTCCATGGTTACGACCTCCCTGCAATCCAGCAGCAGCGGCCATGCTTGCACATTATAGAAAAAAGCACTAGCCTACGTGAGCTCCCACGTTACTGGTACCGGCCACCAAAGAGGCTGGCATTTTTTCTTATCATGTGCAAGCACGAGCACCACTGCTGGATTACAGGGTGGCTATAACCATGGAAACGAGCAGGGTATAACGTGATAGAAAAATGAATCCAGCCAGCAATATGGGTGATTATAATACATTAGTAAGAGCCTTGTATTAACTTTCTCTACATGATAAATGGATGCGGACACCACACATATAACATTCGTGTGCTGTCCAAATTTTTTGCGGCCCCATAGAAATTAATGGGTCCACATTTGATCCGTAAAAAATGCAAACCGAAAATACGTTTGTGTGCACATGTTTATACATGTACAGTCATGGCCAAAAGTTTTGAGAATGGTATCAATAAAGACTACAGATTGCCCTGCAAAAAATGAACCCCCACACAGATCATTAGATATAACTATAAAACATTTTTGGAGGTCAAAATATGCCAATGTAAAAAAAATGTTTTTCTCTAAGCTCTTATTATTTTTTAGTGTTAAAACACAAAAAAACGAACACATATGTGGTGTTTCTGTAAACTACAGAATCAGGGCAATAAATATTGAGTTTTGTTTGGCTGTTAACCCTTGCTTTGTTACTGGAAAAATGGATTAAAATGGAAAATCTGCCAAAAAAGTAAAATTATGAAATTTCATTTACATTTTCCTTTAATTCTTGTGGAATACCTAAAGGGTTAACAAAGTTTGTAATATCAGTTTTGAATACCTTGAGGGGTGTAGTTTCTAAAATGGGGCCATTTATGGGTGGTTTCTATTATGTAAGCCTCACAAAGTGACTTCAGAACTGGTCCTTAAAAAATGGGTTTTGGAAATTTTCTCAAAAGTTTTAAGATTTGCTTCTAAGCTTCTAACTCTTCTAAAGTCCCAAAAAAAGAAAATGTCATTTACAAAATGATCCAAACATGAAGTAGACATATAGGAAACATAAAGTAATAACTATTTTAAAAGGTATCACTATCTGTATTAGAGGCAGAAAAATTTAAATTTAGAAAATTGCTAATTTTTCAATATATTTGGCAAAGTTGGTATTTTTTTATAAATAAAATTGAAATATTTTGACTCAAATTTACCATTGTCAGGAAGTACAATATGTGACAAGAAAACATTATCAGAATGGCTTGGATAAGTAAAAAAAAGTTTTAAAGTTATCACCACATAAAGTGAGACATGTCAGATTTGCAAAAAATGGCCTGGGCAGTAGTGATGAGCGGCAGGTGCCATATTCAATTTCGACGAAATTCGCGAATATTCGTATGAATATTCGTTTCATATTCGTCGAAATCGAATATTCGACATTTTTCTAGTTATCGCGATTAACATGCGATTTAAATAATCGCATATTGCGATTTTAACTTAAGGCTACTTTCTTATTGGTTTCATATCTAGAATTAGCGAGGATGACGGATATGACGAATGTATTCGTCTATTCCTCAAAACGAAGATAACAAAGTATTCTACATCTTCGTTTTAGCAACCTATTCGTCAACTTCGCTAATTCTAGCAATCAAATAGGAAGGTTGACTATAGAGACAGCTGTGTTAAATTCGCTATGCGATTTTTTTTTTTTTTTTTTAATAAATAGAATAATAATAATATAATATAATATAATAATTTTATTAAGTAATATAATTATTGTATTAAAAAAAAAATCGCATAGCGAATTTAACACAGCTGTCTGGTAAGTCAACCTTCCTATTTGATTGCTAGAATTAGCGAATAGCGAAGTTGACGAATAGGTTGCTAAAACGAAGATGTAGAATACTCGCTATCTTCGTTTTGAGGAATATGACGAATACATTCGTCATATTCGCTATTCGCTAATTCTACCAAGCCAACCATAACTTCCGTGCTCATGGAGCGTCCCCATCACCATGGGAACGTCTCCATATACTAAAATGTACTGTCGGATTTGAGGAATTACGTTGAAATCGCAATGCGATTAATTCAAGTTATATTAATCGCATTGCGATTTCAACTTAGAGCTGGGTTTATAATGGGTCAGCTTGTTAGAACTAACGAATATGGAATATAGCAGCAGTGCTAAGTTGAAATCACAATGCGATTAATTTAACTTAAAGTATTCGCATTGCGATTTCAACTTAGCACTGCTAGTGCATAGCTATATTCCATATTCGTTAACCCTTTGGCATACTCCTCCCCACAAGCGTCCCCGTCACCATGGGAACGCCTGGTGGTTAGAATATACCATCGGATCTGAGTTAGATCGTGAAAACTCAAATCCGATGGTATATTCTAACACAGAGGCGTTCCCATGGTGATGGGTACGCTTGAAGTTAGAGTATACCAACACGCGCATACATACCGGCTCCCTGCTGCCTGGAGGCACCTGTCCTCTGACAGGGCACTGTGATCTGCACTATTAACCCCTCAGATGCCGCCGGGCAGCAGTGCGCCTCCCCCCCACTATTAAAATCATTAATGGGCAGTGCGCCCTAATTCCCCCCTCACCAGTATTACAAACAATAATTGGTGGCCAGTGCCGATCCCCCCCCCCCCTATTAAACATCATTGGTGTCCAGTGTGCGCCGACAATCCCTCCCCCCGTATTAATTATCGCTGGTCAGTGCGCACTCAATCCCCCCTCCCTCCCCAGTAAAAAATCATTGCTGGCAGTGCGCCTGCGCTGGGCCGCCGGGCGCTCCTTCCCCTCAAACTTAAGTACAATGCTGACTAACTAACCATGGCAGCCAGGACTGCAGTAGCGTCCTGGCTGCCATGGTAACCGATCGGAGCCCCAGCATTACACTGCTGGGACTCTGATCGGAGCTGCCGCTGCCACCAATGATGGGAGGGGGAGAGGGAGGCGCACTGCCAGCAATGATTTTTACTGGGGAGGGAGGGGGATTGAGTGCGCACTGACCAGCGATAATTAATACGGGGAGGGATTGTCGGCGCACACTGGCCACCAATGATGTTTAATAGGGGGATCGGCACTGGCCACCAATTATTGTTTGTAATACTGGTGAGGGGGGAATTAGGCGCACTGCCCATTAATGATTTTAATAGTGGGAGGCGACTGCTGCCCGGCGGCATCCGACCTCTGACAGGGTGCTGTGATCCGCACTATTAACCCCTCAGGTGCGGCACCTGAGGGTTAATAGTGCAGATCACAGTGCCCTGTCAGAGGACAGGTGCCTCCAGGCAGCAGGGAGCCGGTATGTATGCGCGTGTTGGTATACTCTAACTAAGCGTCCTCATCACCATGGGAACGCTTCTGTGTTAGAATATACCATCGGATTTGAGTTTTCACGATCTAACTCAGATCCGATGGTATATTCTAACCACCAGGCGCTCCCATGGTGACGGAGACGCTTGTGGGGAGGAGTATGCCAAAGGGGTTTAACTGTACTGTTTGGAGGCGGAAAAAAGACGAATATTCTGAAAAATGTCAAAACGAATATATTCGCTATAGTGCTATATATTCGTTTTTTAGAATATTCGTCTTTTTTCAACATCTAAAGTCATGATTCCTCCCTGCTTCTTGCTTGTGGGCCGATGACTCATTGACCCACAAGCATTTTAAGCAGGGAGGAATCATTTGTTCAGATAGAAAAAATGACGAATATTCGATATAACGAATATATAGCAGTATATTCGCAATATTCGCGAATTATCGAAGTTGCGATATTCGCGATTAATATTCGCTATTCGAATATTCGCGCTCAACACTACTGGGCAGGGAGGTGAAAACTGGCAGGGTCCTTATGGGGTTAAGGTGAAAATTAGCTGTTTCATCAAGGGGTTAATGAGGTGACCACATGCACCATTGCTGGTTGTTACAATGGTCAGCAGATGACACAGAAAGGGTAACAGGAGCTGACCAAAATTACCGCACCCCCTCTTCCCCCATGCTTCTTTCTAAAGTTAGTGAGCTTTACCCTTCCACTGCTGTAAAACACCAATAAAACCACATTGAACTTGACCCTTCAACTAACAAAATCAGAAAATATTTTTTTCAGATTTTTCTGTGATCTACACCTGTGGTGCGTCCTATACTCTAGTGTTTCTTATAAAGCTAAAAATACAGTAAGTAAGGCAAATCATATCTGTGCACTTATCACTGCTATGTTTACTCTGCTGCTCTCACTCTGCATATGTTACCTGGTTTTATGCCTGATGTGTTAGTGATATGATTTCAAGTTCAGTTTAATATGGTGCACTTAGCCAGGAACATGTACCCTCTGCTCCCCCAGGTTTAAGTAAGACACACTGTGTCCTCAGCTATGTTACTCTCTGCTCTCACCATTCTGTATGTTTTCTGGCACTCTATGGCTGCGATTCTCTAGTAGATGTCTCTGATCTGACTATGAAGTGGTCTCCCCCAGAGTTTTCATACTGTGTATGTCATGCCATCAACAGTTTCTATTATGTGTGCTAGTATTTATGATGCTTTAGCTCCATCTAGTGGCTGTTTGCGCAAACAGTTTCTAGCTAGCCAGCATTTATTTCTTTGTATATCCCAGGCCTTGTATTTTATTATCTATGACAAGAGTCGGACTGGGGTGCCTAGGGCCCACCAGCAAAATTTATTTGGGGAGCCCACCACCTGGATACATTAGTCTGTACCTATAAGTCATCTCAGCCACCTAAGGTATCTATAATAATAAACTGAGTAGTTTTTTAAACAATCTTCCCAGTTTTTATATGAACATAGGCTAGATATGGTAATATACACTGTGACTATTTATATGTATTGCAGCGCTACTTTGCCACTTGTAGAGGAACAGGGGCCCACTATGGTCAAAGGACCAGCGAGGATTCACCTTTATGTCTGTGGGTCAGTCCGAGCCTGGGCACATCATTAACTCAGCTCGTAGCAGCCGTCTTTTCCAAGATCAACTAAAGAATAAAGCAGCATCCATGATCATCCTTCTGACCCAGGCTAATGTGGCATCATTGGTAGATTTAGACTGTTAGCATAGCAGGATTGTATATTTATGCACATTAATATGGTGTAGTGAATGTATCCTGTTTTCATGCACATGTTTATGTTTGCATACTGTAGCTTAGTACTGTAAGGTATTATAGCATATTCCCACATGCTAATTCACTATAGTAAGTACATCTTCTTTCTGTTCCTCAGTTTCGCCTTATCCTTGCAACAACAAAAAAAAAGTTGAATTGGATCTTACTTCGGAGTCAATGAGTTGCTAGGAGGGAGTTTAGTTGCCCGCCAACTTATGCTTCACTCACAAATAAGGAGGACATAACAGTATATGTTTTCTGATTATATTTCTGGCTATAATGGGGGCTCCAGGAAGAGCTCTAGGAATTCTAAACACTGCAGGGAATGCAAGTAACCTTCACCATAGGATTTAACTTTCCGATATCTGCACTACCTGTTCATCACAGACTTGATTCTCTGCAAAACAAAACCAGGGGAATTCTTGTTTTCAATTTGAGATAGTTTATATGTGTGTCTGCAGCCTCTCAATTCTTAACAGGCCCTGTCCTACCTAATGTGGGAAGCTAAGCAGAGTTGAGCTAGGTTTTGGTATGCACACCTTTTGTGGTCATTTTTATATTATTGCATTGTGCTCATTTTTAACTAAAAATATTTGTTTTAGTTCTAAATTGGTCTTTATTAAAAATGATGAGCCATTTTCCCTGCATAGCTTTCACTTTATCTACTAGCAGGATTTGTATTTTCTCTCTTTTCCGTCAGCTCTCTTATCTGTGATCTCTGACCTTATAAACAGGTCTCTTATCCTACTGATAAGAATGTGGCTTCAATAATTGTTTTTTAACCTTTTAGAAATTTACAGATAAGGGTTATTAGATGTCTGGCACAAAGTTAAAGTGAAAGTAGCATTCACACAGCTAGAAAAACAGTTACCCTCTGTGACAGAGCGGCTCAATATTTTTTTTATAAAGACCAATTGATTTTTAGCCCAAAATGAGTAAAATGCAATCATAAAAAATTGTCCCCAAAGGTGTACATAGCCTTTAAAAATATAAAATCAAATTGAAGTTTTAAGGGCCAGAAAGTCATCTGCCCATTCTTCTCCTGTGCAAGTGTATACCTCTTCTGCATCAGAGGAAGTAATTATTTCTGGCAACTCAAATTATCCTTCAGAATCCTATGTTATATGCAAAGACAAACTGCTGCATAATTTATTAAAGCCGGTTAAAGATACTGTACAAATGTACAGTCGTGGCCAAAAGTTTTGAGAATTACATAAATATTGGAAATTGGAAAAGTTGCTGCTTAAGTTTTTATAATAGCAATTTGCATATACTCCAGAATGTTATGAAGAGTGATCAGATGAATTGCATCCTTCTTTGCCATGAAAATTAACTTAATCCCAAAAAAACCTTTCCACTGCATTTCATTACTGTCATTAAAGGACCTGCTGAGATCATTTTAGTAATCGTCTTGTTAACTCAGGTGAGAATGTTGACGAGCACAAGGCTGGAGATCATTATGTCAGGCTGATTGGGTTAAAATGGCAGACTTGACATGTTAAAAGGAGGGTGATGCTTGAAATCATTGTTCTTCCATTGTTAATCATGGTGACCTGCAAAGACACGCGCAGCCATCATTGCGTTGCATAAAAATGGCTTCACAGGCAAGAATATTGTGGCTACTAAGATTGCACCTCAATCAACAATTTATAGGATCATCAAGAACTTTAAGGAAAGAGGTTCAATTCTTGTTAAGAAGGCTTCAGGGCGTCCAAGAAAGTCCAGCAAGCGCCAGGATCATCTCCTAAAGAGGATTCAGTTGCGGGATCGGAGTGCCACCAGTGCAGAGCTTGCTCAGGAATGGCAGCAGGCAGGTGTGAGCGCATCTGCACGCACAGTGAGGCAAAGACTTTTGGAAGATGGCCTGGTGTCAAGAAGGGCAGCAAAGAAGCCACTTCTCTCCAAAAAAAACATCAGGGACAGATTGATCTTCTGCAGAAAGTATGGTGAATGGACTGCTGAGGACTGGGGCAAAGTCATATTTTCTGATGAAGCCTCTTTCCGATTGTTTGGGGCATCAGGAAAAAGGCTTGTCCGGAGAAGAAAAGGTGAGCGCTACCATCAGTCCTGTGTCATGCCAACAGTAAAGCATCCTGAGACCATTCATGTGTGGAGTTGCTTCTCATCCAAAGGGAGTGGGCTCGCTGACAATTTTGCCCAAAAACAAAGCCATGAATAAAGAATGGTACCAAAACACCCTCCAACAGCAACTTCTTCCAACAATCCAACAACAGTTTTGTGAAGAACAATGCATTTTCCAGCACAATGGACCACCGTGCCATAAGGCAAAAGTGATAACTAAGTGGCTCGGAGACCAAAACGTTGACATTTTGGGTCCATGGCCTGGAAACTCCCCAGATCTTAATCCCATTGAGAACTTGTGGTCAATCCTCAAGAGGCAGGTGGACAAACAAAAACCCACTAATTCTGACAAACTCCAAGAAGTGATTATGAAAGAATGGGTTGCTATAAGTCAGGAATTGGCCCAGAAGTTGATTGAGAGCATGCCAAGTCGAATTGCAGAGGTCCTGAAAAAGAAGGGCCAACACTGCAAATACTGACTCTTTGCATAAATGTCATGTAATTGTCGATAAAAGCCTTTGAAACGTATGAAGTGCGTGTAATTATATTTCACTACACACAGAAACAACTGAAACAAAGATCTAAAAGCAGTTTAGCAGCAAACTTTATGAAAACTAATATTTGTGTCATTCTCAAAACTTTTGGCCACGACTGTACATAAATGTGCCAAAAAAGGTTAAAAGTGAGAGACTGTTCTGCTTTTTGGTCATCCAGTACTGAACTTCTCTGAAGTGTAGGGGCTGTCCCAAAAGCTGATTCAGCAGTGGCAACAAGTTAATCCACAAAAAGTTGTGTTCCCCTTAGAAAAGTCATCACTCCTGACGGAACCCATGGATAGGAAAGTGGATGCACTCTAAAAAATAATGTTATACTTTATCCTTGGGGACCCATAGTCTGTCCATGATATCTATTTCTATGGCAAGGGGACTACGAATTTGGTTTAAACAATTGTGTCAAAATGTGTAAGCAAGGCTGCTTAGAGGACAGATCCTACAGAACTCACATTTATTGGTCTGCGTCATAGTTCCTCCAGGATGCTCCTATTAACATTGTAAAATTGTCCTTTATATATTTGGCACTCACTAATGCTTCCAGAAGAGCTATTTGGATCACATGTGGCCTGCCGATGAACCATCCAAGAACTATTTCTGCAATCTCCCTTTTCTCCTAGGTTCATTGTTTGGTCCTCAAGTAGAGAAAAGTTTAGAGTCTCTGAACAATAGTAAAGGAGTCAAGTTATCAGACACTCAAGAGTGGCACGAGATTCTGAATCTAACTCACTTGCCTGCCCTTTGGCATTTCATCTTCTCCCAGAGTTTTTACCAAGATCAAAGTAATTCTAACAGGGTTCCTAAGAATGTAGGTGTAACTTACATTTCATACCTCAACGATTGGCAGATAAAGGCGTCCTCCAAGCAATGGCTTCTGGTGAGTCTGTATTTTACATAACCATGCAGCTGTTACAAGATCATGGTTTCCTGATCAATAACAAGGAGTCACCTCTAATTCTCAGGAGCTAAAATACCAAGTTTCTTTATAAACTTTCATCAGCTAACAATAAAGTTGTCATCAGAGAGGAGAAACAAAATTCTGAAAGGGACCAGTCACCTCTTTTATCATGCCAAAGTTTTCTTTCACTATGACATGACAATTTTGGATCTCCTAACTTTGTCATAAATTTAATACTGTGGGCCATATTTCATTTCCTTCCCCTCTAATTCAATATACACACTTCTTGGAACAGATGTCACAAGACCCTGGATAATGGACTTATTGCATGTATCCCTCAACTTGCCAAGAGCTGAACTAGTGTCTAAAACCTCAACATCTGCTACCTGGCGAATTTCTGATTCCCCATCTCCAGAAAGTCCTCACTACAGATGCCTCTGCCTGGGGTGATGAGGGTGTAGTGTATGAGCACAGGAGAGGCATGCTTGGGCTCTTTTGGGGGCGGGACTGGGTACTCGATGGGAGCGTTCCCGAGCACCTTTTTAAATGAAAATAACACCCTCTGTGCACCTTAATACATCATTACCTCATTCTTTCCGCAATGAGGTATAATCTTTACCAAAGAGGGCTTGAAATTGCATCTTCTATCCCACCCACTTAAATACTTGTTTACAAATACCATTTGTGTTTGTGCTACCGTAGGATATTGGAAAATAAAAAAAAAAGTAAGATTTTCATTTCCTGTAGTCCATAGGCCTCACAACATTCCCTCCCTTTAATAAACCTAATATTGCTGTATAAAAACTCCTTCCTTCTGCTCAGCTCTATAGGGCCCATGGTGATGGCTTAGTTGATTGATTATTACTGCTTATTAACCTGCCTCTGTCAGTTGTACCTAGGGTCTTTTACTAGGGATGTCCCGATACCGATACTAGTATCGGTATCGGGACCGATACCGGCATTTTCACGAGTACTTGTACTCGTAAAAATGCCGCCGATACCACTGCCGATACCGGAAGTTCCGGTTCGGCAGCGGCTATATTCTGTTTCATTACCCCTAACTTACTGTGCCCGTGATTACTAACTATTAATGCGCAGTCCCTCAATGCTCCTGCCCCGGGCGCCTTCTGTAATCATAACGTGGGCGGAGCGGGCAGGCGGGACATGAGGCGCATGGAGGAACTGAGAGCTCAAGCTGCCCGATTCCTCCATGCGCCTCATGCTCCGCCTGCCCGCTCCGCCCACTTTATGATTACAGAAGGCGCGCGGGGCAGGAGCATGGAGGGACTGCGCATTAATAGTTAGTAATCACGGGCACAGTAAGTTAGGGGTAATGAAACAGAATATAGCCGCTGCGGGGCCGGTGTATGAGTCAAGCTGCACCGGCCCCGCAAGTGTAATCTGGATGACACTAATGGGGGATCTGTGGATGACATGTATATAGCATAAGATGCTATATATGTGTCATCCACATAGCCCCCTAACAGTGTCATCCACAGATCCCCCCATTACAGCCTCATCCACAGATCCCCCCCCCCATAACAGCCTCATCCACAGGTCGTCGTCCCCCATAACAGTGATGTCCACAGGTCCCCCCCATAACAGTGATGTCCACAGGTCCCCCATAACAGTGATGTCCACAGGTCCCCCCATAACGGTGATGTCCACTGGTCCCCCATAACAGTGATGTCCACAGGCCCCCCATAACAGTGATGTCCACAGGTTCCCCCCATAACAGTGATGTCCACAGGTCCCCCCATAACGGTGATGTCCACAGGTCCCCCCCATAACGGTGTCGTCCACAGATCCCCCCCATAACGGTGCCATCCACAGATTCCCCATAACGGTGCCATCCACAGATCCACCATAACGGTGCCATCCACAGATCCCCCATAACAGTGCATCATCCACAGATCCCCCATAACAGCGTCATCCACAGATCCCCCATAACAGTGCGTCATCCACAGATCCCCCCCATAACAGTGCGTCTTCCACAGATCCCCCATAACGGTGACATCCACAGATCCTCCATAACAGTGTCATCCACAGATCCCCCATAACGGTGACATCCACAGATCCCCCATAACAGTGTCCTCCACAGATCCCCCAAAAACAGATCCCCCTGGAGGCACGTTGGTTTGAAAACGCTATTATATTCCCATTTATTAATTTATTAACACTTGTACAAAGGAAAAGAAAAGCCGTTGTCCATAGCAACAAACTTCCAGCTTTAATTTTTTTCATTGCTATCAGTAACTGCGCCGCTATTTATATGAGGTATCGGTAATTGGTATCGGCGAGTACTTAAATAAAAGTATCGGTACTCATACTCGGTCTTAAAAAAATGGTATCAGGACATCCCTATCTTTTACCCATTCGTGCTTCTGCTGCCTAAAGACTACAGGAATTGAAAATTTTGGAATATAAATTTTCTATATATAACTGTGTATATATATATATATATATATATATATATATATCTTGTATTTTTTATTTTTTTTGCCCTATAAGATGCACTGGCCCATAAGCTCTAGGTTTTAGAGGAGGACAAAAAGAAAAATATATTTCATATTAGACCTCAGATCAGACCAGCAATCAAATCCCCAATGTTAATCAGACCTCAGCTCACAGCCCCAATCAGACCCCTAATGTTAATAAGACCCAAGTAAGAACTCAGATCAGACCCACAATCCGACCTCAGATAAGAGCCCCAATATAAATAAGTCCCCCCCCCCTATTCAGACCTCAGCTGAGACCCCCATACCTCAAATCAGACACCCATGTCTCAGATCAGACCCTTATGCCTAAGATCAGACCCTTATGCCTCTATAGTATTTTTTAATTTTTTTTAATAGTATTTTTACTGGAGTATAATGGGGATATTTTTGCTGAAGGTACTGTAGGGGCATTTCTATTAATGAGGCAGATTAGGGGACATTATTTCCGGGAACACTAGACTGGCATTATAACTGGGAGCACAATCGGGGGTATTATTCTTACTGGGGCATTTTAACTACTGGGAACACTATATAGGCATTATTATTATTTAATGAGGACATTATTACTATTGGGGGCATTATTATTTCTGCAGTATAGTATTTGTGGGCATTGGAGAGCACAGTGTACACAGTATTGGAGGTAGCAGCAGGATGACACTGTTGGGGGTCACCATGTTGGGGAATTTGTGTTGAGAAGGTGGAAAGGATGATGGAAAAGTGAGCAATCTAACATGTCTGTGTAACAAACTCTGCAGAGACGAGACATGACTACAAGAATCTGCCATGGCGGCCTGGCCAAAATTGAGAAGATGAGGAAAGAGAACGTCTACATCAGAGGAGATATCAATGGATGTAAGAGGTATGTTATGCTGTATTTGTTTGTATGTTTTGTAGTGCTGGCAGGCAGTTCATTAGAGACAACTGGAGGAGGAGGAACGAATGTGGCAACTGGCGCCAAAGTGTAGCATGATATACTTCCCCAGCAGAACCAAATACCACAATGCAGAACAAAATACTACTCCAGAAGAACCAAACACCACAGTGCAACAAGAAGTTCTGGGAGGTATATTGTGCTGCATTGTGGTATTTGGTCATGCTGGATCAGTATATTGTGTTGCATTATGGTATTTGGCTGTAGTGTTGATTGCGAATATTCTATTTGCGAATTTTTATTGCGAATGTTGGCACTTCGAGAATTTACGAATATCTAGAAAATAGTGCTATATATTCGTAATCACGAATATTCTAGATGTTTTTTCATCAGTACCAATGATCCCACACTGCTTCTTGCTTGTTGGGCCAATAAAAAGGCTGCAATATCCTGGACTTTAGGAGTAGTGTTGATTGCAAAAATTTTTATTTTTTTTTTGCCAAATTTTCGGATCGCGGATTTCGGAGATCACGAATTCTCAAATTTGTGAATTTATGGTGAATATTCGGCCAAAAATTTGCAAAATATAGCGAATTTGAATATTGCCCATGCAGCTCATCACTATTTGGCTCTGCTAGAGAAGTATATTGTGTTTTCCCCTGTCGTCCTCCGGCAGCACATCATGGGTTAACTTGCTGTCATCTTCTCTCTAGGACCGCCCACCTAGCAATAAATTAGAATAATAGATTAAATAATTAATTAGTTGCCCTATAAAGGACGCCTCCCTACAAGGAACCATGTGTTTTTTTTATGTCCTCTTCCTAAGAAGGAGCCCACCTGCAAGTTGTTCACACGTGACCCGGCCATTATACCTTGTGTGCAAGTTTACTCGGCCCAGGAGTGTGTATAGCCATGTGTTGTTCCCTGGCTACACTCCTCTCCACTTCACCGCCGGCCATGAAGTTTGTTTTTCAGCTTCTTATGCGGGGATCGAGACTACGGGCGGACGCGATCATATCACCGGAAGCGGAAGTCCCGAACTTCCGGTCTTTGGAACGCATAGTGAGACGCAGGTCTTCCCAGGGATGAGCTTCTTCAACAGTTACCTACCCTGAAGCTAGCAGCGGAGTTCCTCTGCGATTTTCCGGTAGACTCCTTGAGACTTATCGCAAAAAATATGGCTCTCACAAACTCGGTCAGAAGAGCAATCTGGCTTAAGCTTTGGTCCGGTGATCCTTCTTCAAAAAATCACCTATGCTCCCTTCTTTTTGAACCTGGGAAACTTTTTGGTTCACATTTAGATAAGCTCCTGGAAGCCAATGTGGAGGACAAAGCACTCTCCTTTCCGCAACCGAAGAAAAGAGAGAAAAACAGTTTATTTCGTGCCTATAGAGGAGCAGAGTACAGAATGTCTTCTTACAGAGGTCGTCCCAGCCGCGGAAGATCTGACCGGAGAACCTGGAGGTCCTCAGAGAACTCAAGGAAAAAGACGGAGGAGAACAAGTCTTCTAAACCTGACTTCTGACGCCAAAAGTCAAGAAGTAGGAGGGCGTTTATCTCTCTTCTACTCAGAATGGCGGCAGGTAACCTCAGATGTATGGGCTCTAAGCATCATTCAAGACGGATACAAACTGGAATTCAGACATCTACCGCAAAATCGTTTCCTTCTCAACAAAGAAGAAGATTTAGAAACTTTTCAGCTCCTACAAGAGTATGTCAAAAAAGGGGCACTAGAGCCTGTTCCAAGCAATCAAGTGTTTTTTGGCGTATACACCAGAATTTTCAGAGTACCCAAACCTGGAGGAAAAAGCCGACTCATCATAGACCTCCGCTATGTGAACCGTTGCATGAAAAAGATTCACTTCAAGATGGAAACAATACGATCAATCTCTGCAATTCTCAGCAAAAATCACTTCATGGCATCTCTGTATTTAACGGACGCGTTCCTGCACATACCAGTTCATCTAGGCTCAAGAAGATTTCTAAGGGTAGCGGTAAAGAAAAATAAGAAGATTATACAGTTCCAGTTCAAGGCCTTGCCCTTTGGCCTTTGTTCCGCGCCCAGAATTTTCACAAAAATAGCCATTGTCATTGCAGCAAAACTCCGTCTAGAAGGAATACAAATTTTTCCCTATCTCGACGATTGGCTGGTCGTCGCAGAATCAAAAACCCTGCTTCAGCTTCATCTAGAAAGAACTATAAGCCTGCTTCAGGAGACAGGTTTCATTCTAAACTGGGAGAAGTCGGACTTAATACCCTCCACCTCCAAGGTCTTCCTAGGTTTTCTTATAGACACAGTGAAGATGAAACTATATCTTCCTCCTCCGAAAGTCACAGCACTAAAGAGAGAAATAAACACACTGTTGTCTCTACGATCACCCTTAGTTCGGAGAGTAATGAAGACGCTGGGGCACATGACGGCGGTGGCAGATGCTGTTCCCTGGGCAAATATCCACTCCAGGGATCTCCAGCAAAATTTACTACAAACCTGGCATCGAAGCAACTACCAATTGGGTGCAAAAGTGAAGTTGAACCCCTCTACAGTACAGAGCCTCTCCTGGTGGCTTCGCTCGACCAACCTAACCAAGGGGAAAAATTTTCAATTTCTCTCTCCAACAGTCATCACTTTCAGAAAGTCAGAAAACCTGTTTGTGCTTTTTTCTGGTGCAAGAAAAGGGCATCGCCCTTCCAGAGATTCACTCGCTTGGTGGATAAAATCTACTATTTCGGAAGCTTATGTTCTTCAAGCTTTGCCTCTCCCATCTCCAGTCAAGGCACATTCCACCAGAGCCGCTGCTATATCCTGGGCAGAAATGGCACAAGTCCCTATAGAAGACATTTGTAATGCCGCATCTTGGTCTTCATCTTTGACATTCGCAAAACACTATCGTCTGGACATCAATGCTAGGAGCTCAGCCTTTGGTTCTGTCAGCTGCCTTAAGTGAAAATCTCCCCCCCCCTTCGGATCTATAAAAATCCCATGATGTGCTGCCGGAGGACGACAGGGGAAAGGGAAAATCTTACCGGGATTTTACTTTCCTTGAGTCCGGAGGCAGCACAATTATACCCTCCCTAATACATTTTTTCTATGTTTGCATATATTCCGTGTTGAGTCTATTTTTTTTAACACATAGTTCCTTGTAGGGAGGCGTCCCTTATAGGGCAACTAATTAATTATTTAATCTATTATTCTAATTTATTGCTAGGTGGGCGGTCCTAGAGAGAAGATGACAGCAAGTTAACCCATGATGTGCTGCCTCCGGACTCAAGGAAAGTAAAATCCCGGTAAGATTTTCCCTGTATTATGGTATTAGGTTCTGCTGGGGCAGTATTTTTGTGCTGGGCTGTGGTATTAGGCTCTTCTGGGGCAGTATATTGTGTTGTATTATGGTATTTAGGTTCTGCTGGGACAGTGATTTTGTGCTGGGCTGTGGTATTAGGCTCTTCTGGGGCAATATATTGTGTTGTACTATGGTATTTGGCTCTGCTGTGGCACAATATTGTGTTGTATTATGGTATTAAGTTCTGCTGGGGCAGAACTTTGTGCTTCTCTAGGTAATTTGCTTTTCCTGGCTCAGTATATTGTGTTGTGCTCTGGTATTTGGTTCTGTTAGGGTGGTATTTTGTACTGTGGTGTGGTATTTGGCATTGCTGGGGCAGTATATTGTGCTATACTGTGGTATTTGTTTCTGCTATCTGTTTCTGTAGCACAAAATCCTGCCCCAGTAATTCCAAATACCACAGTTCAGCCCAGTATACTGTCCCTCTGTGATATTGCTGTCCATCCTATGCATTAGTCCGACCCACTTGAGTTGACCAAACCTAACCATGTTGCCCCCACCTTAAGATAAGTAATATTCAGATTTGGTGCCTAGAGCGGCACCAGCTATAAATACAGCCCTGCATGTTTTAACAGTAAACTTATGGTGGTTCTCTCTTCCCGGTGACTGGATGCTCCCCATTTCTGCTCCAGATAGCCAAGTAGATTGTGCAAATGGCAAATTAAAGACCCCCCCCCAGCAGGAGGACGTTCCACTACCATAGCAGTACAGCTATATTAATGTGTATTTAGTATGGTAATATTTGCTTGATCTTTAACATGCCAAACTCGAAACGAAACTTTAATAAACTACTGCCCTAGGCCAGGCGCCAGCAGTTGTACTTACCTTAGCACTAGGCTCTGTGGTGCTCCCTAACACGTAGCTGCTATGTGGCTGTGCCCACTCCCGGTGGCCATTTTCATTCTGCCTCTGTGCAGTACTGTGCTATGGTGTTCTATCTTCACTCACCTATAACTGTTTTGCGGCACCAGTGGTAGCAGCAGCAGAAGCACTAGAGTATGAAGGAAGGCAGGGCCTGTGAGGACTAAGGAGTACAGTGTGGTAAATGGAAGATTGGGTTGCACCTATGATGTCATGGCCCTGTGAGAGTGGAATTGAACTTGGAGCTTGCTGCTTGTTTTATTCAAAAGTAGCTGCGGCTGCATCCACAGGGAAAACTCGCCTGGTGGCCCTAAGCAGTTTTTGGGGAACTGTGCAGTTCTTAACACCCCTACTTTTGTTGCATGCTTACGATTACATTTCTATGCATGTGAGGGAAACAGACTGCAAACTGACAGAGTAAGAGGCTAAACCATACATGGCTGTATTGCGGACCGCCCTTCCCCTGGGTCCATCCACAGTTTCATCCATTGAGACCCCTTTAAATGGACACTTTAATCAGAATAGGGAATTTTTAAAACTCTGTTTATAAAAAAAAACTACTTTTATCATTTTTGCCCGTTTTTTTCCCATCAGTGCCATGCCATTAAAAATGAATACAAGATATTTATAGGAGTCACCTAGCGATACAAGTGGTAGAGCGGATCAATCTCAATTTTTGACTATGCTGCACAGAGAAGAGTTTATCTGCAGGGTAATCCTTATAAAAATTGTAGGTGGAGGACTGAAATAACTGTATGGCAGCTCTATTGCTCACTTGATAGTCTAAATAAATATGCGCACAAAGGACAAGTGCATTTATAAGTGTAAAGTGAGAAGTCCTAAAAAGACACACTACTGGGTAATCAGCCCTCGCTCCTCCAGCTAGTGAGATAGTTATATATTGTAGTTACATAGTTGCTAAGGTCAGAAAAAGACACACATCCATTAGTCTAAAATCTTACAGTGTTGATCCAGAAGAAGGCTAAAAACCTATGAGGTCAATGTCCGTTCTCTCATATTACAGGACAAAATACTGCCTCCAAATATGGAAATGGCAATAATTCCCTGGATCAGTGTCCCTTCTCAAGAAATATACAGTAGTACCCACAACCTGCAATATTTTACATTCAAGAAAGACATCCAGGCTCCTCTTGAACTTTTATAATGAATCCACCATGACAGCCTTCTCTGGCACAGTAATTCATAGTGTCAGTGCTCTTACAGTAAAGAATCCTAGTCTATGAGGATACTGAAACCTTCTTTTCTCTGGACCTCTAGACATAGAGGATACCCTCTTGTCATGTTTACAGGCCTGAACATGAAAAGATAACTGAAAGATCTCTGTGATGTCCATTGATACGTACATTGTGATGAGATCTCCCCTAAGCCATCTTTTTTTCCAGACTAAAGAAAGCCGAGTTTGTTAGGCTGTCTTGGTACTGCTATTCACCCATGTCCTTAAAGGGGTTGCCCAAGTTGCAGCTGTGAAGTTTCATGCATACAGGTCACTGTTACAGCCAATCTCTGGCCTCAGCATTGATGCCCTGTATACTGCTAAGGCCAGTGATTGCTTGCACTGTGAACTCTGTGGACATAACATTACTGCTGCAGCCAGAAAGATTACATCAGTGGCAGGAAGGACCGGAGTACAGGTCCGGTAGCAGTAGGGGAGAAACGGGGTAAGTATCACTGATTTTGTTGCTTTAGCACATGTACAGTGGCTGCCCTAGTTTTTTTTATTTAACAAGGGCATTCCCTTCAATTACTTTGGTCATCCATGTGATGTCTGACAAGTGATTTGTGTAGACATAAAGCTATGTTCTTGTCACGAGTATCTATGCCTTTTTTGATGCATCCTATTATTTTCTTTGCCTTGGCAGCAGCTACCTGACATTGGTCACTAAAGTATACTGTCCACCAATATACCCAAATCTTTTTCATTGGCAGTTTTATCCTAGTCTTTTACTATTTAATACATAATTGTGCATTTTTCTGTTTTTCTGGGCCCAAGTGTATGACCCTATTGATATCAGAGTTAACTGAAGTCAAGTTTTAATATGAAAGTTCATCTTTGTGGCTCTCTCCTTGTATTAGAGAATTTATGAAACATGTTTTCTCATAATGTGCAAAAAGGAGGAGTGTCAGCTTATTATGATGTTTATATCACTCCTCTCCATGAACAGCAGTGGTTACAGCCAATTTTAGGGAGTGTGCACATTTCCTAGAGGGAATAAGGAGGACAGGATTTTCAGTGTTTTGTATTTGCAGTATTATCTGCAGGCTTTGTAAAGTTGTATTAATAGGGCATTGAATAGCAGTTTTATTTAGTCATTCAATAGCAGTATTCTGCATTGACAATACATATATCTATATATATATATATATATATATATATATATATATATATTATATGCAATTACAAATTTCGTGAAGTTGTCATGTTTTTCAGGCCACATCTATTGAAGGATACAAGATCAATGACTCCCAGTGTGTTCATGTCGTCAAACATTCTTGAGCAGAAAAGTACATTCATAGCTGTCATTCTTGAAATATGTGACATTTTCAGCTAGTAGATTGTGCTTTAGGCATCCTAAACGTCAACATGTTTCATCAGCAAATAAAGATATTGCCTCATTGTAGAGTTTACATGGACAGGCTGGGCACGTTGAGCTTTTTGTGTAGTATACTGCATAAACTGTTCACTAAGCAAATGGGGCTACTGGTAATGGACTTGCCTCCCCGAGGAGTGCCGTTATAGACGACACCAGTATTGTAAAGGTCATCGGATTAATTATTAAATACAGACCCCAGATCAGACCTGGATATTTTGGCTACCTTCACACACTGTCAGTTTTTCATGGCCATTTTTCAAACATTAGTGCGTCCATTTTTTTTTACATCTGTCTGTCTTTAATGGCCATTAAAGACGGATACATTTAATTGGCTTTTTTTAACATCCCCACCCCTGCAGGGCCCTTAGTTTATATTATGCCCCCAGCAGTGCACCCTGGACATCACATGGCCCCCATAGTGCCTTCTAAGTATAAATAATGTCCCCCTCAGTGCCCTTAAATGTATATATATATATATATATATATATATATATCCGCATTGTACCCCTAGTATACAGTATATAATTCCCTCTTCCCTTCCCAGCCCTGGTAACTAAAAAGTTAAAAACTCACGTCCACTTGCACATGCAGGAACACTCGCTTCTCACTGGAGGCAGCAGGACCTGCGCTCCCATCTTAAACATGTGACATCATTACTTTGGGAGCACAGGACCTGCTGCATTTAGTGAGTAACGAAGGTTCAAAGGGCGAGTTCAAATGAATGAGCTGAGTATTTTTATTTTAACCCTTAAAAGGTCCTTGAAGCCATTTTTAACGGCTGTTAGACAGGTGAACGCCTGTCTATGGACCCATTGATTTCATGAAAATTGCCCAAAATAGGACATGTCCTATATTTTGATCGCCACTATTCACTGGCCATTAAAAAATGCCCACGTGAATAGCCCCATAGACTTTAATTGGTTTTAAAAACAGCCATGTGAATGTAGCTTTAACCCCTTCCCAACGTCTGCTGTAATAGTACGGAAGCTGGGTTTTTAAAGTTGGCACCCACCCGCAAGTGGAGCGGGCATCATGGCTGCCGGGTCTCTACTGTTTCATACTGCAGACACCCGGGGCTGATGTTTGCGATAAGTAGTAATGCCAATCACAGGCATTTAACCCCTCAGATGTTCTGCGCTTTTGGGCCTGTAACAGCTCCACCACGCAGCAATTGATTGAGCCGTTTGTTGTTTGTTAAAGGCCGGCGTCTGCTGAGGCTCTGAAGCCTTTCACAGGTATATTCCAATATAGGCCTGCAAGTGGCAGCACTACATTGCAATATACTGAGTCTTCTATTTGTCAATGGACTTATTTCCAATGATATATACAAGTGGCAATCTAACAATCGCATGATGTTAGGCCCGTGGGGGCCTAAAAGAAAGTAGAAAAGGGTTAAAAAGTATAATGAATTAGAATAGCGGCTCACCCTCTGGTTGTATCGGACTAGGTGCTCTATCTATATGACTTCATCCTGTCACAATGTAGTAATGTATAATTGTATAATTAAATAGGCACATTTTAACTAGGATTACTCAGACTTTTGTATTCTACAAGCCATTTATTATAATGTAACAATCTCTTGTGGCAGTCCTTCTTTAGAAAACCGACTTGTTCATATGTTTAGATTGTTCATATACTTAGGGTACTTTCATACTAGCGTTGTGAGGATCCGGCAGGCAGTTCAGTTGCCGGAACTGCATGCTGGATCCGGAAATCCATATGCAAACGGATATCATTTGTTTCCGGATCCGTTTGACAAGTGCATTGAAATACCGGATCTGTCTCTTCGGTGTCATCCGGAAAAACAGATCTAGTATTTATTGTTTTCACATTTTTAAAGGTCTACGCATGCCCAGACCGGAAAACCGGATCAGTCAATGCGGCAATTTCCTGAACACTTGGTACCGGATATATATATATAAAGAATAAGCTACAAAATAACGTCACAAATAAAAATCCATTTCAGGTCTTTGTATGACGTTGGAAATCTGAAGTATATAAGGAGGAGGGATCTTATGGATCAAAATGGCCACTGAGGAAGGAGTGGAAAGCACTCTGAAATGCATTTGATGAAATAGGATCCGAGATCCAAGATCTATGGAATCATCTGCTAAAGCCTTTAACGGTATCAAAAAGAAATTGGAGCGCTCCAAATGACTTTGTAACCATAAACAAGATTCGCCAAAGCAGCGTTCAAACCACGTGTGCCGCTGAGAGCAGGAGACCACGTGGGACGCCAGCGCACAAGACTACAGCGGGTAACGGCAACCTCCCCATATAGAAGACACGGAGGTAGGATGCATTATACTGCTACCTCATAAATTAAAGAGACGCCTATCCACACTATACCACCAACTGTGAGTAATATATGGATTATTATCAAAAAAATAAACATATCATCGACTAGCTGAATAAGCGGCCACAGTGAGCGTGAGAACCGTCTCATAATCCACCACTATATATATTACACCACAAGTGTAAAACATATGGTTTAATATTAAAAAAGATCTAAGTATATGAATAATCTAAACATATGAACAATTATTCGGTTTTCTAAAGAAGGACTACCATAAGAGATTGTTACATTCAACACAAGGATGGACACTATGCACTAAAGGTCTTTGGTTATCATTTTATAAGATACTTATGTAGCACCCCCAAGTCAGGGCAATGTGTAGGAACTAACCTGGGGAATGCCAGTGATGGAGAGGCCGGCACGCTGCTCCTCTGGGGCACTCTCTGGGTTCTTGAGGGACACAGCCAGGTGGAAGGTGAGGTGCCCTTGGTGTTATAGTTTAACGTGCCTATGGCTAAGTCCCTGATATGTCGTGACGCCAGTGCCAGTAAACGGTGGCACACCGTATTTACAGTAGGAATAACGGAGGTGCAGACTGGTAACTTGAAAACAGAATTCAAACTTTACTGAAGACAGTGATGATACAGTAAGCAGTCTTTCCAACAGTTCCTTTTTGCAGACAATCAAAATTGCAGTGGTCTTACATCCAGCAAGGTTAAACAGAGGGTGGTAATACAGGACTTGAAATTGCAGGTGAACCTTACTTTCTTCCTGACTCGTCCTGACTGGAATTGATGCTTCAAGGCCCCAATGCCCTACTTCTGGCTTATATCCTTGAATCTCCAGTTTATAATTTACCTCCACTTGACGTTTAGTACCTCCTTGCTCTAGGGATTGCCTCTGGGTTCTGCATTCCTTCTCCTAGGGCACCATCTTCCTAGGGTGGATTCCTCACAGGCCATAAGGCCTGGGTTTGGCCTTCACAGGCACATGGCCTGCACTTGTCTCAGGCACACTCTAGACTAGACTACTTTTCCTTCCCCTGACTGAGCCTTATATAGACTAGGGCAACCTAGCTCCCTCTAGTGACTAGAGCTGGAATTACATCCCTAGCCGGCCTGCACATAGGACATTTCACAGTAACAGGAGAATTAAATACACTGATTTACATTGCATGGTACAAACAGCACCTTTACCAGCCTCCTCCTAACAGAGAGGAACGACAGCAGCCAAGTGACCCTTCCGTAGTGACGGGCAGTACAACTCCCGTACACTACATACCCCGCTGCTTTAAGCTGAGTACGCCCTCGTACTCTACCAGGGTACCGTCCTACTGGAATTTCCACCTGAAAGAGACAAAAGAAAAACATGCAAGAATACATACATATCAGTACTCAATTCTATCTGCATCGACAATTGTCATCAGGTCCAGCTGACTGACGGAGAAGTGCGGTGACAAGGGGCGTCGCTCTCTTTCTCCAGGATAAAGAGTGGAACTGGGGCGCTGACCTGGCACAGCGGATGTTAGGGAATACCAGGATAGTCCATGACAATGAGTGAGTCCATAAAGCATATCACAGAGACTCGCACACAGGGGGTCCATCTCTGGGCACATAGACTTGATAAAATATTTTTGCAATAATACGGTCAGCAGCACATACATAAAATCACAATACAGGACTCTGACAATACCAGGGTAACATCTTCCTGGCAAGTCCTGCGTATATTTAAAGTGCTGACATAAAAGAACCCTTTTCAACCTGAAATGGGGGTTAAAAAGGGATAAGGTGCAAATAAAAGCACAACCTGGAATTATTAAAGTACTTGACGCCACAATGTTAGCAGCAGGCAGGATGTCCCGGAACAGAAAGAGGCAGGCTGGGAGCAGTGGTTCCACAGTGGCAACTTATCTTCACAAACATGCCACCGGCCGTGGGGAACTGGCAGCAAGCTCTACCAGCCTGGCAAACTTAAAGGAACAGTTCCTGCAACATATATGATGTCCCTGTGAGGATGAGCAAAAAAATGGCCTAGCAGGCCTGCTCACAGGTACGTATCAAATGAGCCCCGTTCATCAGAGGTAGTGCAGCCCTGTGCTGCTGGTAGTCTGGGCCATGCACCAGGGCCACTTGGAGGGGGTGCCCACCAAAGAGAATGGGCTGGAAACATCACCGGTATTGGGCCTACCCACCTCATTGGCCCGCTGGGTTGCGGACACACAGGAGCTGCTGGTCTCGGGACACGGGCCGGCGCTGGGGTAGACACTTCCTCTGGCCGGGACATAACGCTCCCGTCACGGCGGACTCGGCTCCTGGCATAAGTCAATTTATCCGCTGTTACACGGACCTTGGGTGGCTCAGCGTTAGCGGTAGGACCTTGGACTACGGGTTCGGGTGGTACAGGGGTCACAGGTAACTCACCACCGCTGGACTGCTGCGCTGTCTTCTTAGAATCTGCCACTTGCCGCAGGCCATCCAGGTAAGCCTGCAAGGAAGCGATCCGCTCCTCCAGGGCGGAGATCTCACTGCTGGATTCCGGCACACTTGCAGCAGGCTCCAATACTTCCTTTCTGCTTGCACAAGTCTGCGGCCACTCCCCCAGACTCGGGAGTTCTCGCCCAACTTCAGGCCCGCCCACATTGTAACCCACGTACAGGGGCGGCATCCCAGGACGGTTGTCTCCTCCCTCTTGGAGGGTTTTGGCGCCAAATCTTCGCGCCACTGCCGACAGTGATGGCGCAAGAAGAAGTCCAATGGCGCCGGCGGCCATCTTGGGCGCCATGATGCATCAATTCAATGACAGCAAGCAGCGGTAGTAAAACAGCATAAAAGTCCACAAAAATGCACTTTGAAGTGGCGATTTTCTTCCTCTTGATAGCGCAACACTGCACAGCGCTTTCTGGAGGTTTTTGGGACACTTTTCTGTACGTTTTAGGTCCGCAAAGTTCACTTTCAAATAAACAGGCGTTTTGTCACTTGGCAAACTGGTTAAGGCACAAAGTTCACGTTTTTGATCACAGTCCATAAAACGTGCGTATCCTGTTCGTGACGCCAAAATGTAGCACCCCCAAGTCAGGGCAATGTGTAGGAACTAACCTGGGGAATGCCAGTGATGGAGAGGCCGGCACGCTGCTCCTCTGGGGCACTCTCTGGGTTCTTGAGGGACACAGCCAGGTGGAAGGTGAGGTGCCCTTGGTGTTATAGTTTAACGTGCCTATGGCTAAGTCCCTGATATGTCGTGACGCCAGTGCCAGTAAACGGTGGCACACCGTATTTACAGTAGGAATAACGGAGGTGCAGACTGGTAACTTGAAAACAGAATTCAAACTTTACTGAAGACAGTGATGATACAGTAAGCAGTCTTTCCAACAGTTCCTTTTTGCAGACAATCAAAATTGCAGTGGTCTTACATCCAGCAAGGTTAAACAGAGGGTGGTAATACAGGACTTGAAATTGCAGGTGAACCTTACTTTCTTCCTGACTCGTCCTGACTGGAATTGATGCTTCAAGGCCCCAATGCCCTACTTCTGGCTTATATCCTTGAATCTCCAGTTTATAATTTACCTCCACTTGACGTTTAGTACCTCCTTGCTCTAGGGATTGCCTCTGGGTTCTGCATTCCTTCTCCTAGGGCACCATCTTCCTAGGGTGGATTCCTCACAGGCCATAAGGCCTGGGTTTGGCCTTCACAGGCACATGGCCTGCACTTGTCTCAGGCACACTCTAGACTAGACTACTTTTCCTTCCCCTGACTGAGCCTTATATAGACTAGGGCAACCTAGCTCCCTCTAGTGACTAGAGCTGGAATTACATCCCTAGCCGGCCTGCACATAGGACATTTCACAGTAACAGGAGAATTAAATACATTGATTTACATTGCATGGTACAAATAGCACCTTTACCAGCCTCCTCCTAACAGAGAGGAACGACAGCAGCCAAGTGACCCTTCCGTAGTGACGGGCAGTACAACTCCCGTACACTACACTTAGGTTGATCTCATTGGCAATATCTTATATTACAATGTTAGTCTTTAAGTAAGTCATCGTTTCTGCTGTCTGCCATATGTGTAGTACACCACTCACGTTATCTTGAAACAAAAGCTATTGAAAAGCAATCAAAGGTGTTTGCTAACGCATTTAGTTTAGATCACACGTCTCAGAAACCATGTGTGTTAACTCTACTACATCTGTACTTGAGATGTGCTAGAGCAGTGTTTCCCAACCAGTGTGCCTCCAGCTGTTGCAAAACTACAACTCCCAGCATGCCCTGGACAGCCTTTGGCTGTGTGGGCATGCTGGGAGTTGTAGTTTTGCAACAGCTGGAGGCACACTGGTTGGGAAACACTGTGCTAGAGCACACAGATAGGGTGGTATAATAAATGGCTTGTGGAATTCAAAAGTCTCTGAGTAATCCTAGATAAAGTGTGCCTATTCAATTGTACAAATGTTAAAAAGTAGTTTTAAAAAAATATAAAAAAATATAAAAATTAAAATCACCCTCTTTTCCCCCAGAATGAAAATAAAAATTAAGAATGAAAAAAATAAACATCACGGCATTGCTGAGTGCCAAAATGCCCGTAGTATTAAAATAAAATATATAAAAATATTTATACCATACAGAGTATTGGAAAAGTATTAAAGCACAAGAAAAACTATATAAATGTGATTTCTCCCTAATTATACTGACCTAGAGAATGAAGGTCACGAGTCAGTTTACTGCATAGGGAACACGGAAGAAAGAAAACCCATAAAACTGTGTTTTTGGCTCTTGGAAAATGGAGACACTAAAGCATGATTTTTTTGTTTAAAAAATGCTGTTATTGTGTAAAACTTAAATAAATAAAAAAAAGTATACATGTTAGGTATCGCCACATTCGTAAGAACCTGCTGTATAAAAATATCACATGACCTAACCCCTCAGGTGAACCCGGTAAAAAAAAAAAAAAAAAGTGTGTAAAAAAAGCAATTTTTTTGTCACCTGACATCACAAAAAGTGTAATACCAAGCGATCAAAAAGTCATATGCACCCTAAAATAGTACCTATCACACCGTCATCTCATACGAAAAAAATGAGACCCTACATGAGACAGTCGCCCAACAAATAAAAATAAAACTATGGCTTTCAGAATATGGAGACACAAAAATTTTTTTTTCTAAAATGCATTTTTTATGTAAAAAAAAAAAAAAGGGCTGGTCCTGAAAAAATTGGGTTTTGGAAATTTTCCTAAAAATTTTAAGATTTGCTTCTAAACTTCTACGCCTTCTAACGTCCCAAAAAGATAAAATGTAATTTTCAAAATGATCCAAACATGAAGTAGACATATGGGGAATGTAAAGCAATAACTATTTTTGGAGGTATTACTATCTATTATAAAAGTAGAGAAATTGAAATTTGCAAATTTGCTAATTTTTCCCAATTTTTGGTAATTTTTTATTTTTTTTATAAGTAAAAATAAAATATTTTGACTCAATTTTACCAGTGTTATGAAGTACAATATGTGACGAGAAAACTATCTCAGAATGGCCTGGATAAGTGTTTTAAAGTTATTAACACATAAAGTGACACATTTCAGATTTGCAAAATTAGGCTGTGTCCTGAAGGGGTTAAATCACTTTTTTTATGTTTAACATATTTTTAAATAATTTTTTATTTTAATTTTCCATGTCACTTTTTATATTTAAACTAAAACAAAAAATCCTGCAGTTTTTGCTCTGGCCACTATGTCTAATAATTGGCACCGCTTTTTGGGTTGTACAGGTCACTCTACTGCAGTTAACTCATTCTAATCCTGCCTGTAATGATATCACCTCTGTGTATAGATAAGACAGGATCCACAATTCACAATAGGTAATTGTCAGAGCTTATTAAGTGCATGATAGGCCCGGGGCTGTATACCCAACTCGCCCCCCCCCCCCCTCCATTTTAGCTATAAAATGTTTCCGTATGAAGAGGCTGCGGTGCTTCGTGTGCGTCACAGTCTCTTCCTCCGCCATATGACATCACATTTATTGTTCACGTTCCCGAGGTGCAGCTCTGTCCCATCTGAGTGATTGGGTCTGAGCTGCAATACCAAGCACAGTGCTATCAAATGGACAGAGCTGTGCTTGGTAAGGAGCAAAAAGGCTGCAGCGCTTACTGGGACATCGCGGTCTCCTCAAAAAGCGGATTGGCGGGGGTGCCAGGAATCTTACCCCCACCATCTCATAACTATCTGAGTACAGATGTCATAGATGTTACCTGCAGTCCTATGTAACACCCCACATAACACAGTGAATTATTGTGTTATGTGGGGTGCTCCATAGGACTGCAGGGAACATCTGTACACAGAAAGTTATCACTGTTATCTGGGCTGTTACAAATTTAAAATACATATGATTATAATAAAAAAGACTTGGAGGAGAATACAGCACCACATACCTCCAGGGACATCTCCTGTCATGTAGACCTTCTCTTTCCTCTTCTCCTGCGTCTGGCCCAGACCACCATGACAAATTCTTTCAGCCGCATCTCGTCTATACAGAGTTTGTTACACAGACAAGTTCTCAATCTTTCCATCAACCTCCCCATCCTGGTGTCCCAACAATGTCATCTTGTTGCCACTCCCAATACTGTGCCCACTGTGCCCCCCAATGTCCCAGGTACTATACTGCTGAAAAAATAGTGACCCCCAGTAGACATAATGGGGTCATTTATCAAACTGGTGTAAAGTAAAATTGGCTAAGTTATCCATAGCAGCCAATCAGATTCCACCTTTAATTTCCCAAAGGAACTGTCAAAAATGAAAGGTGAGATCTGATTGGTTGCCCCCACTGTCCCTGCAGTAATATGACCTCCTCTGCCCCCCAAAGTTGGCACACACAAAAAAAAACTAAAAAACAACAACTAAAGGCTAATACTTACCTGTGTCCATGATGGTGAGGCAGGCGCGCGGACACACAGGCTAGCGATGACTCCTGTCTTTTACTACCACATAGGACTCAGGCCTACTAAGCCTGAAGCCTATGGCGGTGATAGGCGGCAGGGCAGGGAACTATGTGCTCGTTCGGGTTGGCATTGGGGCCCCCAGTGATGCTGGGCCCGGAGCTGCCGACCTGAATGTCCCTATTATAATCTGCCACTACATGGGCCTGCCGTAAAGCAATTTTCTTAATGCTTTCAAAATGCAGTTAAGACCAGCTCAGCAAGATAGCCGCCCCCATAATAATGTTCAGGAAATAGAATAAAATAACCTACAATCAGGAACTAAAAACAGATTAGAAACAAATATATGTGTTACTATCTGCTTTTAACTGGGACATAAAATTATTGGTGACACATTTACTTTAGCAATAATGGGGCAGTACTGTATGGTGACACTAATTAGGACTTTTACTGTGTAGGGAAACTAAGGGTCACCTAGGGGGTCATTTTCCTATGTAGAGGCACTATGGGGCATTTTACTGTGTGGGGGCACTAAGGGGCCATAACTGTTGTGAAGGGGCAGTAAAGGTCCCTCCTTCAGCTTTTCAAAAGTTCCCTGCTCTGCCATTCAGCACTAATTTTGCGATGTAGATGCACATCACAGCTGCAATGTTCTGCAGATCCAGGTCAGGTCTCTGTTGTCCAGGCCTTCATCTGTGTAACATGGGAGGGGACATGGTGACATCATTGCACCGCGTGCATCACAAAAAGTGCCAAATGATGAGGGAGGTAACCAGTTGTTCTCTGCCATCTGGAGCTATTTTTGTGATGTAGGTGACATGTACAATATTGTACAATATTCAACAGATGCAGGCCTGGCCAGAAGGGGTTATAGCATGAGGCACACTATAGGGGGGCACTGACCATGAGGCACACTACAGAGGGGCACAGAGGATGAGGCACTATGGGTGGGTTACAGAGTATGAGGCACTTTTGGGTGGGGGGGCACAGAGCATGAGGTCCTGACACTATAGACGGATGCACAGAACCTTCTACTATATACAGTGGGACCCAACACATGTGGTGCTATATACAGTGGGCACAGAGTATGAAGCATTATACTGTATATCGGGTACAGAGTGTGTGATACTATCTATAGGGGGCACTACCATTAGGGACACTGTGTGTGTGGTGCTTTATTTTCAGGGGGCATAGCATATGATATGGCTGTATTGAGGGGGACATTGTATGTTGCTATCAAATTCAGGGCATAGCATGTGGCACAGTGGCACTAAGAGGCATTTGTGTTACTACACAGAGTGCGGGAGTGTTGGCAAAGCGAGAAGTTGAAGACATCTGAGAGGCAAATTCAGAGAGACAAGTCGTGGCAGGGAGAAGTCATCATGGTCGTCTAAATCAGACGGAAAGAAAGGGAAAAAAAACTCCAGAAGAGACATCACCTTGAAGTCACCAAATGCAAATGTTTATTCAGCAACTAACTCTGTCTCGTCAGTGTTGTAAACAGCAGAATGTGCAGAAAAAATATGGCATCACACTGTTCCACATGCAAACAATACAACTGTGGATTAGAGATTATTCTGTATTACATTGTTACTATACCTATTATACACTATTATACATAAAAAATGGAAGCCCTCCGTGCACATTTTTGATCAAAGGTGTGTCGGGCCCATCTACCAACATCAAGGTGGCTTCTGCAGATGGGTGTCTAATACTGTTGAGCGAGCATGCTCGGCCGAACACCAGTTCAGTTTGAGCATTGCGATGCTCGGCTTCGGCCGAACACAGCTTGTGCTCGAGTCTCCTCCCCCCACACGTTTGTTAGCTGCTATACAGCTAATAAACATGCAGGAAATACTGTAATGTCATAGCCATTAGTGTTAAATGTAATAATCTTCATAATCTCAAATCTTTATCGTCTGTGTCTTTGTTTTTTATAGTTTTTATTTTACCTATCATTAGCAAACTTATTATAAGTATTATTTTACCTATCATTAGTAAACTTATTATAAGTATTATTTTACCTACCATTAATAATTTATTTTTATAAATGCTATATTATTACCTATAACATATAATAGACAACATATAATCACACAAAGGCTGTATGCCAAAAGTCGGGTATGTGCAAGCCAACAATCTATCCATAAGACAGATAGTCAGCATGCCTTACAATGGCAGCCTTGTGTGCAATGAGACATTCAAGCCCATTTTTGATTGAAGACACCTTTATTACAGTCAATCAATATACTTACATACTTTTAGTGCTAGTCAGCACTCAATAAATTACATTTGATCGTCTTTGTGAGCATGGCATTGTCATGTAAATCACAGGCTAACCTACGCTATACATCACAATGCATGCTACACTAACATACCTATTCAATCACAAAAACCTTCAAACAAAGCATACAGACAGTGATGTGGGGTGGGGGATGGAAAGGAGGGGGGGGGGGGGGGGATCACATGCCCGAAGCTTTATTGACAAAACGGAAACGAACGGAGGGGAAATGGGGAAGGAGAGGGGTTTATTCCTCTTCTTCGTCGCCGAGGTCCTCCAAGATGTTGTAGTCCGGCAGCACACTGTGAAAAAGTCTGCGGCAGTCCAGGACGGACATGTTCTCCCTCCTGAGTACAATCCGGTTCCAGGCGACCCATATGGCGTCCTTAAAACAGTTCATAAGGCGCCAGGCCTGCTGGATGGCCTCAACAGTATGAATCCCAGGAAATAGTCCGTACAGCACCAAAGTGTGTTGCAGGCTGTTCCTGGGCACAGAGTCTTTGAGTTCATGTTCCAGGGCATCCAACAGGCCCTGTGCAAAGGGGCACTCCCAAAACAGGTGGTACAATGTTTCCTCCTTAATAGAGCACCTGGGGCAGTACCGGGTCTTGCACAGGTTGTGGGAGTGCATGAATGACTGGATGGGCAAACCACCCTGGATGGCCATCCATGACATATCCTTGTGCCCGTTGATTAACCTGTCTGACGACACATTAGTCCAAACTGTCTCTGCAGTGTCGTCATGGATTCCTGGAATTGACTCGACCGTATCCTTTGCTCTGATGAGCTTTTGGATAGTCTTTGGTTTTCAGAAGTCGGGCTTGAGGCCCTCCACTTGATGTTCCCTCACAAACCTGACGACATCTCCGTAGAATCAAGGAGTGTGCCAGTTGTAAGGGATGGAGCTGTCCCACTTGTCCCAGCTCAGACCCTTCCAGAGGGGCAAGGAGGAAGAAGCGAGACATAGCCTTGCCCGCAGAGCAGTTTGCTGTTCTCAGAGTCCAACGAACGCTGTCACATACAAAGGCGATCCGCAAAAAAGTGGGCAGGTCCGAAATGCCCTTTCCGCCTTTGTGGGGTTCTTTATACATGATGGTTCGCTTCACTCTGTCCATCTTGGATTCCCAAACAAAGCAAAACACTGTCCTGGTGATGGCCCTGGAAACGGTAGCAACAGGGGGCCATGCCTGTGTGGTGTACTGTAGCACAGGCTAAACTTCATTACGCAGGATGAGTGCTTTGCCCTCAATAGTGAGCTGTCTGAGGCTCCATAGTCCAATTTGGTTGACTTTGGTCAAGCGTTCTTCCAAGGACTTGAGGGCTGCACCTTCCTTCCCAAACCAGACTCCAAGGATTTTGATGAAGTCCGGTTTAATGGTAAATGTGAAGGGGGCAGAGGAGGCCAGTTGCCAGTCCCCGAAGAGCATTGCTTCTGACTTGCCACAGTTGACTTTGGCCCCTGAAGCTTGTCCGAACTCCTCGCAGGTCAGGACGAGTGCAGTCACCGAACGCCGGTCAGTGCAGAAGACAGTCACATCGTCCATGTACAGCGAGCAGTTAACCTCATAGTGTCCAGGTCCTGGTGCGGTGATCCCTCTGATCTCTCTATTCTGCCGCATAGCCTCCACGAAGGATTCTATAACACAAACAAAAAGGAGAGGTGAAAGAGTGCAGCCTTGTCTGACCCCAGAACGCAGCGGAAAAGGGTCTTCCAGCCTTTCACCAACACAGTGCTGCAAATGTCAAGGTACATTAAAGAGAACCTGTCACCAGGAAATTCACTGATAAAGCAGGCATGCTGCCTTGTAGGGCTCACTCTGCTGAATATAATGATAGCTTTTACTTGGTGATCTGTTGCTTTATTGTGGAGAAATATTACTTTTAATCCATATGCTAATGAGCTGATATGAGTCCAGTAGTTGATATGAGTCCAGCATTTTTTCTATTCAGAGCTGTAGCCCCTCCCCTATTCACTTCTTCAGTTGTAAAAGGGGCGTGGTTTAAAAAAAATGACCTGCATTATAGCCAATACAAGCCTTGCTGCCTTTCACTTTAAAGCCTAACTGCCATACCCACGGCGACATGTCCCTTATCAGCCATCATGTGTTTATCACCCCATGAATAAACTAGCCCTTATTATAATTACTAACTTCAATAATATATTCCTCCCCCTTTTTTTTACCTTAGCATTCCCTGTTATTCATTTTCCCTCCAGTTATTAAAATGAATGAATGATGAAATAAACCACGCCCCTTTTACAACTGAAGAAGTGAATAGGGGAGTGGCTATAGCTCTAAATAGAAAAAACGCTGGACTCATATCAACTACTGGACTCAAATCAGCTCATTAGCATATGGATTAAAAGTAATATTTCTCCACAATAAAGCACCAGATCACCAAGTAAAAGCTATCATTATATTCAGCAGAGTGAGCCCTACAAGGCAGCATGCCTGGTTTATCAGTGAATTTCCTGGTGACAGGTTCCCTTTAAGTCAACAAACGAACAAAACCTCCTGCCTAGACCTAGCCTGCGCAGCACCTTGCCCATGAACTCGTGAGGGACCCGATCGAATGCCTTCTCCTGGTCCAGGCTGTCCAGGGCGGCATGAACATGGCGGTCCTGGGTGTAATGCAATGTGTCTCTCACAAGAGCGAGACTGTCTGCTATCCTGTGGCCAGGAATGCCGCAGGTCTGGTCCGGGTGGACGATCCTGCCGATGACGACCTTCAGCCGGTTGACCAGTACCTTGGCGACGATCTTGTAGTCCACGTTCAGGAGAGAGATGCAATGCCAATTTCTCAGATCACATCTCTCCCCATTCCTCCAATGCAAGATCGTGATCATTCCTTCCCTCAACGATGGGGGCATTCTACCCAGCACCACCATCTCCTCATAGAGTTCCAGCAGGTCCGGACAGATCAGATCTCCCAGCACTACACAGAGCTCCGCTGGAAGCCTGTCACTTCCTGGAGTCCTGCCAGACCTAAAGATTTAGCGGCAGAGAGGACCTCCCCCACTGTCAGATAGACATCCATTGCCTCCGCACCTGCAGGGACAAGATGGTTAGTGATACCTGACAGGAATTTATCGGCGGCCGTCTGGTCGGTGTTCTTCAGGGAGTAGAGGTCGCTGTAGAAGTCTGTGATGATTTTCATTACTTTCTCTTTCCCCGAACATATGTTTCCATCTTTGTCTCGAAGTTTGTTCAGGGGCGTGTGGCCAGCATGGAGTTTCCTGAAAAAGAACGAGTTACACTTCTCACCCTTCTTCGCTTGGAACGGAAGACAATTCGTCTGGATTCCTCCTCAAAGTGCCTTTTCAGGCACTGTTTGGTCTCCTCCAGCTCCACTCTAACATTCCAGCCGCACCGGTGAAGGTCGTGAAGGGACCACAGCTCACACTGCAGCGCTCTAAAGGCCCTCTTCTTCTCACACGCCTGATGTTGTTGCTTGGCCTGAAAGAAACAACGAAACTGGACTTTAACATACTACCACCAGTCACTAGTCCTTTTAAACAAGCATTTGTCATTCCGCCAGGCTATGTAGACCTCTCTAAGTTCCACAAGCACATCCTCGCGATTCAGCAGTGCGCAGTTCAGCTGCTGGGGGGAACCCGGTGCCTAGGGTACACTGGACCTACATGACCCTGTGATTGGAGAAGAAGCAAGGGACCATAGAGTGTCTGCACTGCCTGGTAAACACAAAGTTCATCCTAGAACAGAGGGAGCCATCGGGTCGGCTCCACGTATAATTAATGGATCCTTTCCCCATGGAGCCCACAACATCCTGCAAGGACAAGACATTCAAGCCCATCTCTAATCTGACTGAGAGTTGGTAAGCCTCAAAGTTGCCTGATCTGAGTTGGATAGCTTGGGGGGACCTGCACACCTAGACCATTATGATTATGGTGACAAAAATTGTGATTTTTTTTTTGGATGCCAGCTAACTCTTCTCTCACTGCTTAGGAGGGCTGCATAAAAATATTCAATAACCTTTCTATACTGTTTTGTCATGTAAACTCATTTGCATAAACATGGGCATATGGGAAAGACATACAAATAGTGTTTCTGCTAAAAAAATAGATTCTGCTAATTTGCATATCTTTCCCATATGCACATGTTTATGCAAATGAGTTTACATGACAAAAGGTAATGATAGGTAATGATATAGCATCTATAAAAATAAGTTATTAATGGTAGGTAAAATAATGTTTATAATAAGTTTATTAATGATAGGTAAAGTATTTATTAAAAAAAGTTTATTAATGATAGATAAAATAAATATTCATGATCACCACTATTTTCACTATTCTTGAACCATTTCAGTGGTGTTCCCATAAATTTCTGACATTTTCCTGTGAACCGAGCATCCTCCCCTCTTCAGAGCAGGGGGTGCCTGGTTTAATGCTGGGGTTCTCCTATTGACTTCCATTGTGCTCGGTAGAGCACCCGGGCATCCCAAAGTGTTCTACTCGAGCACCAGAGCACTTTGGTGCTCGATCAACACTAGTGTCTAATACTAACAGAACTGGCTTTCCTGGGACTAACCTAAGTATATAATGTTCAGGGTGGTGTAGGAACCAGCTATATTTATACTCTGCTCAGAAGTCCTGGGCAGATGGGTGGGGAGTGCTTAATTTAAAAGCTACCCTGCAAACACACTGCAAGAGAAATTAAACTTGCACTTTCAAGGTCACAGGTGTCATGTTCACTGGTATGGTCTACAACATGATGATGGGTGGTAGCATTTTCTTTTTTGAAACTACACCTCCCAGCATATTTTTACATCTGTTCAGGCCATATTGGGCTATGTCTAACCTGAGGACTAACCTGACTATGCAAATGATATCTGTATTGAACAGTTTTTGAGCTGGTGTTGTTAATATGTACTAAGCTTGGCTCTGGTGCGGTTCCTCTATAATGAGCTTGGTTCTGATGCTGTATATATGTATCGCGTTTGGTTTTGATGCTGGATATGTGTGATGAACTTGGTTATGGTGTTGGTTTTATTTTCTCTCCTTGGTTTGGGTGCTGGATTTGTGTAATGAACTTGGTTCCGGTGTTGGGTTTATGTAATGAGCTTGTTTATGGTGCTGTATATAAACCGTGCTTGGTTCTTGGGCTGTATTTACTGTATATACCATGTGTTACAGATCAGTGAGTGTGGACCCACTGTACCAACTAACTGGTTTGGCTTTGGGCTAAACCCTAAGGATGTTATTCCCCTGGTATTCACCCTTTCATCATTGGACAGGAATCTGGATTTCGCTGAAGGGGAGCATCCAGACTGCTATCTCTTGGGATAGCACTAGTATATTTGACAGCTGACCCACTGGGGTCAGGGAGGCTGGTGCAAGCACGAAGAGCTCAGAATAACAAAACTTCACCATAAACGCACTAAAACTACAGGTACAGTCTGAACAACCACTTATACTGATATACTTATGTGGTCTTTGGCAGAAGTTGACTGTAGGAAACTTGGCGGGGTGGCTGAGATGCAAGGGATCCGCACCACTATCGCAGAAACAGTCAGAACAATTTCTAATACGGGAACTGCAGATATTTGGCAAAACTTAACTGGAAACAGTAGGAAAGCTTGTGGGGTAGTGGTGGATGCAGGAACAAGGTAGGCAGGAACCATGACTGTACAGGACAGACTAAGAGAACTTAAACACTGACTTCAACTAAAAGCTGGACTGTGAGGTCAGGAATACACAGTCAGGATACGTACACAGCAGGAACACAGACTGGATAATGCAGGAGAAAACACGATATAATCGCTGAAGCACTAAAGCTACTTTCACACAGCAGGGTTCAGCAAGAACGCTTCCGTTACTGATAATACAACTATTTGCATCTGTTATGAATGGATCCGGTTGTATTATCTTTAACATAGCCAAGATGGATCCGTCATGAACTCCATTGAAAAGTCAATGGGGGACGGATCCGTTTTCTATTGTGTCAGATTGACTTGCATCCCAGGATGGAAAGCAAACCGCAACATGCTGTGGTTTGCTCTCGGGTATGAGAACGGAACGGAATACATTTTGGAGCATTCCGTTCTGTTCAGTTGCATTTTGTCCCCATTGACATTGAATGGGGACAAAACGGAAGCGTTTTTTCCGGTATTGAGACCCTTTGACAGATTTCAATACCGGAACATAGAAACGCTAGTGTGAAAGTAGCCTAAGTCTTCCAAACACTTGTTCTGGTCACAGGGAACTCTTCATTCTCTTTGGGGCCCCAATCTTACGAATAGTGCGGCTCCCAGAGATGGGACTTTTACCATTGTTCATTTATGGTATATCCTATTGCCAGATGGGATAAAACCCTTTAAACAATAGCTTTGCATTTCTTTCTCCATAAAATTGTTATATTTTAAAACTGATGTTACTACTGATAATTTAGTGTATTTAATCTCCTATAACGGTTGTGGAGGTTTGTCTAGGGGGCACCAAAAAGACTTCACATACAGTGTGCCATGTAACCTAGATATATCAGATAAAGAACCATATATGTTATTTGCTTCTACTCCTTTAAGGATCATTTTAGGACCTTTTACTCATCATATCACCACACATGTGTGCAAATGCCAACTTTGCCATTCTTAAAGACTATCTTATCCCCACCAATCTGTTTATAATATACACTATAGAACAGGTGCTCGCTCTCTTCGGTTCTTCATCATTCATGCCCTCAAGCATCAACTGAACTAGTTCTTACACCAGTCTCTAAATGTTGCTTTTACAACCATACAACCATTTAATACATCTACATCAAACACATACTTTAACCCAGTGCTGCTCAGCAACTACCATGCAAGTATCTGTAGTTATCCTTTTATTGTCCTTGACCAACCACATAATTAACAGCAAGTTCTACCACCAGACTATGTAATATGGTCAGAAGAAATGGAATCTTTTTGAAGGAACGTGCACTTGTAAGTTGCCTCAATAACCCAGGACAAAGTTTGTGACTACTCTACATGGGTTAAATATCTCCGAGGTACAGTACATACTTATTATACAGGGCAGCATTCCTGTTTTTATCATATGTAGATTTTCACTGATTGCATGCAAACCTGCAGGTGTGTCTGCACGGGGCGCGGTCGCGTCAGGAGAACATTGCTACATTTCTGTGTGTGCTCCGATACATGTAACAGGTAAATAATAGACCAGAGCAGAATATTTATTGGACAGATCTGTTACGGCACAGTCACAGCAGGTTCTGCAGAGCATAAGGCCTCTGGACACCGAACCTTTTCAGGTAAGGCAAAAAAAATGCTTTCTTTTTCCTGGACTGATATCCAGATAACACCTTAAAGGGGAACTCCAATTTTGGAGAAGTTCATCCTGGATGCAGTAGTTGTACTATTTAAGATCTGGGGCCCTCAACCAAGAACTCTAAGATTTCCTAAACTCTCTTAGGAACCTTCTCATTTAAATAAACTGTATAGATATAGCCAGAGAGCTCCTAAGTTCCATTGGGAAGCATTCAATTTGCATCCAACATGAGGATTGTGTTTTTCATTTGCTTCTCCCTTTAGCCTTGCAAATATTAACTGAAAATGGATGAAAACAAACAACAATAGATGATTTTTGGGGGCTGTTTTACCACATTGGTTGTCCCAATTCAGAAAAATGATTGTGCATGTGTCTTTTATTGTTGCACCCAGGTTCTATTTACTCTAACAGTGTGTGCCAGTGACAGATACCCCATAAATACATAAACTTCAGATCCCGTCATAAATTACTTAGGTCCCCCCATCCAGTGTCTCATATTCCCCATGGATTGCTTGCCACAGACACCCTACAAGTCCCTATGACTCAGGTGGCCAAACAAGTGTCTCAGGTATTGGTACCTCAGTTTTGGATTTCTCTGATCCAGCCATGTCTTCTTTTATTCCAAAACCATCCTAGATTTTGGCAATTGTCCAAGCCCACTTTTGGATACCTCCACCATCCGACCTATTTGACCCTATATACAATACACATGTTCTTCTATTAAATATGACTGATCTGTACCTCAAGAACATATTGGGGATATTGCTTAGAAAGCAGTTCTGTAAAAATATTATTTCTTGTGGAGTCTTGAAGATTCTTTAATCAAATATTGTCCTGAGAATCTGCAGTTCTTACTGGAGTTTTCTTATCCTAAGATGTATCCTCCTTAGAACACATTTTTACTCAGAGAATTAATCTGCATAAAAAGTTCAGTAACTTTGTACTATAAATGTATATGTTACCTTAGGTATCTTGTACTTATCATGAATTAAGCCAGTATTAGACTAGGCGATTGTTGGCCAGTTCATCGTTAATAAGTATTCGCAGGAATGCTCGTTAGCAATTATCTGGTAGTCTAATACTGCCGCTCGTTTATCAGGCAATTCAGATTTTTAAGCATGTTGTGAAGGAGATCGCTGCATGTAATAGCAGTGGTCCTCTCCACTGGTGAGCAGGCGATTGCCAGGAAGGAATGCTTCCCTCCAGACAATAATCTGCTAGATTGTTTAATCTAATACAGCCCTCACAGTCTGTATTATACTCTAAAACTGCATGCCTAATTCTGCAGGCTTCACAGCTGTAATCATGGGCGGACTGGCCATACACCCTACAGGAAATATCCCAGTGGGCTGATCGCCAGCATTAATTAATACTAGGAGCATCAGATACTTATGCACCGGCCAACAGCCACAGGTGCCCTCCTGAATTTAACTGTATTAGCGTCCTCAGCAGGGGCGTAACTACCATAGCGGCAGACCATGCGACTGCTATGGGGCCCAGTTGGGATCATCCCCTCTTTTACTGGGGGTGAAAACTTGGTCAGGACTATATCTTCTAAAGCAGGGGTGCGCAACCTTTTCTGATTGGGGGCCACATTGTCAGCCTGAACCAATTCCAAGGGCCGAAAATAAAACTTAAAGGGGTATTACCAACTGAAATACTGTAATTTTGTCATATTGAACATACAGTATATATTATAATTGTCTAGTTACAGCTCTAGGACTCCCATCTAATAGGAGAATACATGAAAGATAAATGTAAGAAACCATAAGACATAGACCTACATGTCTTTTACCAGATGTTTGGGGGCCGCACAGAATGGTATCGAGGGCCGCATGTGGCCCCCGGGGCCGCAGGTTGTGCACCCCTGTTTTAAAGGAACAACTTTTAGCAAATGAGGCAGTGGAAAAAATGGCCCAAGGGTCATTGAAAGGGGTTTAGGCGGAAACCCTTCTGTCCTGTGTGGGGGGCCTGGTTTGATCCTTGCTATGGGGCCCTTACTTCTCTATGTACTCCACTGGTCCTCAGTATGCTTATAGGACAGCATTTTATGCTGTGGTTTTGCTGGGGTGGTATTTTATGCTGCACTACGGTACTGCTGATCCCAACTACTTCTATTGTCCCTGCCTACTTGTGTTGCCCCACCTTTTGTCAATTTGGACTCTCCTACAATTTGGGAGAAATTTTAGTTTTTTTTTTCCAGGGCCACTTTAAGTTCTCAGTCTGTTCCCTGACTGTAATCTCCCAGTATTCCTTTCTGCATTGAACCGCCTATTTTTGAAAATGTAGGGGGAGATTTATTAAACTGGGGTAAAGTAGAACTGGCTTAGTTGCCCATAGAAACCAATCAGATTCCACCTTTCATCTTCCAAAGGAGCTGTTCAAAATGAAAGGTGGAATCTGATTGGTTGCTATGGGCAACTAAGCCAGTCCTACTTAACACCAGTTTGATAAATCTCCCCCGTAGTCATTACACTTAAAGCAGTTCTTTGAGTTCAAAATTATTTGGGGAAAAAAAACTGCAAGGAGGTTGTTAAAATAATAAATAATAATAAAATCCCACAGTCACCTTCCCAAGCCCCCTCCAGTCCCGTGCTGATTCATCCTCTCTGCTGGACTGCAGGCGTAAAGTAAAGTTTTGGCTGCACCTGTATACTGCAACAGACTAGTAGTGTATGGTATGAGACCCCCGAGGTGATTGGCTGCAGCAGTCATTTTTAGTATACAGGTATGTCACCACTACAGCCAAAATATTACACCATGGCAGCATCCTTGCTGAGACGGTAGAGCAGTAGCGCTGGATTGGAGGGGTCTTAGGAAGGTGACTTTAGATTTCTTTCATTATTTTAGGAGCCTCCCTGCAGACTAAGACATCCGCTAAAGGCTGGCCATAAACATCACATAGCTGTTGACCCAGAGCTGAACGTCATCTCTTCCAACCCATCATTCAAGCATGCATGTGCTTTGAACAGTGAGAAGTAAGAAATCCACTGACAGAAATGTCTCATCGAAAACAAAAGGATTGGGCAGTTGAAATGTAAAGCCTGTATTAGGCTGGCGAATTGTCGGGCAGTTCATTGTTAGCGATGATCTGACAGTTTAATACTGCTACCCATTACCAGATGAATGAGAAAACCTTCATCAGGCTTTCAAGATCTTTAAGCATGCTTAAAAATCATCATTTGCCGGTGGCAGATCGTGTTATGGAGGAGATTGCTGCATGTAACAAACAGCGGTCTTCTCCACTACCGAGCAGGCGATTGCTGGGAAGGAACGCTTCCCTCCTGACAATGGCATGCCTGATCTGGGTGTCTAATACAGCCTTTCCGGCCTGGTGCTTATCTCCTCTGCCATCTGCCATCAGTAGAGAGTGCCGAGAGGTCCTCATACATGTTAGATGGTTAGCTGGTCTGGCTGACATTTAGCTAATGTATATGGCCAGTTTAACATTGTGAAGTAAACTGCTTTATGGGCAAAAATAACCCAAACCACAGTAGCTTAGCTGTTAGGGGTGTGTATGTCAATAAGCTAGTCGAGAGGTTTTTAAAGGGAGTCTGTCACCAAAATGTCACCTTCTGCGCTGCTTACATAACGCTGTAGCACAAATAAATATGATTTAAATGGCACCTTTGTTCTTTTCTTCCAATGTTCATAAACAGCAAAAATGTGGTTTTAATGATATGGAAATGAGGGCTCGCAAGTGCCCAGGGGCAGCGTTTGGGCAGTAAGTGCCCAGGACCTTCTAGGTTATGTGTGCATAACTCCTCCCTGAGTCCCTAACCCCTCATCTGGCCCGCCCTGTAATCACTGCATCATCCTGTTGAGTGGCCTAGATCCTGCGAGTGCGTAGATCACCGCCGGCTCTGGCGCCAGTTATTCCTGGTAGAATGCCATTAGCTGGTGCATGCGCACTGCTCTTGAGCGCCCACAGTGGTTGAACATTTCGCACGCCCGGGCCCAGCCGTGAACTGCACAAGCACGGTATCTCGGCCACTCAACAGGATGACGCAAGGGGATTACAGAGCGGGCCACACGAGGTGTTAGGGAGGAGTTATGCACGCAGAAAGAAGAGGGGTTTGGCAAGGGTGCACATAGCGTTACTGCTGTCTAAGGAGAAAACTGAAAAAGCGCCCCCCCCCCATTCCAAATTCTCAACCTAACCCCTTCCCTCCTAACATTATGTGTATCACTACAGAACATACAGAGTAATACAGCGCCACATACTTCTTACATCCAGTGATGTCACTTTTGATGTAGATGTTCTCTTTCCTCATCTTCTCCTTTCAGATCTTCAAACCAGACACCATTTCTCATCTCTGCAGTTTGACAAAAAAAATCTTAGTTTACTACTTTTCCATCATCCTCCCATCTTCTGGACAAATCATCCTACCACCCCCAATACTGTGCCGCTGTACTCCCCAATACTATACTGCAGAAACAGAAAAAAAACCTGATAATACTAGTGGCACGCAATGTCCTAAAATAACTACGCCCAGCAAATAGTGGCCCTGACACTAATAGTGTAAACATAACGTCCCACAAAAATAATTGTGGTAAGCTGATACTGTGCCAAGGTGCCCCAACAGTAATAGTGCACCCAAAAGTCCCACCAATAGTGTCCCTACAGTGCCCCCAACATGTCCCCACTGTGCCCCAGTAATCATGTTCACCATAGACCCCCAGTATTAATAAAACCCACCATAATGCCCACCCAGTAGTAATAATTCTCCATATAATGTGACAGTACCAAAAATTCCCCCTTATAATGTGTGCCAGTGCAAAAAATACCCCCTATTAATGCCCTCAGTTGATCTAATGTCCCCATAGTGCCCCCATAATGTGCCAGTATAAAATACCCCTATATAGTGCCCCGAGTAAATGCCCCAGAGTGCTCCTCTCCCCCCTTCCTCCTAGTGCCTCCATAATGTACCAGTATAAAATGCCCCTATATAGTGCCCCAGTAGATGCCCTCAGTGTCCCAAGTATAAAATACCCCTTGCAAGTATAAAATACCCCTTCTTAGTGCCCCCCGTAGATGATCCCATAGTACTCCTCTCCCACCTTCTCCATAGTACCCACCATAATGTATCCCAGTATAAAATGCCCCTATACAGAGCCCCCCATATAAAATACCCCTTCTTTGTGGCCTCAGTAGATGCCCCCATAGTGTTCCTCTCCCTTTTCCCCCATATAGCCCCCCATATAAAATACCCCTTCTTTGTGGCCTCAGTAGATGCCTCCATAGTGCCCCCCAAAATGTGCCAGTAAGAAGTGCCCCTATAGATGCCCCCATAGTGCCACCCAATAATGTGCCAGTAAAAAGTGCCCCCATAGTGCCCCCAATAATGTGCCAGTAAGAATTTCCCCCACAGTTCCCCCCAATAATGTGGCAGTAAGACGTGCCCCCATAGATGCCCCCATAGTGTCCCCAAAATTGTGCCAGTAAGAAGTGCCCCCATAGATGCCCCTCAATAATATGCAAGTAAGAAGTGCCCCCACAGATGCCACAAATTATGTGTCAGTAAGACGTGACCCCCCATAGATGCCCCCAATCATGTGCCAGTAAGACGTGCCCCCCCAATCATGTGCCAGTAACAAGTGCCCCCACAGCGCTCCTCTCCTGTATTGTACAATATTAAAAAAATTTACTCACATACTCACCTCTATCAGGCTGGCAGCGATGTGATGCAGGTCTCTCCCGGCCTGTGTCCTGCGCTGTACGGCTCGGGCAGCGCAATGACGTCATTGTGCCGCCTGCACCGTCCTCTGATAGGCCTAGTGCCTGCAGCCTATCAGAGGAACAGGGAAGGGAGACGCCTCTCTCTCCCCTGCCCCACAGCAAAGCCATCTGTATCGCTGTCCTGAGGATGGCGATACAGATGACTATGGAGATGAGCGCTTCCATTGTGGAAGAACTTATCTCCCTGTGCCCTGCCGCCGCCCCCCACTTGTCACCTAAGGTGAGCACCTCACCTAATTGGTGGTGCGACCCTGGAGTTTTGGCATTTACTGCCAAAATATCACCCCTGGGCATTTGCGAGCCCTCATTTGCATATACTTAAAACCATGTTTTTGCTGTTTATGAACATTGGAATAAAAGAAAAAGGTGCCATTTCAATCATGTTTATTTGTGCTACAGTGTTATGTACTGTAAGCAGCGCAGAAAGTGAAATTTTTGTGTTTAGAAGGAATACAGTCCCACCATAATATACTTTTCTGTCATCTGCATCTCTAATAAAGCTACTCTAGCAAGCTCTGGCAGGGCCATTAAAGGTGTTATAGGCCATGGGTGCGGCTGAAAATTGGCAGATTGCCCCAGTCACACCTGAGATTCTTAATAAAAAATATATCACAAAAAGCTAAATCAGAGCTGAAAGCTAAACAACGGCATGCATGTTGAGCAGCATAAAACACTTTCCTTTCCTTATTAGGAGCCTTTTGTTAGATTGCTGACTAACGACACAGGCTTTTGATTATCTCTAGGTTTCCATGGCAACTGCAACAGCACAAAAAAAGCAAATAATATATCTTATCAAATTCTCAGAGAACGGTTCAAAATCTCTCTCTCAATATATATTCTACCAGCAAAGCTAGACATAGTTATAATGATATTTTATGTAGTATACCCAAAGGCTGTAATTATCATCTCGTGTATTGTTGCCCTTTGAGGATGACATTTAAGAAGATGAAAAATGTCTTAACACCCATCGGATCAAGAGCATTTTGCCTAAAATAGAAAGCTGACCAGCAAACATTTTAGCTTAAGCACAGGTTTTCAAACACCATTCCTAGACTTCAAAAATGCTAATCCATCTAGATATACCCAGTCGAGTCACATTATAATGATCACTTAGTAGCTCATTAAAGAGGACCTTTCAGCAAAAAAAAATTCATGAGATACTTATACCATCTTACAGGGCTGCTGCCGCTGATGTCCGCACACAGTTTTTTTTTACAAACGCCCCCCCAGTTCGCCCGCAGCGCTCCCGGTATCTTCTGTGCCTCTTATGCTAATGAGGCAACTTGGTTATAGTAGGAGGTTTCATTTAGTTATGGTGGGCGGTGTCTCTTCTCTCTGGCAGCGAGTGCATCCAATCGCAGCGCTCCTCTCTTAGCCAGGGCTCCTGGCTAGAGAGGAGCGCTGCGATTGGATGCACTCGCTGCCAGAGAGAAGAGACACCGCCCACCATAACTAAATGAAACCTCCTACTATAACCAAGTTGCCTCATTAGCATAAGAGGCACAGAAGATACCGGGAGAGCTGCGGGCGAACTGGGGGGGCGTTTGAAAAAAAAAAACTGTGTGCGGACATCAGCGGCAGCAGCCCTGTAAGATGGTATAAGTATCTCATGAATTTTTTTTTGCTGAAAGGTCCTCTTTAAGTAAGTCATGTGTCTTGACTGGCTTGGTGGGTACATAAGGAGTGTGATAGGCTGTCTGTACAAGTATTCCTCCCTGCTCTCATGGGTAAAAGGGGGATTTATCAGAGTTGCAAAAAAGGATGGTTATTGGCTTTTGGGCCAAGGGTGGCAGTGTTTCTGAAACTGTGCCGTTTGTGAACTGTTGGAAAATGCAGAGCACCATTAATGTGAGAGGTGAATGTCAGCTACGAAGGTGTGCAGGAGCGGACCAACACGGTACAGTGGAGCAGCTCGCTGCCGAAATGAACCAGGGGGCTACCAGACAATTCTGCGAATCATGTATGGGGCTTCGAAACAAACCTATGCTCACCGCAGAAAAGGCCTCAATTTGCACATCAGTATCAGGATTGGACCGCCGTTAATTGGCAAAGGGTGCCTTCTCAGACGAGTCACATTTTTTGCTTCATTAAATGGATGACCATTGGTGTGTCAGGCGAGAAACATCCTGCAACCATTGCTGAAGGAAGACAAGCTGGTGGTGACAGCATTGTGGTCTGAGGAATGTTTTCGTGGCATTCTCTAGGCCCACTCATCCATGTGAAGGCTCAACCGATTTGGGCATGAAATTATCCTTGCAGATCATGTACACCCATACATGTGCAGTGGCTAAGTTTGTGGTGGTCCCGACACTATGCCAAGTCACCTAGACACTGTTGAGGTGTCACCTTGTGTTACTGCTCACTGGAGAAACTTACGTGAAAAAAAACCAAGGCAAAATACTTAGCTGCCTTCTCCAGTCTCCTCCCTGGCAGAAGAAGGTTCTGTGTTGAGGAAAGGCCTGAACTAGCAGTGTCTCTCTCTCTGTTTCAGAAGGTTGGTACCCTAGTCAAAAAGCTGATGGCTCAGGGTCTGTGGCTTAATTGTTCGACTGGCCCTCTGGCTAAAAGACTGGGGACCCTGGGTCTACGGCAGAGTATCCTCATCTAAGCATGTTCTTCTAGACACTCATGCAGTCTGGCAGGGCCTCTTCTACTAAACACTGGTCCCTATCTTCAGATTGACAGATTCTCTCCTACTAAACACTTGTCTATCTGCAGACAACTTAAGGCTCTAACTGCTCTCCTTATATATAGTTTGTAACTCAACTAGAACCTTCTAGTAGGAGAGTGGATAATCACAGCCTAACAAGAAACATTGTTGCAAATTCAGTCTGCCATAGACTTGTATTGAGTTTCAATTCAAATCTATGGGAATGACTAAGCAATTTTTCCAAACCTACACAAGTCTTCAGACGTAAACAACTGAGCTAAACCAGACAGTCAGAAGGTTGTTTTTTTTCATCTCTAAAGCTTTGTATGGTCCCTTATAGTAACTGTGGAAGATTTCTAAGTTCTCGGTGGTGAATGTTTTTTCTCTTGTATGTTACAAAGGTAGATGATGTCAATTGTAGTGAAGGTAATATTTTTACTGGTGACTGTATTTGTTAATTATCCACTCCTTTCTGGTCCTTAGCTGTGTCATGTGACCTCCACCCTGACTCTCCAACTGACACAGAGTCTTACATGTGAACAGAAAGTTAGTTTCTTTATTTAATCCTAGATGTCGGTCTTAAAGCATGTCAGTTGAAGAGTCAGAGTTTCAGTCAAATGAGATAGCTGAAGTCCCGAAGACAGAGGATAACTCACAAATACAATCTACCTTTCTAATGGGTTAGAGCAGTGGTCAGCAAACTGCGGCTCTAGAGCCACATGTAGCTCTTTAGCCCCTTGATATTGGCTCTTCCAGGTGCGGGCTCACATGTATAGTGCGATGGCATTTTCGTTGCCCGTAGCAAAAATCGGCAGGAGGGGGAGGAGCAGGAAGCGGTGAAGGCTCTGTAGTCACCGCTTTCTAGTCCTCGGCTGTAGGCTGTGCAGGGCTGCGCACAGTGTGGGGCGCTCTATGACGTCATGCTGTGCACGCCAGTTCACAGCACAGCCGACAGCAGGAGGAACACAGAGCGAGGGTGGTGAGGAGCAGCGGCATCCAGGAGCAGGAGAGGTAAGTGCTTTTTTATTTTATGAAACTTGGGGCTGATCTGAGGCAATGGGGTGATGAGAATCATAATGGGGGTTGAGAGAGGCATCATGGTTATTAAAGGGGATGATGAGAATCATAATGGAGGATATGAGAGGCATCATGGATAATAACAGGGTTGATAAGAGGCATCATGGATGATAATGGGGATGATGAGAGGCATGGGGCTCTTATCTAAGGTCTGATTGGGGGTCATTTACTTTGAGGGCTGAGCTGACATCTGATCTGAGGGAGGTCTTATTAACATTGGGGGTCTGATTAGTGGTTTGACCGGAGGTGTAATGAAAAATATATTTTTTCATATTGTCCTCCTCTAAAACCTACGTGCGTCTTATAGGGTGAAACGTTGTGGCGTGAAAGATGTAGTGTTGAGGATTGAGAAAGGTATGTTCAGGTGGTTAGGAATACCCTTATTAAGTTAATAACAATGTACCTTCCTATATAGTTTACGTTTAAAAAATTTGGCTCTCAGAAAAAATTAAAATCGCTGTTTTGTTGACTTTTAGGCTCAGCTGACTAAAAAGGTTGCCCACCACTGGGTTAGAGAATAAAACTTTTCGTGGGAGTGCTTCTTTAACTCATTCTTCTATGCAAAACAACTTCAACTGGTGGGTAGGTTTTCTCCCATGAACTGCTCACTTCAGGTCCTTCCACAACATTTCTAGTGGACTAAGGTCAGGACTTTAACTTGGCCATTAGAAAACTTTAGCTTAAACTATTCTTTGGTAGAGCAACTTGTGTGCTTAGGGTAATTGACTTGCTGCATGATCCACATTCTCATGAAATTCACCTTACAAGATATGTCCTGTCATCTTCCTTTAAAATATGCTGATATCAGAAGTTATTGTTTTATCCATGATGGCAAGCCATACTGGTTTCGATGCAGCACAATAGGCCCAAATCATGATACTGTCACCACTGGTTTTTATGTTAGAATGAAGTGTTTTGCTTTCTCCAAACATTAATGCTTTTCTTTTAAACCAAAAAGTTAAATTCTCATCTTTCTACAAAACATTGTTCCAGTTGCCTACTGGCTTGGTCTGGTGATCTTTGGCAAACTGCAGATGGGCAGCAATGTTCTTTTTGGAGAGCAGCAGCTTTCTCCATTCAATCCTGTCATGCACACCATTTCTGTTCAGTGTCCATCTGATGGTGGATTCATGAATATTAACATACGCTAATGTGAGTTGCATAGAGGTTACCTTGGGTTCCTTTGTGACCTCAAGGACTATTACACACCTTTCTCTTGGTCTAGGCTTTTCACTGCTGGGAAGGGTATTAATGGACTTTAATATCATCCATTTGTACACAATCTATCTGACTGTGGATTGGTGAAATCCAAACTCTTTAGAGATAGTTTTGTAACTTTATCCAGACTGATGAGCCTCAACAACTCTTGTTCTGAGGGCCTCAGAAATTTCCTTTGTTCGTACCATGGTACTCATCCACAAATGTTTTGTAAAGAGCAGACTTTGATAGATCCCTGTTCTTTAAGTAAAACAGGTCATCCACACACACCTGATTGTCATCTCATTGATTGAAAACATGACTCTAATTTTACCTTCAAATTATCTGCTAATCCTAAAGGTTCAAATACTTTTGCCTCTTGCAGACACGATATTGGATCGTTTTCCTCAATAAATAAGTCTACGTTTTTGACTCATTTGTTAGACTTGGTTATCTTCATCTGCTTTTTGATCTTTTGTGAAAATCTGATATAGTTTTAGGTCAAACATATGCAGAAACATAAAATGCTTAAAGGTTCACATACTTTTTAGCACCACTGTATATCCTTCTCTGCAAGGTGGAAATTAGACCCTCCAGAAATCAGGAATCCAAAAATACAATATTGGTTTATCTTTTTGCTAATAATAACTAGATGCCAAGCCAGGCATGAAACTTAAGACTGTAGAAGTGAAGGGTGGGATTAAGTTTAGACCAGTTCCTCCTTTCCTTGTTTACTAAAATTTCCTGTGTACTGAAAGACCTATCAGCAAATCCATGCTGCCAACGGGGTAGACAAAACTAATCATCACAAATCTTGCTTGGAAATAATGTGGGTCCACAAAGTTGTAATAGAATTAGCATTGGGCTAAACCATGAAGCAGGAATCTAAGTGCGGAGTTATGGACTTTCCTACAAGGAATCACGAGGTGACTACCCCCGGGGAAGTCCCAGTTAGCAAAAGCTAACATATGAATAGACTGTAGACCTGGGTTGAAGTCAGAGCTTGCAGAACACCAGCACTACTGTAATCAGATACAGGGTCTGGAAAGGCAGCAAATGGGTATACTAGATCAGAAGACAAGCCAGGTCAATGTTAAAAAAATATCTGAAATATGCCTGGTACCTAAAGGACTTTATTGCTAATTAGAGTAAGGTTCCTTATGATAAAAACTGTGAGAACAGGATATTTGCAGGGGAACAAAGTCTTGGGCATGCACTAGCCCTTTACCCCAAGAGTTACTGTGTATGTGAGGCACATAGTGGAGCGGTGAGCTGAGTGCAGGAAACAGAAGCCCAGAGCAAGAGATCAGGAGGGAAGAAGAGGACACCAGCTCATGAGATGCCTATGCAGAGGGTGGCAGGGGAAAGTGGGACAATCTCCCCAAGGTTAGTGGATTATGACACTTAGTTGGGTCCTTATTGATGTAAACATGGCACAAGTCAATTGTTTATCTAATAAGTAAATGGTGACAATAAGTAATGGCAATAATGGTAATATTATTTAGTAATAAATAGTACTGAGTACTCAGAGGTGTAACTAGGTTAATCAGGGGAGTGTTTAGGGTGGAGCCTAATTCTCTGTTCCTTGATCGAAGCCACTAGCTATTATGGTAAGGAAGCTACCTTTGGTACTGATACAACTGAAAACTGCATATGTTGTTCCTGTGTTAATATATTATCCCAGGGCATTCCACTTTGCGTGAGAATTTATACAGGCAGTCAGGCAGCATTCACTATTACAGTACATACATTATATATGGCAGTGCTTTCTTCTCCAATACAAAACACTGTTATTGTAGGAACAGATGTATAGAAATAAGGCCACCCCATAATTCATTGTGTTGTCTTTCAGCTAACATATGTCATTTTCCATTTCAGGGCAAACTTCCTCACATGCCTACATAATACCCCAAAATCATGGAGAAAGTGATTTTGATCCTATGTCTCTCAGTTTGCTGTTTTGGCTATGTGGGTTACATGGCTAATGCATTATCTCCATTGCACTCTAATCATATGGGAGATATCAGGAGGCCTCTTCCCGTGGGGGAAAGAGTGGATGGATTTCTGCCCTTGGATACACCAGTCAGGTAAGCATTGTAAGCAAGCACTCCTATACTCTTGTCTAGGGTTATGAGTCATTAAATGCTAGACACAAGGTGAATGATATCATCATACAGTTCTTATTCCAGACATATGATGTCAACTATTTGTCAAGTCCAGAAAAAATAACATCCATAAATTCTGTACAGTACTAATATTTATGAATATACTTGAATTGAAATGGATCTAGGAAGGGCGTTATTCATTTCTAGTGCACATTCAAGTTCCCTCAAAACGACATGATTATATTCGCATTTGGTATCATCTACTGTGTATTGCAATGTGCTTTATTGCCATGATGTGTACAGCATACAATGCTTCTAACCTTCAAATGATTCCTATGGGAATTGCATTGCTCACCGAATTAGAAGGCAGGTGGTTGGAGCAGAGGCGTAATTTGAAGCTCTTGGTTCCCAATGTAAAATCTCTAACAACACCTCCACATACTGTGTCCCTAGAAGCATAACTTTAGTTTTTCATCACTCTCATCTATCAATATGCAATTTGTTTTGCTCTTTATTACGCTGAAACAATAAGGGGCGTTGAGCACCCTAGTGCTACTTCTGCACCCCCTATACTTACATCCCTGCATATGCCACTTAAGATACTGGAGTGGCAGGAGGGCCTTTGGGCCCTCTTAGGAACCAGGTGTGACTTCTGCGCTTCGTATAGCTATGCCCTGGGGGTGGAGCTTTAATAAGGGCATTGTAATCCTTTTTGATGATATTGTAAGATGGATGTCCTAAGTAAAAATAATGAATGCTAGCTGAATAGTTGGCACCATCTACAATTGTATTATAGAATTAAAGACCGTCTGTCAGCATAATTAACCATATTAAACCAGACATATTGCCTGGTAGGGTTGATCATGCTGATTAAAATGGTACCTAATTTATCTTTGTAGGTTGCAGTGTTATTTAGATATGAGGATTTTTATCTTTATGCAAATCGGGCAGTTGGAGCACCAAGGGGCAGACTGTAACTTCCAGCACCACTACAGCTATGTCCCTAGTGCTCATTCCACTCCCCCTGTGCTGTCACTCACAAATAATCATTCATGGTTCAGTATTATTGTGTTATATGGAATCATTGGCTTATATGTATGCGATCATTGCTGGCAGTGGAGCTTCTGTAAATGGGAGTGAGTGCAGTACCCAAATCTGCGGGTATTTGCAATTGTTTCATATATATATTGTTATTGTAATATCATATGTTCTTTCATGCATTCCACCAGAGGATGTATAACCACCATGTCCCTCCTCTTTAATGAATCGGATGGCACGTGTGATTGCCCATGGCAAAATAATACATTCCGATAAAGGATTTAACTAGGTAACTATTTGCTTGGGAGGTGCACTACTGAATGCATATTTACTTCTACTACCAGGGGCATCACCAGCTTTTATTGCAACCTTTGATCTTGAGTCAATTTTAAATGTAGCTCGTATAATTTCATTTATTACTTATTGGAGGGAAATTACAGGTAATCTATCAGACACGTGACTTAATGGTTTAGTAACTGTGTAACATGTATCTAAGTTTCTGTAGCTCACTAATCTCTAGTAATAGGAAACCAGCGGAATTTCAGAGGTGGCTTCAAATGTGAATGAGTAGTAGTAAAAACAGAAGCGAAACGGAGTAGAGAAAATGGGATAACTAACAACCGTGCAAGACCTGGAAAAACACCAAACATTTTTAGCAGATAAAATATTTACTGCACATAGAAGAAAGTAATTTACTCTAGAACACTGACATGTAGGGTGTGGAGTAAGGATTTATGGTCTATGAATCAAAATATAAGGCCTTCAGAAGTAACCGACGACAGTGTGTAGGCAATAAAAGAATCTACAAACCATGTCAATAACATGTCTAGTTTGGGGATCTATAACAGCATGTGAGTGAAGGCATTGGGAATGCTGATATCAATACATATTTGGGGGGAAATGTATTCTTCAGCACGATATTAAGCCCATGCTCACTTCTGTGAATATGAAGATTATCAACAAAAAGATTGCCTTTCTTCTCAGAACATTGGTCTGGTTACCACAGAATCACTGTTAGACATACATTAGCTGCACCCATTGTAAGCCAATGGGGTCTGTTGGGTGCCATTGGGATTCATTATAGAACAGATCCAGCACTGCATTCAATTTGTGTTAGGAATAGAAGGAACAACACAAATCTGAACACAGCCTAAAGGTGTCATATAGGGATGAGCAAATCAACTTCGGATGAAACGATTCGCATAAAACTTCGTTCTAATACTGTACAGAGCAGGAGTTCCGTAGAGTATTATAATGTATTGGCTCCGAGACTTTGGGCAATAACTTCATAAATTAATTTCTACTGTAAAAAAACATCATCCGAAGTCGATTCGCTCATCCCTAGTGTCATACACTTCAAATGAGTGTTGACTGATCTCCCTGATTTTGGTGCAATGGCTGACCATATAATGTATATGGAGTTGTCCCGACCTGCAGTTGTTGGGGAAAAGAGGTCAGTCATGGTGGATTTTAACACGTCCAATCCTTTTGTTTTCAAGAGAGATAAGCTGTTGTCAGATGTGTACTAAAGGCATTGTGGACACACAACATACTGAAAAAATATATATAGACTTCTGTGTAACTTTCTATTCAATATTGGTTTTCTTTTTACTGAAGCCGAAGATTGATATCCTATTTAGAAATTCTAAGTTAACAGGAGGGGGGGGGGGGTGTCTTAAAGACCCTCATTTACATACCTAAGCAGAAAATGGCTGCAAAGAGCATCTCTCACTCTGGAGGACCTGACTTGGCCATGCATTACACAAGTCCAAGATTTCAGTGGGGATCATGTAGTGTTTGTTTTCCTCCTGTGGTGTGACTGTAGGGGAATTGAACGGCTGCTGCATGATCCATCTATGGATTGCATCTGATTCCTTAAGGTCACACCAGCAGAATGTAAGACTTTCTGTGATCTTTTAATTATTGAGGACGCATCTAACAAAAAAGAATTGTCCATTGCAGACAACTCTTTTAACATTTGCCCAAGGATAATCTCTGACTAATGCACAGTATTGAAAATAAAGTGGTTCGGGGGGCGGAGCCTAGCGGCGCATGGAGTAAGGCGCACGTCGCATCAGCTCCGGCTAATCATCCTGTATAATTCCCCTTCAGCGGTGGCGATTTTCCCTGAACCTGCTCTGAGAGGCAGGGGACTTACTCCGACGGCGGTCCGGCTCAGTATCCAGCGATTATGCCGGCGAAAAGGGGCAAAACTCCGAGCCGACAGGAGAAGGAAGGCCGCATCCAAGATGGCGCTGGTGAGGAGGACTGGCCTGACTTGCGGTCGGCGGTGAGTCAGGGTGCTGCAGTGCGGCTGGAGCGCTTTGCTCACAAATCACAGCAGTCCCCCAGATATGAATGGGGTTCAAATGATGGCACCCTGACACCATCAGATGAGGGCATAGGGGAGCAGGACGGCCCCAGTGCTGACAGTCAGCAGCTCCTCAACCAGCAGGATGGGGGGGCGGGCAGTAGCCCTTACTGCACTGAAGAAGGCCTACCAGATGACATTACCCCTGAGCCCACTTTAAAAGATGTGATGGCAGCTATTGTTACGTGCAACGCCACACTGAAGTCTATGAACATTAATATTGGAAGCCTAAAAGCTGATATCTCCATTATTCGTCATGACCTACACAAGGTGGCTGAACGCACCTCAGAGGTTGAGAGGAGGGTCTCGGACCTGGAGGATGGGGCTTCTACTCTGCAGAAGGAGAGCCGTACTGCAACAAAAGACATAGCGGCACTGTATGCAAAAACCGATGATCTTGAAAACCGCTCTCGCCGCAACAACATTCGGCTGGTGGGTATACCAGAGAAATCAGAAGGCCCAGATCCTACTGCATTCATTGAAAAGTGGCTTGCGGATAAATTCCGAGATAGAGGACTTTCTGCACTATATGCGGTTGAACGGGCACATCGGGTCCCCACCAGGCCCCTGCCGCCGGGACGCCCACCGCGCCCAATACTCGCTAAAATCCTGCACTATCGCGACAGAGACACAGAGATTACTCGTCGGATGTACAAAAGAAAAGGGCTCGCTTTGTGGACGTTAAAAGGAGGCTGAGAGACTTGCAAGTCCAGTATTCCATGATGTTCCCGGCCAGGCTCAGAGTGGTGGCGTTTGGATCCGCTGTGTTCTTTGAGGACTCAGATGCCGCGGTCAAGTGGCTAGATCAGAATGAGCGTCGCCTTAGGACCCCATCGACAGACACCTGATACTGTTGTTCCAGCTGTGCCTTGGATGTGTTCGATTCCGGACGGATTTTCGGTATCTCCTGGATTAACTACACACCGCTGTTGACATTTCTCTTCTGTCTCTAGCCGGTTGCTGGAGACGGTTCTTGGGTAGAGCGCACGCCCTTGGATGCTCCCCAGTGTTTCATTGTGCCTGCGAGTTGTATTGTGTTGGATGCTGTGCTGCTCCAGGCGCTGTTGGGCCAGGTTCACATTATTGGCCCCAGGTTCTTTAGTAGATCCGGTTATGTTACTTCTGTTTCTTGGGAGGGTAGAGGTGGGTGGGTGGAGGGTAGAGGTGGGTGGGTGGGGGGTAGGGGGAGGGAAGGGCTTATTAAGGGTTACTACTGCCAATTGTGTTAATGATAGTAGGTTGATGATGTTGAAACGTACAGTCCTTATCCACCTGGAGGTGGGATGCGAGAAAATGATGGGAGACTATGCTCTGTTGACTAACCTTGCTTTTTCTTACAGCTTGCGGGACTCGGAGATGTGTGAGGCTTTAACCTACTTTTATTTTTGTATACACTCTTATGGGATCTGGTGTAAGAATACTTAGCTGGAATGTGAGGGGAATGGCAGATGCTACAAAAAGACACGGTTTATTTCGCTACTTATCCAGGTATCAGCCAGCAATAATATGCTTGCAAGAAACGCATATGACCAAACAATCTGTACATGTACTGCAAAAGCCGTGGTTGGGATACTCGGTGCATTCTGTCTTCTCCTCGCATTCCAGGGGCGTTAGTATCCTGGTCCATAAAAATATCAAATTTGAATGTCTCAGAGTGTGTGTGGATGAGGAGGGAAGGTTTATAGGGGTACATTGTGTGGTCCAAGGGATGAGAATGGTGTTGGCGACAATCTATATACCTCCACCATTTTCCTCTGTACCTTTAAGAAAGCTTCTGGGATTTATGGCAGAATTTTCTGAGCTTCCAATGCTAATAGTGGGTGACTTTAATAACGTGCTCAATGGTTCGCTAGATAGATGCCAGGTCACACCTGGTGCTGGTAATACTGGTGAAACTCCGTTCGCGAGACTACTGAGGGAAGTAGGTTTGACGGACATTTGGAGGGAGACCCACCCCCTGGACAGGAAGTACTCGTGCTGCTCCTCGACCTATGGCTCCCTATCGCGTATAGATATGGGTTTGGTGAATGCTCCCATGTTCCCAATTGTACGAAACTCAGAGTATCTTACCAGGACCCTATCGGACCACTCCATATTTAGTGTCAGCCTTGATATTTCTGACACAGCCAGACCGGGGGCAAAATACTGGCGCTTGAACGCTTTCTGGTTAACACTGATGGGCGATACGTCTGTTCCGCTTCATTCCCTTAGGGAATACTTCCGCCTAAATGAGGGAACTGCATCTCCGATAGTGGTTTGGGAGGCAATGAAGGCCTTTCTCAGGGGCTCCCTAATTAAATCAATCAGTCAGATTAAATCTAAATCTAGAGAGCTCGACTTACAAAAACATGAGAATATGAAGACTGCGGAGGAAGCCTTTGTGCTGTCCCCATCTACCATAACAAGTAATGCTTTAAAGGCTAGGCAAGAGGAGCTGCGATGTCATCTTTTAGAGGTAGCGGAGAGGAAACGGCTCTTCTACAAACAACAATTTTTTGCAGAGGGGGAAAGTGTCGGTCATATGCTCTCGGTTATTGCGAGAGCTCAGCAGGGCTCGCAATGTCTTGCTGGCTTGTTAGATTCCAATGGCATCTTGAGGCGTGATACTGAAAATATCTTAAATATACTAAATAACTTTTACTCCTCGCTATATACTTCTAAAGTGTCATGTTCGGATGAGGAGATTGACGCCTTTTTGAGTACGTTGGATCTAGTTGTCAGTGGAAGATAGCATGCGGTTAGAGGAGCCGATTGAGCTGGAGGAGCTTAAGGCGGCGTTGGGTGCTATGGCTAATGACAAAGCGCCAGGGTTGGATGGGCTCCCAGCGGAGATATATAAAACCTTTGCGGAAGTGCTGCTCCCGGAACTTCTGAAGGTACTTAATTATTCTAAGGAAAGGGGGGAATTGCCTCCGTCTATGCAAGAGGCGCTTATAGTCGTCATCCCTAAACCAGACAAGGATCATTCTCTCCCTGACTCATATAGACCGATCTCTTTACTCTCCACTGACGTTAAGTTGCTTGCGAAGGTATTGGCTACGCGTCTATCTAAAGTAATTTTGTCCATCATACACTCTGATCAAACTGGCTTTATGCCTCAGAAGTCTACGTCAATTAATATAAGAAGAGTGTTTGCTAGTATTCAACTCCCAGCTGACAATGTTGGAGATAGAGCAATCCTTTCGCTGGACGCGGCCAAGGCCTTTGACAGCATTGAATGGCGTTTCCTGTGGAGAGCTATGGCACATATGGGGTTTGGAGAGGAGTACGTATCCTGGGTTCGAGTGCTGTATTCTAGTCCCAAAGCATGTATTAGGGCGAATGGGGGGGTGTCCCCCAAGTTCTGTTTGGGCCGTGGCACTAGACAGGGGTGCCCGTTGTCGCCTCTGCTATTTGCAGTTGCGATTGAGCCTCTTGCTGCAGCGATTCGCAGGTCTTTAGACATTAGAGGGTTCCAATATGGCGCAGTCAATAATAAAGTGGCGATGTATGCAGACGACACTTTGCTTTTTTTAGGTGACACGGGTCCATCCCTGACAGCGGCTATGACAATTTTAGATCGCTTTGGTGCCCTGTCTGGTCTGACTATAAATTGGGGAAAGTCAGCAATTATGCTGCTGGACGGGCAAGCGCAGTCGCAGGTTGTGCGAGAAAGGAACATTCCATGCGTAGTATCCTTTAAGTACTTGGGTATACATGTATCCCCCAGACTTCGGGACTTTGAACGCCTTAATTTTGTACCGATGGTTACTAAGTTTAGGAATAAAATTAAGGCGTGGTGTAAACTATTCCTATCAGTGGCAGGAAGAGCAAACCTTATTAAAATGGTGTTGATGCCCCAGTTACTTTATATTTTGCATAATTCCCCGGTCTGGCTGTCAAAGTCTAAATTTGATCAGATTAATGCTATTTTTAGGGAACTCATCTGGCGCAAGGGTCAACCGAGAATTAAACTTGAAACGCTGCAATATCCTAAAACGGAAGGGGGCCTTGCAATACCGAACCCATGGGTATATTTTCTAGCTGCACAATGCCAGCACTTTAAAGGGTGGAGGGACCTGGAGCCGAATGAGGTGACGTGTCAGTTGTTTACACATCACTTGCCATCTAGAGACCTAATGTTACTCCTGGAATCTGGGGGTACCGGGAGAAGTGGTCCGATGGGAGATCTCGGGTATTTGATGCAATGTACGTGGAACAGGGTTAAGCAGCTGAGGGGAATTGTTGGCAGTACGGAATATACTCCACTGTGGGGCAATCCTGCGCTGCCGGAATTCCTTTCTTTGACGGATTTCGAGTATGGAAAAGGAAGGGGATCCTGAGATTAGGCCACCTTCTGGAAGATAAAAATTTCTTGCCCTTCTCCAGGCTGCAAGAAATATATCAGCTACCTAGGAACCATTTCTATAAATACCTTCAAGTGAGACACGCATTTAACTCCACATTTAGGGGTCCGACTGAGATCGCTGGGAGAGATATCGCTCTACATCAGATTCTGTCCAAAGGGGTGAAAAGAGGGATGATTTCCATTATATACAAATTGCTGTTAGATAAGTTTTTGCTATTACACCCGCTGATGGCTAGGGGCAAGTGGGAGAAAGGATGTGGGCGAACTAACGGATGTTCAATGGTCTGACATACTGGAGGCAATACCTCTTTCCTCCTTGAGCGAGGGACGTAAACTCTCGCAGCTGTTTATAGTCCACAGGGTCTACAAGACACCGGTGTTTTTGTTCCGCATAGGGTATAGACCTACAGCTGACTGTCCAAGGTGCTCGGTGGAATCTGCGGACTTGATACATATGCTGTGGAAGTGCGAGAGGCTGGGGAGGTATTGGGAAATGGTAACTCAAACTATACATGACGTATATAAGGTACGGGTACCGCTTGATCCTAGAGTGTGCGTGTTGGGTCATGTTTCTGAACTTGCTACTAGCCAGGTGTATAAAATAGCGATAGGCAGAGTGCTATACGTAGCTAGAAAGTTAATTGCCTTGCATTGGATACAGATAGCTCCGCCCACCTTACGTGAATTCTTGGGTACAGTAGACACGATGTTAGTATACGAGCGGATGGTATTCCGGAAGCGTGGATGCCCATCAAAATTTGACATGCTATGGGAGCCTTGGCTGTTGTTTCGACGTTTGAATAACAATGTCTAGTATTATACTTTTGTACTTCTATACTACAGTGGGATGGGAGGGGAAGGGAGGGGGGAAGGGAGAAAATTGGAGTGTTACTAATTGTTTAGTAGTCTAAATGATGTCAGCAATACAAGAGTTGTATTTATATATCCTTTTTATTTATGATATGTACAACTGTGTATGTAAATGGTATATGCTCAATAAAAAAGGAACTGATTCAAGAAAATAAAGTGGTTCAGTTAGGTAATAAAGTAACATTTAGTAGGCCAGAGGAGAATTTGTTCCTGGACATAGCCATGATAACCAGTGTGAAAACATCTCTTATTTACATTGCTGGCTGCATTCAGAGAATTCAAAAATAGGCCCGAAAACAAATAAGATTTATACTACAAAGTTACTTTTTTTGTCATTTCATGAACCTCTTCAACTGATAAGTAAAATTACCTTTTAACTAAAAAGAAATTATTTATATTTTTCAGATTGATATAATCCTAACTGGACAGTTTAAAGGAACACTAAATTGTGAATCTGAAAAACAGGGACACCGGCCATGTGCTTTCCGCATTTTGCGGACCGCACATGGCCGGCACTTTAATAGAAATGTATTTTCTTGTCCGTGTCTGCGGACAAAAATAGGACATGTTCTATTTTTTTATGGAACGAAAGTGCGATACAGAACAGAAGTACGGATACGAACAGCACGCTGTGTGCTGTCTGTATCTTTGGCAGCCCCATTAAAAATGAATGGGTCCGCACCCGTTCCACAAAATTCCGGAACGGATCCGGACCCATTTTGCGGACGTGTGAATGGACCCTAAGGAACATAAAAATGCCCATAGAGAAATATATAAATAAATCTTCTCTATGTGGCCCAGCCATGGATCACCCATGTCCCCCACCACCTTTATCGTCCACCTCCGCACTGTCCTGCGCTAGGCTGTAAGACAACCCTCTGAAGCAGGAGCCTTCTTTCTCTACCTTGTGTACAGTGGGAAAAATGCCCACCTCTCTGTCTAAGTCACACCCTTTGTTCACTAGAAAAAAATAAAACAGATCAGTAGGAAATGAACCCTTGTCTACTCTGCAGAATTTCTACAGGACTGGTTCAGGGGCATTAAGAAAATCCTGCAGACTGTGTGGTTGCGAGATTATCTCCTGTTTACCTTTATTATTCATTTCTAGGTTTAGTGCTCCTTTATTATAATGCCATAAAAGAAAAGGGAATGCTTTTATCATGATGATATTTTAGATATACTGTAGCATTCTACAATTATTCTATCACTGCTGTGCTGTAATTATAAGGTGTGCAGAGGTTGCGGTGCCGCCCAGTCTCTATAGTCTGAGTGGGCCAAAAAGGTCCTGCTGCCTTAATGAGTACTATAATATATGTGTGATAGTTGGGGGTCCTCTTACCGCTTGTGTATTGTAAATCACTGTAATGTAAAGGTTTTATTGTGGCTGCACAAGCACTGATAAAGACTATGGAAAGTATGGGAAGTGTTACCTGCAATGAACCTCTCAGGCCTGTCCTTGTATTACCCTAAACTGAATTGGGCGGATGTAATGAGTAATACGACTTTTCTGTCTCTCTCCATATAGTAATAGACAGTTATAAACGGTTCACATTATTACTCACAGCTGCTTGGTGTGCCTTGCGGAATTCATTTCTTAAGATATTTGTGAATAGTTGGCTCAAGGATCTCCTTGGCACTCCTAAAGAGTGACACGTTAAAGGGGGTGTTTGAGAGTAGAAAAACATGGAATCTGTCTTCCAAAGACAGCACCATTCATGTCCATAGACTGTGCCTGGTATTGCAATTCACTCTAGACACAGCCCATGAACAAGATTGCCTTTGGTTCTGGATGTACTCATGGAAAAACTTATAGCACCTCTTTAATAGCACATACTTGGAACATGACCAGGCTGGTAATAATCTTGGTTGCTGTTGGTGAGCAGACCACATATTCATGGTTGGTCTCTATTCAGTTTAATAGGTTGTGCAATGTGCTCAGTAAGCACCCTCACAGCGTGACATGGACAATGGGCTACAGCCGACACATTCTTGCCAGAGTCTTAATGATCCCCTTGTCTTTTCTATTCCTAGACCCACCTACTGACAGCTACCCATGTCTTCTCCTTACACTGTAAGCCTAAGTCCCACGATAATGCCAGCCACAGTGTCCCCAAATAAAGCCAGTCAAAATATCCCCTTGTCCTCCCGTGCTGTTTATATCCCCAATAATTCCAAAATGCCACTTTATAGTATACCCACTTACACTGGCAGCCACTACACATTTTACCTACTTGGCTTTGTTGGCATTTTCTAGTGGAGCAGTATGGATTGGTATTGCTAGTTAGTTTATAGGAGTTGTCCCTATTGTTGACAAAAAAAAATAAAGGAGGGCCTGGATCTGAATACTTTTGTATTTGCATGTAAATAAATATTTTGTATAGCCACTGAGTTATTCAATACAATCTGTATAGCACCACCTGAGTTAGCACTCTTCCTTATTTCCCTGTCCACCTCACTGAGGTGGACGTGCGTGCTCAGTTCCATCCAGAGGGCGGATTGGGAACTCAAAGTGGCCCTGGAAAAAATGTAGAAGTGGCCCCATGTTGTAGGCTGAGCCAAACTGGTAGAAGGCATGGCCAAGCCAAATAGGTGGGGTCAGAAAACCAGCCTGTTTTGCACTTTAGTGACCAAGCAATATTTTCCATTTTTTCATTGTCGTGTTCCATTATTTATTTATTTTATGTTACTTATGTAAATAACATCACTACCTTCCTTCAGCCCCTCCAACACACAGTCCCATGTAAATAACATTACTACCCTCATTTCAGTCATCTCCAACATAAAGTCCCATGTAAATAACCACTTCCCTCACTTCAGTCCACTCCAACATACAGTTCCACATAAGTAGCATCACTTTCCTCACTTCAGCCCCCTCCAACATATAGTCCCATGTAAATAATAAAACGCCTCTCCATTTAGCCCCTCCAACATACAGTCCCATATAAAAAGCATCGCTTCCTTCACTTCAGCCCCATCCAATATACAGTCCCATACATGTACTGTAAGTAAAATCACTCCCTTCCTTTCAGTCCACAACATAGAGCCCCATGTAAAAAGCATTACTTCCCTCATTTCATCTCTCCTCCAACATACACTTCCATTTATCTAATATCACTTCCCTCATTTCAGTTCCCTCTAATATACAGTCCTATGCTCCATCCACATACCAACCTGCAGCAACCCATTCCTCTCTTCATCAACATGCAGTCTGGTGGCCCTGCCCATTAGACCTCTTTCTGTGACACTATACCTACCAAGAGCAATGCTATTCTCGTCACGACCCACACATTATAGCAGCGCTGCCAACGGCCTGTGATGTATATTATATGCATTGCCGCTCTAATGGGCCACTGTCACCCGGCCTCACTTACATTGTGGCTTAATGACAATGATAGCACAGCAGGGTCCCTGCAATACCTCACAGGCCGGTGGCTGCTCTGCTGTTCTGTCATTATTTTGTGTATGATAATGACAGAACAATAGGGCTGCCGGCGACTTGCGATGTGTATGGCAGAGACACTGCTTCACTGTCATTATAATGTGCCTATACTGAACTTGGTAGGTCAGCTTAGGTTAGCATTCTTGTAGGTCTCTGTTTACCACAGCAGTATTCTACTAAGGCCTTCCCCAGCCAACAGTACAGACACCTACAGGGAAATGGTCTATCTAGAGCATCTTGCAATGGTTCCAGTGCCACCTCTGGTTAACGGCTCTGCTCAGACATGGCATTTCTAAGCAAAAAACGCAGCCAGCGCAGGCCAAGATGAATGGGCAAAAGTTTACTACCCAACAAGATCTCTGCATAGGCAGCTCTAGCATGGTGGCTGGCCGGACCCAACTCAACTCTGGCAGACCATGCAGTGGTATTTTCTGGCTGAAACCCAGCATTTATGCCGGAAAGCCACTGAATCTCATTATGGTCAATATGGACCAGCGGTGAACTATTAAATCTGGATCCAGTGAACTCCAGCAGGCAGTTCTCTGCTGGAACAGCCTGCTGGATAAGTTCATCGAAGATTTCAGTTTTGACTTAGCTCAACCACCGATGGCGGTACACCATCACCCAGGGCCCAGTGGTGACATGATACCCTTTCATGCCACCAGGAGGATGTTCGCCGCGATGTTACTGCCCACTGGCTGTGGTACATCCTTGTGCTTTGCTTGTTAGCCCTGTTTCCGGCATTTATGTAGCTCTATTTGTTCTGGCTACTAACACTAGGAGCCTCTATTGTTAGCCCCATTGGGTTGAGCATTTTGCTGCATTGCACGGTTGTCTGATGTCTTAAAACCCCCCCTCTCGCAGCTATTGACTGACTTAAGCTGGGGGTGTATATTTATTCATTTTTGTCAAGCTAAAACTACATTTGAATTTGTTGTTTACTCAGCCCTGCTGATTACTATTTTTGATCTCCCCTGAAGACTTCATGAGAAAGAAACGTGGCACGTCGGGAGCGTGGCACCTTTAGTAGGGTTTGACTAGGGACTCCGCCCAGGTATAGGGACAGGTATCCGGACGGGGTCGCCCCTTTCGGGGTGGGTGCTCTGTGTAGATAGGTAGGGCCTCGCAGTTCCCCTCCCCTGGATAGGGTCTATAGGGTTAGCGTGTTCTCGGCTGTTTATCTGCACAGAGTCACGATTGTTTGGCACCAAGTGACCGGTCATCACCACCAGCGAGATCACCGTTGCCTTTGGGTCCAGCTACACCACAAAGACCTGGGTGACACTGCATTTTCAAGATCTGCACGTTTTGATCCAGCCGACCCTTTATCGTCTATGGGTGAGCTTGTTCCATTTTGATCTTTTCATTTCTGATAATTGCTATTTTCTTAGCCAAAGTTTAGTAGATGGTGTATTACCTGGTCACTATCGGATTGTTGTGTATGTGCACTGTCTATAGGTTCGCTTCACTTCTTTGTGAGTGCATTTTTATGATATAACCATTAAAGGTTAAGTTTTATCCCCCTTAGTCCCGTCAAGGGATTGGTTCATATATTAGCTCAACCACCCCCTTACAGGTACACTGACACCCAAAGAAACATTAACTCTATGTATACACACGCATGACAAAACAAGTCTTCAAGACAAAGTTCAGGTTACTGCAACATATTTGACATGTTCTTGCTCAGATTTGTACATATCTATTTGCATATATTTTTGCAGAAATACCTTTGCCCTTCCCAGGTGTCATCTACAAGATTAGATAATTTTGTATTTTGAACTGTGAGAAGTTCTGTGGAAGTCATATATTGCACATAGCTCCCATTCCTGTACCCCTTGTTACACACAGCATTGGTGTTTACGTGTGTAAAGAGTTCACTGTCAGGGCTGTGTTAGGACAAAGTTTACTGACTTGTTCCCAGTAACCGAATGCAAACAAATAGGAGAAAAATAGCCAAGTCTGCATTAACTGTTTGATTCCCTTTCACTGCACCATGTTTATCTTTCCCTTACGGAGGAATGTATGCAGAGTTTTTCTCATGTGCTCCTACTGAGGTCTACGAATGCAGATTTCCTTTGGTTTCATGGAACGGTTTCTTCAAATTCAAGGGGTTATATAGCAAAATGTATTTTGGAGGCTAATAAGATGTTGTCTAGTGTAGAAAATCCACTTATACCCTATTAGGAATTTATGAGTTACCACAGGAGGTGGAAAGTGTCTACAAAGAGTGTCTCATGATCTGAAGGACCTGTCCTGTCCTGTCCTGTTGTGTCCTGCATTATGCAAACACATAGCTGTGGTTTACCTGATTAAAACACTTTTTCTTTTGTTCATCCGAGGCTCCGTTCCTAAATGATACTTCTTCTTAGAAAAAGTTAGGCCTTTGGTGCAATGAGGGAACCACCGTTGCTTTTGTTGCCCCATGTCCATTGCTTTTGTTACCCATCAGGTGAACCACAGCTATGAGACTATGCAAACCGTTGAATAGGGAGGACATCCCAGTGTAGTTTGCCTCCTATTCCAGTGTGACAGTGGTCATCAAGTTACTGTGTATCATGGAGGCAAAATATACTTAAACTGTACCATTCAAACCACAATTGTTATGCAACTTTTCCCAGCAACATTGGAGTCCATCAATTGTAGAACCGTATAACTTTGAAACTAAAGGGTTATTGTCGTCCAGAAGCACCAAAAGCCGAGTGAACAAGGTTTTCCTGCCCTTCAATGGTAGCTAAATATCCTGTGGCTTTTGTTGCTTTCCTGCAACCTACCAGAAATGACAAATACCCACCTACAGAAGCCCCTACTCCAGATACACCCCTTAACAAAAGTATTAAACTGTTCTTCAGTTCATTCAAGGTTCACCATTTGTGGGGCAATGCATGTATGATGAAATATAATGAAACTTTCAGGTGAAGGGACATTAATATTTCTTGACCACTACTAGGGATCAAAGTATCTTATGGCCATTGTTTAAGCAAGATAGTGGTACGGTATAGTATAATGATTGAGTCCACATCTACTGTATATAAAGTGTTCCAACGAGCCTGACAAAATACTCTTGTTATTCTGGGGGTCTATGCCCACAGTTGTCCCACTCCTCCATGAGGGCACAGGTGCCACATCACTCACTGCCAGCAGTCCAGATCCACTGCTCCTTCTCTTTTCAGCAGCAGGCCCGGGTGCTGGTGTACCACATGCAGGCCGCGGGCTACTACTTTTGCCATCAGTCAGTGTTACCCAGTGTTTTACCATTAAGTATGTACTGGTAACATGTATTTTTCCTTCACATGTGCATAACCTTACATTTGTCAGTGTTAAACCTCATCTGCCATTTCTCCACCCAAACCTCTAATCTATCCAGATCCATCTGTAGCAGTATACTGTCCTCTTCCTTGTTAGCTACTTTACACAGTTTAGTATACCAAGGGGAGAAAAACAGAACTGGATCGCACATTTACAATGCTATGCTTAGATCTAATTAAACTCACTTCTCAGCACAATATTGAAGTGTACAGCCCCAAATACTGCATGCTATACAAGAAGTATTAGTGTTCTGACAAAAAAGGCGCAGCACAGTGCGGTGACAAAGCGGCACTGCCCTAGTAGGTGGCAGGACCCAGGAGTCAAACAGCAACCCTGTTGTCTGACAATGCCACCCATGGCACTGGGTCCCACCAACCCACCATATAAGTGGTAATTGACCTGCAGTTCCTGATAGCAATGGACATGTTATGTTAGACAACTGTTCACATGGTGCAGTACTGCGTGGTGGCCTTTGTTTTTGTGGTGCTGTACACTAATGCCTCTTGTACAGGATGCAGTATAGGGGGCTGTACTCTTTATTATTGCGATGAGAAGCAAGTTTAATTAGATCTAAGCATAGCATTATGCATATCCAGTTCTGTTTTTCTCCCATTGGTTTACACAGTTTAGTGTCATCTACTGTGCAAGCCTTCTACAAGATCAATAATAAATATATTAAAGAGAATAGGGCCCAATAATGGCCCCTGTGGTACTTCACTAGTGACAGCAACACAATCTGAGTGTGTAAACGTTAATAACCACCCTCTGTTTTCTATCATTGAGCCAGTTACTTACCCACATACAGACATTTCCCCCCAGTCCAAGCTTTCTCATTTTATATACTAACCTTCTATGTGGTACAGTATTAAATGCTTTGGAGAAGTCCAGATATACAACATCCTTTGATTCGCCACGGTCAAGTCTAGAACTTACCTCCTCATAGAAACTGATTAAATTAGTTTGACAAGACCAATCCCTCATGAAGCCATGCTGATATGTCATTATTTGCTTATTTTCATTTAGGTACTCCAAGATAGCATCTCTTAGAAATCCTTAAAACAGTTTACCCACGACAGATGTTAAACTTACCGGCCTATAGTTTCCAGGCTCTGTTTTTGGACCCTTTTTGAATATTGGCACGACATTTGCTATACGCCAATCCTATGGAACATATGTATCAATATACAGTCCTTAAATATCAGAAATAAGTGTCTGGCTATTACATTACTTAATTTTCTTAGGATACGTAAGTGTATGCCATCTGGTCCCGGCGATTGGTCTATTTTAATATTTTTAGACGCTGCTGTACTTCTTCCTGGGTTAAACAGGGCACTTTTAATGTGGAATTTACTTTTACTTTCTGCATTTCATCTGACAGTTTATTTTCCTCAGTGAATACAGTGGAGAAAAAAATATTTAATAGCTTTTCTTTCTCCTCATCGCTGTCTGCAACTTCCCCCTCAGCACTCTGTAAAGGGCTGACACCTTCATATTTAAACTTTTTACCATTTATATAATTGTGGGGTTAGTTTTACTCTCTTTAGCAATGAATCTCTCTGTCTCTTGTTTGGCTGCTTTTATTTGTCTTTTACATATTCTATTTTTTTCCTTATAGTTTTTTAATGCTTCCTCGCTACCCTCCTGTTTTAGTGATTTAAATGCTTTCTTTTTTTGTTTTATTGCTTTCTTTACAATTCTACTTATCCACATTGTTTTTTTCTTGTTCCTTACCCTTTTATTCCCATAAGGTATGTACCTCTCACAATTTGAGTTTAGGATGCTTATAAAAATATCCCATTTTCTGGCTGTATTTTTATTTTTGAGGACTTTGTCCCAGTTAGTTAGGCCAATGGACTCTCTTAGTTGACAAAATTGTGCTTTTTTTAAGTTTGGTATTTTTGTTCCTCCCTGAAGAAACATTCTTTTGAATGACAGTTGGAAGGTTATTATTTTATGGTCACTATTTCCCAGGTGCCCCCAACTTGCACATCTGTTGTTAGTTCTATTCTGTCTATAATAATTATATGATTAAGGATTTTACACGGTTTGCCACCATTGGAATATATAGTTTTACTGATTATAATGTATTTATATATTTCTTTTCTTTCTGTTGGGTTTGATTAAATAAATAAATAAATATTATTATCACAATTTTGGGTTTTTAGGTCAATCATGGTCATAAAATTTATATTTATGTGAGCGTTGTAAGTTGCACATGAGCGTAGGTATGCACACACATGTATTAGCAGTGACTAATTGATACACACATATTAATATATATTTCTTTGGTGTTTTTTCAAAGATGTTAATGATTTATTTATTCAGTGTCATCCGAGCAATAATTGCTCAGTATAAAGGTTCTTTTTTCTTTTTTCAAATTAATTTTATGGGTAAGTATTACTCACCCGCATGTTCACTTCACTTTTCACTTTTTTCACGTTTTTTTTTTTTTTTTTTTGAGATTCACATTTAATTTTTTTTTTTATTATACACACTTCTTTTTGCGCTAGCGTTTATTACTCACAGCCCCCTTATGTGTTTTTTATGAATCCTTTTGGAATGCTTTTTGAATCCATTATATGCAATACAGTCTGGTTTTCTTTTGCGGTCACATGACCGGGCTGAATCGGGCGGCCGGATCATGTGGCCATGACGTCACACCAGGTCCTAGCCCCGAGATGTGCTGTATAGTGTTTGAATGCGGGAAGGCACAGTGGTCATGTGCCTTGATCAGGTGACTAATTAGGTGACGCTATGTCCACTCTCCGCCCCCTAATCTCCGGTGTTCAGCGTTCATTTCATTGAGACAGTATTTAAACGGCAACCTCCCCTGTACCGTCTACCTCCTGACGAAGCCTATGGGCGAAACGCGTAGAGGCAGGTGAGGTGACATATGGTAGGGTTGTACTTTTCAATGCATGGCAATCTGCTTTCAATGTTTTAGGCATGACTGCAATCTATTTTGCTATACTTTAATTGTACTGGCACAATCTTTCTGGGCATGTCTGCACTTTAGCTCTGGGGTTTTTTTCTCCCCCGTGAGCAAAATACTATGTAAAAACTGAGCCAATTACTTGTCCCCTTGTGGGTGAGGTACTGTATACTAGGACCTCATATTTCAATGCGTGGCAATCCACTCTTTATATTGTCGATATGTTTGCACTTTATTTGCGCGATTCTTAATTGTCATAGGCATACTGCCTCGGCACTTTGCACTTTATTTTTGGGTAATTTTCTCGCTAACAAATACTATGTGCAAACTTATATGACTATTTAGACGTGTAAACTATAAAATAATTCCTTTGTAAAAAAAAAAAAACACTTGTTTTATAGATTTGCGATTTGTCAGAGATGTATGATTGTGCTTGTAACACATTGTCATGTTCATTTTATTATGGGGAATATTAAAAAGTGTTTCGGTACATAAGAAAATATTTGCTCTTTCGGGTATTTACATACGTGTAACTTTGACCCATATTTTGTATTTCTTTACCCCACTGGATGTTGTTCGTATATGTATATCTTTTTTTTTTTTTTTTTTTTTTTTTGCTTAAATTAAATTAAATAAACTTATCTACTTATGATTATGGTGGAATTTTGTGAATTATTGGGCATACACACTGTTGGTATTTTGTAGGTGCGGTGTTAGTTCTATTGGTTAATACTAAGTCCAGTATGGCCGACCCTCTGGTTCCTGAACCAGTTGGGAACCTGTTTCATTTATGAGTTATACAGGTTTCAGTTTACAGTCTACAGTATATCTGGGTAGTTGAAGTTCCCCATAATAACAATCTCATTATGATTTGCCGCCTCGTCTATCTCGTTTAGTAATAGATTTTCTGTGGACTCTGGTATATTAGGTGGCTTATAATAAACTCCTATTAGTATTTATATTTCTACCCACAGTCACTCCACATATTCATGTCCCTCATTTATATCTACCTGAAGTGTGGGCTTTAGACAGGACTTTACATAAAGGCAAACCCCTCCCCCTCTCTGGTTTTGACGATCCTTTCTAAATGGACTTTAACCCTGTGTGTTAACTGCCCAGTGATAGTTATCATACAGCCATATCTCAGTTATTCCCATTATGTCATAGTCCTCCTCACACATTACTTATTCCAGTTCCCCAGTTTTACTAATCAAGCTTCAGGCATTAGTGTATATACAATTGTGAGGTTTATGTATATTTCTTTACCCTAAACTTTTTCTTATTAACTGTTCTAGTTCCTTCTTCAATTCCTCCCCAGTTCCATTACATCGCCCCAGGTCTCTATCTGCATCTTCCACTCCTATAATGTAATTATCCCCCCCTCCCCCAGTCTCTAGATTAAATACTCCTCCAACCTTCTAGCCATCTCCCCCCCCCCCCCCCATTGAGGTGCAGCCCATCCCACGATAGAGCCTGTAGCCGAATTCGGCCCAATTCTCCAGGAACCCAAACCCCTCCTTCCTACACCAGTTCTTGAGCCCCTTGTTAACCTCCCTAATCTCCAGCTGCCTTTCTTGTGTGGCTTGTGGTATTTCGGAAAACACTACCTTTAAGGTCCTTGCCCTAAGTTTGTGATCTAAAGCCCTAAAATCATTTTTAAGGATGCTATACCTACCTCTAACTTGTCATTGGTTTCAATATGGACCATGACTGCTGGATCTTTGCCAGCCCCTCCCAGTAATCTGTCAACCTGATTCACGATATGTTGAACTCAAGTGCCAGGAAGACAACACACCATTTGACGATCCCGGTCTTTGTGACAGATCACCCTATCTAGTAACCTAGTTTATGAGGCTGAAAAAAGACATCTGTCTATTCAGTTCAGCCTGTTATCCTGCAAGTACCCCTAATAATTGAGTCTCCCACTACTAGCACCTGTCTGGCCTGCCCTGCTCTCCTGGTTCCCTGCTTACTGAAGCTGACATTCTCCTGACTGGCCAAGGAATTGTCTGGCTGCAGCAGTGCTCTAACTGAACTAGCATCCCCCTTATCTGCCAACCTTGCAAACTTGTTGGGATGTGTCAGATCTGGATTAGCCTCTCTGGCACTCTTCCCACTACCCCCCTTTCAGCTATCTTCTTTACTTTCCTGAGCCTCCATGCTACCACTATCCTCCACATCTACCCCATAGAGTGCCTGCTCAGTGACCAGCAAACTCTTTTCCAAATTGCCAACGCTTCTCAGTGTTGAAACTCACCCAGTTAGATACACGATGTATGATTCCAAACAAGTAATTTGCTCACATTTTGAACAAAGATATGCACCCTCAAACGGCTGTTCCAGGACTGCATATATTAGACAAGATGTGCACTGGACTGCACTGATAATAATGGAACTCATACTAATGGGAATTACGCAAGAAAGAGGAAAGAAAAAATACAATACAGTTCAGGGATAAGCAACTGACTTACTGTAGTCCCCTCCTAAAGTCCCTGAATCTCAAGTAACGTCATTTAAAATCACACACTGGAAATCAAACAATCGAACGCTCACAAACTTGTGTTGTTTGTCTACTTGTATAGGTGCTACTCCCAAACAACTTCAAACCAGACTGCTTTTTTTCCCCTCTGGATTAAGAGGACTGAGCTGCCCTCAAGACTGGCTATTTAACTTCTCCTAATTTGACAGCCACACCCTAATTACTCAACTGTGCAACACCCTGGAGAAGGAAGAGAAAAAAAAATTAATCCCAGTATACTCTCAGCTGCTATGCAATAAACCTGGCAGCAAAAGGAAGTCACAGTGTATAAACTATACTACACTGCTCTGACTTAATATAGACTTGGTATAGAGTACAATAAAGTCAGGCACAGCTACTTAGCAATGCACAAAAATAATATAGCAGCCTCTCACAGATACTCCCTCACGTAATCTAAAGTCAAACACTTAATACAAACACACACTTAAAATCAAACATGTGAGAGCTCACAAACTTGTGTTGTTTGTCTGCTTGCATAGCTGCTCTCAAACAACTTCACACCAGACTTCTTTTTTTCCCTCTGGATTCAAATGCTTTTTTCATCTGGTTTCCTGATCTCTTAATGCTTCACATCCCTTGTGGTTTAGCAGCCAATCACACGGGACTATTCCAAAAAGTAGCGGTCTGGTGGCAATCCTGCAGCCAAGACCAGATCTCTGTATAGGGTTAATGGGTGAAAACCAGAGGGCTGCCAGGATAACGCCCTCAGGAATAGCACAAAGCCAAACCTGTTGTTTGGCACAGTGGGTCAAAAACCACAGTCTATAACAATTCTTGCTTTTTAGCTTCTACATGATTTATCTTTCTTTTAAGAGCATAACTTGTGTTGCATATGAATGTTCCAAATATAAGACCGCATTTGGCAAAAATAATTGAATATTTCATCATTTATGTAAGATTGTCTGATGTCATCTTTCTTTTCACCATTGTACCTTTTCTTTTCTTCTGCAGGTATTACTTTACAGTGAACAAAACTCAGAGTGCAGTAACCATAAGAGTGACTCCCTGTGAATCGCCAATCTTGTGGACTGTGTCTGTCCTCTCCACTCAGGGTATGATGTGAGAAGTAATTATAATCTCATATAGACAGGGCATTAAAGGCGATGTACAACTTTGGTGGCATTTTTTTTATTTATTATTGCATTGTACTCATTTTGAGCTAAAAATATATTTTTTAAATGGTCTTTATTAAAAATGATGAGCTGTTAGTAGCAGGATCTGTATTTTCTCTTTGCTCTATTATGCAGGGAGCTGCTGGGCTCCTTATCTCTGATCTCTGGCCTGATAAACATTAAAGCTTAGTTCTTATCTTACTGATAAAAATGTGGCTTAAATAAGTATTTATGACCTTTTAGTAATTTAGAGATAACTATTAGATGACCTTCAGGCACAGCTAGAAAAACAGTTAACCATTTGTGACAGAATGGCTCAATATTTTTAATTTAGCTTAAAATCAGTACAATGCAATCATTAAAAAAATTGTCCCTGAAGGTGTTCATAGCCTTTAAGACTGGTGCATATTAGCAATTATCAGTATATGATGGAGGGCATCCTAACTTTGGATGCAATGTTCTCTGTCCATACACTCTGTAAACCATGAGGAAACCATATTCCAACAGCAATACACATCTTGTTTTGCATAAGAGAGAATGGATGAACTAAACATGTTGTCTGGCACTAGTAAAAGGGAATTAACTTTTTCTTCCAATAACTGTAACCCACTATTGTCTTTGCTGAGTCTGGTAATGCAACTCAGTGTTCATGGGCAAGAGTGGTGCAGTTTCTGGGGGGAAAAAATCCATCTCTGGAGCCTGAGGAGGTGAGTAAAGCAATTGACAGCAGGTATTAACCCCTCAGTTATCTAAACTATTGAGGAAATGGGTATTAATGGGTATTACAATAAACCAACAAAGAAGCAAAGATTATTCCTTCCACTATTCTCATCCACCAAGAAAGCAGTTTTTTCCCCTGTATTACACTAGATCAACAGGGAACCAACCATAAACCCCAACACTTCTCTAGACCACCAAGAATGGTGATCTTATTTCTGTCCTGAACCACAAAGGAGGTAGATGTTAACTTCTCCAGTCCCTTAAGGGCATTTTACACAAGGTGATAATCATTCCCAACCATTGGCCAGTGTAAATGTGCAGTAAGCAAACAATAAAAGATAACTAATTTGTTGTTGATTGCATCTTTTATACTGAACCAAAAATTATAGATTGCACACAGTACATCCATTTGAAGACAACCTGCTGCCACAAAATACAGTGCAATCTGTCGGCAGAATGTTACAGAGCAGGAGGAGCTGAGCAGATTGTTATATCGTTTTGTGGGAAATGATTCATCAAAGCTTGTAATTTTTTAGATATAAATCGCTGCTCTTTCTGAGCTCAGTTGTTCACGGGGGCTGGCTTATTAGTGACTGACATCTATCTCTGTATACACTTAAACAAGGAAAACTATTAAATGTATTTAAATTTAAAGTTATACTGAATGTTATCCCACAGAGTCAATTAGCTGAGCTCCTTCTGCTCTATAACATGCTGCCAGCACATTGCTCAGCATTTCATGTTGACATAAACAGCCATCTAAGTGTCTTTTGTAATGGAAAGAGCATGAGCACAGTAGCGATCACTGGCACAAGAAAACCACATGCAGGTCTAATAAGAATGAATTCTTTCACTATGCTAGGCCAAAAAAAGAAGCTAGCATTAATCCCTCCTCTACCCTAGACCATTGAGAAATGAATATTTTGTCCTTGTCTAAACATGGTTGTGTCCTGCAGTTGGATATAGCAGTCTATGTGGCCTGTGTGAATCATTTTTGAAGTAATCACAATTTGTAATGTAATCATAATTTTTTATGGTTTTCACTGTAAAATCTTTACATTTCAACTTAAAACAAATAAATGAATCTCATACAATAATTCCATAATTACATATTCTTTTTTCCTAGATTATTCTGAGCACCTCATTCCTCAAAAAAAGTATCATCACATAGGCCCTCAGAGAATATTCGTTTTCAAAGGAAATGGAGAAGAATCATTCTCATCCAAAGTGAGGTCCGATGGCTATTACTTTCTTGATTTCATGTCACTTGAATCCGACACAAGTATACAGGTCTTTGTCTGGAACCAAGGGGATCAATCTGTCCCATGGCCTAGACTCCCTGAGAATCCTCGGGTAAATATCTTTTCAGTAGAAGAAAACAAAATTGATTTATCTTGGGAACCAAGCTTGGGGCCTCCTAAGGCTGAGTTTGAGTACTGCTTGTTTATCAATAGGAAACATAACTACAAGACATTGTGTGCGACTGAGCTGGATGCAAAGAATGAACTTGAATATCATCAAGACAATTTAGATACCAAAGTAAAGAAATCACTAAATATAATTACGGAAAAGTCCAAAAGCAAAGAATATTTCCACCCAAAGTCCTATGTGAAGGTTTCAGATATGGGGGAAGATGATAACTTTTTGTCTTCTAAATCTTTGGCTGGAGGTCAAAGAATCTGTGTGGGGACTTCCCTAAATACTACCATACATGATCTAAAACCTAAAAGCCTTTACTACATTGATGTCTTTGCTGTGAATCCTAAGGATGGTACTAGTGTGGCTTATACTGGTACTTTTGCTGAGACCAAATCCAAAAAAATAACCTACATACCAAAACTTCCTGATGAAGAAATGGTGAACATTTTTCTGAAACGTAAAGGTGTAAAAATAATGAGTATCAATCCATCTATCAATGGATTAAGATGGCTTTTTGTCCATTCTTGCCTCCATAAAGCTCATATACAAATCATGGTAAATGGTCGAATAGAGGTTTCTAGAAGTGTGCAAGGAGCCCACAATTTCAAACTTCTTGGAAATCCAATGGATAACTTCATCATTAGCTTAAAATCAAGCAAAGGAGGTACAGGCTTGGTGAAGCTCTTTACTACTACTGCACATAATCATTTACCATTTTCCAACTTACCTCCTGACATCAACATGTCTGTATCTAAGAGATCATGCTCTTCTGCCACAGTGACCTGGACAGGAACTGGTCCTGAAATCAAGTACTGCATCTACGTCAGACACCTAGAGCATCATTTGGATCTGAAGCTGATACACAAACATCAGAACAGCTGCCTAAACACTAATGCTAGATCAAGGACTGAGAAAGTTGTTTGTCGACAGGCTGAAAGTCAAACTACTTTGGAAGAGCATATAACAGATTTGAAACCTGGTAAAGCCTATCTCATAGATCTGTACTTTATTGGCCGCCATAACAACACAATAAAGTTCCCAAGTCAGGTTGTGAAGGCTCAGGAATGGTGTACTTAAGTTGATTAGGAGGAGACCTGACCTTAAGAACCTTGCCGTCTGCATTCTCACTTAGCAATCACTCACTTATCACATACATACTCTGATAGAATGATGGTTAATATTACTGGGTGACTATTTCTACCTTTTAATTGCTAAAATATAAAATATACCTTGAACATAAGCAGGTGGTGGCTGCTGTTAAGACAATGAGGAGCAGATTTATTAAACACATTACTGTATATAAGTGAAGGTGTGTTGGAAACATACCCAGATTCCTTAAATTGGTTTATATCTCTCTCTGGAGGACTCAATGTGTATTGTATGTACAGCACATTGATTTCAATATAGACAATGCAATGTTTAATTTCTATTCTGGTGGTGCTGCAGGAGAATTGAACACGTATTGCCATGTTGCCCCATAGACTGCAGTTGATCACTGGGGATTCAAGGAGCAGGAGAACCTGTTATCATCTTACATTTTGAAAACTCTTCTAACATAAAGACAATCCTATTAATCTGTCTGAATCCTGGAGTGTTACTTCACTCTCCCAGATCGCAGATTGCAATAATGTACTAAATTTCTATGGCATGTTATTATATGACATGATATTGGTTAGAAATGCACATGTAGTTTATATTCCTTTATTATATCCAGTGTTCTGCCAGAAAATGCTAATCGCACACATTAATACCAACAGAACATACAAGATTAGACAGACTTGCACTATCCAAGTAACAATGGACCAAACAGCATCAGTTCTATGTGGCATCTATGTTTATCCATTGACTATAAAAGGCAGACCACGAAGCCTGAAAAAAGTCATGCGTAGTCAACAGGAGACAAAGTATTATGGTGCTAGAGCCAAAGCCACTTCATTCTAGTGATCAGCTGGGTATGACAATGTTTGGACTACTACTTAGTGAACATTAATGACATATTACTAATCTCATAGAGACCCCCTCAGGGGATGTCTGGGAACCTTAAAATATAGCTCAAAACTGTAGCAATAGACACTTAACTTGCTAAAATAGTGTCCATCAAAGATTGGAAAGAATTGTTGGTTTACATAAAAATATTCATAGATACAAGAAGGAAATGGCTGTGTTATGTACATGTTACATCAACATAATGTTAACAAGAATGTTATAGAGGACAGGAGAAGATAGACTTACTGCTTACAAGAGCATCTAGAGAGATGCCGTAAGGGATTAGTTGGCTCCTCAGAAAATTGGCCGAGGGGACATGTTAATTTGCACACAGTGATCACTAAGACCCCTCTAAGACTTCAGTAAATTGCCGTGGGATCTAAAGATTTTCAAATTAAAACCATTTTCTTTTTCTGACTGATATTCAAAGATAGGAAACATACAACCCTAACTTGTATTACAGATAGTACTATGTTATTTGAGGTCCATTTGTATACTCCTGAAGATCCTATTTAAGAATTTAGCGGCATAATGTTAGTTTCACTTCCACTGACTTTTTTTATTTTTTATTCTGTCAATGTAAATAAATTAAAAAATCAAAGCAAATTTGCAAAAGGTTAACAAAAAAATTCTACAGCCCATATACAGACTATGAATCTCCTTGGTAACAGACAACAAAAGACTGTATCTGACCTCTACTTTTGGCTAACCTACTAAATGTAGGGGACAAATGCAAAGACTACAAGACTGCAGGAGCTGTAGTAATAAAAAAAAAGGGAAGACCTATTGCAAAGTTTCTTCAGTTTTCATATTAGATATATTGGAACTATACAAATAATTTGGTTGCAAACATATACATAGGTTGAAAAACACACACAACATGACACGCTATAATATGCAATTATTACATCAACCTCACGTGGGGTTTTGCATTTGCTCACATGTTATTTGGCATGGTACCAGTAACAAAGAATATTTATTGTATTTTTTATTCTTTCTGTTGAAATATGTGCACAAAGTGAAATAAATATGTACAATAATAAAAAATATTATGAGATTTTTTTCTTGAAATCAAGAGGCCTATTATCCTATGGTGAAGTCCCACCATGATTAGGTTTGCCTAAAGAGACTATTTAAAAGAACTCTAAACACACAAAATGTACAAATTATACCCTGCCATTTACTATCTTTATCTCTGCCTTTTACTTGGTTCTGTTTGACTTATGTTACAATGAAAACCAAGAAATCTTTCCTCTATGTCACAAGAGCTCAGCCATGCCCCTTTCTGTCCTATGTCTGACTGTAAGATAACTGGCTGGAGAAGAACCCCCCAGCCCCTTTCCCTCTGCACTGTCTGCAGCAGGGCAATAACATTGTTAAGCTCCACCTCTTTGCTAGGGTCATCCTTCTTGACCACCAGCTGACAATGAAAAAACTCAGCAGGAGAGTAACCCCTATATTCTCAGAGAATTTCTATGTTTGTTTGTGTCGGAACATGAAGAAAATTCTGCAAATTGGGAAGCCATGGGAAAACTATATTTCTTGTTTACTTTTATTATTTTAGGTTTAAAGTTCCTTTAAAGTGGTATTCCAGTGACACAAGTTTAATTAGAAATGTGGTTAGAGTAGGGTAAAATATTAGTCAGCACTCACCTCACTGATAACTATCTTTCTCAATTTCCTGTTCTTAGCCTCAACACACTAGAAATGACTTGGACTGCCTGTCAGACAATTACTGGCTGAGGTAGATCCTGCTATGTCCAATAATTCGATACGCAGGTAGTCCAAGCCATATTCGGCATGTTGAGTGTAAAAACAAGAAGCAGAGTGGAGTGTGGACTGACAGCTGCAACAGCATCAGCGAGGATCAGTAAGGTGACTGACTTTATTATTTTACTTCAAAATTATGGTGCAGGAATACCCCTTCAAGTTCTAGCAACTTTGAATTATATTTCCAGCCCCTTTAATGTTGATTTCTCTTGATTTTTATTCTAATTATTTCTACTGGAAAACCGCCAGCACATACATTGCCAGGTGCTGAGAGATATATGACTATAGATGAGAATCGTACCGACAATCTAATCCTTTTTTATTTCTCCCTTTAAAAAAAAAACATAAAAGGAAGAAGCAAGCCAGAAGATAATCTGATTGCCTTAGGTCTCACTTTGGTAAGCCCTGATTATCAGCTGATAATAAAATGGCTGCACAACATTTCACATACAAACAATAGAGCTGAGAAATGGGGATCATTCTAAATTAAAGTGGTACTATGCCTACTAGAAATGGAAAAATAGAAGCTCTTTGCGCACATTTCTGATCAAACGTGTGTCGGGCCCATCTACCAGGCGTCAAGGTGGCTTCCGCAGATGGGTACACTAACAAACCGCCTCTCTTGGACTTACCTAAACCTACAATTTTCTAAAAGAGACCGAGCAACGCCCATCTGCCTGGGGCAAAGTATAAATGTAGCTGGCTCCAACACTGCCCTAAAAATTGTTAGTTTAGGTAGGTCCAAGAGAGGCGGTATATTAATGTTTGGTACCATCTGCGGAAGCCACCTTGACGCCTGGTAGATGGGCCCGACACACGTTTGAATAAAAATTGTGCGCAAAGAGCTTCTATTTTTCCATTTATAGTAGGTATAATAGCACTTTTATTTAGAATGATCCCCATTTCTCAGCTCTATTGTTTGTATGTGAAATGTTGTGCAGCCATTTTATTATTAACCATGTTTGCTTGATGGATATGCATCTGTGATTATGTATATGAATGTGCTAGTCTAAATTTTCTTGTGGTTATCAGCTGAGTCATACATTTTTCCGAAAGCTATCGCTGCAGGGCAAGTGCAGTACTTCATGGTAGAGAGTTAAATGGATGACACACAAGTCTCTCCTCTGGATTACAGAGCAAGTGTCATGTAGGGCAGTGTTCCTCAACTCCAGTCCTCGGGACCCACCTACCAGTCATGATTTGAGAATATCCCACCGGATGATTACCTGTGGTAAGTCCTGAATTGCATTGACACTAATTATATCACCTACTCAATAATAAGAAAATCCTGAAAATATGACCGGCAGGTGGGTCCTGAGGACTGGAGTTCAGGAACACTGATGTAGGGGACCTCATGGGCCCTAATATGGGGTTGTTTTCATGAGAATATCCTTTAAATAGTATGCAAAACATATACTGTATATCAAAATGTAACAGCATTCATTATATGCAATATACAGTCTCAATTCCCAAAAAGTTGGGGTGATGTGTAAAATGTAAAAAAACATAAATAAAAACAGAATGCAATGATTTCCAAATCTCACAGGCCAATATTTTATTCACAACAGAATGCATATCAGATATTGAAAGTTAGACATTCATAAATAAATTAACTCATGTAGAACTTGATGGCAACAACGCATCTTAAAAATGTTGGTACAGGGGCAACAAAAGGCTAGAAAGTTTGTGTTACTAATAAAAACCAATGGAGGAACAATTTTCTACTAAGTCACATGACTGCGTATAAAAAGAGCATGTTAGACAGGCAGAGTCTCTCAGAAGCAAAGATGGGCAGAGGTTCACCAATCTGAGAAAAACTGCATCTAAAAAGTGTGGAGAATTTCAGAAAAATGTTCAACATAAAATTGTGAAGACTTTAAATATCTCACCATCTACAGTATAATATATAATCAAAATATTCAGAGAATCTGGAGAAATCCATATGTGCAAGGGACAAGGCCGACGGTCAGTATTGGATGCTTGCAGTGTCGGACTGGGGTGCCTAGGGCCCACCAGTAAAATTTATTTTGGGGGCCCACCATACAGGTACATTCAAATATTACCTGCTCACACAGCAGCAAGATACTACCAGATGATTGAATATGGGGGTCCCTGCAGCAACTCTGAGAAGGTAGGTCCTGGAGAAAAGAGGACACTGGTGGCTTTACTCTATACCTAGAAGTCGTCTGAGCTCTGATCGTGTCTATAATAATAACCTGGGGAGTTTCTTTAATAATCTATATGAATATAGGCTGGTTGAGGTGCTGTATATTGAATATATGTATGTAGTGCAGTAAGTCTACTGTGTTTTCTGCTACTTGTGCAGGGGGTGGGAAACTAGGGGCCCACTGTGCTCAGGGGCCCACAGGGAGATTCACCTGTACCCCTGTGGGCTAGTCCAAGCCTGGATGCTTGTGATCTACAGGTAGCACTGCATTAAAAACAGGCATGATTCTGTACTGAAAAAAATCACAGCTAAGACAGTAACCCGTCAGAGGGTCAATGTAGCAAGGTAGTATAAATCAAATTTAGAATATTCACAGAGTACTGCCCTAACTAAAACTTTATTCAAGAAAGCTAAAATTAGCCAAAAATAAAGCGTACCAAAAAAAAAAAAAGATAAGAAAATATATTAATTCCTAAATTATATAAACAGAACAATCATTGATGTTCCACAGTATGGAATGGGGCAGTGTGGTAGGCAGGGTGGTGATGGTCTAATGGGGGCCTTTCCCTGATTCTCACTCTATACTATAAGCCCCTGCCTAAAGAACAGAATGGTCGCTCTGATAAGGGCGATCCAGTATTCAGGAACCTCCTACTAGCCTTTGTATGGCCCTGAAAATGGATATTGGGGACACCTAGATGGGGTGCCCTAAGGCAGGTCTATTAGATAACCTACTATAAATACAGAAAATAATAAACGCTGAGTACATCAAATTAGCAAATAGATACTGAGTATACCAAGATAAGTCCATGCTGAATACATCGTGATAGAAAAATATAACACTGAATGCATCAGGATAAAATGATGTTGAGTACATCAAGGTAAGTCATTGCTGAATATATAGTGGTAATTAGATGCTCAGTGCTATTTCTGCAATATCTGATTGTATCCTTATTAACCAAAGGGCGCCTTCAGCTTCCAAAGGTCATTATAATCAAAGTATAGGTCCCCTTATACCAACGCGTTTCGCCCAGTGCATGAGGTGGGGTCATCAGGAGATATCAATGCAGTAGTTAATTAAGCATCAGAAAGATTTTCACATAGATCACCCGACCTGGTGTTCAACAATTTTTTGTATGTAACACCAGTTAATTATAAGCAAAAAGATAAGCGTTGATAAGACACTGATTCAGCAAAAAGAAAGCAGTAACAATGTTGGGCCAATACACCTAAAAACACCCTCACATTAGATGTCGGTACGTAATGTACATCCTCGCAAAAGATGTAAAATAAATAAATACTGCTTCATCAAAAGTTGCAAGGTACTTGCGTGCCCCGTATATATTAAACCAAGGTTGTTTTTAGCCATTATGAATAATGTTTGATGAGATAGACGGGCCGCTGTCAGGGCCGGCGCTTCCATAGAGGCAAGGGGGGCAATTGCCCCCGGGCCACGAGTCCTTAGGGGCCCCCGGCGCCGGCCCGCCGCAAACTAACTCTACTTACTATTTTGTTGCGGGTGGCCGCTGGCCGACTAACAGCGCTGAGAGCACGGCCTGAAAGAGTGAGGAGGGGCAGGGCCGCTCTGAGCTCCGCTGCCTGGCCTGCCCGTCTCTGCAGTGGTTGCTGGAGCGTGCCGCAGGCTCGCAGCTGCCGCATAGGCACGTCTTCACGTGACGTAGCCACTGAGCTCCACCCACAAAGAGAAGAAGGAGCGATGATCGAGCGCCAAGGCCCACGACACAGCCTGCCTGCCTGTCCCTGAACCAAGTTCGGTTCCAAGAGAAGTTACAAGTATTTATTTGGTACAAAGAAAGATAACAACTGGATGGATACCATCTGCCACTGGCCCATGGAGGGGAGAAATGTGCCATGGGGGGGGGGTAAAGATGTGCTGCTGCCAGCCCACTGGCCCATGGAGTGGGAGAAATGTGCCGGGGGGCAGAGAAGAGAGATGTGCTGCCGCCACTGGCCCATGGAGGGGGGAAATGTGCCATGGGGGCTGGGGGGGGGTAGAGATGTGCTGCTGCCGGCCCACTGGCCCATGGAGTGGGAGAAATGTGCCAGGAGGGGGGGGGGGTGACAGAAAGAGAGATGTGCTGCTGCCACTGGCCCATGGAGGGGAGAAATGTGCCATGGGGGGCTGGGGGTGGGGGGGATGTACTGTTTACAATACGGGACATTAAAGTCAGCAAGTGTCATGTAAGGGAGGCCATTTCACCTAGAACCGGCCCTGACCGCTGTGACACACTATCTATAGTGAGATAACAAAAATACATCAGGAGACATCGCACTAGAGATGGTGCCATATAGTGGGAGCGTAACTCAGCTCTCAGAAGCCCCAGTAGCTTACCTGCATCACATGGTGAATCTGTGTAGCAAGGTGGTGGGTGGACAGGAATTTGCAGGGTTTTAAATATGCCGCTGGAAGTACGGGGGGCGGTGCTGTAGGCGTGTAGTATGATGCTTACCATAATAACAGGATAGATGTTCTGCCGACAGCTACGACGTAGCGCCTGTCACATGCCAAGCTAATGGATCACGTGAGCGTGCTCACGTCACCGGCAGTCATGTACCACAGACCATGTGATCTAAAGAGGTTACAGTGACAGGCACTACAGACTTAATGCACAGCGTGCCATTATATTAAGTAAATAAAGATGTAGTGGCACAGATGAACCACATGAGGCACCTATGAACAGTATTGTAATACAGAAAGGAGGAGCTTCAGAAAGTAAGGAGGAAGAGAGGGGAAGGACAAATTAAGGGCATACATAATCTGACAAATATTGGCGAGACCCATATATAAACACGATCAGTTTTAATGGTAAAAACAATCAATAGAGGGAGTAAAATGTACCCAGTTTTGGGAATTATTACAAATTTAACTAGGCCAGATATATTATTCACTCTGTAAAGATGCTAGATTTGGCCGACTACAAAAAACATGAGAAATCAATGTTCTCATTAAGGCTAAAGGGCAAAATAGCATTAAGCACATACAGTATATCCATTTGGACTCCTTTTGCTTTAGAATTTTATCAACGTCTCCTCCCCTGATGGAATCTTTTATAGTCTCAATCATGGATAATCTCAATGTCTTCGTATTCCCTCCATGATGGAGTATTACATGTCTTGAGAGCGGTTTGTCGCGTTTGTTGCGAACATCCCCAACATGCTCCAAGATTCTTTTTTTAAAAATTCTATAGGTCTTGCCCACATACTTGCTTCCGCATTCACATTGGGCCAGATATACTAATCCTACAGTATTACAATTGGCAAACGTACGCACTGTAAAGGTCCGCTCTTGGGTACTGTTTGAGGAAGCGTCACCCACTGCAATAAAAGGACATGCCTTACACTTTCCGCACCTGTGGGTGCCCAGTCTCCTATCCAGTAACCACGTACTCCTGGCGGGGGCTTCAAAGTGACTATGCACCAATGTGTCCCCTATGCTACGTCCCCGCCTGAACGTTATTGCTGGATAATCTGGAAGAAGGTTTGTCAGATCAGCCTGTCTTCTGAAGTCCCTGTGGTCCGAACAATTTCTATGTACCCTCAGGAACTGTCCCTTAGGGATGCCCTTTCTCAGTGTCCTCGGGTGGAAACTGTCCCACCTAAGCAGGCAATTGGTTGATTTTTCTTTACAGAAGAGTGTGGTTTTGATGGCATTGGTTTTGTATATTCAAAAAGTTGATTGTATCTCGCTGAAGTTCATATGTGAAGTATAACCCTATATGATTTATGTTAAGGTTATATTAAGAATGTCATCTATAAATCTGGACCAGAAGGTGATAAATCTGGTCCAGTGTGTCATGGTCTCGGACAAGACGATGGTATCCTCCCACCAGCCCAGGAGCAGTATAGGGTGAGAATGAGGCAAAGGCCCCCATTACACTATCACCACCCTGCCTACCACACTGCCCTATTCCATACTGTGGAACATCAATGATTGTTCAATTTATATAATTTAGGAATTTATATATATATATATATATATATATATATATATTGGTACACTTTATTTTTGGCTAATTTTAGCATTCTCGAATAAAGGCTACGTTTTAATTAGGGTAGTACTCTGTAAATATTCCATGATTCTGTATTGGAAATTATTGCATGGGCTTAGCAGAACTTCCAGGAATCATTGTCTGAGAACACAGTTTACCGTGCAATCCACAATTGCAAGTTAAAGCTGTATCATGCAAAGAAGAAGCCATATATGAACATGCACCAGAAACGCTGCCATCTTCTCTGGGCCAAAGTAGACCGAGGAAAAAGGGAAAGCTGTTTTGTAATCAGATGAAACAAAACTTAAACTTATTTTAGGAAATCACAGACGCCGTGTTCTGCAGACTCAAGAGGAGAGGGACCATCCAGTTTGTTATCGGCGCACAGTTCAAAAGCCAGCATCTCTTATGGTATAGAGTTGCATTAGTGACTTTGGTGTGGCCAGCTTACACAACTGGAAAGGCACTATCAGTGCTAGTGTAGGTTTAAGAACAACATATGCTCCCATAGACAATGTTTTTTTTAGAGAAGACCTTGCATATATCAGCAAGACAATGCTAAACTCCATACTGCATCCATCACAACAGCATGAGCATGACTTCGCAGAAGAAGAGTCTGGGTGCTGAACTGACCTGCCTAACGTCCAGATCTTTCACCAATAGTGTTGATCGCGAATATTCTAATCGGAAATTTTTATCTCGAATATCGGCACTTCAAGAATTCGAGAAGATCTTGAATATAGTGCTATATCTTCGTAATTGCGAATATTCTAGATTTTTTTTCATCAGTACCCTCACTGCTTCGTGCTTGTGGGCCAATGAGAAGGCTGCAATATCTTTGTCTGAGCTTAGCAACATCCCTAGCAACCAATAGGAAAGTTGACTACCCCTTACTATAAAAGAACCTCCCCACAGCCATTTTCTGCTGTTTTTTGCAGTTCTGAGAGAGACAGCAGTGTCATTGCTGTGCTCTCTGCCTTTCTGTGTCACATTACATTACATAGTTAGTTAGCTTATATATATATAATACAGATAGTTAGTGGGAGATAGTCAGTGTCATTGCTGTGCTCTGTGCTTTTCTGTGTCACATTACATTAGATAGTTAGTTAGCTTATATATATATAATACAGATAGTTAGTGGGAGATAGTCAGTGTAGGTTAGATCGTGATATAGTGTAGCTGATAGGTTCCAGTGCAGGGTGTTAGGTAGTGTGATAGGAATTACTGTGCTGTGATAGGGATTAGTGTCTAGCAGCTTGAAAAATGTAGCAAAAGTGAGCCACCCTTGTATTGCACGCACAATAAGCACACATTACATTGCCTATTTTCGCAATCAAGAAAATAATGACTGGAGATCACGAATTCTAGAATTTGAGAATTTATGGCGATCACTATTCATCAATAGAAAATACTTTGGTGCATCATGAAGAGAAAAATCCAGCAAATAAGTCCCAGGACTGTTGAGCAGTTAGAATCCTACATCAGACTAGAGTGGGACAACATTCCTCTACCAAATCTCCAGCAATTGGTCGCCTCACTTCCCAAATGTTTACAGACTGCTGTTAAAAGAAGAGTAGATGCTACACAATGGTAGACATGGCCAGGCCCCAAGTTTTTTGAGATGCATTGCTGCCATCAAGATCTAAATGCGTTTTTTTTTTTTTTCATGAAATGGTTAAATGTCTCACTTTCAAGATCTGATATGTGTTCTATGATCTATTGTGAATAAAATATGGATCTATGAGATTTTCAAATCATTGCATTCTGTTTTTATTTACATTTTAAATAGTGTCCTTTTTGGGGGGGGAATTGAATGTTGGATGTTGTCCTATAAGCCAGAAATGTTACTTGATTATATTTATTTCATCAATTCCTTGGAGGAGTTTCTGTTTTTCTCATACTTAGCAGAGTGTACTTTTTATTATATACAACACACCCATAATATTAATATGGGAAGTACGAGCCAAGAGCTTCCTAAACACAGACTCCATATGTTTATTGCAATGTCCATAATTAGTGTGGGAAGGGATTAGTGGTTCTCTAGGTGTGGATCTCTAATGTGGTGACTTGTCGACCTCTAGTGGTGCAAATGGAACTACAGTCAGTATTAAAAAAACGACTGCTTAGCCTACAGTGTCACTGTCGTGAGTACAGATGAGCAATATGTCAATTTGCATATATGCTAATAAAAGCATACAATGTGAGAATTAATTGAAATCTAAATTGGTACATTTCTGCAGGGAATGCCATCTCTTTGTGTCCACTGGGGCTCATCATCTAATTCACTATCTCAGGCACACTCTACTGCAGGCCATATTTCAGATGGGCGTTACTTGAATGGCTTGTTATTCATGGTTGGTTTGTGAAGGTTATCATTTTGATGACAATGCCAATAATTAAAATAATAATTTGCAGATTGATTTCTGCTGTGATCTGCAGCATAGCCTGCACTAAAAAAAAAAACTAGACAGATATCTGCCACTAATCAGCATCTTTCCTGCTTGTTTGTGTTACGATGGTCAGTTGCAAATGATCCAAATCGGCCTTTTTAGCTGTCCAAAATTTAGCATGCATGGCCCAATTAACGTGTGGGAAACTGAAACACATAGAGAAGACAAATCGTTTAAATAAAAGCACTTGTTTTCAGACTCTTGACATAGACAATAATGTTTCCATTCACTGACAGCAATCATTATATATGCTGTGTTTAAGCTGAGATCAGGCTGGGTCTTCTGACTCATATCTTATTAGGGCAAATTCACACGACCATATGCATTTTGCGGTTCACAAAACGCAGATCCGCAAAAAATACGGAGGACATCTGTGCGACTTCCGCGTTGGATCAGTTTTTTTGTTTTTGCGGATCCATTGTAACAATGCCTATCCTTGTCCGGTAAACGGACAAGAATAGGACATGTTCTATCTTTTTCGCGGGGCCACGGAATAGACATACAGATGTGGACAACATACGGTGGCTGTCCGTATTTTTTGCATACCCATTGAAATGAATGGGTCCGCATCCAATTCGCAAAAAATGCGATTCGGATACGGACCACAAATACGGTATTGAGAATGGGGCCTTATGCAGAGTTCTTAGATGCCAACTTTGGTAAATTTCTCTTTGGACCTCAACAGTCAATCAAGGTTCATGGTTCATTTTCCATTGAAATATAGGAAATGAAAGCTGAATTTGGATTGGTTGCAATTGGCTAGTAGGATAATAAATCCATGGTTCTGCTAATTACCACCCTAACCAATTTTTAGTGGTTAGATAGGATTCGCATTTCTGCTTTTCTGCCACAGAACTCTAAATCCTCTGCTTCACTTCACACAGCCATAGGCCTTAATGCAGGGTCGGTGAAAGGATTTTTGCCGCCCCAGGCAAAGATCCATTTTGCCGCCCCCCTGCCATGTCACTCACTCACTGACAGACAGACACACACTGACAGACAGACACGCACACACTGACGGACACGCACACACTGACGGACACACACACACTGACAGACATGCACACACTGACAGACACGCACACACTCACTGAACGACACACACTGATAGACACGCACACACTCACTGAACGACACACACTGAGGCCTCATGCACACGACCGTTGTTTGATTCCGTGTCCGTTGCTCCGTTTTTCGTGATTTTCTGCGGACCCATTGGTTTTCAATGGGTCTGTGGAAACCTCGGCAAATGCACCGTTTGTCCTCCGCGTCCGTGGTCCGTGATTCCAGTCCGTCAAAAAAATATAACCTGTCCTATTCTTGTCCGTGAAAAACGGTTCACGGACCCATTCAAGTCAATGGGTCCGTGAAAAAATGCGGATGGCCATCCGTGTGTCATCCGCGTTCCGTGTCCGTTTTTTTGCGGATCTCTTGGCAGGCACTTGGGAAAAATTGTCAGCCTGTCTTTTGGTAAAATCTTTTGGGTCATGTCCGCTAAAAAAAACGTAAGACACACGGAAACACAACGGAAGGCAAAAACGGACACGGATCACTGAACAATGGAACCCCTTTTTGCAGACAGCATAAAAAAACGGTCGTGTGCATTAGGCCTGACAGACATACAATCACTCAGATACTCACTGACAGACAGGCATACACACTCACTGACATACACACAATCACTCAATGACAGACACACAGACACTCACTGACAGACAGGCATACACACTCACTGACATACACACACTCACTCAATGACAGACACACATACACTTACTGACAGGCAGACATACAATCACAGGCAGACACTCACCTCCCTGGGGTCCAGTGTGGTACAGCTCCTCAATCCTCCAGCGCGCCGTTTAGTATGCTGGGGCCGGAATGACGTCATATTCCGGCTCCCGGCATCACAGAGGGCGCGCGAGGGAGGAGTGGGGAGCTGCTAGAACAGCCTCCCTTGCCGCCCGCCTCCTCTGCTCCGGTAATTTACTAGCAGAGCAGGCACCTGCCATCAGGGTAAGCAGTTGCCTGCTCTGCCATATTTAAAAAGGACCTCCACCTCCTGGCCCCCTGTAATGGCGCTGGGAGTGGCTCAAGAGCCGCTCGCCCAGCGCTGCAGCCTCAGACAGGGGGAGCCCACCGGGGCGCCCCCAGCAGGCCAGCGCCCTAGGCGAACGCCTAGTTCGCCTAACGGTAGCGCCGGCCCTGGCCACATGCACACGATTGTGTTTTGGGTCTGCGTCCGAGCTGCATAGTCACTTCAATGGGGCCGCAAAAGATGGGGCCGCAAAATATAGCATGTCCTATTCTTGTCCGTTTTGCGGACAAGAATAGGCATTTCTACAATGGACCGCGTTCCGTTCCGCAAATTGCGGAACGGAACGCGGAACAGCTTCCGTGTTTTGCGGATCCGTGGATTGCGGACCGCAAAACACCTACGGTCGTGTGCATGAGACCATATAGTCACAGAAGTTTTCTGGGACCCAGCAGGTCCCAAACCCTACCTTAATTTCACATAACCAGTGGGGTACCTACTAGTGTTGACGAGCACCAAAGTGCTTGGATGCTCTGGTGCTCGAGTAGAACACTTCGGGATGCTTGGGTGCTCTACAGAGCACCCGAGCACAATGGTGGACAATGGGAGAACCCGAGCATTAAACCAGGCACCCCACCCCCTGCTCTGAAGAGGGTAAGGTGCCTGGTTCACAGAAAAAGGTCAGAAATTGATGGAAACACCACTGAAATGGTTCGGGAACAGCATGGGGAGGATGTCTGGATGCATCTTGGACTCTCGGGTCGCTGCTGGGAACAATCTTGTCCGAGTAGTTCGCCACTTTTACAGACTGACAATAATATGCACAAAACCGAAGATAAAATCGATTTTAGAGAAAAAATTGTTTGGAAACATTTTTTTCTGTATATTTACTTGTATATAAAGTGCAAGTGCTGCCAAAAATTACAAGGAAGAGGCACTCCGACACAGCCTGTATATCACATAAAGAAGGGCCTCATTCACATTGTGGTACAATTGTTCAGGTAGTGGGACTCCTGCACTCTTAAAGCCTATGCACTAAGTGAAAGGGCTGCCAAAAATTACAAGGAACCGGCACTCCAATACACCCTTTATTACACATAAAGGAGGGCATCGTACACACCCTTGAAAAATTATGATTGATGGCCTGCTGCTGACCCTTAAAAACATTAGGAGCAAGGGCCTGCTGCTGATCTGCCCATCTAAAAGATTATGGGCTAAGGCCTGCTGGTGACCCTCTAAAACATTAGGGGTGAGGGTCTGCTGCTGAGCTGACCTTCTAAAACATTATTAGCAAGGGCCTGTTGGTAAGGTAACCCTCTAAAACATTAGGAACGAGGGCCTGCTGCTGATCTGCCCATCTAAAACATTATGGGCGAGGGCCTGCTAGTGACCCTCTAAAACATTAGGGGTGAGGGTCTGCTGCTGAGCTGACCTAATAAAACATTATTAGCAAGGGCCTGCTGGTGAGGTAACCCTCTAAAACATTAGGAGCGAGGGCCTGCTGTTGATCTGACCATCTAAAAGATTATGGGCTAGGGCCGGCTGGTGACCCTCTAAAACATTAGGGGTGAGGGTCTGCTGCTGAGCTGACCTTCTAAAACATTATTAGCAAGGGCCTGCTGGTAAGGTAACCCTCTAAAACATTAGGAACGAGGGCCTGCTGCTGATCTGCCCATCTAAAACATTAGGGGTGAGGGTTTTCTGGTGACCCTCTAAAACATTAGGGGTGAGGGCCTGCTGCTGAGCTGACCATCTAAAACATTATTAGCAAGGGCCTGTTGGTGAGGTAACCCTCTAAAACATCAGGAGCGAGGGCCTGCTGTTGATCTGACCATCTAAAACATTATGGGTGAGGGCATGCTGGTGACCCTCTAAAACATTAGGGGTGAGGGTCTGCTGCTGAGCTGACCTAATAAAACATTATTAGCAAGGGCCTGCTGGTGAGGTAACCCTCTAAAACATTAGGAGCGAGGGCCTGCTGTTGATCTGACCATCTAAAACATTATGGGTGAGGGCATGCTGGTAACCCTCTAAAACATTAGCGGTGAGGGTCTGCTGGTGACCCTCTAAAACATTAGGGGAGAGGGTCTGCTGCTGAGCTGACTCTCTAAAACATTAGGAGCAGGGGCCTGCTGGTGACCCTCTAAAACATTAGGGGTGAGGGTCTGCTGCTGGTCTGACCATCTAAAACATTAGGGGTGAGGGTCTTCTGGTGACCCTCTAAAACATTAGGGGTGAGGGCCTGCTGCTGAGCTGACCATCTAAAACATGATGGGTGAGGACCTGCTGGTGACCCTCTAAAACATTATGAGTGAGGGCTCGCTGCTGAGCTGACCCTCTAAAACATTAGGAGCGAGGGCAGCCTAATAAGCATGTTGATATGATGGAGGAGGAGGACGAGAAAAAGAAGATTGAACCATATACCCTTTTTTGTCGTGGAAGGGGTGCATGGAAATACAGTGTATTCAATACACCATAAAAGCCACATTTAAAGTGCCTTTATGTTCAGCAGCTTTCCAAGCCTTGTTCATTTTATAAGAGTCAACCGGTCAGCATTTTCAGTTGACAGGCGGATGCGCTTATCAGTTAATATGCCCCCTGCAGCACTAAATACCCGCTCTGACAAAACGCTGGCGGCAGGGCAGGCCAGCACCTCCAAGGCATAGAGTGCCAGTTTGTGCCACGTGTCCACCTTGGACACCCAGTAGTTGTAAGGCACTGAGGAATCACTGCGGACGCTGACACGGTCTGCTACGTACTCCTTTACCATCTTCCAAAACTTTTCCCTCCTTGTAACACTATGCCGCGCATTAGAGTGAGGGTGCTGGCGGGGTGTCATGAAACTGTCCCAGGCCTTGGAGAGTGTTGCCCTGACGCTGTTGGAACTGCTGTGTGTTCCTCTCCCCTCCCCTCCTCGGTTGCCCAAGGAACTAAGTACTCTGCCAACAGCGTTGTCAGCTGGAAATTTTTGGAGCAATTTTTCCACAAGGACCTTCTGGTATTGCACCATTTTGCTAGTCCTCTCCACCACAGGAATGAGAGATGAGAAGTCCACTTTGTAGCGGGGGTCGAGAAGTGTGAACAACCAGTAATCAGTGTTGGCCAAAATGCGTATAATGCGAGAATGCAGGAAAGGAAAGGCAGCATAACATAAAGTCAGTCATGTGTGCCAGTCAGAGTCCCAACAGACAAGTCTTTACTGTCTACATCAGGAGGATGACTCTCAATCTCCTCATCCTCTTCCTCCTCTTCGACCCATCCACACTGAACAGATGGAATAAACCAGCTATGGGTACTACCCTCTGTAGCTGAGGCAACTGTCTCCTGATCCTCCTCATCATCATCATCCAATTCGCGCTGAGAAGACGAACTGAGGGTGGTCTGGCTATCACCCTGTGCACTGTCTTCCCCCATGCAAAGCACCCGCCTTCGTTGTGAGCAGTGAGCGTTTCAGTAGACACAGAAGTGGGATGGTTACGCTGATAATAGCGGTATCGCCACTTACCATCTATGTTGATTCCTCAAAGTTGCGTAAAACCTCACAGAGGTCAGACATCCATGCCCACTCGTTGCTTGTGAATAACGGAAGCTGACTGGAAAGGCGACGACCATGTTGCAGCTGGTATTCCACTACTGCCCTCTGCTGCTCACAAAGCCTGGACAACATGTGAAACGTTGAGTTCCAGCTAGAGTTGTTTCGGTACCAAAATTTTGATTCGGTATCGATACCATAAAAAAGTATTGTGATACTCGATACAATTCGATACCACGCAAAAAAAAAATAAAATGCCAAAAAAAAGCCGCGTACATTCCTCATTTTATGGAACGTCCGGCCAATAATACAACAGTCCGATCCTATTTTATGGGGGGACCAGCCGACTAAAATAAAATGGCGAATTGTGCAGTTTTTCTTTTCTTTTATGGGCGTTTACCGCTTAAATGAGGATTTTTTTTAATAGTTTGGACTTGAGACGTAGCGATATGTAATATTTTATTTATTGTTTATATATTTTATATGTAAAATTGGGAAAGGGGGTGATTTGTACTTAATATTTTGTTGTACTTTTTTAAATTTTTTTTTTTTTTTACAGTTTATTTATTAACTATTTCCCCCTTAGGGGCTAGAACCTGGGATCTTTTCATCCTATTCACCCTAATAGAGCTCTATCAGGGTGAATAGGATCTCACTCTCTCCCTGCTGCCTTGTGCACACAGCAGCAGGGAGCTGACCATGGCAGCCAGGACTTCAGTAGCGTCCTGGTTGCCATGGTAACCGATTGGAGCCCCAGCATTACACTGCTGGGGCTCCGATCACTGCCACTGCCACCAATGAGGAGGAGCTGAGGGGACCCTGTGGCCACTGCCACCAATGCTTTTAATACTGGGGGGAGGGAGGAATGGGGGATGGGGGGGCGCACTGGCCAACAATGTCTTTAATACTGGGGAAGGGGGGGGGGCGCACAGGCTGCGGAAAGCCTCTATGTCTACATTTCCAGGGCCAGCAATTTGGAAAGGTGCATATTTAGTGCTATGGCCTGTGGGTGGGAGGCTGGGTATTTGCTCTTTCGTTCAAAGGCCTGGGGTATAGACATCTGTACACTGCACTGGGACACAGAAGTGGATGTGCTAGATGCTGGTGCTTGCGAATGTCCAGGTGCAGGGCAGGAGGCATCCGGGCCTGCATCTTGGACAGGGTATGGGCAGCACGTAACACAGGGGAAATGGAGGCAGTGGTGTGACCCACAGACACTGATTGTGGACCAAGGCGTTTGGCCCACCTATTAGGGTGCTTTGATGCCATGTGGCGGATCATGCTGGTGGTTGTGAGGTTGCTAGTGTTCACGCCCATGCTCATTTTGGTACAGCACAGGTTGCAAATTACAATTCTTTTATCATCCACACTTTCCTCAAAAAAGCGCCAGACTGCGGAACACCTACCCCTTGGCAAGGGAAATTGCCGCAAGGAGGTGCTCCGGGGAACAGTTGCGGGCCTGTTTGGTTTGTCCTGCCTTCTCCCTTTTGCCACCCCACTGCCTCTTCCAGCCTGTTGTGGAGCTGCGGATCCCTTCCCCTCTGTACTGCTGTCCTCGTTCGGCTTGCCAACTTCCCAGGTTGGGTCAGTGATTTCATCGTCCACCATCTCCTCTTCCACTTCCTCACTCTGGTCATCCTCCTGACTTATTGACCTTACAAGAACCTCACTTATTGACAACTGTGTTTCATCCTCATCATGAACCTCGAGACACTAATTGCGGTTGACTTATTGGCAACTGTGTCTCATCATCATCATCCACCTTGTGAAACACTAATTGCCATTCCCCACCGTCATCTTTTTCTGACTGTGGATGCTCAAGAGTTTGGGAATCAGTGCACAAGATCTCCTCATTTCCCTCTTCAAGCGGGATTGGCGAGAGGGCCAAATCAAGGAATGGCAATAGAAAGAGCTCTTCTGAATATTCGAGTGTGGGATCACTTGCTTGCCAAGACTCTCCATGGTGGAAAGAAGGAGGATCAGGGAAAGGATTCTGTTGACCATACTCTTGGCTACAGAGACTGGACTTTGTGGAAGATAGGGTGGTGCTTAACCGACTGGAAGTATTATCTGCATTAGCTGCAAACCAACCAACCACCTGGTTGCACTGGTCTGACTTCGAGGGTCTTGTCCTGCGCCGCCCTGCAAACTGGGACATGAAGATAGGTATTGTGGATGAGTGTGTTTCTTGTGCTCTGGCAGCAGGCACACTTTTCCCGCGCCCAGGGCCACGGCCTCTGTGTGCACCATCAGCAGCACGGCCACTTCCCTGTCCCTTGCTGATCGCCTTCATCACATTAAATGGTACATATGCTTGCAAGTATGTCACACCTACAGTAGCGCAGGTTTTGTAAGTGTATGCGCAAATAAATTACAGTGAATGTCACAGATATTTGGGATATGGAAACGTTATACAGGAGATGTAGCGCAGGTAATGTCACTGCTGTCGCCAGCAGCTAATAAAAAATTGCAGTGAATGTCACAGCTATTTGGGATGCGCAAACATTATACAGGCGATGTAGCGCAGGTAATGTTGCTGCTGTCACCAGCAGCTAATAAAAAATTAGAGGGAAGGTCACAGCTATTTGGGATGAGCAAACGTTATACATGAGATGTAGCGCAGGTAATGTCGCTGCTGTCACCAGTGGCTAATAAAAAATTACAGGGAATGTCACAGCTATTTGGGATGTGCAAACATTATACAGGAAATATAGCACAAGTAATGTCGCTGCTGTCACCAGCGGCTAATAAAAAATTACAGGGAATTTCACAGCTATTTGGGATGTGCAAACATTATACAGGAGATGTAGCACAGGTAATGTCACTGCTGTCACCAGCGGCTAACGTTATACAAGAGATATAGCACAGGTAATGTCGCTGCTGTCACCAGCGGCTAACGTTATACAGGAGACGTAGCGCAGGTAATGTCACAGCAGCCAAACAATTGCACGCAATTTAGCGCATGTTGCGCTCATATATTTCGCAGCCAGATAAAACAATAGTCCTTAAAATTACTGTTTGGTCTCTAACACCTTTCAACAATCAAAACTACCTAAAAAAACACAATTCCTCTCCCTACACTATCTGTCCCTTCTGCTGCAGCTCGCCCTGACTAAGGCTGATACGAACCACGTGTCATCGGGTGCTATATAGCACCCGATGACACGTTCCAGCCAGCCAATCACTGAAATGCCAGTAACCAACATGGCTATGGCATTACAGTGAGTGGCAGTACTTCCCTGCTACGCAGCCAACAAACGTGCGGGGAGGTGAACACCGCGATGTGCCAAGCATCGTGATGCTCGAGTGAAAAAGGTGTTCGGCCGAGCATGCTCGCTCAACACTAGTACCTCCCATAGAAGCAAACTATACAACTGCTTATGGGGCCTGGTAATTATTATGGTGCTGATCTGCTTTTAGTGTTTCCAATGTAGATTCACAGCATTTTCCATTAGTCGCCACTAGGGGGAGCTCAGTGAAAAGAGATTATTAACAGCTTCCATTCAAATCAATGGTAACTGTATACACACCTATGCACTGAGCACCCCTAGTGGTGGTCACAGGCGGCCAGTTTCATTATATGCTTTGTGAAGAGAAGCAGATTTATCAGTTTATTTATGCCACTTGTATGCTGTAAATACATGAAGTAGTATGCTGTTAAAATTAAGTGCCATATTTATGAAGCAACTGTTCCTCTTATTCAGACACAGAATATGGATAAAACGAGTGAGGGCGGAGGGACACAATTTTTTTTATTAGTACAATTTTTTTAAATGAAAAATTCCTTCAACTTACTAAAAACATTTGCAGAAATTTGACGAGTTTCCCTTTGCATTCCATGTTACCTGGAAGTGTTTTACATACACATACTGGGAAACTTGGTGGGATAGGAGGGCTCATGCTAACTTTTTCTATGGGGCCCTTTGAAATCTGTGTACACCCCGGCACAGAAAACCTCTGTAGTAACACAACGCTCCTTTTCTCAAAATCCAGCTTCCACCAACATCATGTTCTTTACCCGGTTTCTGGCCTGGGTTATAGACGGGACATTACTTCCGCTGTCCTTCCACATGCACCGATGAGGTGGATTCAGGAGTTTTCACATGTGCCAGGAGAGGCATATTTCTGGCTTCATCCAAAGTAGAAGTGATGACCTGTCTGTCCATAGCCCAGACCTCCTCTATGAAGTACATATGTACAGGGTATAGGAGCATATGAAATTGTGTAAAATTGTATACTTAAAATTTCAGAAGCCTCTTTATAAAATCAGGGGACAACAGGGGTACACTCAGGGGTACAACATTTCTGTACATGGTTGCTGTAATATGGCTACGTGCATGAGTCCTTATGTTTATGGCCAGCTTTAGGTCTTTGGCTACATGACAAAGACAAATCATTATCCAGACTGTTCACTGTGGTATGAAACCCAAGTACAGCAAATTCTCATCCCTTCGTCCCTTTTTCCTCACCCGCAAGATCTCCCATCCCCCAGCTGTGTATAATATTTTCCCTGTGTGCACACAGCTCTGCACCACAAACAGGATGTCACATCACTGGATATTTCTGCCTCTGGGGACACAGGTCACATGTGTAAAAAGTGCAAAATTCTACAAAATTCCATCCAGAAATAACAACATCTGGGGCCTGTCCGGGGTGTAATACTGGATATGTCAGAGAAGTCAGAGTTAGGAACATTTGCAAAAAAATAATGTCAGTTTTATGCAGAGATGGACTGGGAACATACATTGGGCCTGGGAAAAAAACTTAAAGTGGCCCCAATGTTGTAGGTGGGTCCAAAACAACACAAGGTGGAGGAGCGCAACTAGGTGGGTCCAATACAAGTGGGTAGGTTCAGTAATACCATAGGGCAGCACAAAATAACACCCCACAGAACCAAATACCACAGTGCAGCACAAGATACCTCCCCAGAAGCTGTTCTTCTGTGGTGGCCATCAACAGTTGCCATGTTGTGCTTCTCCACCAATTGTCTCTAATATGGATATAGGGCTGGGGGCTGAGGAGCTGAGATATGGGCCGCAACATCAAGCCAATACCACCTTCAGCATGTGTAATAGGGGTACAGATGTATGGGAGGGTTAAAGAGGGGAGCGTCCGTTATTTGGGAAAGTGGTGCGAGAAGGGAACATGTTATTTAACTGTTATTGCTGAATTGTTATAAAAATGTGAATTGTCATGTCTCTTGATCCCTGCAAGCCGGTGGGGGTGTAGTGAGGAGAGTTGGCCACTAGAAGGACCTCTAGGATAGATATAAAAGGCTTAGTGAGGAGAAGAGAAGTTTTCAGTTCAGTTCAGTGGAGTGAAGTTAAGATGTAGTGGCAGTTCAGTTCAGGCCCCTGAGCCTGGTGAAGCCAGGGAGACCTGGGTCTATGAGCTGGGGAAGGGTGTGCAGTTGAGGAAACAGCCGGAAGGGTCCTGCCTGGAGGTGAACATAGACAACCGGAGATAGGAAGACGCCAGTTCCAAGGGCCAAAGTGGAATAATACCCTTAGGCCGGGCTGAGAGACTGAGAAAAGGAGCAGGGAAGGAAAAGAATCACTGGATACCAGCCAGACGGGGCTGAGGACACAGAGCAGAGCCTTAGTGAGGAGAAGCACAGGAAGGGCGCAGGGATCAGGAGGTATGCTACCCATGTCCTGCATTGATGGCCCGTTGGTGTACCGTTCACTGGAAAAGGTCTGCTGTGATAAAGACGTGATTGTTCCCTGGTTAAGTGTGTGGCCGGCAGAGGAATCTGCTTGAGGTTGAGAAACGTTTTGCAACCCTTTAAGTAAAGACTTTGACAATTTAACTGAATCGCCTGGTCTTCCATTATTCCCGCTAGAGGGGAGTGTTACAGCTGCTAAACACTGAGACCACCATCTTGAGCAGAAGACGGAAGGGATCCATAAGTCCATCAAAGCATACCTCTCAGGTGGGTGACGCACTGCACCACAACACCCAGCAAGCCCTGGTCCCCCCTGACCCCAAGGTAGCTTACACATGCTGCCTGGACTTCCTCTAATGATAACCCCTAAAATTCTTCCAGTACCCGGCCAACAGCAGTGAGGAGGGCCCGAGTGGCCCTATGGGCATTGGCCCGCCGGGAAATTACCTGTATGGTGTATGGTCAGTGTCCCTAGTTTTATGTCTCCAAATGCCAGGAAATTTAATGTATGTGCAATGTATTCCGAGGAGTGAATCATGGGCATCTGTTACTTTGATGCAAGTGGCCAAATGTGGGTGGACACCTGACCATTACACTTATATCAGGGTACTTTCACACTTGCGGCAGGACGGATTCGGCAGGCTTTTCAGCCTGCCGGATCCGTCCTGCCGCAAGTGGCCGTGCGCTGACGAGATCGCCGGACTAAAAGTCCTGAATCTCTGACTTTTCAGTCTGGCGATCTTTGCCGTGCGCAGCCGTGCTGCGCTGTAGCTCTGCCCCCCGCCCCATTATAGTCAATGGGGACGGAGCGGCAGCACGGCCACTTGCGGCAGGACGGATCCGGCAGGCTGAATAGCCTGCGGGATCCGTCCTGCCGCAACTGTGAAAGTACCCTCAGCTTGTTGGACACCTTGTTTCAAAATCATGGGCGCTAATATGGAGTTGCACCACATCTCATGGCTATAATTATCTCCCCTCTTCAAGGAAGGCTTTTCACATAATTTTGGAGTGTTTCCATGTGCCCATTCAGCCAGTAGAGCCTTTGTGAGGTCAGGTGTTGGATGGGAAGGTTTAGCACACAGGAATGAGGATTGGAGCATCAATGGGGAAGAGAGTGTGAGTAATGCTTTTTTTTTTTTTTATCGTATTGTGGCCCGCAAACAACTTGAATGGGGATGCAACCCAGAAGGTCGTTGCGGAACATTTTTGTCTGTGCCTCTGCACTGCAAAAAAATAGAATGTGTTCTATTTTTTGCTGTGTAGATGGATCGCAGACCCATTCAAGTTGAATGGGTCTGGATCCGTCACGGCAGCAGCACGCATGGTGCCAGTGCATTGGGAACCGAAAATTGCGGCCCCCAATGCACGGGACTGCCAGGTGAATGAACCCTTAAGCTGTACACAAGGTACAGCTCAGCTGGCAGAGAGGCAAAATCTTATTCACTATAACAGATCTCTATTATGGGAGAAGGGATCAAAAGATCTCAGGTTCTGACCCCCTAAGGGGGATAAAAGTATTAAAAGTTCAAAATACCCCAATTTTACATATAAAAATATATAAACAATTTTTCTATTTACATAGCCGTATAAGGCCTGTTTTTTGCGGGACAAGTTGTACTTTCTAAAGGCCATTTACGGTTGCATACAATGTAGTGGAAAGCGGAAAAAAAATTCAAATGGGGTGGAAAAAAAACACAATTCCGCCACAGTTTTAGGGGTTTTGTTTTCACAGGATTTCCTATGCAGTTAAACTGATTTGTTACTTTCATTCTCTGGGTCAGTACAATTACAATGATACCACATATGTATAGTATTTTTTGCGTTTTAATACTGGAAAAAAAAAAACTTTGGAAAAAACTAAAACATTTTTTCTTTATTTCCTACCTTTTAATAGTTCCCTTAGGGAACTTGAACAAGCAATTATCAGATCACTGTGTTCCTATGGACCTCTATAGGGAACCTATGTGCGGCAGCCTCGGATCATTCAGGAGGAACGAGGCTGATGCACACACCATCCGGCTTCTCTGATCCTCGGTACACTCCCGTTTTTTGACCTCCCAGATGCTGTGGTCACATTTGACCGGGTATCTAAGTGGTTAAATGTGTGTAATCGATGTTATGGTGGCCACTGTGCTTACGAGCAGGCGCCATATCTGAATGTCCGACCGCCAACATAAATTTACATCGGATCGGAAAGGGATTAAAGAAGGCCAACAAATTGTAGGTATAGAATCAGAGAAAAGGCCTGTTGCCTGCCAACTGTGCTCTATCTGCACCCAGTATTTATTTAAGACAATTTGGAAAAATAAAGCTTCTGAATGATTGGTGAGTGCCGCTCATTTCTGTTTTCTTTTGTTTTGGAGTCAGAGAAAAGTGTCTGTCCCTGCACCAGATTTATTATCCAGCCTGAGCCCCTGTGATAAACTGACACAGGTCTAGACAACCTAAGTTTACACCCTCTATAAGATTAGAAAATCTGGGTCACTGAGTTCTTTCGTATGACCCATACTATTGATGGAAGATCGCATTACTGGGTGCTTGATATTATGCATCAGTTTGCAGTAGGTGTTGCTGAAACATCTGAACTCAGGAAGGCCTCATGCACACGAACGTATTTTGGGTCCACGTCCATATTTCACTTCAATGGGGCCGCTAAAGATGCGGGCAGCACTCCGTGTGCTGTCCGCCTCCTTTGCTCCGTTCAGTGGCCCCGCAAAAAATATATAGCAAGAGTCCTATTCTTGTCCATTTTGCGGACAAGAATAGGCATTTCTACTATGGTGCGGAAGAGCTTCCGTGTTTTTCCGCGGATTGCGGACAGCAAAACACCTACGATCATGTGCATGAGGCCTAATTAGGAGACTTTGATGCCACAGCAGTGATGTTAAAAGATTGCAAGTGTAGGCTGCAAACAATATTTTTTGCCATGATTTGCAAGTGGCGATAAAAGGGTGGGGCTTAATGGGAGTGGTGGCGCCTCCCAGGGCCGGTTTTATACAAAATGTGGCCCCGGGCAAAATAAAAAGTGGGGGCCCAAATCTAGTGATAATGTTTTAAAAACACAGTCCAACGTCCAACACCTGACACCCCCACCAATCAGCTGTTTGAACAGACGGCGCGTGCTGTTCACTGCTGCTGTCCCATAGACATATGGCCGTGAGCAGGAAGAGAGAAGGGAGACGGCATGTGAGCTCAGCGCACGCAGTCTCCTCAAACAGCTGAATGGCAGGGGTGCCCCTACAATACCCTAGTAGTAATAATATAACCATAATGTCCCCCTGTAGTGCCCCCCACTAATTCCAATATATAATGTTCCCCCCATAGTGCCAGTATATATATTCACTCACCTAAAGAATTATTAGGAACACCTGTTCTATTTCTCTTTAATGCAATTATCTAGTCAACCAATCACATGGCAGTTGCTTCAATGCATTTAGGGTTGTGGTCCTGGTCAAGACAATCTCCTGAACTCCAAACTGAATGTCAGAATGGGAAAGAAAGGTGATTTAAGCAATTTTGAGCGTGGCATGGTTGTTGGTGCCAGACGGGCCGGTCTGAGTATTTCACAATCTGCTCAGTTACTGGGATTTTCACGCACAACCATTTCTAGGGTTTACAAAGAATGGTGTGAAAAGGGAAAAACATCCAGTATGCGGCAGTCCTGTGGGCAAAAATGCCTTGTGGATGCTAGAGGTCAGAGGAGAATGGGTCGACTGATTCAAGCTGATAGAAGAGCAACGTTGACTGAAATAACCACTCGTTACAACCGAGGTATGCAGCAAAGCATTTGTGAAGCCACAACACGCCCAACCTTGAGGCGGATGGGCTACAACAGCAGAAGACCCCACCAGGTACCACTCATCTCCACTACAAATAGGAAAAAGAGGCTACAATTTGCACGAGCTTACCAAAATTGGACTGTTGAAGACTGGAAAAATGTTGCCTGGTCTGATGAGTCTCGATTTCTGTTGAGACATTCAAATAGTAGAGTCCAAATTTGGCGTAAACAGAATGAGAACATGTATCTAGTATGCCTTGTTACCACTGTGCAGGCTGGTGGTGGTGGTGTAATGGTGTGGGGGATGTTTTCTGGGCACACTTTAGGCCGCTTAGTGCCAATTGGGCATCGTTTAAATGACACGGGCTACCTGAGCATTGTTTCTGACCATGTCCATCCCTTCATGACCAGCATGTACCCATCCTCTGATGGCTACTTCCAGCAGGATAATGCACCATGTCACAAAGCTCGAATCATTTCAAATTGGTTTCTTGAACATGACAATGAGTTCACTGTACTAAAATGGCCCCCACAGTCACCAGATCTCAACCCAATAGAGCATCTTTGGGATGTGGTGGAACGGGAGCTTCGTGCCCTGGATGTGCATCCCTCAAATCTCCATCAACTGCAAGATGCTATCCTATCAATAAGGGCCAACATTTCTAAAGAATGCTACCAGCACCTTGTTGAATTAATGCCACGTAGAATTAAGGCAGTTCTGAAGGCAAAAGGGGGTCCAACACCGTATTAGTATGGTGTTCCTAATAATTCTTTAGGTGAGTGTATATTTGTGGTCCTGGCTCCGGTGGCGTAGGACCTGGAGCCTACAAGAACTAACTACCTAACCTAGCTAGTGGTGTGCCTTTAGCCACGACCAAGGGTAGGCAATAAAGGGGGCAGAAGCAACGTGTAGGAATTAGTTTTATTGAGAAATTATTTACAGTACCAAACTGGAAAAGGCTCTAGCAATTTCGTCTTTGGGATGCGAAATGTAGAACGAAAAACATGATGATTGCCAACGTCCCATCTTGCGGATAATGTGAGCCGGAACCCCATGCTTGGAAGCGGCAGATGCTGCCCTGATTTTAAAGGAGTGGCCAGAAATCCGTCTAGGGCCATATCCTACCCCGGACGCCAGGTTACGGATATGCTTGGTGAATTGTGACGTCGTGAGAGGACGTGACGGGAAAGGAAGTAAGGGGCTGCCTGGGGCCCAAGTACCTAGCGTGGATAAGTGTTTGTGGAGAACTGCCACTGGACACCATGGATTACTGGTCTTGAAGTATTGAAGTACTCTATCTGGACCAGAGGCCCTAACTGTGAGGTCTTAGATATAGGCAGTGAGAGTATGAAATGGTCATGTTTTTGTATGAGTTGACTGAAGGGAATATGATAGAACCCTTCCGGCTGGAAGGACGGTGAGGGGTGAGCCATGAGATAAAGGAACTGGTCAGTGAGGGCACATGTGTAGCCTTTAAGTGCCCCTGAGACCCCTAGCTGGCAGGGAGCAAAGTGTGGCACAGCAGCGGTACCTGGAAGAAAACCAACGTGAGAGTGAGCGGAATAGACCAGAGACCCAAAGGACGAAGGCAAGAAACAAGGTGTGAAAGGGGAGTAAACTTGAGCGGGCAGGCGGACCACTGCAAACCTAGCCCAGCTAAAAATTAAGACTTGGTGGGGCAGAAAACGCGGGCGTACCTGGTAAACCAACAGGACAATTAACACATCAGGGAAGGTGGAAAGGTAAAGAGAAGGAGGAATGAATGTACAAGTAATGAAGACAGACCCAAGCCAGGGCGTACCTGCCGAGGACAATACAAGACATAAGCTAAGACTGAGCCTGGGCGTACCAGGAGAGGAGTGGCACAGCAGCGGTGCCCGGAAGAAGACCAACGCAAGAGCTGGCAAAAGACCTGAAAAACCAGAGGATGAAGAGAAAGCATGAGGCATGACAGGCAAGATAAGACCCGAACGGATCCGGCCCGGCCCATGGTAAACCTATACACCTGAGAGGGATAGCTAAAATGGTGAAGAAGACTTGGTGAAGCAGAGAAACCAGAGTGCACCTGACGAGACGAACTGGATGAACAGACATGCGGCCTGAGCGTATCAGGCGAAAAAACGTGGCCTGAGCGCATCAGACCCAACAGACGTGAATAATAACGAGAAAAATGTAGACGTACACGACAGCTGATAAGCTGGGATAATAACGGAGGTACCCAAGCAGACAATACGTTGACATGTTGGCTGGCGAACGCCAGGGCGTACCTAGCGGGACGAACAGGGTAACAGACATGCAGCCTGAGCGTATCAGGCGAAATAATGTGGCCTGAGCGCATCAGACCCAACAGACATGAAAGATAACGAAAGGACGCAGGGATGTACGTGACATCAGACAAGCTGAGCAGACAATATGTTAACATGTTGGCTGGTGGATGCCAGGGCGTACCTGACGGGTACCCCAGACCTTACTTATATACTCAAGAGACGACCAGAATGTGTACGACAAGTGATGTGGCCCCGACCGGGGATACCAGAACCGAGACGAGATAAAAAACATCAAATCAGACATGAGCCCTGTGAAGAAGAATCGTGACCCTAGTGAGTCAGAAACGAAGGTGCGGGAGAGGTGGAAATGCTGAATACATGTATACCCAGAATTATGTATGCCGTTGCCCCTGGGGTGCCGTCCGAGGCAAAGATCGATATGGCGGAAGGAATAAGCACACCCCCGCCGCTGCGGCCGGCAAACCGTAGGGCAACCAGCTTAAACATTAGCTGACATTCATCTGGGGTGGGGTTTTTTTTGTTGTTTTTTTTTCTCCTGTGCATTATCTCTATAATAAACCAAAAAAACGGTCACCCTGTCAGAGCTCCCCCCAGTGCCATCAGCTGCCCCCTAAGTGCCACCAGCTCCCATCCCAGTGCCACCAGCTCCCATCCCAGTGCTATCAGTTGCCATCCCAGTGCCATCAGCTGCCCCTCAGTGCCACTAGCTTCCCCCCCCCCAGTGCCACCAGCTTCCCCCTCAGTGTCACTAGCTGCCACCCAGTGCCATCAGCTGCCCCCTCAGTGTCACCAGCTGCCCCCTCAGTGCCACCACCTGCCCCAAGTGCCACCAGCTGCCACCCAGTACCATCGGGCTGCCACCCAGTGCCATCAGCTGCCCTTTCAGAGCCACCAGCTGCCACCCTAGTGCCACCAGCTGCCCCCTCAGTGCCACCTGCTAAAACTAAAACTCTCATCAGATGAAATGATGATCGAACATGTCCAGCAATGTATCCACCTTACATCAGGTCAGAGAGGTCTGCGGACAGATCTACAGAATGGAGAGGATCTAGAAAGCATCCAAAGCCCTTTGGTACTGCTCAGGTATTGCTGAGACCATTCCTGGCATATCTCCATAGGGCTGAGGTTTCAGGTAACCTATAGACACAAACAAACAGTTTTAAAGGGGGACTCCAGGAGCGATGGCCTGGAGCCACAGCATAAGCTCCATTCATTCGGTAAGTCAGGTGGTCACACTGGAGCCCTGTGACCCCACACACATCTATGTGACAAGGTCATTCAGGCCGGAGCCCCCCTTTAATCAGGAGGCTCTGAGGAGCCATCAACATGTCAGACCCAGTCTTCCAGCAATGTGCAGGGAGGAGGACGCAGCCGCCCTCCATGGCTGGTACCTGGTTTCCATGCCATTCAACGGTGGGCTTCGGTGTGGACCGCGTCACTCCCAGTATAAGCACCCAGTGCACGGGCCGCACCATCTTGTCGTTGTGTCAATCGCCAATAACAATCCAGAGTGCCAGGACCCCAGGCAGAGTTTGCTGCAGATTTGCCTGAGTGGATGTGGTACAAATGATGGGGATGAGAGGGAAGGGACGCGGGTCATGTGACCGCTGGAGTGAGATGCTGAGAGTGGCGCGGTTATTATACTGTCTGGGAGAAGAAGCCAGCGGGTGACCACGGAGCGGTGAGTAATAACAAGCGCTTCACTCCCGCTTTGTGGTCACATGACACAAAATAATCCTCGGTGCAAAAAATTTGCATCGAGAATTTTTTTGTGACGATTTACTCAATTCAATCAAGTAATCGTTTCAGCCCTAGTCTAAGCCATTATTATTTAAAGGGGTTATCCGATTTATGGGAAAAAAAATTAAAACCTCATAAAACTCATCAGGACATACATATTAATTAGTTAAGCTTGATTTCTTCAGAGAAAACCCCATACTTACAGCTTTTCCTGGTTCTGTTATTGCTGTGTTTACATGCTGAAGTATATGCTGAGGGGGCGTGTAACAACAATGCCTGTGCTTTGCCTCATGAATATTTGTGGGTGTGAACAAGCTGACCTTCCAGTCACCCTGCTCTGCACATCCCAACTGTGCATAAAAAAAAACAGTCACATGATCATCTCCTAGCTCACACAGGCAGATCTTCCTGTTCCATTTCTATATCTGTATCTAAGCCATATCTGTATCTAAGCTTTATCCATGCTATATCTGTATCTAAGCCATATCTGTATCTAATCTTTATCCATGCTATATCTGTATCTAAGCCATATCTGTATCTAATCTATATCTAAGCCACATCTGTATCTAAGCCACATCTGTATCTAAGCCATATCTGTATCTAAGCTTTATCCATGCTATATCTTTATCTAAGCCATATCTGTATCTAAGCTTCATCCATGCTATATCTGTATGTAAGCCATATTTGTATCTAATCTTTATCCATGCTATATCAGTATCTAAGCCATATCAGTATCTAAGCCATATCAGTATCTAAGCCATATCTGCATCTAAGCCATATCTGCATCTAAGCCATATCTGCATCTAAGCCATATCTGCATCTAAGCCATATCTGTATCTAAGCCATATCTGTATCCAAGCTTTATCCATGCTATATCTGTATCTAAGCCATATCTGTATCTAAGCCATATCAGTATCTAAGCCATATCTGTATCTAAGCCATATCTGTATCTAAGCCATATCTGTATCTAAGCCATATCTAAGCTATATATTTATCTAACTATATCTGTATCTAAGCCATATCTGTATCTAAGCTTTATCCATACTATATCTGTATCTAAGCCATATTTATATCTATGCTTGAATCATGCTATATCTGTATCTACGCTATATCTGTATCTAAGCCATACCTGTGCTATATCTGTATCTAAGCTTTATCCATGCTATATCTGTATCTAAGCCATATCTGTATCTAAACCATATCCATGCTATAACTGTATCTAAACTATATGTGTATCTAAGCTCTATCTAAGCTATATCTGTATCTAACCAATATTCATATCTAAGCCATATCTGTATCAAAGCTTTATCTAAGCTATATCTGTATCTAAGCTATGTATGTATCGAAACAATGTCTGTATCTAAACTATATCTGTATCTAAGCTATGTATGTATCTAAGTTATATATGTATCTAAGCTATATATGTATCTGAGCTATATCTATATTAGATAGATATAGCTTATTTATATATATATATAACTTAGATACATATATATCTTAGGTACAGTTCAAGCTTAGATACAGTTATAGGTTTGATATGGATATAGATGAGATACAGATATAGCTTAGATACAGTTCAAGCTTAGATACAGATATAGCATAGATATAGCTATATCTATAAGACGGACATATATCTGTATCTAATCTATATCTGTATCGAAGCTATGTATGTATCTAAACAATGTCTGTATCTAAACTATATCTGTATCTAAGCTGCATATGTATCTAAGCTATGTATGTATCTAAACTATATCTGTATCTAAGCTGTATATATATCTAAGCTATATATATCTAGGCTATAGCCATCTAAGTAATATCCATATTAGATATATATAGCTTAGTTATATATAAAACTTTGATACAGATATATCTGTATAGAAGCAGGTCCAGCTTATATACTGATATAGATTAGATATAGCAGAGCTCAGATACAGCTATACCTATATACTGGACAGTTATTTACTTGTGTCCTGGTGTGGTAGGTGTAATGTGTAACTGCTGAGGGCCAGGGCTCTAACAACCATCCCCAGATGCCGGAGGGAAGGGGTTAACTGGCTCATAGAACTGATGGGCGGGGCCAGACACATACCTGCTGCAGTGCGATTCTCTCCACAGCTCTGGTAAGGCTTGCTTACTATCGCAGAGGCTGTGTAAGGAGAGAGAGGGGGCGGGCACCAGAGGCTGTGTGAGGAGAGAGAGGGGACGGGCACCAGAGGCTGTGTGAGGAGAGAGAGGGGCGGGCACCAGAGGCTGTGTGAGGAGAGAGAGGGGACGGGCACCAGAGGCTGTGTGAGGAGAGAGAGGGGGCGGGCACCAGAGGCTGTGTGAGGAGAGAGAGGGAGACGGGCACCAGAGGCTGTGTGAGGAGAGAGAGGGGGGCGGGCACCAGAGGCTGTGTGAGGAGAGAGAGGGGGGCGGGCACCAGAGGCAGTGACGTTCCGTTTACAGAGCCCGGCCACTCCCTCAAGCAGGGAGAAGCTTGTCAACGGAACATCACAGCTGATGATGTCAGGAGTCACATGACCGCAATCTGAAGAGGATAAACAGTGCAAAATCACTACAGTAAGTGATTTAGAAAAAAGTTTATTAGGCTAGTATAAACGCAGTAGCAAACTTTTATTTAACTTGGATAACCCCTTTAATATCAGAGCACATTACAGGGGGACGTATAAGAGGATGGGACAACAACTCCCAACATATACAAGCCGTTATTATGTAATATCAGAGTTCATTATAAGAGGAGAGGACTACAACTCCCAGCATATCCAGGGTGTTGTAATGTACCCTGATATTATATAATAATGGCCTGGACATGCTGAGAGTTGTAGTCCTCTACTGTTATAACTCCTCTTGTAATGCACTCTAATATTACATAACAAGCTGGATAGGCTGGGAGTTTTAGCCCACTTCTCATACCTTATCTTATAATGTACTCTGATATTACATAACAGGAGCTATAAGAGGAGAGGACTACAACTCCCAACATTTCCCTGGTACTTACATTGAATCCATACTTCTTCCCATGCATCACTGGTCATCATCTTCATTACTTTACTGCATAGCTCCGCCTCCTGTTCTGGTCACATTATGGTGAGGTCATCTTTCCTGCTGAGCTCCGCCTCCTGCAGTGACATCATGGAAGGTCCTACAGCTCCTGAAGAGACTTGCAGTTTTCAGAGCAGCAGGGGGCCCCTTAGACCATGGGGGCCCTGGGCAATTGCCCAGTTCCCCCCCCCCCAACGCCGGCCCTGGCGCCTCCCACAGGCCAACATGTTTACTGTTATACGGTTTACTATAATTTAGTGTAAATTTTAATTACTGGTAAAGAAATGTGCTTAATTTATTAAGAGGCAGTAACATATACAGTGGAAGTCGTCCATTTAAATATAGAACCCACTCACGAGGGCAGCAGGCGCCATACCTGCCGGGTTTCATTTCTTTTTCAAACAGTAGAGGCCTGAGACTAATGTCAGCGATTAGCCAATAACACAGAGCGCAGAAATTTAACCCTTCAGATGATCATATGGGACTTCGGGGCATGGAACAGCTCCCCCAGGTGTTAGCTCTGATGCGCTGGGTCTCTCTGAAGAAACCCAAAGTATTAGTGCTGTAGTTCTTATGTAGGCCTGCAGGTGGCATTGCTCCATAGGATAAAAGCAAATAGGACTTGCATTGCAGTGCTACTGCACTGCATTATGCTAAAAAAATTACACCCCTTTCTTAAGTATAAAAAAGAATAAAATAAAAAACATCATTGGCATCGCCACGTCCCAAAATTCTCGAACTATATAAATGTATTTATCCCGTACGATGAAGGCCGTAACGGAAAAAAAAAACGCCACTTCACAATGGTATCAATAAAAACTACACATCGTCCTGCATAAAATGAGCCCACACACAGCTACGTAGACATAACCATGACAAAGTTATGGGGGACAGAATATAGTGATTAAAAGAAGAAATGATTTTTTTAAAAAAAAAAATTTTCAGTATTAAACCACAAAAAAAGACTATATGCCAGATTTATCATTACAGTTACATCTTACTCCACTTTTACATCTGCCCAAAGTCACTTTAGGTTAGTCAGATTTATTAATGGTCCTTTAATACTGTAATAAACGTGGTTTGACGGTAGCAGTTCATCCTTCAGCAAGCAGCTTTACAAAAGTCGCACATCTTTATAAAAAAGTCGCATGTTCTATTAAAAAGTCGAATAAGATAAGCATGGTCCCCCCTGGAGTGAAATTGCCCATTTTTTTGAGACTTTTTAAATGGTCGCAATAGTAAATCTGTCTAGAGATTCATTTACATAAGAAAACACGCCCACTTTCACAAAACTGGAAAGCTTAGTGCAGAGCTTAAAAAAGTCGCAAAAAAAATAGCAATTTTACCGATTGCGCATTTTTTTATCTTTTTCACTCTATTAAAGTGACTTTCGCTAATAATAAATCTGGCCATATACGTGTGATATTGCTGTAATCATACTGACCCGGAAAATGAAAGTAATAGTTTTACCACATAGGGAACGCTGTGAAAAAAAAACGTTTTTTTTTTCTTAATTCCAATTTTTCTTTTCAGTTTGGAATTGTTTTCTAGCTTCCCATTAAATTGTATGCAATATTGAATGGTGCCATGAAAAAGTACAACTTGTCCCGCAAAAAACAGGCCCTCTTACGGCTACATGAACGGAAAAATAAAAGAGTTATGGCTTCACAAAGGCAAAGAGTAAAAAACTAAAAATCCTCTAGGGATTATTAAATTAGAAGGACCTCACTCAGGATATTAAGACTGACATAGGAAATTCCAGTACTGATGAGTCTCACCCATGGTGTACATATTAGTGTATGCATGAAATCATATGAAACATTTCACATACAAAGCGGTCATGTGTGAGCATTTCTTTCACATAGATCTGTGTAAACATATACAATTATAAATGCCAGTTTGCCAATGTAATACCATTCTGATGTAAAGGAGGCCAGCAGCACGTCTAAGTAGAAATGTTGCATATTCTTTATAAACGAGGCTCATATTATTCTGTTGGTAGTTTTTTTATGGCCAGCAATGATCTGTGCGCTCAGATTTGGTTTCCATTAAGCTCCTTGGCCACGTGCCTCATAGAGATCATGACAAATATTCTCTAGACCGTTTATATATGAGATGGACTCTCTGGCAGCGCACAATAACACACTGTCAAGCATAGAAAGAAACACATCTTTTTTTGAAATGATGAAAAGATAAGAATAGGGATGAAGACAGAACCTGTTTACCAGTGGTCTCCAACAGGTCGTTCTCCAGCTCAAGGCTGCCTTCTAAATATAGAACCTAATGAAGTGACCACGGCCATACACTTAACACCTTAAAGGGGCCCTTGACCCAATCCTATCCCACCTCATCCCAAACCTCACCACTATAGTTATCCCTGCCCTAACACACCTCTTCAATCTATTGCTAACCACTGGCATCTTCCCTTCCTCTTTTAAACATGCAACCATCACACCCATACTCAAGAAGCTTCACTGGACCCATCCTCTTTATCCAGCTATCGTCCCATTTCACTGCTCCCATTTGCATCCAAACTCCTAGAACAACATGTCCATCTCGAAATTGTCCTCTCACCTCTCATCCCACTCACTTTTTGATCAGCTGAAATCCGGCTTCAGACCCAATCACTGCACTGAAACTGCCTAACCAAAGTCCAACGATCTGCTAGCTGCCAAATCTAAATGTCACTACTCTGTGCTCCTCCTTCTTGACCCTTCCTCTGCCTTTGACACTGTTGACCACTCTCTCCTCTTACAAATCCTTTCTTCCCTCGGCATCAAAGACCTAGCCCTCTCCTGTGATCTCCTCATACCTCACCAACAGAACCTTCAGCGTTTCCCAGTCATACACTACCTCCCCGTCACGCTCCCTCTGTCCTGGGTCCCCTACTTTTCTCCATTTATACATTCGGCCTGGGACAGCTCATAGAGTCCCATGGCTTCCAATACCACCTCTATGCTGATGACACTCAAATCTACCTCTCTGGCCCATATGTCACTTCCCTGCTATAAAGAATCCCAGCGTGTCTGTTGGCAATATCTTCATTCTTTTTCTCCCGTTTCCTTAAACTCAACATTGAGAAAACTGGATTCATTGTCTTTCTCCCATGTCACTCAGCCTTTCTACCTGACCTATCCTTTAACGTTAATAGCACAACGCTTTCTCCAGTCTCACAGGTCCGCTGCCTGGGGATAACATTTGATCCTGCCCTGTCCACACATTCAAACCCTCACCTCCACATGCCATTTTTAACTTAAAAACATTTTTCATATTCGCAGCTTCCTCACCCCTGAGTCAACTAAAATACTAGTGCATGTTCTCGTCATCTCCCACCTGGACTACTGCAATACCCTCCTGTGTGGCCTCCCATCCAGAACTCTCGCTCCCCTCCAATCTATTCTCAAGTCCACTGCTAGCTTGCTCTTCCATACTCATGGGTTCTCATGATCGGCAGGGACCCCAGCTGTTGGACACCCTCTGATCAAACATATCCCCTATGCCATGGATAGGGGATGTGTTTCTTGTGAGACAAGAAGAGAATTTTTATTGTATTATGATTTTATTGTGTGAGGGTTCAGAAGTTACTGATGGTAGCCCTGCTCCAGCCTTTGCAAAATTACAATTATAATATTTAACAAGTGTTCTATACAATTTCATGCACTACCTTCATACCTTTCTCTGTAGGAGTCAGAGGCGGATTGGCCATAGTGTGGCAGGTGCAGCACAATGAAGTGCCTTATGCCTTGTGGCATTAGAAGAATTTTGTTATCTCTGACTTTTCTAGTCTAACCAGACTGTCTATTACTCTGTGATTCCTCTAGTGCAGTTCTATGGAAGCAGTAAGTTTAAAGAGCGCACCAAATGCTTGAAATAACTTATTTATTAACTTCAACTTTTCTTCATATATAATGCTGTTTCCTCCGCAGCAGACAGTCCATGTACAAAACATGTGTGGAATAAAATATCACAAAATAGCGGTTCAACTGTTCAATCTTGTCATTCAACATAAAATGGTGGATATATTTCTCTCTTCAGTATCTATACTTTCACGTTAAGTTATTTAAGCTTTTTATGATCTCTCTGAGAGGTATATCTGAGGCTTAACCAATAGTTTTACTTGCTCTATATGATCTGGTATGAGCAGTTCGCAGACTATACGTAGTTTGCGTAATTTAGTCACAATTTGGTATTTGCTTTTTGCAGATTGCTATTTGCATACTGTTTATTTGGTGGAACTGCAAGTAAACACATATTACTAGTTCAGTATACAGTTCTAATCACTACATTAACAATAGGAACGTCTATAACTGTATTATATACCTATTTTGGCCTCTTTGCTTCCATATAATTGAACTCTCAGTGGAGTGAATGTCTGTTCAGCTTCTCTCCTCTGATGTATTGAATTCTAGCAGCTCCTGCTAGAGAATTTTCCCAGACAGGCTGAGTGTGAGGCTGGCTGTAATTGGCCAAGACTCCTGCTCAGTGTGAGGCTGGCTGTGATTGGTTAAGACTCCTGCTCCATAACAACAGCTTAACTCTATGCTTTCTGGTTTTAATTCCGCTGTGTCATTGAGCTTACCTTAAATTTATTTTACTGAATTTTAAAGGCATATTATCTTTCTGCTTCTGTGAACACAATATATATATAACTGTTATATGACATCCAAAACATGAAGTCACTGTAAATAACTCTGCTTTCTGTCTTTAACATGTAAACATATGAACTGTGTTAAGGTTAATAGCAGGTCTAGCTGAATACACATATAAGCCGTATTAGCATCCTAGGACAGGTCTTAGCTGGCCAGCTACACATAGACCTTACGGCGAACTTTCCCGGTGGGCCGTTGCCGAGGGGGCTACCTGGGCCTTCCTCACGTCCGGCCACTGGAAGTTTTTGGGGATGTATTTTGTGCTGCTGGCGGCAGTATTGTCACTACCAGAGCTTTGAGACGTTCTCACAGCTCTGTTTCTCCACCCCTGTGATGATGTCACTACTAGAGCTTGAAGGAGTTCTCTCTGCTCTGTTTCTCCGGCCCTGTGATGAGGTCTTTACTTTCAGTTTCCCTCCTCCCAGCTGTCCCTCCTGTGATTGATTCCTCTTCCTATAAAATACCCCTCTTCCTGTTTAATCGTGCGGATTATTCTTTTCATTTGACCTGTATCTCTCGCTTGAGTATCTTCACTTGTGTGATATCTTTTCACTGGACCTGTGTTCTGCTGAAGCAAGTACTTCGGATATTGTCTGCTGACTTTGGATCTGTTTTCACTGCTGCTGCAGCTCCTTCAGTTAAGTGTGCAGACATTGTGTGTTTCTGTTTGTTTGCTGACTGGATCCGAGGCGACCCCGGTTCCGTCCATATACTGAGCAGGGCACCGGTGGCCGTGCCCCTTCCACTATTGTAGGGGTTACAGTGGTCATCAGCCTTAGGTACGCGGGCATGTCTCGATCCACCATCTGGATCTGGACATGGGCTTAGCAGCATAGGGAGAGCTTTTAGGGTCTGACAGGGGTCACCCTTTATGTTCCCTAGTTTGGGTCCTGTCAGTAGCTAATTCACTGTGTATGCTCTTGTTGCTCACATAAAATCGTGACATTATAATCCGCCGAAACCGTCCTTTTTGACATGAATCCGCCTTCTAACCTGGTTGACCGCATGCAGGGTCTTTCTTTGGAGGTAGCGGATCTCCGTCAATCTATGACTCAGCTTCAAGCATTGGGCTCGGCTCCGGCCCATGGAGTCTGTTGCGAGCCAAAGGTCTCACTTCCGTAAATGTTCTCCGGGGGCAGTGAGAATTTTGTTCGCTTCAGAGAGGCATGCAAACTCCATTTTTGCTTGTGTCCCCATTCCTCTGGCAATGAGGAGCAGAGGGTGAGGATTGTCATCTCCCTGCTCAGGGGTAATGCTCAGACTTGGGCTTTTTCGCTGCTATCGGGGGATCCCTCCCTTCGATCCATGGAAAGATTTTTTGTGGCCCTGGGGCAGATATATGATGACCCGGATCGTGTTGCTCTGGCTGAATCTAACTTACGTTTTTTATGCCAGAACAAACTGTCTGCGGAGCTTTATTGTTCTGAATTTCGGAGATGGGCAGCTGATTCAGGTTGGAATGATGCTGCACTCCGGAGTCAGTTCTGTCATGGTCTCTCAGAGAGATTGAAAGATGCGTTTGCTTTCCATGAGAGACCAACGTCCTTAGAGTCTGCCATGTCATTGGCGGTACGCCTTGACAGGCGTCTAAGAGAAAGAAACGAGACCTCTCTGTCCAGCCATTGTCAGTCTAGGGGCAGGGGTGCGGACTCATTCAGTGTGCAGGGGCCTCATCCTGTCTCGGTCCCCTCTGAGGAGGAGCCCATGCAGCTAGGTTGACTTGCACCTGATAAAGGAGGATTTAGTCCTCAGAGAATGGTGTGTTTTTGTTGTGGGGGCATTGGTCATTTGGCAAATGTTTGTCCGTCTAGGAAATTCATGAACTGTACTAAGAGTGATAAGAGAAAAACCTCAAAAGGTAAATCATCAAACTCTGCTTCATCTGCTACCTTGGGCAAAGTTGATGTAGGAATTGATGCTTTTACTCTGACCTGCAGTTCCCGTTTTCTCCTTTCTACCAGGGTGGTGCTACAGAGCAAAGTAATTTCTTGTGAAATTTTTTTCGATAGTGGAGCGGCCGTCAATCTTATTGACACTCAATTTGTAGCCATGCATGGTTTTCAGGTTTGCACATTAGAAAAGGATATACCTGTTTTTGCTATTGACTCTGCTCCACTCTCACAGAGATCCCTGAAGGGCATTGTTCACAATATCCGGTTAGCTGTAGGTGACACTCATGTGGAGGATATATCTTGTTTTGTCCTTAACGGATTGCCTTCTCCTCTGGTTTTGGGGTTACCCTGGCTCACTAGACATAACCCCACTATTGATTTGCAAGGAAGGCAAATAAATGAGTGGAGTGAGTTTTGTAGAGAGAATTGTCTCACAGCGACTTTTGCAGAGGTGTCTACTAAAACTGTGCCATCATTTCTCTCCGATTACTCGGACGTGTTTTCCGAGAGCGGGGTTCAGGAGCTACCTCCTCACCGGGAGTTTGACTGTCCCATTAACCTCATTCCCGGCGCCAAGCTGCCAAAAGCACGCCTGTACAATCTCTCGCAACCGGAAAGAATCGCAATGCGAACCTATATCTCTGAGAGTCTCGATAAGGGGCATATTCGTCCCTCAAAATCACCTGTTGCTGTGGGTTTTTTTTTGTTAAAAAAAAAGATGGCTCTCTGAGACCTTGCCTAGATTTTAGGGAGCTGAACCGTATCACGATTCGCGATCCCTATCCCCTTCCTCTGATCCCGGACCTCTTCAACCAAATTGTTGGGGCCAAGGTTTTTTCTAAAGTGGATCTGAGAGGCGCGTACAACCTGGTCAGGGTCAGAGAGGGGGATGAATGGAAAACGGCCTTTAATACCCCTGAGGGGCATTTCGAGAATCTCGTTATGCCTTTTGGCTTGATGAATGCTCCGGCCATCTTTCAGCATTTTGTTAACAGTATTTTCTACCATTTAATGGGGAAATTTGTTTTGGTGTATCTTGATGATATTTCGATTTTTTCCCCTGATGTTCAGACCCATCAGGATCATCTTTTTCAGGTTCTGCAGATTCTGCGGGAAAATAAATTGTACGCCAAGCTGGAGAAATGTGTTTTTATGGTATCGGAGATTCAATTTCTGTGTTTTCTCCTCTCTGCTTCTGGTTTTCGCATGGATCCGGAGAAGGTCCGTGCTGTGCTTGAGTGGGAGCTCCCTAAGAATCAGAAGGCATTGATGCGCTTTCTGGGTTTTGCGAACTATTACAGAAAGTTCATTTTGAATTATTCCTCTGTTGTCAAACCCCTCACTGACATGACAAAAAAGGGGGCGGATTTTTCCTCTTGGTCGGAGGAGGCGCTTGCAGCTTTTTCTAAGATTAAAGAGAGTTTTGCGTCTGCTCCCATCTTGGTGCATCCCGATGTTTCCTTACCTTTTATTGTTGAGGTGGATGCTTCCGCGGTGGGTGTGGGTGCGGTTTTGTCCCAGGGCCCTTCTCCTGCCAAATGGCGACCCTGTGCCTTTTTCTCTAAAAAACTCTCCCCGGCAGAGAAGAACTATGATGTGGGAGATAGGGAGTTGTTGGCAATCAAGTTGGCTTTCGAGGAATGGCGCCATTGGTTGGAGGGGGCCAGGCACCCTATCACCGTTTTTACCGACCATAAGAATCTGGCATACTTGGAGTCGGCCAAGCGTATGAATCCGAGACAGGCCAGATGGTCTCTGTTCTTCTCCAGATTCAATTTTTTTGTTACATTCCGCCCTGGGATCAAAAATGTGAAGGCTGATTCTCTCTCTCGCTGTTTTCCGGGACGAGGAAACTCCGAGGACCCGGGTCCCATTTTGGCGGAGGGGGTAGTTGTTTCTGCTCTGTATTCTGATTTGGAGGCCGAGGTCCAGGCTGCCCAGACTGCTTTTGTCGACCATATTGTTAAATTGCATGGCATTCCCTCTGATATTGTTTCCGATAGAGGCACGGAGTTTGTGTCCAGATTCTGGAAGGCTTTCTGTTCTCGCCTGGGGGTTCAGCTGTCCTTCTCTTCTGCTTTTCACCCGCAGTCGAATGGTCAGACTGAACGCGTCAATCAGAATCTGGAGACATATTTGCGCTGTTTTGTGGCAGAGAACCAGGAGGATTGGTGTTCGTTTCTCCCTCTTGCTGAGTTTGCTCTGAACAACCGTCGTCAGGAATCTTCTGATAAGTCACCATTCTTTGGTGCATATGGGTTCCATCCGCAGTTTGGGACATTCTCGGGAGGGGCTCCTTCTGGTTTGCCTGAGGAGGAGAGATTTTCCTCGTCTTTGTCTACCATTTGGCAAAAGATTCAGAGTAATCTAAGAAAGATGAGTGAGAAATAAAAGCGTGTGGCTGATAAGAGACGTGTGCCTGGTCCGGACCTGAATGTGGGTGATCTGGTGTGGTTGTCTACAAGAAATATTAAACTGAAGGTTCCCTCCTGGAAATTGGGTCCCAAGTTTATTGGGCCTTATAAGATCCTGTCCATCATCAATCCTGTTGCCTTCCGTCTTGATCTTCCACGGGTTTGGAAGATACATAATGTATTTCACAGATCTCTCTTAAAACCATATGTCCAGCCCACGGTACCCTCCTCTTTGCCTCCTCCTCCGATTTTGGTTGATGGCAATCTGGAGTTTGAGGTTTCCAGAATTGTGGACTCTCGCATTGTCCGCGGTTCTCTTCAGTACCTCGTTCATTGGAAGGGTTATGGTCCTGAGGAGAGGATGTGGGTTCCGGTGTCGGACATTAAAGCCACTCGCCTCATCAGGGCTTTTCATAGGGCTCATCCTGAGAAGGTGGATCCTGGGTGTCCGGAGTCCACCCGTAGAGGGGGGGTACTGTCACTACCAGAGCTTTGAGACGTTCTCACAGCTCTGTTTCTCCACCCCTGTGATGATGTCACTACTAGAGCTTGAAGGAGTTCTCTCTGCTCTGTTTCTCCGCCCCTGTGATGAGGTCTTTACTTTCAGTTTCCCTCCTCCCAGCTGTCCCTCCTGTGATTGATTCCTCTTCCTATAAAATACCCCTCTTCCTGTTTAATCGCGTGGATTATACTTTTCATTTGACCTGTATCTCTCGCTTGAGTATCTTCACTTGTGTGATATCTTTTCACTGGACCTGTGTTCTGCTGAAGCAAGTACTTCGGATATTGTCTGCTGACTTTGGATCTGTTTTCACTGCTGCTGCAGCTCCTTCAGTTAAGTGTACAGACATTGTGTGTTTCTGTTTGTTTTCTGACTGGATCCGAGGCGACCCCGGTTCTGTCCATATACTGAGCAGGGCACCGGTGGCCGTGCCCCTTCCACTATTGTAGGGGTTACAGTGGTCATCAGCCTTAGGTACGCGGGCATGTCTCGATCCACCATCTGGATCTGGACATGGGCTTAGCAGCATAGGGAGAGCTTTTAGGGTCTGACAGGGGTCACCCTTTATGTTCCCTAGTTTGGGTCCTGTCAGTAGCTAATTCACTGTGTATGCTCTTGTTGCTCACATACAGTCGTGACAAGTATTTTGTGATGGACTGTGGTATTTGGCTCTTTTGGGACTATATAATGTGTTTCAATATGGTATTGCTGGCCCCGCCTACTTGTGTTGGCCCTGCCTTTCATCTATTTGGACCTGACTACATAATTGGGCCACTTTTAGTATTTTTTCCTTGGCTACTTTAAGTTCCCAGTCCACCAGTGATAGGAGTGATCAGAATCTTAACCCCTATTTCACCCTAAGGACCCGGCCATTTTTTGCAAAGCTGACCAGTGTCACTTTATGTGGTGATAACTTTTAAACGCTTTTACTTATCCAGGCGAAACTGAGATTGTTTTTTCGTCACATGTTGTACTTCATGACAGTGGTAAAATGGAGTCAAAAAATTTCATTTTTATTTATAAAAAAAATACAAAGTTTACCAAAAATTTTGAAAAATTTGCAATTTTCCAAGTTTCAATTTCGCTACCTCTATAATACATATTAATACCGCCAAAAAAAAGTTATTGATTTACATTCCCCATATGTCTACTTCATGTATCAATCATTTTGGGAATGCCATTTCATTTTTTGGGGATGTTACAAGGCTTAGAAGTTTAGAAGCAAATCTTGAAATTTTCCAGAAATTTTCAAAAACCCACTCTTTAGGGACCAGTTCAGGTCTGAAGTCACTTTGGTAGGCTTGCATAATAGAAACTAACCAAAAATGACCCCTTGTAGAAACTACACCCCTTAAGGTATTCAGAACTGATTTTACAAATGTTGTTAACCCTTTAGGTTTTCCACAAGAGTTAATGGCAAATGGAGAAAAAATTCCAGAATTTTGAATTTTGGAAAATTTTCCATTTTAATCCATTTTTTCCAGTAACAAAGCAAGGGTTAAAAGCCAAACAAAACTCAATATTTATTGCCCTGATTTTGTAGTTTGCAGAAACACCCCATATGTGGCCGTAAAATGCTGTATGGCCAAACGGCAGGCCACAGAATGAAGGGAACGCCATATGGTTTTTGGAAGGCGGATTTTGCTGGACTTTTTTTTTGCACTATGTCCCATTTGAAGCCCCCCGATGCACCCCTAGAGTAGAAACTCCATAAAAGTGACTTCATTTAAGAAACTACACCCCTCGAGGTATTACAAACTTTGTTAGCCCTTTAGGTGTTCCACAACAGTTATTGGCAAATAGAGATGAAATTTCAGAATTTCTATTTTTGTTACCTTGCCTCATAAAAGTGTAATATAGAGCAACTAAAAATCATATTTACCCTAAAATAATGCAAACAAAACTGCCACCTTATCCCGTAGTTTCCAAAATGGGGTCACTTTTTTGGATTTTCTACTGTAGGGGTGTATCAGGGGGGCTTCAAATGGGACATAGTGTCAAAAAACCAGTCCAGCAAAATCTGCCTTCCAAAAACCATATGGCGTTCCCTTCTTTCTACGCCCTGCCGTATGGTCATACAGCAGTTTACGACCACATATGGGGTGTTTCTGCAAATTAGAGAATCAGGGCAATAAATATTGTTTTGTTTGGCTGTTAACCCTTGCTTTGTTACTGGAAAAATGGATTAAAATGGAAAATTTGTAAAAAAAATAGCTGTTTTTGGAACGTTTTTATTTTTTGTTATTTACATCGTTGAACTGACAGGTTAGATTGTTTATTATTTCTATAGAGCAGGTTGTTACGGATGCGACAATACCAAATATGACTAATTTTAGTTTTTTTTTTTGTTTCAGTTTTTTATAACAAAGCATGTTTGAGAAAAATAATTTTTTAGTGTCTCCACATTCTGAAAGCCATATTTTTAATTTTTGGGCGACTGTCTTATGTATGGGCTAATTTTTTGCGGGATGAGATGACGGTTTGATTGGCACTATCTTGAGGTGCATATGACACTTTGGTCGCTTGCTATTACACTTTTTGTGATGTAAGGTGACAAAAATGACTTTTGACATGTAACATAGTAACATAGTAACATAGTAACATAGTATATAAGGCCGAAAAAAGACATTTGTCCATCCAGTTCGACCTGTTTCCTGCAAGTTGATCCAGAGGAAGGCAAAAAAACCCTGTGAGGTAGAGCCAATTTTCCCCACTTAAGAGGAAAAAATTCCTTCCCGACTCCAATCAGGCAGTCAGAATAACTCCCTGGATCAACAACCCATCTTTAGTAGCTATAGCCTGAAATATTATTACGCTCCAGAAATACATCCAGGCCCCTCTTGAATTCCTTTATTGTACTCACCATCACCACCTCCTCAGGCAGAGAGTTTCATAGTCTTACTGCTCTTACCGTGAAGAACCCTTTTCTATGTTTGTGTACAAACCTTCTTTCCTCCAGACGCAGAGGATGTCCCCTCGTCACAGTCACAGTCCTGGGGATAAATAGATGATGGGAGAGATCTTTGTACTGACCCCTGATATATTTATACATAGTTATTAGATCTCCCTCAGTCGTCTTTTTTTCTAGAGTGAATAACCCTAATTTTGATACCCTTTCAGGGTACTGTAGTTGCCCCATTCCAGTTATTACTTTAGTTGCCCTCCTCTGAACCCTCTCTAGCTCTGCTATGTCTGCCTTGTTCACGGGAGCCCAGAACTGTACACAGTACTCCATGTGTGGTCTGACTAGTGATTTATAAAGTGGTAAGACTATATTTTCATCACGGGCATCTATGCCCTTTGATGCAACCCATTATCTTATTGGCCTTAGCAGCAGCTGCCTGACACTGGTTTTTACAGCTTAGTTTGTTATTTATTAAAATTCCTAGATCCTTTTCCATGTCAGTGTTACTGAGTGTTTTACCATTTAGTATGTACGGGTGACTTGCATTATTCCTTCCCATGTGCATAACTTTACATTTGTCAGTGTTAAACCTCATCTGCCATTTCTCTGCCCAAGCCCCCAATCTATCCAGATCCCTCTGTAGCAGAAAACTGTCCTCTTCAGTGTTAATTACTTTACACAGTTTAGTGTCATCTGCAAAAATTGATATATTACTGTGCAAGCCTTCTACAAGATCATTAATAAATATATTGAAGAGAATAGGGCCCAATACTGAACCCTGAGGTACCCCACTAGTGACCGTGACCCAATCTGAGTGTGTACCGTTAATAACCACCCTCTGTTTTCTATTACTGAGCCAGTTACTTACCCACATACAGATATTTTTTCCTAGTCCAAGTGTTCTCATTTTATATACTAACCTTTTATGTGGTACAGCGTGAAATGCTTTGGAGAAGTCCAGATATACGACATCCATTGATTCGCCGCTGTCAAGTCTAGAACTTACCTCCTCATAGAAACTGATTAAATTAGTTTGACATGACCAATCCCTCATGAAGCCATGCTGATATGGTGTAATTTGCTTATTTTCATTGAGATACTCCAAGATAGCATCTCTTACAAAACCTTCAAACAGTTTACCCACAACAGATGTTAAACTTACCGGCCTATAATTTCCAGGCTCTGTTTTTGGACCCTTTTTGAATATTGGCACCACATTTGCTATACGCCAGTCTGGTGGAACATTCCCTGTCAGTATGGAGTCCGTGAATATCAAAAATAAGGGTCTGGCTAGGATATCACTTAATTCCCTTAGGATACGGGGGTGTATGCCATCCGGTCCTGGCGATTTGTCTATTTTAATCTTTTAAGTCGCTGCTGTACTTCTTCCTGGGTCAGACAGGGCACTTTTAAAGGGAATTTACTTTTACATTTTGCATTTCATCTGACAGTTTATTTTCCTCAGTGAAAACAGTGGTGAAGAAAATATTTAATAGCTTGGCTTTATCCTCATCGCTTTCTGCAACTCCCCCCTCATTGCTATGTAGAGGGCCGACTCCTTCAGGTTTATATTTTTACCATTTATATAATTGAAAAACATTTTAGGGTTAGTTTTGCTCTCTTTGGCAATTAATCTCTCGGTCTCTAGTTTGGCAGTTTTTATTAGTTTTTACATATTCTATTTTTTTCCTTATAGTTTATCAGTGCTTCCTGGCTCCCCTCCTGTTTTAGTGATTTATATGCTTTCTTTTTGTCATTTATTGCTTTTTACGGTTCTATTTATCCACATTGGTTTCTTCTTATTTCTTAGCCTTTTATTTCTATAAGGTATGCATCGATCACAATTTGATGTTACAATGCTTTTAAAAATCTCCCATTTTGTGGTTGTATTTTTATTTTTGAGGACTATGTCCCAGTTAATTGGGCCTATGGCCTCTCTTAGTTGGCTAAATTTTGCTTTTTGAAGTCCGGTATTCTTGTTCCTCCCTGTAGAAACTCTCGTTTGAAGGATAATTGGAAGGTTATTACTTTATGGTCACTATTTCCCAGGTGTCCCCCGACCTGCACGTCTGTTGTTCTATCAGGTCTATTGGTTAATACTAAGTCCAGTATGGCCGTCCCTCTAGTTGGGTCCTGAACCATTTGGGAAAGGTAATTGTCTTTGGCTATTGCCAAGAACCTGTTTCCTTTATGGGATGTACAGGTTTCCGTTTCCCAGTCTATATCTGGGTAGTTGAAGTCCCCCATAATAACCACCTGATTATGGTTTGCCGCCTTGTTTATCTCGTTTAGTAATAGATTTTCTGCGGACTCTGGTATATTGGGTGGTTTATAGTAAACTCCTATTAGTAATTTATTATTGTTTTTGGCTCCATTTATCTCCACCCACAATGACTCCACATTTTCGTGTCCCTCACAGATGTCTTCCCGGAGTGTGGGCTTTAGAGAGGACTTTATGTAAAGGCAGACCCCTCCCATGGTATTTATATAATTTTTTTTTCTGTGTTCACCTAAGGGGTTAGTTCATGTGTAATTTTTATAGAGCAGGTTGTTACGGACGCGGTGACACCTAATATGTATACTTTCTTTTATATTTATTTACATTTTACACAATAATATTATTTTTGAAACAAAAAAAATCATGTTTTAATGTCTCCATAGTCTGGGAGCCATATTTTTTTATTTTTTTGTGCGATTGTCTTATGTAGGGTATAATTTTTTGCGGGATGAGATGACGTTTTGATTGGCACTATTTTTGGGTGCATATATCTTTTTGATCGCTTGCTATTACTGTTTTTGAGATGTGAGGTGAAAAAAATGTTTTTTTTACATTGTTTTTATTTTTATTTTTTACGCTATTTACCTGAGGGGTTAGATCATGTGTTATTATTATAGAGCAGGTTTTTACGGACGCGGCGATACTGAATATGTATAGTTTTTTAAAATGTATTTTACTATAACAGCATTTTAGAAAAAAAATGTTTTAGCGTCTCTATAGCCTGAGAGCCATATTTTTTAATTTTTATGGGTGATGGGCCTATGTAGGGGCTCATTTTTTGCAGGATGAGATGGTGGTTTGATTGATACTATTTTGAGAGGCATACACCTTTTTGATCGCTTGTTATTACATTTTTTGTGATGTAAGGTGACAAAAAATGGCTTATTTTACACCATTTTTGGGTTTTTGTTTTTACGGTATTTGCGTGAGGGGTTACGTCATGTGATATTTTTATATAGCAGGTTTTTTCGGATGTGGTGATACCTAATATGTGTAGTGTATTTAATTTTTTTTATTTTTATTCAGTGATATGTGTTTTATACAGTGTACTGTACTGTAGTTTTTTTTACTTTACATAGTCTAAGCAGACTTGTGCCTTTAGCAGCAGCGGGTGATGGGGAGGGAGGGGGGCTCCCTCTACGATCCTATCCTGTCGGGGGGCTGCAAAGGCACAGCAGCCCCCGATGGGAGAGGGAGGGAACTCCCTCCCTGTTAACCCCTTCCATACAGCGGACCGTACAGACCACGGCATGGAAGGGGTTAAAACTGCTGACATCTGCAGCACACCGCCGCCTGCAAACCCCCCCCCCCCGCACCCCCGCAGCCACAATATGATTGGGGGCTGCAGGGGGGGTTAAAATGTAACACTTTGGGGCATTTAGTTTCTGATCTGACCGCGGGGATCAGAGATCGCACAAAGCGCTGCAAACTGCAGGTCTGAACTGACCTGCGGTTTGCAGCCATCGCCGATAAGGGGGAGGGTCACAGGACCCCCCTGGGCATTGTAACAAGGTACCTGCTGAATGATTTCATCAGGTACCTTGTTCCGATCACTGCCGGAACTACTCATGACGTACCAGTACTTCATGGGTACCTAAGGACTCGGGAATCATGACGTACCGGTACGTCATAAGTCCTTAAGGGGTTAAAGTTTTTCTTTGGCCAATGCAAATCAGCCTAGCCTAGACAGAACCAGATAGCAGTCCCCAGAGTACTTATGGCTCCAAATTACATTGTCTCTGTAGCCTTAGAATTTTAAACAAAAGCACTCCGATTGACTGCAGTGCAGACAGAACCTGTTGACTTCATTCCCTCTGTTGGACAGACAGTAGCATTGCAGTAATTGCAGTGCATAAAAGGCAATATTCTTACAAACTATGTAGGGAATTAAGTCTATTTATGTAATTTAGTGACGCACCCCTTCTATGATCGCCTGTGGAGTGATAATCCTATGATCAAGTTACTTATTAAGTACTCTATGGACTTATATGTGCTGGATTGATGTTTATTACTGCATTGTCTCCAAATACCTTGGAAACATGGCAAAACAAATGAAGAAAAAACTGGCAAACAGGAACAGATCTCCTCCTGTACACCATCAATTCTATTTATCAGCGAATTATAAATGAGTCACGCAGGGTTACAGCTGTCTGAGTATTAATGCGGTGACGCAGTCACTTTACCAAAAGGCCAACTCCCTGTAATTATCTGACTTCTTCAAGCCATCTTTTTATTTTCTAAAGCTTTTATTATATTATGAAAAAGGGAAATCTATAAAGATATTTCTCATGTGTTTAGGGTAAAATTATCTAGAAAATTGTAGAAATATTATAGGCTAATTAGAATGGCAAATGCAAATGTCTTCTGGCAGAGGTCTAATGACGGAGAAGATTAGCAGAGGTGTCTTAAAGGGAACCTGTTACCATGAAAATACTGTTCGATCTGGGGGCATCATTTTATACAGTAGGAGGGGCTGATGTATGTATAAAAAGGCTTTATAAATCCATAGTCTGACCACACATGGAGTATGGTTACAATTCTGGTCAAGTAAAATAATGCATGGAATGGAAAAATTATAAAACATTTTAACTATTTAGTCTAGAAAAACGAAGGCTGAGGGGAGATCGAAAAAGCCATGTATACCTATATCATATGTCAATACAGAGATCTTTCCCATTATCTATTTATACCCAGGACGGTGACCGTGACAAGAGGACATCCACTACAACTAGAGGAAAGAAGGTTTCTACACAAACATAGGAGAGGATTCTTTACGGTAAAAGCAGTGAGACTATGGAACTCTCTGCCTGAGGAGGTGGTGATGGTGAACTCACTAAAAGAGTTTAAGAAGGGCCTGGATGTGATAATATTACAGGTTATAAAAATGAAAATTAATAAAATGCAAGTTGACTATTTTCCCCAAAAACTATACATCAGCTCTGCTCCTCCTGATCTGGAACATGATGCTGGCAGATCATTTAATGTAAATCTGTCTATTTCATTCCTCATCTAACAAAATGAAAATATTATCCTTACTTGCTGACTGTTTAATGTTGCAATGGAATCAGATGAAGATGAAGGGGCCAGTATAGTTCTGAAACGTGTTGTATGTACAAAACAAAACGCGTATATTGATTATCTATACATAAGTAAACATCCTTGCTTCTAGAGCTGGGCTGGCCACGACACCGGGTCCCCTTACAGTTATAGCTATTCACCCTGGACTTCCATCGTACTTTGGGTCTCTTCGGGCTTTCCGGGCCTCTTCCTTGCCCCAGATACTAATTAAGGACATATTTAGGGACTCGGCTCTCTTATCACTCAATGATTTATCTGGCATCCTTCCGGCCTCACCGGGTCGCTGGTTTAGGTATCTTCAGCTCCGTAACTTTACATGTTCTCTGGCTCCTGGGTCGCAATTATCTGCTCCTCTGACCGCTTTTGAAAAACTCTGCACAGCGTCCTCAGGACCCTGCCACGGTATTTCCTTGGTGTACGGTCTGCTTGGTGCTGGGGAGATGGGGGATGGCACGTTGGCTGACAATTTGCAGGGAGTGGGGTTTGCGTCTGGTTGGGAGACTGAATTGGCGGTCTCCATATCCGCTGAACAGTGGAAAAGGTCCCTCCTGTTCACGCATAAGTCGACGGTGTCCTGCCGTTTGCAGGAACTGAACTACAAGATTCTTTCCCGATGGTACAGAACCCCGGTCAAGCTGCATCAATTTTATCCGTCTGTCTCCGACCTGTGCTGGAGATGTCGCACTGCTGTAGGCTCCATGTTGCACATCTGGTGGGACTGTCCTGGGGTCGCTCCCCTATGGCAGGATGTTTTTGCTCTCTATAATGCCTTGTACCGGGTCTCTGTAGCACCGTCCCCTCAGATGGCTTTGCTCTCTATCTACTCGGGCAGGATACAACAAGTCAAGAAAGGGGCCCTCAGGTTTTTTGTGCAGGCTATGAGACAGATCATCCCACGTCAGTGGAAATCTGAGGACCCTCTGCCTAAGTCTACTTGGGTCTATGCGTTAGATGTTTTGGTTCGGATGGAGGAGCTGGGAGCCGAGGCTCACAATCGGCTGCGTTCCTACTTGCAAACATGGGACCCGTGGCTACAATTCAGGAACTCTCCCAGCTTTCACACTTGGTTGGCCTCTGGAGTAATACCTCTAGCTTGACAACGTCCCCTACCCCTTCCCCCCCCCCCTCCTGTTTCTGTCTTGTGTGCCCCCTGTCATCTCTGTTCTTTTATTTATTTATTTATTTATTTTTTCCCCCATACTTGCCTATGTGTTGATTATGGCATGCCATTGCAGCCTCATCTTGATTATCACCATGTCCTGCTTTTGACTTTGCCTGGTTGCATCTGGCTGTATTTGTCTATCTAAAACCTTGCTTCAATAAAATATGATTGAACCATAAGTAAACATCCTTGAAAGCAATGCCGCCATCCATAGTCGATATCTGTGTATCATAAACAAACCACATATATTGTGAATGCCTATACTGTTGTGCATCGACACATCAATCCCTCGGATGATGCATAGATTTCCATGGGACTCAGGCTGACAAATGATTTCTATAAATCTAAAAACCCAGCACCAAGGATAACATTTTAATCTTTATTTCTTCATAATAAAAAGGCATAAACTGTTTACATGAAACGCGTAAGCTGTTTATGCCTTTTTAATATGAAGAAATAAAGTTGAAGATTTTATATCCTTTATTCTGGATTTTTATAGAAACCATTTATCTGGATCAGCGAGGGTGCCGGGTTTTGGACACCCAACGATTGGACATTGATTACCTTTCTTGAGGATAGGTCATTAATATCTAAGTACTGGAAACATTTCAAAGTGGGATCAACCCTATAACTGAAAAGGACAGTATTCTTCTAACTTCCTGTGTCTCGGCCCGCAAGCTCTTGGATGGCATACCTACAGTCATCCTTTCTGTAGCTGACGCTCTGTAGTTCCACTGAGATTATATGTCAGTAAAGATGAGTAAAAAAGTGCTGGAGTCAAATGAAGGGTCAGCTCTGTTAGTGGAAACTGAGGCCTCATCTAAGAAAATATTTAGATTATACCAGGGACAAACCATTTACTGTGAAAGCACAGATCGTTTCAACAGGGCTCCAAAGCCACAGAATCCTTACAAGGCCCTGTGCATGTTACTTAAAACCTTTCAGATTTTGGACCTAAAGGACACCTTTTATCAATTTTGTGCATGTGGGGTGGATTATTTAGACTGTCAACATTATCGTCTCATTGTTTTTCTATAAAACACGTCTTCTCGTACTTTTTTATAGTAATACTTTGTTTTCTTACTTTCAATAGGGGTATTTTATTTCTTAATTATTTAAATTTGGAAACTTATTTAAAAAAAAGCTATATTGCACAACCATTTTTATTTTGGTTGTTTGGATGCATGATGTGCATAGTCGTGAGTGCATGGGGTGACTATGGTGACAATTTGGTACGGGAAGTGCAGGTTATTTCACTTTTTTGCACCACAGGCTCTGCCATGCTAACAGATCATGGGATCACCGGGTCCCATATAGAAAGGAGGATTGCTGCCTCCGTTTGTAGTACAGTACTCATTAGGCACTGTGTAAGCCACACAAAGCACTTCTGTCTTAACGGATCCGTCCTGTTTCAGTTATGCAGGAGAGGACTCCTCTGCATAACGGAAATGGAACGGATCCGTTTTGCAGACCATAGACTTCTATTATGATGGAATAAATAACAGAATGCCTCTAAAGGCATTCCGTTATGCCTTCCGTCATAAAATTACGTTATGGTCTGTAGTAACGGAATCAAACGAAGCGCAAACCAATTTCAAAATATGAAATTCGCTCATCTCTACTCATATAATGCTGTAATAGGGTTAATGAAAATTTAAATAACTGTCTCCAGTGCTAATACACTATTGCTGTAGTTTGTTTAACAAAGTCACCTAGATGCCCGTGATGAGAACATAGTCCTACCACTTTACAAATCACTGGTCAGACCACACATGGAGTACTGTGTACAGTTCTGGGCTCCTGTGAACAAGGCAGACATAGCAGAGCTGGAGAGGGTTCAGAGGAGGGCAACTAAAGTAATAACTAGAATGGGGCAACTACAGTACCCTGAAAGGTTATCAAAATTAGGGTTATTCACTTTAGAAAATAGACGACTGAGGGGAGATGTAATAACTATGTATAAATATATCAGGGGTCAGTACAGAGATCATTCCCATCATTTATTTATCCCCAGGACTGTGACTGTGACGAGGGGACATCCTCTGCGTCTGGAGGAAAGAAGGTTTGTACACAAACATAGAAAAGTATTCTTCACTGTAAGAGCAGTGAGACTAAGGCCTCTTTCACACGGGCGTCATGTTTGATGCCCGGATAAGAGGCGGGTGCGTTGCGGGAATATGCACGATTTTTCCACGCGGGTGCAAACGTTTGTAATGTGTTTTGCACGCGCGTGAGAAAAATCGCCATGTTTGGTACCCAACCCGAATGTGGACTTCATCACTGAAGTCCGGTTTCGGGTCTTCTGGAGAATTTATTATTTTCCCTTATAACATGGTTATAAGGGGAAATAATAGCATTCTTAATAAAGAATGCATAGTAAAATGAAGTGGAAGGGGTTAAAAATAATAAAAGTTAACTTACCTTAGCCACTTGATTGCGTAGTTGCAATCTGTCCTTTCTTTCCTTGCATCAGCTAAGAACTAAAGGACCTGTGATGACGTCACATCACATGGTCCAATCACATGGTCCATCTAGAAATGAATGGGTCCGGATTCAGTGCGGGTGCAATGCGTCCTCCTCACGCATTGCACCCGCGCGGAAAACTCGCCCGTGTGAGAGGGGCCTAAGGAACTCTCTGCCTGAAGAGGTGGTGATGGTGAGTACAATAAAGGAATTCAAGAGGGGCCTGGATGTATTTCTGGAGTGTAATAATATTACAGGCTACAGCTACTAGAGAGGGGTCGTTGATCCAGAGAGTTATTCTGATTGCCTGATTGGAGTCGGGAAGGAATTTTTTTCCCCTTAAGTGGGGAAAATTGGCTTCTGCCTCACAGGGGTTTTTTGCCTTCCTCTGGATCAACTTGTAGGAAACAGGCTGAACTGGATGGACAAATGTCTTTTTTCGGTCTTATATACTATGTTACTATTATGTTACTATGTTACCTAGGTGGCCTGCGCTCTGCTGTTTCCATAACTCCCATTGTAAGGAATGGGCTCTACACAAACAGCGTAGCAAAACAGGCTATGCTGCTTCTGCAACTCCTATTCTGTAAACTCAGCCACCTAGGTCTGGTGGCTTAGTCATGTCTTGTCATGGAAATAGTGAAATGGGAAAACCCCTTTAAAAGGACTATTCAAAGAAATGATCATTTACGATAATTGTATAATTGTCTTTTATAATCGCAAAGCCAATTTATTCATTCAGCGGCTCATGGGCACCCTTCATCAGTATGAAAGATGTCCGATTATTGGCAGCACATCTCCCTGTGTAATCGAGGATGTGCTGCCAATAAGGCCAGTGTAAACGAGCGCCGATGGATGTGTTCATCAGTCAGTGTAACAGCACCTTTATACATGAGGTGTTCTGTGGCTGAGATGATGTCACACCATCAGATGAGACTATACATTCTTTTGATTATGGCTCACTTCAAGGTGTTCTGTGAAATCTCACATTTCCTTGAAAGGCAGGAACCACTTCCCAAGATTTCCTTACTCATCTTCTGAGTTCCACTCATCATCATCACCCTAATGACACTTTCTGAAAAGCAGCCGTCATTTCTTTAAACATGATGAGGCCTGCGTGTATACAGTTTAGAATTCTCAGCATAGCCTGGCTGTGATCTATTACTTTCCTCACACTGCATTCTTAGTGTCTCCAAGAATTTCAAGTTTCCTCCGGAGACTAAGAAATGATTTCTTTCTTCTAAACTCATGAATAATATGAGACTTTTATAATCTGATCTTCATTTTCTAAGAACCGAAGATGAAAATATGTTACGTAAACTATGTTTTAAGACAGAGACACTACATAGAAAGTCATTTAGTATTTAAGTTACTAATTGACATTTTCATACTTTCTATTGTAATGTTCCATGCCAATTACTGGTTATCTCAGTGGATTCATCTCACAGATGTCATCATAATATATATAATAATACAATTAGAGATGAGCAAAGTTTTGAAAATTTTTATTTAAATTTTGACAAGAAATGTGGTTCGTTATGAATTACTTTGCCACAAATCACTTTCCATTGTATGGAGCTGGCGCAATGAGGGGGAACGATGATCGCACCACCCCCGGTCATTTAATCCCTCAGATCCTGCATTCAACGCTGATCGTGGCATCTGTGACTCGCATTCAGCTGCTCAGGGGTTAATCCTGGGTTTAAAATTTTTTTTATACTCACCTCATTCACTTGATCGCCGCAGGCTCCTGTCTTGATTGAAGAAAACCTGCCAAAGGACCTGCGGTGAGCATGATGATGGCACCATGTGATCATGCTGGACGCGTGTATTGGATAAGGTGAGTATAATTTTTTTTAACTTTCAGACACCATTTTAGGGAAAATTGATCCGTTACCACAAAGTGCAAGGAAATTCGGCTTCATGACAAATCAAATTTGTCCTGAAATTCAGATCGAAGTGCACTTTGGATACTTCGATTCGCTCGACACTAAGTATAATATATTCCCATGATACAATATTGTTGCTCTTTTCAATAGATAAAGTAGAAAACCCCGGAAAAGGGAAAAAAAAAAAAAAAACGAAAAATTAGATCATGCAAATAGTCCATAGATGAGCAGCATTAGGACAGGGACTATTTGCAGTATTACTAGACTTAGCTTACAGTTTAAAAATGTGTTTTAATCAACTTAAAGGGAGTGTCTTCAGAAAATAACCTATTGTTTAAAGCCAATTACTACTGCATAAGAGCACTACACTGTGGCACCATAACGCTCAGCCACTCTCCATAGGACATTCTATCCTATTCTATCTTTTCCAAAGCGGCTCAACCAGTTACACTGAAGAAGGCCATAGGCCGAAAACGTTTATTTCCTATAACTGGATTTCCGCACTTCTAATAAAGCAGAATTTGAAATTGAACCCTGTGGATCGTGGGAGTCTACTTTATATCATATACTATTGTTTAAAGGGGTTCTCCAGGAATTAAGAAAATTAAAATACTTAAAGGGGTTGTGTCACTTCAGCAAGTGGCATCTGTCATGTGGAGAAAGATAATACAAGCCACTTACTGAAGTATTGTGATTGTCCTTATTGCTTCCTTTGCCGTCTGGATTTATTTTTCCATCACATTATACACTGCTCATTTCCATGGTTATGATTACCCTGCAATCCAGCTGTGGTGGTGGTCATGCTTGCACACTGTAGGAAAAAGTGCCGGTGTTCTGCCAGATTTTTATACCTAGACAACAGTCTATACCGGAAGTGACGCTGGTGGAGGGTGTGTGCACTTAGTGGTATAGATATTTTGCAGCACAAAGAGTTGCATCAGATCCCCCTACCCCTGAGTGCGCACGCGCACACAAATTATCAGTAACACTTCATCCTTACGGCAGAGCTGAGTGAAAATCATCAGTTGCAGTTCATCCGTACGGCAGGGCTGAGTGCTGGATATGGTTTTCAGGGAGATCTGATGCAACACTTTGCGCTGCAAAATCTCTATACCCCTAAGTACGCACGTGCGGTGCGCAAAGTACTTCTATGGAGGTGCTGCAATAAAACTTTGGTAAGACAGTGGATGTGCGCTTGCGCCACTCTGCGCACACCCTCCATTAGCTGATTGATGCGCGGCCACGTCACTTCCGGTGCGGCCGCCTCACTTCCGGTATAAACTTTTGTCTAGGTATAGAAATCTGGCAGAACACCGGCCTCTCTGGTGGCCGAGACCGTGGAAGTGCACATAGGCTGGTGCTTTTTCCTTTAGCGTGCAAGCACGGCCACTGCTGCTGGAATGCAGGGCGGTCGTAACCATGGATACAAGCAGCCTATAATGTGATGGAAAATGAATCCAGCCAGCAAAGGAAGCAATATGGATAATAAAAATACATTAGTGTCTTGTATTAACTTTCTCTACATAATACATGCTATTTGCTGGGGTGACACAACCCCTTTAAATATTATTTTATTATAAATATATTCCCAAATGCCCTTTATTAGTTAAAATAGCTCATTTTCTATGGGGAGCAATTATTAGGAGAAATAAAATGGCCACTGTCCTATTAGTACACACAAAACCTGTCCTAATTACACAGCAGGACAAGTTATTTCACAACACTGAGGTAAAGAGCTGCCTCATCCTCCTTTCTGCTCTGCTTGTCAGGGATTATGATCCTGAATACAGTTTAATATGATCTTCAGCTGAATCTCTGTAGAAATGGAGTTCATGAGGAGACATTAAGTACAGAGGACGGATACACGAAAGACTAAGGAAATATGGGGCTGTGGTAATGGAGACTGAATACAATTGCAGCTGCTCATCAGCCATACTTCGCCCTCCTCTCTGTACTTTGTGTCTCCTCATGAAATCCATTCCTATAGAGTCATAGAAGATCATAATAAACTGTATTCAGGATGTAGTTTATCAGCTTCCTCCTGACCTCTTCACAGGTCACATTAGTATACCTAGATCCTCTCCTGTCCATTGTCTATAGCCCATGTGGCTGCTCTCAAAGAACACTAAGCGTACTTTTACACTTGCGGCAGGACGGATCCGGCAGGCTATTTAGCCTGCCGGATCCGTCCTGCCACAAGTGCCCGTGCACTGCCGTGCTGCCGCTCCGTCCCCGTTGACTATAATGGAGCGGGGGCGGAGCTACATCTATCTCCGGCCGTGCACAGACGTGCTGCGCCGTAGCTCCGCCCCCACCCCATTATAGTCAATGTGGACGGAGCAGCAGCACGGCAGTGCACGTGCCGGATCCGTCCTGCCGCAAGTGTAAAAGTACCCTTAGTCTTGACATATTTCAGGCCTAGTGGCCAGTGTGAAAAGTGCAGGATGTTATTATTATTTATTTTTTAATACATGGAAACATGGACATGGAAAATAAATTTAAAAAAACTCACCAAAAATTCTAAAAAAAAATGTGTTTAACAAAAAAAGTCTGATTTAAACAATATGTAATTTTCTGATGATACATTCCCTTTCATTTTAAATAGGAATAAAGAAATATAGTGCAGTATATGGGCCAACATACATTCTACCATTTTATTATCAATATTGGGTGAAGAATTCTGAACATATTTTTCAAAACACTATTGAAATTTCTCCTACCTCTTTTTCTTGATTTAAATGGTATTGTGGAAAAGACCCGATCAGTAATGATTTCTTATAACAACCAAGTTCCTCCTTTATGCAAGGAGTAAAGGCTGTATTACACCAGCCGATTCTGCAAGCGATTGTCGAGAGTGAAGTGTTGCTAGAGGAAGAGATCGCTGCTATTACATGCAGTTATCTCCTCCACAGCATGAAGCATGCCATCACTCATCCCTATGCTGTCTAGTTATTTGCCAGCAGCAGATCGTGATTACACAGCGTGATCTGCCGCCGGCAAATTGTGATCTTTCAGCATACTGAAAGATCACAATTGCCCGATGAACAAGCATTTGCTCGTTCATTGGGTAATCGGCGGCAGTATTACACTGCCAGATCATCGCTAACGAGTGCTGCTACGAACGCTCGTTAGCGGTCATCTGGCAGAAAATCTGCCAGTGTAATACAGACTTAAGAGTTTAACAAGTCCATTATGGGAAGAGATTCAAGCAGAAACATTTTATTCTGTAAAGAAAGGACATGTGACATAATTGAAAATACAAAAAATAATCAAATTGAGATAGAGAAAATTCAGTACTCTAAAGCTCAAATGATTTAAAATTGCCTTCTGATAAGATTTGAGAAACAAAGAACAAACCTTTTTTCTGCCAGAAAATTCTGGCTTCAAGGAGGAAATGTAGATTGTTCCAGAGTGGGGAGACCTTTGTAAAGTGATGGATTGACAATATATGTTTAACTTTAGGCTAGACCTCACACAACTGGGCAAATAATCTATATTTACCCACAGACAGCTAGCCTGACTCTAGAATTTGGAAAAAAAAGTCTTCATAGTTTAGGAAAATAGTTCAGTTCAGCAATATTCCTCAAATAAAGTGCAGGCAGAAATGGAGAAAAATGCTGAAGCTGGGTGTCAAAGAAGAACAATCCCAATTAGGAACCAAAAAAACGCCCCTGCCAAGAGGAACTGTAAAATTTATGGTGGTAATTTATCATGAAGGAAATATTTGATATCAGTTTTGTTTGAGTCTGTGTTGGCATACTTTGTGCCACATTTATCAAATGATCAGAATCGGGTCTATTTCGCCAAACACGACAGGGTCGTGTCCGGAATTTGGTTTGGCACAATGACATACAAGAACAGTGTTTACACGGATCAAGTTTACACTTACAATGATCAAGCTTACAATTGGTGGGGGTTAGTAGTCTGGGTGGGGGGCTAGTAGGGGTGTCGATAAGAAAATCCGGGTAGGATTCCACGGGTAAGTGGGGCGCATTTGGGGGTAAAGTGTTTGTAGAGTTCAAAAGTCTGACCTCCGCAGGAAACTGCTGAACTCTACAAACACTTTACCCCCCAAATGCGCCCCCCACTTACCCGTGGAATCCTACCGGACTATCTTATCGGCACTCCTATGATGTATGCTTGTGTGTAAAAATGCTACCCCCTACTGGAGTGAGTTTGCAACTATTTTTTGCAACTTTTTAAAACGGTTGCAGAGGTAAATCTGGAGTGGAACTAAAGGTAGTGTTACACATTAGGGCTTGTTCACATCTGGATAGGAAGCTTCATTCGAGGCTTCTGTCACTGATTCCATCAGTTCAGCTCCATTGGTCTCAGTTACATGCTTGATCTGGCACTTCCATTATATTCATTGTTCTGCGCCTCTAATGGAGTAGAACAAATTAAATCAAAACTTTAGTGTGAAAGAGCTGTTGCACAGAAGTAGATTGATGGTAGAACATCAGTTGAACAAATGATCCTCTGGTGAACGACCATTTCACAGACACAGCCATATACATTTAAGTCCATATGTTTATAATGGCCATGAATGTTCAATGAAAACAGGCAATGGAAGAATAATCTTTCTGGGAATGTTCTTTCCAAGAAAGATTTTACTACGAAAGATCATTTTTTAAATGCAAGATCTTTTGTCTGACACACCCACACCTACTTTCCTGCTCACTTTTCAGAACTAGAGTACGTGCAAGCCCCCCTTGAAAAAGCCCTATTTTTAAGATTGTTTAGGGCAAGAATTAGATAGACAGATACTTTTAAACAGATGGACAAATAAATATACAGAGGAGAGAGAGAGAGAAAGAAATAAAAAAGGAGACAAAGGAAATGATAGATAGATTTACAGAGAGACAATAGATAGATAGATAGATAGATAGATATGAGACAGTGAAATAGGTAGAATGTCAGGAACTTACCTAGCCACAATCCAGGCTGTCTAGGTGTCAGGACTCGAACCCGTGGCCAGTCATGTCCCAGGCGGTAGCTCTACCCACTAGGCTACCGTCTCTCCTTGGACTAGTCTCTGCTAACTTCTAACTACCTCTCTTGTCCTAGCCTTGTCCTCCTGATTATCCAATCTCTTGCACCTGCTACTTCCCTATAAAACCCAGCCCTTGAACCCAGCCCTTTGCTGGTTATTGTGCCTCCAAGCCTGTAGCAAGCTTCCTCTCTGCTCCTCCACCACTACTGCTGATTTACCATCGTTGCCAACCCGGACCGTTTGACCTCGCTGATTAGCCGCCTGCATTGACTCTCTGCTTACCTCCGACCACGCCTCCGTCTACTCCTGCTGTTACCTCGCTGCCATCTCTGCTGCCGACCCGGACTGATCGACCACGCTACCTGCCTCCTGCTTCTGTGGGCCTTGCCACTGGACTCCATACTCCCAGCTTGGGTGTCCTCTGACTAAGGTGAGCCTCGTTAGACACTACCGTCCATAACAGAATAACCAGCCTAAAAACATGGAGTCCGCAATGGCCACCCTGCGCAAGCAGGTGTCTGAGCTGCAAGACTTTGGCACCACCTACCAGGAGAAATTTTCGCAACTCCAAGGCCTGGTACAGAGTCAACAGGGGGAGATCATTGAGCTCCAACGGCAACTCCTGGACGTACGTGGTGCGGCCGCAGACACCCGCATGCCACTACCCTCGAAATTCAATGGAGATCGTCGCCAGTACCGGGCTTTCTCAATCAGTGCCGTATCTACTCCGGATGCATCCGGCCCCTTTTCCACTGATGAAAAGAAAGTATTGTTCATTGTTAACCTCCTGACGGATGAGGCCCTGGCATGGGCGTCTCCATACGTGGAAATCGATAGCCGTCTGCTGCGCGATCTGGATGTTTTCATCACAGCTATGAGCCAGGTCTTTGATGACCCCAATCGCTGTGCCACAGCTGAGGCAAGACTACACAGTCTTCGACAGGGAAGACGCTCTGTCGCCGAGTACGCCGCCGAGTTCCGCCGCTGGGTCTCAGACACCAACTGGAATCCAGCTGCTCAAAGGAGCCAATTTCGGCGAGGTCTATCGGAGGCGATCAAAGATGAACTTGCCAGACTTGAAGCCCCTGATGATTTGGACGACTTCATTCAGGTGTGTGTCCGTATTGATCAGAGGCTCACCGAGAGAAGGAAAGAAAGGCTCTGGTCCCAAGGTGACAGACCCACTTACTCTTTCTCCTCTACTACCCAGCAGGTCGCCCAACCTCCCATCGAGTCGATGCAGGTTGACGCAGTGCGCAAGTCTCTGTCCGTAGCAGAAAAAGAGCGACGACTGGCCGAAGGCCTCTGCCTCTACTGTGGGGAACCAGGGCACATTGCCATCAAATGCCCCAACAAATCTCGCAGAACCATTGCCGCCACGGAACTGCGAGAGCAGCGGCAGGCCGCAACCTCACCGGTGACCGCAGAGACAACTGAGTTAGCAGCCACCGGGTCCCACTTCACCGCTCCAATTGTCATTACCATCGGGATCGGCAACTTCTCTGTTCCGCAATGCTCGACTCTGGGGCTGGCGACAATTTTATGGATCTAACTTTTGCTAACGAGAACAACATTCCGCTTGTAACCAAGACAGACCCCATCGATCTGGAAACAGTGGATGGGTCCCCTCTCCTCGGGACCAGTTACACATCAGACCGCAGATTTACAGCTCCACATTAAAACCGACCACCACGAGACGATCCACTTCTCTTTGATTGCCTCCCCAAGTTTCCCGTGATTTTGGGCATCCCGTGGTTAGCCACTCACAACCCTTCGGTGGACTGGGAAACCCGCTGTCTGCGGTTCACATCCGAGTTCTGCTCCTCGAACTGTCTGCATGAACCTGCTTCCCCAACGCCCAAAGAATCTATCATCTTGGAACCAACTGTCAAGGAGCTGTTGCCTCCACAATATAGCGAGTTTCAGGATGTCTGTGAAAAAAACGCAGACAAGCTGCCCCCGCATCGACCATACGACTGCCCAATTGAACTACTACCTGGGGCTGAAATACCCTTCGGCAGCATCTACTCCCTCTCGGAGCCTGAACTCAAGGCTCTGAAGGACTATTTGGACGAGGACCTAAAGAAGGGCTTCATTCGACCCTCCACCTCCCCCGCGGGAGCACCCTTCTTCTTCGTGGAGAAAAAGACTCCTCTCTACGCCCTTGCATTGACTACCGCAAGCTGAATGATGTTACGGTAAAAACCGTTACCCTCTCCCCCTGATTTCGAACTTCTCGAGAGACTCCGGGCGGCAAAAGTCTTTACGAAGCTCGATCTTCGAGGGGCCTATAATCTGGTTCCGCATTCGTCCCGGGATGAATGGAAGACCGCCTTCGCACACCGATATGGACATTTTGAATACTTAGTTATGCCCTTCGGACTTTGCAATGCCCCAGCCACTTTCCAACATTTCATTAATGACGCCCTTAGGGACATGCTGGATCTGTTCGTAGTGGTGTACCTGGACGATATTTTAATTTTCTCGAAAATCTCGAACAACATCGCGAACATGTCCGCAAGGTGTTACAAAGACTCCGTGAGCAGTCCCTTTACATCAAGCTCGAGAAATGCGAGTTCGAACAGACCACCACCCAGTTTCTCGGTTACATCATCTCCCCGGAAGGGCTGAGTATGGATCCTCGGAAGATTCAGGCTGTAATAGATTGGCCTCCCCTAAGAACGAAAAGGAAATACAGAGGTTTGTCGGCTTCGCCAACTTTTACCGAAAATTCATTCGGAACTTCTCAAAAATCGTTAATCCAATTACCCAGTTAACCAAAAAGACTGTGCCCTTTTCCTGGACACCGAAGCACAGGAAGCCTTTACGAAGCTTAAATCCTCTTCACGCCTGCTCCAATTCTGATCCATCCTAATCCCGAACTGCCATTCACAGTTGAAGTGGACGCTCCGACACCGCAGTAGGCGCTGTCCTATCACAACGCACGGGAGAAAAGATGCTTTTACACCCTTGCGCCTTCTTCTCTCGCCAAATGTCTCCCGCAGAGAGGAACTATGACATCGGGAATAAGGAGTTGCTGGCAATCAAAGATGCCTTCTCGGAGTGGAGACATCTATTGAGGGGGCCATCAATCCCATAACTGTGTTTACTGACCACCGAAACCTCGAACTCATCCGTTTCTGCCAAGAGGCTTTCTGCCAGACAAGCCAGATGGAGCTTTTTTTCTCTCGATTCAATTTCATTATCACATATCGCCCGGGTCGAAGAATGGCAAAGCAGATGCCCTTTCCAGGATGTTCTCTGAACCATCACAGGACAACAAGGGCCAAGCCAGCATTCTACCCGAGAAAACGGTCTTAGGAGCTACCTACCCAAAGGAACTCCTGGGGTCAATCAAGAAGGCTTATGAAAAGGACCCCTTCCTCACACACCCAGGAGAAGACGCCAACCTCACCCTCAAGGGTGGCTTCTGGGCATACCTGGATCGACAACTGTACGTACTCAGAAATGGCACGGCTCGATGTACTAAAAATATAACCACGATACCAAGTTGGCTGGCCATCCAGGTACAAGAAAGACCCAGGAACTCCTGTCCCGCTCCTTCTGGTGGCCGACGATAAGGAAGATACTAAAAGGTTTGTCTCCTCATGCACGGTCTGTGCCCGCAACAAGACTCCCCGCTCTTCACCCGTGGGCTGCTGCGACCACTCCCCATCCCCTCCCGCCCTTGGGGTTCAATTTCTATGGACTTTGTGGTTGACCTACCCCTTCAAAAGGGATGAACACCATTCTGGTCGTCGTGGACCGCCTTACAAAGATGGCCCATTTCATCCCCTGCAAGGGCCTACCCACTGCCAAACAGACGGCTGACCTGGTTTTCCGTGAAATCTTTAGGTTACACGGGGTTCCGATGATGTGGTCTCTGACCGAGGAGTGCAATTCACCTCTAAATTCTGGAAAGACTTCTGCCTGGCCCTTGGGATCACGGTAAACCTGTCCTCCGCTTCCATCCCCAGTCTAATGGGCAGACAGAGAGAACGAACCAGACCTCGAGCAGTACCTACGTTGTTTCATCACTCATTTGCAGGATGACTGGTTGGACCACCTTCCTACGGCCGAAGTTTTCCTACAATAATGCGGAACACAGTTCCACCCATTACAGTCCTTTCTATGCCAACACTGGCCTGCATCCAGCTTTCATCCCACGCCTGCCCATCACCTCCACGCTTCCAGCTGTGGCCGAACGCCTGGCAAGTTTACAAGAGGCACAAGAGAACATTTCCAACAATCTCCTTGAGGCTCAGAGACGCTTTAAGCGGGCGACAGACAAACGTCAGAGACCCGCTCCGGACTTTCAGATAGGAGATCAAGTGTGGCTCTCCACAAAAACCTAAGACTGAAGGTACCCGCCAGAAACTGGGCCAAAAATACATAGGGCCTTTCCGGATCTCTGGCCGGATTAATGAAGTCACCTTCGGCTGGACCTCCCACATTCCATCAGGGTGCACCCAGTCTTCCATTGCTCCCTCTCAAGCCGCTTGTAGAGAACACCTTCCCTGGCCGCCATCCTCCCCCCACCACCAGTAAGGGTACAAGGCGAAGAGGAGTACATTGTCTCTAAGATCCTCGACTCCAGACTCCACCGGGCAAAATACAATACTTGATTTCCTGGAAAGGCTATCCTCCAGAAGACAACTCCTGGGAACCGGAGGAGAACATTCATGCCCCCAGACTTGTCAGGGAGTTCCATCTGAGTCACCCAGATAAGCTTTCCCTGCGGTGCCCGGAGGTCACCTTGGAAGGGGGGAGTACTGTCAGGACTCGAACCCGTGGCCAGTCATGTCCCAGGCGGTAGCTCTACCCACTAGGCTACCGTCTCTCCTTGGACTAGTCTCTGCTAACTTCTAACTACCTCTCTTGTCCTAGCCTTGTCCTCCTGATTATCCAATCTCTTGCACCTGCTACTTCCCTATAAAACCCAGCCCTTGAACCCAGCCCTTTGCTGGTTATTGTGCCTCCAAGCCTGTAGCAAGCTTCCTCTCTGCTCCTCCACCACTACTGCTGATTTACCATCGCTGCCAACCCGGACCGCTTGACCTCGCTGATTAGCCGCCTGCATTGACTCTCTGCTTACCTCCGACCACGCTCCGTCTACTCCTGCTGTTACCTCGCTGCCATCTCTGCTGCCGACCCGGACTGATCGACCACGCTACCTGCCTCCTGCTTCTGTGGGCCTTGCCACTGGACTCCATACTCCCAGCTTGGGTGTCCTCTGACTAAGGTGAGCCTCGTTAGACACTACCGTCCATAACAGAATAACCAGCCTAAAAACATGGAGTCCGCAATGGCCACCCTGCGCAAGCAGGTGTCTGAGCTGCAAGACTTTGGCACCACCTACCAGGAGAAATTTTCGCAACTCCAAGGCCTGGTACAGAGTCAACAGGGGGAGATCATTGAGCTCCAACGGCAACTCCTGGACGCACGTGGTGCGGCCGCAGACACCCGCATGCCACTACCCTCGAAATTCAATGGAGATCGCCGCCAGTACCGGGCTTTCTCAATCAGTGCCGTATCTACTCCGGATGCATCCGGCCCCTTTTCCACTGATGAAAAGAAAGTATTGTTCATTGTTAACCTCCTGACGGATGAGGCCCTGGCATGGGCGTCTCCATACGTGGAAATCGATAGCCGTCTGCTGCGCGATCTGGATGTTTTCATCACAGCTATGAGCCAGGTCTTTGATGACCCCAATCGCTGTGCCACAGCTGAGGCAAGACTACACAGTCTTCGACAGGGAAGACGCTCTGTCGCCGAGTACGCCGCCGAGTTCCGCCGCTGGGTCTCAGACACCAACTGGAATCCAGCTGCTCAAAGGAGCCAATTTCGGCGAGGTCTATCGGAGGCGATCAAAGATGAACTTGCCAGACTTGAAGCCCCTGATGATTTGGACGACTTCATTCAGGTGTGTGTCCGTATTGATCAGAGGCTCACCGAGAGAAGGAAAGAAAGGCTCTGGTCCCAAGGTGACAGACCCACTTACTCTTTCTCCTCTACTACCCAGCAGGTCGCCCAACCTCCCATCGAGTCGATGCAGGTTGACGCAGTGCGCAAGTCTCTGTCCGTAGCAGAAAAAGAGCGACGACTGGCCGAAGGCCTCTGCCTCTACTGTGGGGAACCAGGGCACATTGCCATCAAATGCCCCAACAAATCTCGCAGAACCATTGCCGCCACGGAACTGCGAGAGCAGCGGCAGGCCGCAACCTCACCGGTGACCGCAGAGACAACTGAGTTAGCAGCCACCGGGTCCCACTTCACCGCTCCAATTGTCATTACCATCGGGATCGGCAACTTCTCTGTTCCGCAATGCTCGACTCTGGGGCTGGCGACAATTTTATGGATCTAACTTTTGCTAACGAGAACAACATTCCGCTTGTAACCAAGACAGACCCCATCGATCTGGAAACAGTGGATGGGTCCCCTCTCCTCGGGACCAGTTACACATCAGACCGCAGATTTACAGCTCCACATTAAAACCGACCACCACGAGACGATCCACTTCTCTTTGATTGCCTCCCCAAGTTTCCCGTGATTTTGGGCATCCCGTGGTTAGCCACTCACAACCCTTCGGTGGACTGGGAAACTCGCTGTCTGCGGTTCACATCCGAGTTCTGCTCCTCGAACTGTCTGCATGAACCTGCTTCCCCAACGCCCAAAGAATCTATCATCTTGGAACCAACTGTCAAGGAGCTGTTGCCTCCACAATATAGCGAGTTTCAGGATGTCTGTGAAAAAAACGCAGACAAGCTGCCCCCGCATCGACCATACGACTGCCCAATTGAACTACTACCTGGGGCTGAAATACCCTTCGGCAGCATCTACTCCCTCTCGGAGCCTGGAACTCAAGGCTCTGAAGGACTATTTGGACGAGGACCTAAAGAAGGGCTTCATTCGACCCTCCACCTCCTCGCGGAGCACCCTTCTTCTTCGTGGAGAAAAAGACTCCTCTCTACGCCCTTGCATTGACTACCGCAAGCTGAATGATGTTACGGTAAAAACCGTTACCCTCTCCCCCTGATTTCGAACTTCTCGAGAGACTCCGGGCGGCAAAAGTCTTTACGAAGCTCGATCTTCGAGGGGCCTATAATCTGGTCTCGCATTCGTCCCGGGATGAATGGAAGACCGCCTTCGCACACGATATGGACATTTTGAATACTTAGTTATGCCCTTCGGACTTTGCAATGCCCCAGCCACTTTCCAACATTTCATTAATGACGCCCTTAGGGACATGCTGGATCTGTTCGTAGTGGTGTACCTGGACGATATTTTAATTTTCTCGAAAATCTCGAACAACATCGCGAACATGTCCGCAAGGTGTTACAAAGACTCCGTGAGCAGTCCCTTTACATCAAGCTCGAGAAATGCGAGTTCGAACAGACCACCACCCAGTTTCTCGGTTACATCATCTCCCCGGAAGGGCTGAGTATGGATCCTCGGAAGATTCAGGCTGTAATAGATTGGCCTCCCCTAAGAACGAAAAGGAAATACAGAGGTTTGTCGGCTTCGCCAACTTTTACCGAAAATTCATTCGAACTTCTCAAAAATCGTTAATCCAATTACCCAGTTAACCAAAAAGACTGTGCCCTTTTCCTGGACACCGAAGCACAGGAAGCCTTTACGAAGCTTAAATCCCTCTTCACGCCTGCTCCAATTCTGATCCATCCTAATCCCGAACTGCCATTCACAGTTGAAGTGGACGCTCCGACACCGCAGTAGGCGCTGTCCTATCACAACGCACGGGAGAAAAGATGCTTTTACACCCTTGCGCCTTCTTCTCTCGCCAAATGTCTCCCGCAGAGAGGAACTATGACATCGGGAATAAGGAGTTGCTGGCAATCAAAGATGCCTTCTCGGAGTGGAGACATCTATTGAGGGGGCCATCAATCCCATAACTGTGTTTACTGACCACCGAAACCTCGAATTCATCCGTTTCTGCCAAGAGGCTTTCTGCCAGACAAGCCAGATGGAGCTTTTTTTCTCTCGATTCAATTTCATTATCACATATCGCCCGGGTCGAAGAATGGCAAAGCAGATGCCCTTTCCAGGATGTTCTCTGAACCATCACAGGACAACAAGGGCCAAGCCAGCATTCTACCCGAGAAAACGGTCTTAGGAGCTACCTACCCAAAGGAACTCCTGGGGTCAATCAAGAAGGCTTATGAAAAGGACCCCTTCCTCACACACCCAGGAGAAGACGCCAACCTCACCCTCAAGGGTGGCTTCTGGGTATACCTGGATCGACAACTGTACGTACTCAGAAATGGCACGGCTCGATGTACTAAAAATATAACCACGATACCAAGTTGGCTGGCCATCCAGGTACAAGAAAGACCCAGGAACTCCTGTCCCGCTCCTTCTGGTGGCCGACGATAAGGAAGATACTAAAAGGTTTGTCTCCTCATGCACGGTCTGTGCCCGCAACAAGACTCCCCGCTCTTCACCCGTGGGGCTGCTGCGACCACTCCCCATCCCCTCCCGCCCTTGGGGTTCAATTTCTATGGACTTTGTGGTTGACCTACCCCTTCAAAAGGGATGAACACCATTCTGGTCGTCGTGGACCGCCTTACAAAGATGGCCCATTTCATCCCCTGCAAGGGCCTACCCACTGCCAAACAGACGGCTGACCTGGTTTTCCGTGAAATCTTTAGGTTACACGGGGTTCCGGATGATGTGGTCTCTGACCGAGGAGTGCAATTCACCTCTAAATTCTGGAAAGACTTCTGCCTGGCCCTTGGGATCACGGTAAACCTGTCCTCCGCTTCCATCCCCAGTCTAATGGGCAGACAGAGAGAACGAACCAGACCCTCGAGCAGTACCTACGTTGTTTCATCACTCATTTGCAGGATGACTGGTTGGACCACCTTCCTACGGCCGAGTTTTCCTACAATAATGCGGAACACAGTTCCACCCATTACAGTCCTTTCTATGCCAACACTGGCCTGCATCCAGCTTTCATCCCACGCCTGCCCATCACCTCCACGCTTCCAGCTGTGGCCGAACGCCTGGCAAGTTTACAAGAGGCACAAGAGAACATTTCCAACAATCTCCTTGAGGCTCAGAGACGCTTTAAGCGGGCGACAGACAAACGTCAGAGACCCGCTCCGGACTTTCAGATAGGAGATCAAGTGTGGCTCTCCACAAAAACCTAAGACTGAAGGTACCCGCTCAGAAACTGGGCCAAAAATACATAGGGCCTTTCCGGATCTCTGGCCGGATTAATGAAGTCACCTTCGGCTGGACCTCCCACATTCCATCAGGGTGCACCCAGTCTTCCATTGCTCCCTCTCAAGCCGCTTGTAGAGAACACCTTCCCTGGCCGCCATCCTCCCCCCACCACCAGTAAGGGTACAAGGCGAAGAGGAGTACATTGTCTCTAAGATCCTCGACTCCAGACTCCACCGGGCAAAATACAATACTTGATTTCCTGGAAAGGCTATCCTCCAGAAGACAACTCCTGGGAACCGGAGGAGAACATTCATGCCCCCAGACTTGTCAGGGAGTTCCATCTGAGTCACCCAGATAAGCTTTCCCTGCGGTGCCCGGAGGTCACCTTGGAAGGGGGGAGTACTGTCAGGACTCGAACCCGTGGCCAGTCATGTCCCAGGCGGTAGCTCTACCCACTAGGCTACCGTCTCTCCTTGGACTAGTCTCTGCTAACTTCTAACTACCTCTCTTGTCCTAGCCTTGTCCTCCTGATTATCCAATCTCTTGCACCTGCTACTTCCCTATAAAACCCAGCCCTTGAACCCAGCCCTTTGCTGGTTATTGTGCCTCCAAGCCTGTAGCAAGCTTCCTCTCTGCTCCTCCACCACTACTGCTGATTTACCATCGTTGCCAACCCGGACCGTTTGACCTCGCTGATTAGCCGCCTGCATTGACTCTCTGCTTACCTCCGACCACGCCTCCGTCTACTCCTGCTGTTACCTCGCTGCCATCTCTGCTGCCGACCCGGACTGATCGACCACGCTACCTGCCTCCTGCTTCTGTGGGCCTTGCCACTGGACTCCATACTCCCAGCTTGGGTGTCCTCTGACTAAGGTGAGCCTCGTTAGACACTACCGTCCATAACACTAGGAGGGTTGCTATGATGACCAGCCAAGCCCTGGCTAAATAACCTATCTTTGAGTTTGGACACTGAGCCAATCAGGTTCCTGGCCCAGCATTGAATCCCAGAGCCAAACGGGGGATTTAAGTCTGGCACTGACTTGTGTTTTTCCTCTGATTTTGATTACTAGCTCATTCCTGGTAGATCTTCCTGTGTACTGAGTACTGACCGCATCTTGTTTCTGGATTAACCCTTTTTGGCTTCTTTTGACCCTACTGGCTTAGACTCTGTGGCTTGTTTCTGAATGAAAGAAGTTGTCCCATTTCATTGTTCACACGGTGAGATAAGACTAAACGCAGTACCCAGGTGGCCGGGTTTACGGAAAAAGCCGAGTAGGGCGGTTTTCCACTGTTTCTTTAACTCCCGTTGTAGTGAATTGGAGGTATGCAAAATAGCTGAACAAACTACACTGCTTCTGTAACATCTTGAGTCAAAAAAGCAGCATAGCTTGTTCTATTACCCTGTTTGTGTAATAGAAACAGCGGAGCTTTGGCAGCAGCCTTAGTAACAGGATGCAATGGTCTCCTTCTCTCTGCAGGGGGTGTGTGCTGGAGGAGATTAACAGTGGACTGATTAGCTCAGCTGCTCTATTACTGTCTACTAGTGTTTCTGACTAATGGAGCATCATGGACTTATCAGGTTCTCAACCAGGTACTTGGTGCTCTATTTAAATCCCCTCCTGGAAATACAACATTGCCAGTGATAGTCTTGTATGGCTCACTAGGTTTCTTGTTCCTTGTTCCTCTTTCGCTTATTGATGACCTGTGTTTCTTACCTTGGCTTATCTTCTGAGCACTCTCCGTTTACCATTCTGGTACTGCATAGAACGTTTGGTTCTGACCCATTTCTGATGACTCTAGTATTATGTTTGTCTGTCTGCATTTGTTTGTCTGTCTCTACACTTAATTATCGTAGGGATTATCAACCAGTTGTGGTCTAGCCGTCTAGGGCTTGTACTGCAAGTAGGTAGAGACAGTAAAGGATTGCAATCCAGGGCCTCATTATCCTTGTCCGTATCTACTCCACTGAAGTGACATTATAACTGACCTTCTAAAATAAAACTTGGTACGTGCACTATTATGGAAGCCATGGCAGTATTACCCTCACACATGGAGGGTATTGCTCAGCTGGTGCAGGATTTAGCGGAGAGAGTCCAGCTGCAAGAATCCCATCAGACTAGTTTCCCTGTATGTGCACCCCTGTCATCAGTAGAGCCTAAGATTAAGCTCCCCTGTGAAGGGGCACTAAGAGGACATTCAATTGCAAAGGGGACATAGCTACTCGATGGGGGCACTAAGGGAGCATGCTTACTATCTGGGAGCAACTAAGGAGGCATAACTACTGTGTGGGGGCACCAAAAGACATTACTTACAGGCAGCAGGGCCTACTGTAAAAAAAACAGTTTACTCCTCCTACTGTCCAGCCTTGGACTAGCCACAGGAAGGGAGTTGCAAGGAGTTTCTCGAGAGGGAGGGGGGGAAGGGGGTTGGTGGTAATGCAAAAATTTGCTATGGGGCTCAGCCTTTTCTAGTTACTTTCTTCGAAGATGGTTATGTAACTTGCTAAATTATTGTCCAGTTCTGCTTTATTAGTACATGAGGGCTCCCTGCTGTGTATAGTAATGGAAAAATCTTTTCTTGTATAAAAGCACAGCAAGTAACAGCCCATGGAGAGATGAAGGTATGTTTATTCTAAAAGGAATAAGCCAAAGGAACAGAACTATCGTACCCACTAAATTATACGATTTACACATAATAAGAAAGCCAGGCTGTGATCTAGTGAAAGGATTGCCTTATTGAATAGGACACAATATGCAGCCATTAAGCAAATGTGTACGTGTCGGCGGGAGAGGATGAAGAGCAGTTTTGTTCCACACAAATCACAGTTTTACCAGAGAACATTTTGTGCCTTCAGACTCCTGAGATGCAGATCCAATATTGAGTCTAAAACCTTTAGAATTTTCTTTTAAAATAACAATAAGAATAATTCATAAGCTGTAGCCTTTTGAAAGAGCAATATAGCAATGATGTCATATATGACTCTCTTGCCTCACGTGTGTAGTGCCAGTGATAAACTTCATAGTCCATTAGACCCTCGTGCAGTACCTGGATCCTTGCCCTTAAATGGGTTGTTTCACTTCAGCAAATGGCATTTATCATCTAGAGAAAGTTAATACAAGACACTTACTAATGTATTGTGATTGTCCTTTGCTGGCTTGATTCATTTTTCCATCACATACACGGCTCGTATCCTATTACAACCACCCTACCGTCCAGCAGCAGTGGATGTGCTTGCACACTATAGAAAAAGTGCCAGCCTGTGCAAACTCCCATGGTCCTAGCCATCAGAGAGGTCCTATAGGTGCCATTTCCTATAGTGTACAAGCATGGGCACCAAAGCTGGATATCAGGGTGGTTGTAACCCCTAGATACAAGTAGTGTATAATGTGATGGAAAAATTAATCAAGCCAGAAAAGGAAGCAATATGGATAATCACAATACATTAGTAAGTGCCTTGTATTGACTTTGTCTATATGATAAGTGGGACAACCCCTTTAAGAGCTAAGCTATTTGTGCAGCAGACCTCATTTTAACCACTACAGGACCGCCTAACGCACGGATGCGTCCAGCGGGCGGTCCTGTAGTTCTGAGTTGACGCGTCGGCACATCATCTCACGAGACATCCTGTGAACGCACACGCCATCCTGTGAACGCACACGCAACTGCAGCCACTGCTGTACTGATCAATCGCTGGCAGGCTGTAGATGCGAAATAAATCGCATCAAACAAGTATATCAGACGCTGTTTTGTTAACAGCATCTGATATACCTGCTACCTGGTCCTCTGGTGGTCCCATTTGCTGGGATCGACCACCAGAGGACCAGGTAGCTATGTAAAGTTGCACTAAACACTACACTAACCCCCCCCCCCCTTACTTATTAACTCCTTGTTAACCCCTTGATCACCCCATCTAGATTCCCTGATCACCCCCCTGTCATTGATCACACCCCTTGTAAGGCTCCATTCAGACGTCCATATGTGTTTTGCGGATCCGTGGATACACGGATCCGCGGATCTGATCCATGGATCTGCGGATCTGATCCACGGATCCGCGGATCCGCAGATCCTCAAAACACGGACACCGGCAATGTGCTTTCCGCATTTTGCAGATCCGCACATTGCCAGAACTATATAGAAAATGCTTTTTTTTGTCCGCAATTGCGGACAAGAATAGGACATGTTCTATATTTTTGCGGAACTGAAGTGCAGACTCGGAAGCGCGGATCCATAATTTCCGGATCCGAGCGGGACAAAGTCTGTCCCCATAAAAATGAATGGGTCCGCAATTCCATTCCGCAAACAGAATTGCAGACGTGTGAATGGGGCACAAGGGTCCCTTATCACCGCCAGTTAGTTAGCTACTTGTTAGGTAGTTAGCGCCCAGCCCACCGCACCGCAGTCACTGATTTTGGCAGAGATTTTTTCATCCACATTGATCGATGCGAATGAAAAAATCTGTGCCGTTCATTTTATTTATTTATTTTCAGCCCAGAGGCTGAACGGAAAAAAAAAATCTCATTACCCGTATGCTCAATATACGGAGAATCACAGATACTCCTAATGCTGGCCATACGTGTAATTATTGCGGAGACCCTCAAATGCCAGGGCAGTACAAACACCTCACATGTGACCCCATTTTAGAAAGAAGACACCCCAAGGTATTCCGTGAGGGGTATGGTGAGTTCATGTGAAATTTTATTTTTTGTCACAAGTTAGTGGAATATGAGACTTTGTAAAAAAATATATATATATATCAATTTCCGCAAACTTGTGCCAAAATTTTTATTTCTGTGAACTCGCCATGCCCCTCACGAAATACCTTGGGGTGTCTTCTTTCCAAAATGGGGTCACTTGTGGGGTATTTATACTGCTCTGGCATTTTAGGGGTCCTAAAGCGTGAGAATCCAAATGCGTAAAAATGGCCTGTGAAATCCTAAAGGTACTCATTGGTTTAGGGCCCCTTTGCGCATCTTGGCTGCAAAAAAGTGTCACACATGTGGTATTTCGCCGTACTCAGGAGAAGTAGGGCAATGTGTTTTGGGGTGTATTTTTATATATACCCATACTTTGTGTGAGAAATATCACTGTAAACGACAACTTTTTAAATTTTTTTATACAAAGTTGTCAGTTTACAGAGATATTTCTCTCACCCAGCATGGGTATATGTAAAAATACACCCCAAAACACATTGCCCAACTTCTCCTGAGTACGACGATACCACATGTGTGCCACTTTTTTGCAGCCTGGGTGCGCAAAGGGGCCCTAATTCCAATGAATACCTTTAGGTTTTACACGGCTGCTCACAATTTAGCCCCACCCAAAATGCCAGAACAGTACAAACACCCCAAAAATGACCCCATTTTGGAAAGAAGACACCCCAAGGTATTCGCTGAGGGGCATAGTGAGTCCATGAAAAATTTAACTTTTTGTCAAAAGTTAGCGGAAGGAATACCTTGGGGTGTCTTCTTTCCAAAATGGGGTCACATGTGGGGTATTTATACTGCCCTGGCATTTTAGGGGCCCTAAAACGTGAGAAGAAAAATGCGTAAAATGCTCCTCCTAAAAGGTACTCATTGGAATTTGGGCTTACTAGCATCTTGGCTGCAAAGTAAGTCACTCATGTGGTATCGCCAGTACTCAGGAGAAGTAGGGCAATGTGTTTGGGGTGTATTTTTACATATACCCATGCTGGGTGAGAGAAATATCTCTGTAAATTGACAACTTTGTATAAAAAAATTTAAAAAGTTGTCGTTTACAGCAATATTTCTCACACACAGTATGGGTATATGTAAAAATACACTCAAAACACATTGCCCTACTTCTCCTGAGTACGGCGATACCACATGTGTGACACTTTTTTGCAGACAAGATGCGCAAAGGGGCCCTAAAACCAATGAGTACCTTTAGGATTTCACAAGGCATTTTTACGCATTTGGATTCTCACGCTTTAGGGCCCCTAAAATGCCAGGGCAGTATAAATACCCCACATGTTACCCCATTTTGGAAAGAAGACACCCCAAGGTATTCCTTGAGGGGCATGTCGAGTTCACAGAATTATTTTTTTTTTGGCACAAGTTAGCGGAAATTGATATTTTATTTTATTTTTGTTTTTTACAAAGTCTCATATTCCACTAACTTGTGACAAAAAATAAAATTTTACATGAACTCACCATACCCCTCACGGAATACCTTGGGGTGTCTTCTTTCTAAAATTGGGTCACATGTATTTATACTGTCCTGGCATTTTAGGGGCCCCTAAAGCGTGAGAAGAAGTCTGGAATCCAAATGCGTAAAAATGCCCTGTGAAATCCTAAAGGTACTCATTGGAATTAGGGCCCCTTTGCACACCCAGGCTGCAAAAAAGGGTCACTCATGTGGTATCGCCATACTCAGGAGAAGTAGGGCAATGTGTTTTGGGGTGTATTTTTTTTATATACCCATACTTTCTGTGAGAAATATCTCTGTAAACGACAACTTTTTAAATTTTTTTATACAAATTTGACAATTTACAGAGATATTTCTCTCACCCAACATGGGTATATGTAAAAATACACCCCAAAACACATTGCCCTACTTCTCCTGAGTACGGCGATACCACATGAGTAACACTTTTTTGCAGCCTTGGTGCGCAAAGGGGCCCAAATTCCAATGAGTACCTTTAGGTTTTACATGGCTGCTCACAATTTAGCCCCGCCCAAAATGCCAGAACAGTAAACACACCCCACAAATGACCCCATTTCGGAAAGTAGACACCCCAAGGTATTCACTGAGGGGCATATTGAGTCCGTCTGAGATTTTTTTTTTTTTCCAGAAGTTAGCAGACATGGAAACTTTATTTATTTATTTATTTATTTTCCTCAGAAAGTGTCATTTTCCGCTAACTTGTGCAAAAAAATGAAATTATACATGAACTCACCATGCCCCTCCGCGAATACTTTGGGGTGTCTTCTTTCTAAAATGGTGTAATTTGGGGGGTATTTATACTTTCCTGGCATTCTAGCACCTGAAGAAACATGACAGGTGCTCAGAAAGTCAGAACTGCTTCAAAATGCGGAAATTCACTTTTTTGCACCATAGTTTGTAAACGCTATAACTTTTACCCAAACCAATAAATATACACTTATTGGATTTTTTTTTTATCAAAGACAAGTAGAACAATAAAGTTAGAGAAAATTTTATATAGAAATGTAGTTTTTAAAAAAATATTTACAACAGAAAGTGAAAAATGTCATTTTTTTGCAAAAATGTCGTTAAATTTTTATTAAAAGCAAAAAAAGTAAAAATGTCAGCAGCAATGAAATAGCACCAAATGAAAGCTCTATTAGTGAGAAGAAAAGGAGGTAAAATTCATTTGGGTGGTAAGTTGCATGACGGAGCAATAAACGGTGAAAGTAGTGTAGTGCAGAATTGTAAAAAGTGGCCTGGTCATTAAGGGGGTTTAAGCTAGGGGGGCTGAAGTGGTTAAAGGGGTTGTCCCACTAAAAATATTCTACAATTTTTAAACCAGCACCTGAATCTGACCACTTTTGTAATTGCATGTGATTAAAATGTTGTATAGCTACTAAGTTATTCAATAAAATGTGTAAGAATTTGTATAGTGCCACTTAATTTTTTTATTTCTTTGACTGGCTGATTAACAAGGCTGCACATGCTCAGTTTTAGCTTTCAACTGTCTCCTGAGCTATGATAGGCAGAGAGCTGCAGCAGTGGAATGGACACGCCTCGTGAGCTGCAGCAAAAAAGACTCCCATCTTGATATAAATTTAGCAGAGCGATGGAGCAATGAATGTGGAGATCTCTGGATCCATATGAGTTACAGAGCTGGTTCTAGCTTTGTTAGACAGGTATTTTCAGGTACTGTATAATGTCTGATTTTCAATTTTTTTATTATTCATGGGATAACCCCTTTAATTCACAAAGGGTTTGTTATGCATCAATTTTAGTCCAGGACGTGCACCAATTGATGTTAAAACTTGACAATTGGTGCGGCTTTAAAGGGCAATATTCATGGGCAGATGTAAAAAAAATCTAACATAAAGGATTGTCAGTAAAATCATTTGTCCACTAAACAGTTTGTGCATTGTCGGCAGCACTCCCCATGTATATATAGATATGCTGCGGACAAATGATTATTTCTATGTTAACATAATGGGAACCACTCCTTGCATTGAAATCATTTTTTTTTTTTTTATCAGATAGTTTTTATTAAAGAAGTTTTCGTAACATACAAAAAATGTAGAAACACCATCCCTCCCCCTGCATTGAAATCATTTTAAATAAATATATTGCATTCCAGACAACATATATGTATTGAACAATAGCCCATTTAAAGCCACGCAGAAGTTGTAGGAGGTAGATAAACAAGCGTGACCACATAGCCAGTCACATTTTGGGGGTTGAAATGCAGTACCCCGGAACAGAGGGTATTTGCAAATGGTTTGTTCTTTGATGTTGTGTAATCTAATGTAATATCATGTTAATGTATTGTAATGCCTTGTATACTCCCAACATAGCTTTGCATGGTAGTGACGGAGTTAACAAACTCTGAAACAGCCTTTTGCAAGAGGTTGCTAGGTGGTGGCTGGCTCCATCCCTAGCTCTAATGTGTTCTATGAGGGTTTGAGAATGGAGCAGGGAGAGGAAGGAAGCAAAATCCATGTTTTGCCTCTCCCTGGGTCTCAGGATTCAGAGACTAACAGCTTGATTGCTGCAAGATCTACAGTAAGCAAAAAGAGAGAGAAAGGAGAAGGTTTAGAAATCTGCATGGCCAATCAAAAAGAGTCAATCAGTAAGGTAACCGCTGTTAAGGGCAATACATACTTTACTGCCATGGCAGAAGTTGTCATGCTTCCACACTATAGGAAAAAGTGCCAGCCTATGTGCAGTCCTCAGAATGGCTGGCGCTTTTTCCTGAAGTGTGCAAGCACGACCACTGCTGCATTACAGGCAAAATTACAAAAGTACAGTCACTTGCAATAGATTCTACTGAGAAACGTTACCAAGATTGAGAGGAAAGAGAGCCAGAACTCCCATGCTTGCTTATTTTGCACTACAGCAAAGAGAGACATTTTATTCTTCTAAATCTGGCCTGAGTACTGACTCTTGCACTGTATGCTGGCCATTGCACTTTGCAATCTACATGCGTTGCCATGCACCCATTCATACACCTAACATCACGGGCACCCCAGCTAACATCAAACATGAGCCCTAGAACCAAGGTGTGCTTCAAGGGAAGAAAGAGTGTCCCCTCCTTGAACTGCATGGCCCTAGGGAACGACGGTGAAAGGACATCCACTGTAATAGACTGTGTTATAACAGGAGCCACTACCACTCCCATCCTCTGCTCCGGCTCCTCAAGAAATCCCCGAATTGTTGCTGGGTGTGTGGTTAAACTTGGTTGTCTACCTCCTAAAGGGTCGAGGAGAAGATCAATTGTGGCAATTGTCTCTTAACATACGGTCATGGGTTGACAGCACCCACCTTTAAATTGAAAATCATGGAGCACCATATGTTGAGAGGGTCAGTTTGTCATGAGGGACCTACTTGAGGAGCCTTCATACAGCAGCCAGATGATCCAGGATGCTGCGCAACTATTTTATTTATAATCCAATATTACAGTGATATCTGAGGAGATGGCCTCAATACATCTCTCCGAGCAGGATATCATTACACATGGCCCCAGGATCTGGTCTCACCACAGATCCTAACCCTTCCAGTACACAACAGCAAATACAGCTACCGCCCCCCCTGCTTACTCTATTTTGTCTTTTCATAATTTCCTCTGACTGATCAGCCCATGGGCAGGTAGAGGCATTAATAATTATCATCCCCAACCATCCTTCTACTTATCAGTTCAGCATCCTCTAAGGTCCATGACAGGTGAGGAAGTCCATGCCATCTTTTTTCCTCCATCATATTCCAGGTTCTGTCTCCGGACAGTCTTCAGGATGTTTATTTAGTGAAGTCCCCAGTATTGCAGCCTCTTCCTCCCTGAATCTGTGTAGGATAAGTGAGAGAACAGAATTCAGATTCACAATGAAAATGGGGAGTTGGACACAGGGGAGAATCCAGTACAGAGACAAAATCATTGTGATGCGTCCTCACGTCCAACTTATTTCTTCTCAAAATGTGTTTTCATGTTGACTACCTTTCTGAATTTGTCAGCTAATCAGCCTGGATAATATGACAACACAGCAACAAACAAATCTCATACACTTTAAGAGACCATGAAACTGCAGATCCCACAATACACAGATAATACCATAGACGAGAACAAGACAAAATTGTGGAGCTACAGATCCCAGAATACAGAACAAAGCACAAGCTATCTGGAAGAAAATGTCCCTAATAAACACTATACCCGACAAACAGAGTGGAATAAGACTTGACAATGAGCAACTCCACACTAATCAAACAGGCAAAGCTAGGAAATAACCAGATTCAGATATGTGGCTCAAAACAAAATTAATAACTAGATGAACATGAAGCAACTGTTGTTCATAACACATTTACCCTCAGTTCAGACTTGCGCGTTTTACATAATGTACATATAAGGTTCGGACCGCGCGTGTATAAGTAGGTGATATAAAACAGTTTTTTTCTCCCTTCAGAAAAGTTTCGAGGTCTGCAGATGTCCTATTAGTGGATATCCTGCAAATTGGTGGAAGAATGCAATAGTGTAAATCTGTATGATTATGCCGCCCCGTAGTGCACAGATTGTACTTACACGGCACTTTACTGACAAGAGGCGTATCAGAGGAGTCCTCCACAGTTTGTTGGATTCCTCGTGGCGTAGGTCCACGTTCACATGCTGGCACACAGGGCTCAACGGCGGACTTAACTGCAACCAACACCCGGTGGGTCTGCTAGTGTTCCCAACTTCTTTTCATTCAAATAATTCCTGTGGATTATTTTATTTTGTTATTTTTTAATCAGTACATACTTACAAACATGCACTTTAAAATCGCAATGTAAAATCCCAGTGTCTTTTTCCTTTGCCCGACCCAGGTCAAAGGAAAAGACACTGAATTTTATTGCGATTTAAAGTGCATGTTCTAGTATGTACTGATTAAAAATTGTAAACAGTTATCGGAGCTTCACTACGGTGGGAGCCACTTGTATCCACAGGAATTATTTGAATGAAAAGAAGTTGGGAACACTAGCAGACCCACCGGGTGTTGGTTGCAGTTAAGTCCGCCGTTGAGCCCTGTGTGCGTATGACGTGGACCTACGCCACGAGGAATCCAACAAACTGCGGAGGACTCCTCTGATACGCCTCTTGTCAGTAAAGTGCCGTGTAAGTACAATCTGTGCACTACGGGGCGGCATAATCATACGGATTTACACTATTGCATTCTTCCACCAATTTGCAGGATATCCACTAATAGGACATCTGCAGACCTCGAAACTTTTCTGAAGGGAGAAAAACTGTTTTATATCACCTACTTATACACGCAGGTCGAACCTTATATGTACATTTTCTTGAAAGTGTGATTGATCCCACAACACTCCTCGGACCTGCAGCTGATTCTTGCGGACTGGTGATTAAGTATTTTTTCCTTTATTGCGCGTTTTACAGCACGTTCAAACGCGCTGTAAAACGCTCAACACATGAAAACCAATGCTTCCCTATGGCTCTGGTTCTCACTTGAGCATTTACAGTGCGTTTGAACGTGCTTAAAAATGCCCTACGCTCAAAAAAGTTCTTGAGCTTCTTTGGGGCGTTTTGTCGCGCGTATTGTGATTGACGCCACAGTAGTCAATCACATAAACTCGCGTACGACGCGCGTTTCCTATTTGCAAAAACGCGCTGTAATAGGCGCGACAGAAATGCGCGTTTTACGTGCGTATCAAATACTCGCAAGTCTGAACCCAGCCTTAGGGATTGTCCAAAGAATAGAACCACTTTAATGACATCAAGTCTAAAACCACCAATATCCTTTCCCCACTGATTTTTGTCAATATCCATGAATGATGCTTATGACTGCCAGAAACAGTGAATGTACATGAATTCTTTCCAAGCATAACCGCTGGTGGGGTTCGTGCTACAGAATACAAATGCAGCCTTCTAATTGAGAACAGAGACTGCAGTAACAATCAATACTTTATGTAGAAACTGTGCATAAAAATCTCCAAGGGGCCTAAGAAAACATCTTCCTTCCTGTAAGTTTTAGTAAAGACTTTCACTTAAAAAATGTTAATTATTGTTAGTTATTGCCATTTGGTTCTAATAAAAGAAAATGTATGTTTCTTCATAACACCAGGCAAGCTTTTTAAATTGTACCGCAGTAAATGTTTTCAATAGTGGAGGTAGGAAAAAACGTATCTTTAAATGGCCACATCTTCCATTCTAACCTTTAAAAAGGGTAATACCCTTCTTAGACATTGGTCGCATATCACTGGGATGTGCCACCAAGGTCAGATAGGTGCGGGTCCCACCTGTGGCATTCGCTCTTATCTCCTGAACGGAGCCCCAGTAGCAAAGGAGAGTACACCATGCATTCACTTCATGCTCCCATTCACTTCTATGCAATGAGCTATTTTCAGAAGTCCCATAGAAGTAAATGGAGAGCTCACAATTAGAGATGAGCGAACACCTGGATGTTCGGGTTCGAGAAGTTCGGCCGAACTTCCCGGAAATGTTCGGGTTCGGGATTCGAACTCGATCCGAACTTTATCCCGAACCCGAACCCCATTGAAGGCAATGGGGACCCGAACTTTTAGGCACAAAAAAGGCTGTAAAATAGTCCAGGAAAGGGCTAGAGGGCTGCCAAAGGCAGCAAAGTGTAGAAAAATCCCCTGCAAACAAATGTGGATAGGGAAATGAATTAAAATTAAATAAAATAAATAAAAATTAACCAATATCAATTGAAGAGAGGTCCCACAGCAAGGAATCATGCGTCATATCACCCTGCACCGGAGAATGTCACTCTCATGTATTTTGGACCAGCACCCAGACAGAGGATACAGGTCCCACAGCAAGGAATCATGCGTCATATCACCCTGCACCGGAGAATGTCACTCTCATGTATTTTGGACCAGCACCCAGACAGAGGATACAGGTCCCACAGCATGGAATCATGCGTCATATCACCCACCACCGGAGAAGGCCACTCTCATGTATTTTGGACCAGCACCCAGACAGAGGATACAGGTCCCACAGCATGGAATCATGCGTCATATCACCCACCACCGGAGAAGGCCACTCTCATGTATTTTGGACCAGCACCCAGACAGAGGATACAGGTCCCACAGCATGGAATCATGCGTCATATCACCCACCACCGGAGAAGGCCACTCTCATGTATTTTGGACCAGCACCCAGACAGAGGATACAGGTCCCACAGCATGGAATCATGCGTCATATCACCCACCACCGGAGAATGTCACTCTCATTTATTTAGGCCCAGCACACAGACAGAGGAGAGAGGTCCCACAGCAAGGAATCATGCGTCATATCACCCACCACCGGAGAAGGCCACTCTCATGTATTTTGGACCAGCACCCAGACAGAGGATACAGGTCCCACAGCATGGAATCATGCGTCATATCACCCACCACCGGAGAAGGCCACTCTCATGTATTTTGGACCAGCACCCAGACAGAGGATACAGGTCCCACAGCATGGAATCATGCGTCATATCACCCACCACCGGAGAAGGCCACTCTCATGTATTTTGGACCAGCACCCAGACAGAGGATACAGGTCCCACAGCATGGAATCATGCGTCATATCACCCACCACCGGAGAAGGCCACTCTCATGTATTTTGGACCAGCACCCAGACAGAGGATACAGGTCCCACAGCATGGAATCATGCGTCATATCACCCACCACCGGAGAAGGCCACTCTCATGTATTTTGGACCAGCACCCAGACAGAGGAGAGAGGTCCCACATCAAGGAATCATGAGTCATATCAACCACCACCGGAGAAGGCCACTCTCATTTATTTTGGACCAGCACCCAGACAGAGGATACAGGTCCCACATCAAGGAATCATGCGTCATATCACCCACCACCGGAGAAGGCCACTCTCATGTATTTTGGACCAGCACCCAGACAGAGGATACAGGTCCCACAGCAAGGAATCATGCGTCATATCACCCACCACCGGAGAAGGCCACTTCATGTATTTTGGACCAGCACCCAGACAGAGGATACAGGTCCCACAGCATGGAATCATGCGTCATATCACCCACCACCGGAGAAGGCCACTCTCATGTATTTTGGACCAGCACCCAGACAGAGGATACAGGTCCCACAGCATGGAATCATGCGTCATATCACCCACCACCGGAGAAGGCCACTCTCATGTATTTTGGACCAGCACCCAGACAGAGGATACAGGTCCCACAGCATGGAATCATGCGTCATATCACCCACCACCGGAGAATGTCACTCTCATTTATTTAGGCCCAGCACCCAGACAGAGGAGAGAGGTCCCACAGCAAGGAATCATGCGTCATATCACCCACCACCGGAGAAGGCCACTTCATGTATTTTGGACCAGCACCCAGACAGAGGATACAGGTCCCACAGCATGGAATCATGCGTCATATCACCCACCACCGGAGAAGGCCACTTCATGTATTTTGGACCAGCACCCAGACAGAGGATACAGGTCCCACAGCATGGAATCATGCGTCATATCACCCACCACCGGAGAAGGCCACTCATGTATTTTGGACCAGCACCCAGACAGAGGATACAGGTCCCACAGCATGGAATCATGCGTCATATCACCCACCACCGGAGAAGGCCACTCTCATGTATTTTGGACCAGCACCCAGACAGAGGAGAGAGGTCCCACATCAAGGAATCATGAGTCATATCAACCACCACCGGAGAAGGCCACTCATTTATTTTGGACCAGCACCCAGACAGAGGATACAGGTCCCACATCAAGGAATCATGCGTCATATCAACCACCACCGGAGAAGGCCACTCTCATGTATTTTGGACCAGCACCCAGACAGAGGAGAGAGGTCCCACATCAAGGAATCATGAGTCATATCAACCACCACCGGAGAAGGCCACTCATTTATTTTGGACCAGCACCCAGACAGAGGATACAGGTCCCACATCAAGGAATCATGCGTCATATCAACCACCACCGGAGAAGGCCACTCTCATGTATTTTGGACCAGCACCCAGACAGAGGAGAGAGGTCCCACAGCAAGGAATAAGGCGTCATATCAACCCCCACCGGAGAAGGCCACTCTCATTTATTTTGGACCAGCACCCAGACAGAGGATACAGGTCCCACATCAAGGAATCATGCGTCATATCAACCACCACCGGAGAAGGCCACTCTCATTTATTTGGGACCAGCACCCAGACAGAGGAGAGGGGTTTTCACAGCAGAGAATCAGGCATTTAGATCACCCACCACAGGAGTAGGACACCATTTAATGGGACCCCGGCAACCATGTCAGATGGCACAAACATCAGCTTCACATCACCCAGCACAAGAGAAGGCCACTTTGAGAGACTTTGACCCTGCACCCAGGCGGAGGAGAGGGGTTTTCACAGCAGAGAATCAGGCATTTAGATCACCCACCACAGGAGTAGGACACCATTTAATGGGACCCCGGCAACCATGTCAGATGGCACAAACATCAGCTTCACATCACCCAGCACAAGAGAAGGCCACTTTGAGAGACTTTGACCCCTGCACCCAGACGGAGGAGAGAGGTTTTCACAGCAGAGAATCATGTATTTAGATCACCCACCACAGGAGTAGGACACCATTTAATGGGACCCCGGCAACCATGTCAGATGGCACAAATATCAGCTTCACATCACCCAGCACAAGAGAAGGCCACTTTGAGAGACTTTGACCCTGCACCCAGGCGGAGGAGAGGGGTTTTCACAGCAGAGAATCAGGCATTTAGATCACCCACCACAGGAGTAGGACACCATTTAATGGGACCCCGGCAACCATGTCAGATGGCACAAACATCAGCTTCACATCACCCACCACAAGAGAAGGCCACTTTGAGAGACTCTGACCCCTGCACCCAGACAGAGGATACAGGTCCCACAGCAAGGAATCATGCGTCATATCACCCTGCACCGGAGAATGTCACTTCATGTATTTTGGACCAGCACCCAGACAGAGGATACAGGTCCCACAGCATGGAATCATGCGTCATATCACCCACCACCGGAGAAGGCCACTCTCATGTATTTTGGACCAGCACCCAGACAGAGGATACAGGTCCCACAGCATGGAATCATGCGTCATATCACCCACCACCGGAGAAGGCCACTCATGTATTTTGGACCAGCACCCAGACAGAGGATACAGGTCCCACAGCATGGAATCATGCGTCATATCACCCACCACCGGAGAAGGCCACTCTCATGTATTTTGGACCAGCACCCAGACAGAGGAGAGAGGTCCCACATCAAGGAATCATGAGTCATATCAACCACCACCGGAGAAGGCCACTCTCATTTATTTTGGACCAGCACCCAGACAGAGGATACAGGTCCCACATCAAGGAATCATGCGCCATATCAACCACCACCGGAGAAGGCCACTCTCATGTATTTTGGACCAGCACCCAGACAGAGGAGAGAGGTCCCACAGCAAGGAATAAGGCGTCATATCAACCCCCACCGGAGAAGGCCACTCATTTATTTTGGACCAGCACCCAGACAGAGGATACAGGTCCCACATCAAGGAATCATGCGTCATATCAACCACCACCGGAGAAGGCCACTCTCATTTATTTGGGACCAGCACCCAGACAGAGGAGAGGGGTTTTCACAGCAGAGAATCAGGCATTTAGATCACCCACCACAGGAGTAGGACACCATTTAATGGGACCCCGGCAACCATGTCAGATGGCACAAACATCAGCTTCACATCACCCAGCACAAGAGAAGGCCACTTTGAGAGACTTTGACCCCTGCACCCAGGCGGAGGAGAGGGGTTTTCACAGCAGAGAATCAGGCATTTAGATCACCCACCACAGGAGTAGGACACCATTTAATGGGACCCCGGCAACCATGTCAGATGGCACAAACATCAGCTTCACATCACCCAGCACAAGAGAAGGCCACTTTGAGAGACTTTGACCCTGCACCCAGACGGAGGAGAGAGGTTTTCACAGCAGAGAATCATGTATTTAGATCACCCACCACAGGAGTAGGACACCATTTAATGGGACCCCGGCAACCATGTCAGATGGCACAAATATCAGCTTCACATCACCCAGCACAAGAGAAGGCCACTTTGAGAGACTTTGACCCCTGCACCCAGGCGGAGGAGAGGGGTTTTCACAGCAGAGAATCAGGCATTTAGATCACCCACCACAGGAGTAGGACACCATTTAATGGGACCCCGGCAACCATGTCAGATGGCACAAACATCAGCTTCACATCACCCACCACAAGAGAAGGCCACTTTGAGAGACTCTGACCCCTGCACCCAGACAGAGGATACAGGTCCCACAGCAAGGAATCATGCGTCATATCACCCTGCACCGGAGAATGTCACTCATGTATTTTGGACCAGCACCCAGACAGAGGATACAGGTCCCACAGCATGGAATCATGCGTCATATCACCCACCACCGGAGAAGGCCACTCTCATGTATTTTGGACCAGCACCCAGACAGAGGATACAGGTCCCACAGCATGGAATCATGCGTCATATCACCCACCACCGGAGAAGGCCACTCATGTATTTTGGACCAGCACCCAGACAGAGGATACAGGTCCCACAGCATGGAATCATGCGTCATATCACCCACCACCGGAGAAGGCCACTCTCATGTATTTTGGACCAGCACCCAGACAGAGGATACAGGTCCCACAGCATGGAATCATGCGTCATATCACCCACCACCGGAGAAGGCCACTCTCATGTATTTTGGACCAGCACCCAGACAGAGGATACAGGTCCCACAGCATGGAATCATGCGTCATATCACCCACCACCGGAGAAGGCCACTCTCATGTATTTTGGACCAGCACCCAGACAGAGGATACAGGTCCCACAGCATGGAATCATGCGTCATATCACCCACCACCGGAGAATGTCACTCTCATTTATTTAGGCCCAGCACACAGACAGAGGAGAGAGGTCCCACAGCAAGGAATCATGCGTCATATCAACCACCAACGGAGAATGTCACTCTCATGTATTTTGGACCAGCACCCAGACAGAGGAGAGAGGTCCCACAGCAAGGAATCATGCGTCATATCAACCACCAACGGAGAATGTCACTCTCATGTATTTTGGACCAGCACCCAGACAGAGGAGAGGTTCATTCAACTTTGGGTTGCACCGCAAGATCATGGTAAAGTAAAAAATGAGGATTCAATAAAGAAGTGCCCCAGAGTACAAGAATACATGGTTGATGGGGAGGGAAATGTCTATTCTGCACAAGGGAGGCACAGGTCCTGTGGGATCCATGCCTGGTTCATTTTTATGAACGTCAGCTTGTCCACGTTGGCTGTGGACAGGCGGCCGCGCTTGTCAGTAATGACGCCCCTGCCGTGCTGAATACACGTTCAGACAAAACGCTGGCCGCCGGGCAGGCCAGCACCTCCAAGGCATAAAATGCTAACTCTGGCCACGTGGACAATTTGGAGACCCAGAAGTTGAATGGGGCCGAACCATCAGTCAGTACGTGGAGGGGTGTGCAGACGTACTGTTCAACCATGTTAGTGAAATGCTGCCTCCTGCTAACACGTTCCGTATCAGGTGGTTGTGCAGTTAGCTGTGGCGTGGAGACAAAACTTTTCCACATTTCTGCCATGCTAACCCTGCCCTCAGAAGAGCTGGCCGTGACACTGCTGCGTTGGCGACCTCTTGCTCCTCTTCTGCCTTCGCCTTGGGCTTCCACCTGTTCCCCTGTGACATTTGGGAATGCTCTCAGGAGCGCTCTACCAGCGTGCGCTTGAACTCGCGCATCTTCCTATCACGCTCCAGTGCAGGAAGTAAGGTGGGCACATTGTCTTTGTATCGGGGATCCAGCAGGGTGGCAACCCAGTAGTCCGCACACGTTAAAATGTGGGCAACTCTGCTGTCGTTGCGCAGGCACTGCAGCATGTAGTCGCTCATGTGTGCCAGGCTCCCCAGAGGTAAGGACAAGCTGTCCTCTGTGGGAGGCGATCGTCATCGTCCCTCCGTATCCCCCAGCCACGCACCAGTGATGGGCCTGAGCTGTGTCGGGTGCCACCCCGCTGTGAACCTGCTTCATCCTCATCCTCCTCCACCTCCCTCCTCATCCTCCTCGTCCTCCAGTAGTGGGCCCTGGCTGGCCACATTTGTACCTGGCCTCTGCTGTTGCAAAAACCTCCCTCTGAGCCACTTCTAACAGACTGGCCTGAAAGTGCTAAAAATGACCCTCATCCTCCTCCTCCTCCTCCTCCTCCTCCTGGGCCACCTCCTCTTCCATCATCGCCCTAAGCGTTTTCTCAAGGAGACATAGAAGTGGTATTGTAACGCTGATAACGGTGTCATCGCCACTGGCCATGTTGGTGGAGTACTCGAAACAGCGCAACAGGGCACACAGGTCTCGCATGGAGGCCCAATCATTGGTGGTGAAGTGGTGCTGTTCCGCAGTGCGACTGACGCGTGCGTGCTGCAGCTGAAACTCCACTATGGCCTGCTGCTGCTCGCACAGTCTCTCCAGCATGTGCAAGGTGGAGTTCCACCTGGTGGGCACGCCGCATATGAGGCGGTGAGCGGGAAGGCCGAGGTTACGCTGTAGCGCAGACAGGCGAGCAGCGGCAGGATGTGAACGCCGGAATCGCGCACAGACGGCCCTCACTTTATGCAGCAGCTCTGACATGTTGGGGTAGTTGTGAATGAACTTCTGCACCACCAAATTCAGCACATGCGCCAGGCAAGGGATGTGCGCCAAACCGGCTAGTCCCAGAGCTGCGACGAGATTTCGCCCATTATCGCACACCACCAGGCCGGGCTTGAGGCCCACCGGCAGCAACCACTGGTCGGTCTGTTGTTCAATACCCCGCCACAACTCCTGCGCGGTGTGGGGCCTGTCCCCAAACATATGAGTTTCAGAATGGCCTGCTGACGCTTACCCCGGGCTGTGCTGAAGTTGGTGGTGAAGGTGTGTGGCTGACTGGATGAGCTGGTGGAAGCAGAGGAGGAGGAAGCCGAGTAGGAGGAGGAGGCTACAGGAGGCAAACAATGATGCCCTGTGATCCTTGGCGGCGGAAGGACGTGCGCCAAGGAACTCTCCGCCTGGGGCCCAGCCGCCACTACATTTACCCAGTGTGCAGTTAGGGAGATATAGCGTCCCTGGCCGTGCTTACTGGTCCACGTATCTGTGGTTAGGTGGACCTTGCCACAAATGGCGTTGCGCAGTGCACACTTGATTTTATCGGACACTTGCATGTGCAGGGAAGGCACGGCTGTCTTGGAGAAGTAGTGGCGGCTGGGGACAACATACTGTGGGACAGCCATGGACATCAGCTGTTTGAAGCTGTCTAGTGTCCACCAGCCTGAATGACAGCATTTCAAAGGCCAGTAGTTTAGAAATGCTGGCATTCAGGCCCAGGGCTCGAGGGTGGCTAGGTGGGAATTTACGCTTTCTCTCCAAGGTTTGTGAGATGGAGAGCTGAACGCTGCCGTGTGACATGGTGGAGATGCTTGGTGACGCAGGTGGTGGTGTCGCTGGCACATCCTCTGTTTGGTGGGCGGCAGGTGCCAACATTCCTCCCGAGGCGGAGGAAGAGGCCGAGGCAGCAGCAGAAGAGGGAGCAGGGGAGCCTGAGTGAGTTCCTTGCTTTTAAGGTGTTTACTCCACTGCAGTTCATGCTTTGCATGTAGATGCCTGGTCATGCAGGTTGTGCTAAGGTTCAGAACGTTAATGCCTCGCTTCAGGATCTGATGGCACAGCGTGCAAACCACTCGGGTCTTGTCGTCAGCACATTGTTTAAAGAAGTGCCATGCCAGGGAACTCCTTGAAGCTGCCTTTGGGGTGCTCGGTCCCTGGTGGCGGTGGCCTGTATCAGGCGAACTCTCTTGGCGGCGGCTGTTCTGCTTTTGCCCCTGCTCCCTCTTTTGCTACGCTGTTGGCTCGGTCTCACCACTGCCTCTTCCTCTGAACTATGAAAGTCAGTGGCACGACCTTCATTCCATGTGGGGTCTAGGACCTCATCGTCCCCTGCATCGTCTTCCACACAGTCTTCCTCCCTGTCCTCCTGTTCGGTCTGCACACTGCAGAAAGACGCAGCAGTTGGCACCTGTGTTTCGTCATCATCAGAGACGTGCGGACTCCGATGAGGTGGTATTCCCATGTCCTCATCATCAGTAAACATCAGAGGTTGTGCATCAGTGCATTCTATGTCTTCCACCACAGGGGAAGGGCTAGGTGGATTCCCTTGGGAAACCCTGCCAGCAGAGTCTTCAAACAGCATAAGAGACTGCTGCATAACTTGAGGCTCAGACAGTTTCCCTGATATGCATGGGGGTGATGTGACAGACTGATGGGCTTGGTTTTCAGGTGCCACCTGTGCGCTTTCTGCAGAAGACTTGGTGGGAGATAATGTTGTGAACATGCTGGATCCACTGTCGGCCACCCAATTGACTAGCGCCTGTACCTGCTCAGGCCTTACCATCCTTAGAACGGCATTGGGCCCCACCAAATATCGCTGTAAATTCTGGCGGGTACTGGAACCTGAGGTAGTTGGTTCACTAGGATGTGTGGCTGTGGCAGAATGGCCACGTCCTCTCCCAGCACCAGAGGGTACACTAACACCACCACGATCGCGGCCCGCGTCCCTTACTAGATGTTTTCCTCATTGTTACCGCTCACCAAGCACCACAATAAGGAAAAAATATTTGGCCCAATGTATTGATTTCAAATTCAGGCCTTTTTTACAGGCACCTACCACTATCTGCCTATTTGTTTATGTAGCTTATTACACTAATCCAGGCACAGCAGTAACCACTGATTTAGGGGAATATCTCTTTTAGGGCAAGTATTTAGGCCCTGGATGAAAGGTATCCTTTTATGGACAGATTTACAATGGGCCTGCAACAGCTGTGACACCAGATTTAGAGGATTGCTATTTTGGCAAGTGAATTTCACCCCAGAACAAAATATATGTTTTTATGGATAATAATATAGTTTGCCAGGCTCAGCTGTGACACCAGATTTAGTGGATTGCTATTTTGGCAAGTGAATTTCACCCCAGAAGAAAATATATGTTTTTGCGGATACTAATATAGTTTGCCAGGCTCAGCTGTGACACCAGATTTAGAGGATTGCTATTTTGGCAAGTGAATTTCACCCCAGAACAAAATATATGTTTTTATGGATACTAATATAGTTTGCCAGGCTCAGCTGTGACACCAGATTTAGGGTGTTGCTATTTTGGCAAGTGAATTTCACCCCAGAAGAAAATATATGTTTTTACGGATACTAATATAGTTTGCCAGGCTCAGCTGTGACACCAGATTTAGAGGATTGCTATTTTGGCAAGTGAATTTCACCCCAGAACAAAATATATGTTTTTGCGGATAATAATATAGTTTGCCAGGCTCAGCTGTGACACCAGATTTAGTGGATTGCTATTTTGGCAAGTGAATTTCACCCCAGAACAAAATATATGTTTTTATGGATAATAATATAGTTTGCCAGGCTCAGCTGTGACACCAGATTTAGTGGATTGCTATTTTGGCAAGTGAATTTCACCCCAGAACAAAATATATGTTTTTGCGGATACTAATATAGTTTGCCAGGCTCAGCTGTGACACCAGATTTAGTGGATTGCTATTTTGGCAAGTGAATTTCACCCCAGAACAAAATATATGTTTTTACGGATACTAATATAGTTTGCCAGGCTCAGCTGTGACACCAGATTTAGTGGATTGCTATTTTGGCAAGTGAATTTCACCCCAGAAGAAAATATATGTTTTTATGGATACTAATATAGTTTGCCAGGCTCAGCTGTGACACCAGATTTAGAGGATTGCTATTTTGGCAAGTGAATTTCACCCCAGAAGAAAATATATGTTTTTACGGATACTAATATAGTTTGCCAGGCTCAGCTGTGACACCAGATTTAGAGGATTGCTATTTTGGCAAGTGAATTTCACCCCAGAACAAAATATATGTTTTTGCGGATACTAATATAGTTTGCCAGGCTCAGCTGTGACACCAGATTTAGTGGATTGCTATTTTGGCAAGTGAATTTCACCCCAGAAGAAAATATATGTTTTTACGGATACTAATATAGTTTGCCAGGCTCAGCTGTGACACCAGATTTAGGGGATTGCTATTTTGGCAAGTGAATTTCACCCCAGAACAAAATATATGTTTTTGCGGATACTAATATAGTTTGCCAGGCTCAGCTGTGACACCAGATTTAGTGGATTGCTATTTTGGCAAGTGAATTTCACCCCAGAACAAAATATATGTTTTTGCGGATACTAATATAGTTTGCCAGGCTCAGCTGTGACACCAGATTTAGGGTGTTGCTATTTTGGCAAGTGAATTTCACCCCAGAAGAAAATATATGTTTTTGTGGATACTAATATAGTTTGCCAGGCTCAGCTGTGACACCAGATTTAGAGGATTGCTATTTTGGCAAGTGAATTTCACCCCAGAACAAAATATATGTTTTTGCGGATACTAATATAGTTTGCCAGGCTCAGCTGTGACACCAGATTTAGAGTGATTGCTATTTTGGCAAGTGAATTTCACCCCAGAAGAAAATATATGTTTTTGCGGATACTAATATAGTTTGCCAGGCTCAGCTGTGACACCAGATTTAGAGGATTGCTATTTTGGCAAGTGAATTTCACCCCAGAACAAAATATATGTTTTTGTGGATACTAATATAGTTTGCCAGGCTCAGCTGTGACACCAGATTTAGGGTGATTGCTATTTTGGCAAGTGAATTTCACCCCAGAAGAAAATATATGTTTTTACGGATACTAATATAGTTTGCCAGGCTCAGCTGTGACACCAGATTTAGAGGATTGCTATTTTGGCAAGTGAATTTCACCCCAGAACAAAATATATGTTTTTGCGGATACTAATATAGTTTGCCAGGCTCAGCTGTGACACCAGATTTAGAGGATTGCTATTTTGGCAAGTGAATTTCACCCCAGAACAAAATATATGTTTTTACGGATACTAATATAGTTTGCCAGGCTCAGCTGTGACACCAGATTTAGGGTGATTGCTATTTTGGCAAGTGAATTTCACCCCAGAAGAAAATATATGTTTTTGCGGATACTAATATAGTTTGCCAGGCTCAGCTGTGACACCAGATTTAGAGGATTGCTATTTTGGCAAGTGAATTTCACCCCAGAACAAAATATATGTTTTTGCGGATACTAATATAGTTTGCCAGGCTCAGCTGTGACACCAGATTTAGGGTGTTGCTATTTTGGCAAGTGAATTTCACCCCAGAAGAAAATATATGTTTTTGCGGATACTAATATAGTTTGCCAGGCTCAGCTGTGACACCAGATTTAGAGGATTGCTATTTTGGCAAGTGAATTTCACCCCAGAACAAAATATATGTTTTTATGGATAATAATATAGTTTGCCAGGCTCAGCTGTGACACCAGATTTAGTGGATTGCTATTTTGGCAAGTGAATTTCACCCCAGAACAAAATATATGTTTTTGCGGATACTAATATAGTTTGCCAGGCTCAGCTGTGACACCAGATTTAGTGGATTGCTATTTTGGCAAGTGAATTTCACCCCAGAAGAAAATATATGTTTTTGCGGATACTAATATAGTTTGCCAGGCTCAGCTGTGACACCAGATTTAGGGTGATTGCTATTTTGGCAAGTGAATTTCACCCCAGAAGAAAATATATGTTTTTACGGATACTAATATAGTTTGCCAGGCTCAGCTGTGACACCAGATTTAGAGTGATTGCTATTTTGGCAAGTGAATTTCACCCCAGAACAAAATATATGTTTTTGCGGATACTAATATAGTTTGCCAGGCTCAGCTGTGACACCAGATTTAGTGGATTGCTATTTTGGCAAGTGAATTTCACCCCAGAACAAAATATATGTTTTTGCGGATACTAATATAGTTTGCCAGGCTCAGCTGTGACACCAGATTTAGTGGATTGCTATTTTGGCAAGTGAATTTCACCCCAGAAGAAAATATATGTTTTTACGGATACTAATATAGTTTGCCAGGCTCAGCTGTGACACCAGATTTAGGGTGATTGCTATTTTGGCAAGTGAATTTCACCCCAGAAGAAAATATATGTTTTTGCGGATACTAATATAGTTTGCCAGGCTCAGCTGTGACACCAGATTTAGAGGATTGCTATTTTGGCAAGTGAATTTCACCCCAGAACAAAATATATGTTTTTGCGGATAATAATATAGTTTGCCAGGCTCAGCTGTGACACCAGATTTAGTGGATTGCTATTTTGGCAAGTGAATTTCACCCCAGAACAAAATATATGTTTTTGCGGATACTAATATAGTTTGCCAGGCTCAGCTGTGACACCAGATTTAGTGGATTGCTATTTTGGCAAGTGAATTTCACCCCAGAAGAAAATATATGTTTTTGCGGATACTAATATAGTTTGCCAGGCTCAGCTGTGACACCAGATTTAGTGGATTGCTATTTTGGCAAGTGAATTTCACCCCAGAACAAAATATATGTTTTTGCGGATAATAATATAGTTTGCCAGGCTCAGCTGTGACACCAGATTTAGTGGATTGCTATTTTGGCAAGTGAATTTCACCCCAGAAGAAAATATATGTTTTTACGGATACTAATATAGTTTGCCAGGCTCAGCTGTGACACCAGATTTAGGGTGTTGCTATTTTGGCAAGTGAATTTCACCCCAGAAGAAAATATATGTTTTTGCGGATACTAATATAGTTTGCCAGGCTCAGCTGTGACACCAGATTTAGAGGATTGCTATTTTGGCAAGTGAATTTCACCCCAGAACAAAATATATGTTTTTGCGGATAATAATATAGTTTGCCAGGCTCAGCTGTGACACCAGATTTAGTGGATTGCTATTTTGGCAAGTGAATTTCACCCCAGAAGAAAATATATGTTTTTGCGGATACTAATATAGTTTGCCAGGCTCAGCTGTGACACCAGATTTAGGGTGTTGCTATTTTGGCAAGTGAATTTCACCCCAGAACAAAATATATGTTTTTGCGGATACTAATATAGTTTGCCAGGCTCAGCTGTGACACCAGATTTAGTGGATTGCTATTTTGGCAAGTAAATTTAACCCCAGAACAAAATATATGTTTTTGCGGATACTAATATAGTTTGCCAGGCACAGCTGTGACACCAGATTTAGGGTGTTGCTATTTTGGCAAGTGAATTTCACCCCAGAAGAAAATATATGTTTTTGCGGATACTAATATAGTTTGCCAGGCTCAGCTGTGACACCAGATTTAGAGGATTGCTATTTTGGCAAGTGAATTTCACCCCAGAACAAAATATATGTTTTTGCGGATACTAATATAGTTTGCCAGGCTCAGCTGTGACACCAGATTTAGGGTGTTGCTATTTTGGCAATTGAATTTAACCCCAAACCAAAATATCTGTTTTGGCGGACACTATTATATTTTGCCAGCCACTGCTGAAACCACTGATGTATGGTTTTGCTATTTTGCCAATTGAATTTCACCCCAGAAAATAATCTATCCTTTGCCAGACAGCAGACAGTATTATGCTTGTCTAGCCAAAGCTGGAACACCAGATTTAGGGGATTGGTATTTGGGCAATTGTATTTAACCCCTTAATAAAATATAGAAATTGCTATCCTGAGTTTCTAGGGGTGACAATTAGCACAGCCAAGCCCCTGATGGAGGATATAGCAAAAAAAAAAATAGTATTGAAGCATTGATGGATGTGTGGCAGCTTGTTCTGGAGCACCACAAGTCACAAAATGGCCGCCGATCAACCCAGAAAATAAGTGACAGAAAAACGCTCTGTGCAGCCAAAAACCAGCAATCAAGTAAATAGCAGAAGTTCACTGATTCTCAGCTGCAGATCGATCCGTTCATTAGGTGCTGTTGCTGACTTTTCCCTGCCTATCTCGCCCTCACAGAAGCTGCATCCTCTCCCTACACTAGTCAGAGCAGTGTGACGTGCGGCGCTACGTGACTCCAGCTTAAATAGAGGCTGGGTCACATGCTGCACTTGGCCAATCACAGCCATGCCATTAGTAGGCATGGCTGTGATGGCTTCTTAGGGCAAGAAGTAAGACGCTAGCTGATTGGCTGCTGTGCAGCCCTTCAGAAAGCGGTAAGAAATCGACGAACACCGAACCCGAACCCGAACTTTTTTGAAAATGTCCGGGTTCGGGTCCGGGTCCCGGACACCCCAAAATTCGGTACGAACCCGAACGATGCGCGAACTGTTCGCTCAACACTACTCACAATGCCTGCACAGCCATCTTTCTATTCACTACTATGGGATAGCCAGAAATAGGTGAGCCAGGCCAGTTTCACACTGGAGTTTACTCGTTCCAGCAGGGGAACAGCCTGCCGGATCCGTACTACAGTTTGCCGTGCTGTGGCCGGATCTGCACCTTTACCAATTATGATGAATGGGGCTGGGCAGACTTCCGGCAGCACACGTGTACAATGTAGTACGGAACTGGCCTAAGAAGGGTCTCAGGGGTTGATCACAGAGTGTCCCACTGCTATCATTCCTAACGATCATCAGTAATCTGTACGAAGACATAGCTGTATATGTTAAATTCCCCTGCAGCGCCACCTCAGGTTAAATTAAGCATTACACATTGCACATTGCAATCAGTAGGGTGTCTATGTAATCATAAACATTGCAGACCTCGCAGACATCATTGGGCGACATAGCAAAACTTGGTATGAGACCAGCACTGAGATTTCTGACAAATTAAAAAAAAATATTATTCATGAAGGAATATTTTAATGAAAAAGTTACTTTCAGAGCCCTGCAAAGCAGTGTCCCAGGCTCTATAAGGCTGCTTATGATCCTGACATACAGAGAAGCGAAATACAAGATGCCCTCACTGCATCCGATCATGATGCCTTAGACAACATGACTGTTTCTAACCAGTCCGTCACGGACACAACAATGAAAACCATGTTGCAGGCACTTCGCAAAACTTCCCTACTAGATATACACACAATGGTCTCTCTTCTTAAAACCGTTGTGGATGGTCTGAGTGACAGAGTGGACCAGATTGAAAACAAATTTGAGGAATTTTCTGCCTCTCAAAACACAGTAATAGACTCACATACTGAGGTAAATAAGGTTCCTGGACTCCAAAGTATTGCTTTAAATTGATTTATTCAGCTTGGTGTTAGATAAGCGGGCTACCAGTTTCACAATTAACGTTTCGGCAATATGCCTTCATCAGAGAACTGGATGAGCCACACATATAATAGACAGTAGAGACGCTGTGTTCATGCTATCTGGGGCTCTGTGGCCCTAATGGCGTGTGTAGGGACAGATAGGCTAACGGCCTGTTGTAGGACGTCATGGCATATTGCCGAAACGTCAATTGTGAAATTGTGAAACTGGTAACCCGCTTATCTAACACCAAGCTGAATAAATCAATTTTAAGCAATACTGTGGAGTCCAGGAACCTTATTTACCTCATTTAACTCGGCTTGGGAACCGTCTCCTGAGACCCACAAACCTGTTTGGAGTGTTATCCAACCCATCAATCACAGACTCACATACTGTTAGAGAAAGACGTGGCGACTTTAAAGGTGAAAATTGCTGATTTGGAGGATAGAAGTCGCCGTAATAATATCAAGTTACATGGCGTTCCTGACACCGTAACACCAGCTGAAATTCCTGCATATATGCGGTCCTTAATTTAAGCAGTACTACCTAACTGCTCTCCACAAGAAATGGAAGTGGATCGCGCTCACAGGATACCCCGTCCGAAACACATGGGCGACTCAATTCCAAGAGATATTCTGGCACGCATACACATCTTTACAGTTAAAGAGAGACTGATGGAACATTCTCGTAGAAATGGCGGCCTTCCTACTCCATATCACAAAATCTCTTTATATGCAGATTTATCTGCAACTACCCTTCAAGCACGTAGAGCTTTACAACCTATAACCCAAGCTCTTCGCTCAGCAAAAATCGTCTATAGAATGGGGTTCCCTGTCCGTCTGCTTATTCATCGCGGAGAAACTCTGCACGTTGTCCGTTCACCAGAGGAGGGAAACGTTTTGCTTAAGTCATGGAACTTAGCACCATTTTCTCAAGCAAGATCGTCGACAACCCCATCTCAAGTTCGTATGACACAAGAATGGTCCACTGCAGGATCAAGAAAAGTAGTATGATTTCCACCTATTTTTTGTCCAGGCCTTACTAGTTGGTCATACCTACTTGGCTTCAGTGCGGACTATAACCCCTCACCAGGGGCGTAGCTATAGGCTCATGGGCCCTGGTACAAGAGTTCAATTTGCCCCCCCCGTTCGGCCATTCCGTTCCCCTGCTCTGTTATAGGAGCAGGAGAAAGGAAAGTACGCATTCGGCACATAATTGAGCCGAACAGAGCCTAAGGATCCCATAGACTACAATGGCGTCCGTTAGGTGTCCGCTCCGAAGATGATTTTGGAGCGGAGACAAAAGCTGTGCATGCAGGATTTTTGACTCCGCTCCAAAATCATCTTCGAGCGGACACCTAACGGACGCCATTGTAGTCTATGGGATCCTTAGGCTCTGTTCGGCTCAGTTATGTGCCGAATGCGCATTTCTCCTTTCTCCTGCTCCATAGCGGAACAGGAGAACGGAAAGGTCAAACACTGATGTGAACTTAGCCGAATGGTGTCCAGTGACATGGAGGGGTTGAAATGTGACATGAGGGGAGAAATGTGATATGAGGGGAGAAATGTGACATAGAGGGGGAAATGTGACATAGGGGCGGGAGAAATGTCACATGGTGGGGAAATGTGACATTTCTCCCCTCCATGTCAAATTTCTCCCCCTCCATGTCACATTTCTTCCCCTCCATGTCACATTTCTCCCCTCCATGTCACATCCTCCCCTCATGTCACATTTCTCCCCTCCATGTCACATCCTCCCCCTCCATGTCACATCCCCCTCCATGTCACATTTCTCCCCCTCCATGTCACATTTCTCCCCCTCCATGTCACATCCCCCCATGTCACATTTCTCCCCCTCCATGTCACATTTCTCCCCCTCCATGTCACATTTCTTCCCCTCCATGTCACATTTCTCCCCCTCCATGTCACATCCCTCCCCCTCATGTCACATCCCCCCATGTCACATTTCTCCCCCTCCATGTCACATCCCTCCCCCTCCATGTCACATCCCCCTCCATGTCACATTTCTCCCCCTCCATGTCACATTTCTCCCCCTCCATGTCACATCCCCCATGTCACATTTCTCCCCCTCCATGTCACATTTCTCCCCCTCCATGACACATTTCTCCCCCTCCATGACACATTTCTCCCCCTCCATGTCACATTTCTCCCCCTCCATGTCACATTTCTCCCCCTCCATGACACATTTCTCCCCCTCCATGACACATTTCTCCCCCTCCATGTCACATTTCTCCCCTCCATGACACATTTCTCCCCCTCCATGTCACATTTCTCCCCCTCCATGTCACATTTCTTCCCCCTCCATGTCACATTTCTCCCCCTCCATGTCACATTTCTTCCCCCTCCATGTCACATTTCTCCCCCTCCATGTCACATTTCTCCCCCATGTCACATTTGTCCCCCTCCATGTCACATTTCTCCCCCTCCATGTCACATTTCTCCCCCTCCATGTCACATTTCTCCCCCTCCATGTCACATTTCTTCCCCTCCATGTCACATTTCTCCCCCTCCATGTCACATTTCTCCCCCTCCATGTCACATTTCTCCCCCCTCGTCACATTTCTCCCCCATGTCACATTTGTCCCCTCCATGTCACATTTCTCCCCCTCCATGTCACATTTCTCCCCCTCCATGTCACATTTCTCCCCTCCGTGTCACATTTCTCCCCCTCCATGTCACATTTCTCCCCTCCATGTCACATTTCTCCCCCTCCATGTCACATTTCTGCCCCCTCCATGTCACATTTCTCCCCCTTCATGTCACATTTCTCCCCCTCCATGTCACATTTCTCCCCCTCCATGTCAAATTTCTCCTCCCTCCATGTCACATTTCTCCCCCTCCATGTCACATTTCTCCCCCTCCATGTCACATTTCTCCCCCTCCATGTCACATTTCTCCCCCTCCATGTCACATTTCTCCCCCATGTCACATTTCTCCCCCATGTCACATTTCTCCCCTCATGTCACATTTCCCCCTCCATGTCACATTTCTCCCCCTCCATGTCACATTTCTCCCCCATGTCACATTTCTCCCGTCATGTCACATTTCTCCCCTCCATGTCACATTTCTCCCCCTCCATGTCACATTTCTCCCCTCATGTCACATTTCCCCCTCCATGTCACATTTCTCCCCTCCATGTCACATTTCTCCCCCATGTCACATTTCTCCCGTCATGTCACATTTCTCCCCCTCCATGTCACATTTCTCCCCCTCCATGTCACATTTCTCCCCCAATTAATATTATGTAAAAACATTCTGCTCACCTGGTCCTGGTCCAGTCGGTAGCAGCTCCTTTTCTCCTCTGTGTGGCACTGGTTGACTCCTGTTATCTTCTCTCTGGCCTCTCGACAAGTTGTTGGAGGTCTTGAGGACCTTTCACACTCAGCCAATCAGTGGCCACAGTTATGTCATGTGTCAGGTCAGTGATTGGCTCAGCAGGAAATCGCTGGCCTGACATGTGACACAGCTGCAGCCACTGATTGGCTGAGTGAAAAAGGTCCTCAAGACCTAAAATAACTTGTCGGGAGGCAGCTCTCTCCTGGAGGGGGCCCCATGGGCCCCCCTGACTTAGGGGCCCGGTCGCAATTGCGACCGCTGCGACCCCTATAGCTACGCCACTGCCCCTCACTATACAATTGGTTCGTGTTTTAAGAGCCATATGTTTTTTGCTCCTAACTGTTTTTATTTGATTTTGTTATTAAATGCCATGTTTATGTATATGCTAACACCATTTCTTGCTAATTACACTTAAAGTGCCTTACCATTATCTAAAGAAGGTGTGCGTGCTCGCTGGGAAGCGCATAATTTCACCTTCCCCATACTATTACAAATATTTTATTTTAATTTTTTTAACATCTCCACCTTCTATGAAAAATGGTCATACAGATAGCTAGTATCAATGTAAATGGTGTAAACACACCTCATAAGAGATCACATTTTTGGAGAGAGGCTCAATCCTTGAGATGTGATGTGATATGTGCACAGGAGACACATCTCCTTTTAGGCAATGCGGGTCATATGAAACACCCTGCCTATCATCATATATGTCATTCACACTTCAGTTCAAAAACTAGAGGTGTACTAATAGCCATTAGAAATACGATATCCTTTGTATGCAAAGAGGTTATTGCAGACCCCAATGGGAGGTAAATCATATTATACTGCACCATTAATAATATTCCTATGACATTGATCTATCTTTATGCCCCTAATGTTGGACAATCACAGTTTCTTAATAAGCTATTTAAAGTTGCTAGCAAGGTACAATGGGGGTCATATATTTTATGTGGCGATTTTAATACCGTAATGGACATTAATCTAGATTCTACCTCACTCTCTAGAACCCAACCCACTCTCTTATCATCATGGACGTGGAAAAGAGACCTTTATGACACATGGAGACACGGAACAGAGAGGGGTTATACTCATTTATCAGCAGCACATAACACCTATTGTTATGTTCCTGGTAGATTTTTTCTATCTACATTATTTTTTCGATCTACATTAGCTTCAACTATCGAAACTATAACATGGTCCGACCATGCGACGATCACACTCACACTTGACGATGAGATATCCTCGCATGGAGCCCATCAATGGCGCATTAGCCCTTTCTTACTATCTCACCAGGAATATTCAAAACGTTTACATACTAATATTAAGGATTTTTTTAAAATTAATGCACCCTCTGTAGAAAGACCCATATCTGTATGGAATTGTCATAATTGATTCGAGGTTTATGTATTAAATACAGCTCCATACTCAAAAAACAAAAAGAAAACAATTAACAGATCTCCTGACTAATCTACGAAATACAGAACATGCTAATATAGCCTAACCTCTATTAGACGCGATCTACTTTGCCACATGCTGACAACATATGACAAAGCCCACCGTAAGACACAAGCCCACTATTACGCCAAAGACAATAAAACGGGTAAGCTATTAGCACATCGCTTAAAAAAACGACAATTAAATTCCCACATACCTTTTCTCATTCACCCGACCACTAAAATAAGCTCTTCTCCCCATTTGACATCTCTAACAGTTTTAAGTCCTAATATTCTCACTTATATAACTTAGGAGACTCGATTATATCCCCCCCAGATTACATAAAAGCTATTCAGACATATCTGGATCGCTTACATCTACCACGATTAAATTCTTTCCAATTAAATAAATTAAACAAGGAGATCACCATAGAGGAAATTCAAAAAACTGTAAGTTTTTTTTCCATCTGGCAAAGTCCCTGGCCCTGACGGTTTTACTAGCATATATTCTAAAACCTATTACACTAGTCTGTCCCCCTATTTACAAAACTTCTGTTGAACAGCCATGTCAAGTGGTTCATTGCTCAAAGAAAATCTACAAGCCCTGATCACCACCCTCCCAAAACCGGGCAAATCTACTGACCACCCTCAAAATTTTAGACCGATCTCTCTACTGAATCAGGACTTAAAATATTTGCAAAAGTCCTAGTTAATAGAATTGCCTTAATTCTCCCGCATCTGGTGAACCAAGATCAGTTGGGTTTTGTCTCAGGCCGTCAGGTCTCTGACAACACCAGAAGACTATTAAATATCTTCTATTATATTAAAAGGGACAGCACCCCTGCTTTGATCCTCGCCTTAGATGCCGAGAAGGCTTTTGATAGCATACGACCAGCGTAACCTTTCTCGGTATTAGAACATGGGTTTTACTCGTAGTATATTGCTGGCAGTGTTATCTTTATACTCCAACCCCTCAGCGAAAGCTTTATCTAATGGTGCCTTATCTGAGGAATTCAATATTACAAATGGATCATGGCAGGGGTGCCCTCTCTCCCCTTTAATTTATATCTTATCCATGGAGCCACTGGCTCAGGCCCTCCGACTGGATGACAGAATTTCTGGGTTGGGTATTAATAGTAGAGATCATGTCATCTCTCTATATGCGGATGATATCATCCTCTCCCTCACCAAGCCAGAAAGATCTTTACCCGCAGTTATGGAAAACATCAACACATACGGTCACCTATTATATTACAATTTAAATAACTCTCCCTCTGAACCTTCCCCCTCAGCAATTAACATCCCTGAAGTCCCAATACCAGTTTGACTGGCAGGTAGCTAGTCTAAAATACTTGGGAGTAGAATTGTGATACCCCTTCTCTTCCCTATTTACTAAAAACTACATCCCCCTCCTTGCAACTATTGAGTCCGACTCTGCGGAATATGCTAAACATGAAGTCTCATGGCTGGGCAGAATAGCTACTTTAAAAATGTTTATATTACCAAAAATTCGTTATTTATTCAGGACACTGCCCATACAACTTCCTGAATCCTTCTCCATTAAAACAAATAGAATACTGTCACGTTTTATATGTGCTGGGAAGAAACCAAGATTATCCGCTACCATTACCACTAAATCAAAACTCGCCGGAGGGATTGGGATACCTAATATTAAAGGTTATTACGTATCTACTTTGATAACTCTCCTAAAACAGTGGTGGTGCGATACTTCTAATTCACATTGGGTCCACAGTGAAAATTCCTCGGTATATCCCTACAAAATTAGTGATCTTTTACTACTTCCAGCCTGGAACCTTCACAAACCTCCTCTCACAAACCCACTAGTAAAAGCCTCATATAATGTTTGGCTGCAATACCATACCGCCTTAGCTTCCTCTACGATGCCCAACCTCAGGGAACTACCGTTGTCAATAATTCAACTGGTCTTTATGGGGGATGTCTCATGTCAAGCATATACAGGTGAAACTCGAAAAATTCGAATATCGTGCAAAGTTCATTTATTTTAGTAATGCAACTTAAAAGGTGAAACTAATATATTAGACTCATTACGTGCAAAGCGAGATATTTCAAGCCTTTATTTGTTATAATTTGAATGATTATGGCTTACAGTTTATGAAACCCCAAAGTCACAATTTTGAGGTACCCTTTGCTTAGGGGGTGTGGATTAATTAACTGACTAGAGTGTGACAGTTTGAGCCAGGGGCGTAGCTAAAGGCTCATGGGCCCTGGTGCAAGAGTTCAGCATGGGGCCCCCCTTCCCTCAGTGCTTTGAGTCTTCTTATGCGGCACAAGGGTCTTTGGGCCCCCTCAGGCTCCTGGGCCCTGTAGCGACTGCTACCTCTGCACCCCCTATAGCTACGCCCATGGTTTGAGCCTAGAATATTGAACCTTTTCACAAAATTCTAATTTTAAGCTGCATTAATGCAATTCCTTTTAATTTGCAATATTGAAATAAATGGACTTTTGCACGATATTCTAATTTTTCGAGTTTCACCTGTATATGATGCTAATGGATTAATGACATTTGAAACCATTCGACGCACATATAATTTATCCAATAAGAATTTTTACAAATATCTACGTATTGGACATTTTTTGCAATCTTTAACCCCCTCCCCACTGTAACTTCACTCTCAAATACCTATCATCTGATACGAAGGGATTAAAACCAATATATACTCTTTACACTAAATCTGATAAATGTAGTAAAAATTATCTCATAAAACAATGGGAAAATGATATATGAATAAATGTAGACCTTCAAGATTGGCACTTAGCTCTTAAATGTTCACATAAAGCTCTTCAATGCTCCTCACATGCAGAATCTGCCTCTAAGACAGTATCTCGTTGGTACTATACTCCGGATAGGATAGCTAAAGTTTACCCTAACTCTTCAAATAAATGTTGGAGAAAGTGCGGCCCAAAGGGGACCTTATACCATATCTTATGGAATTGCCCTCTTATACAACCATATTGAATAGAATGTAAGAGCCTTCTTTCTACGACATTAAACTGCCCTATAAATTGGTCACCTCAATTAATTTTACTTTTTCTAGGGATACAAAATATTCCCCCACAATATCGGGAATTATTCTGTATCATTTACATTATTGCAAAAAACACTCTTGCAAGCAAATGGAAAACTGCAGAGATTCCCTCTATTGATATCGTCATTTCCAAACTAAATACTACATAGGGATGTCCCGATACCATTTTTTTAAGACCGAGTACGAGTACCGATACTTTTATTTAAGTACTCGCCGATACCAATTACCGATACCTCGTATAAACAGCGGCGCAGTTGCTGATAGCAATGAAAAAAATTAAAGCTGGAATTTGGTTGCTATGGACAACGGCTTTTCTTTTCCTTTGTACAAGTGTTAATAAATTAATAAATGGGAATATAATAGTGTTTTCCAACCAATGTGCATCCAGGGGGATCTGTTATGGGGGCGCTGTGGATGACACTGTTATGGGGATCTGGGGTTGACAATGTTATGGGGGATCTGTGGATGACGCTGTTATGGGGGGGATCTGTGGATGACACATTTTTATGGGGGATCTGTGGATGTCACTGTTATGGGGGATCTGTGGGTGACACTGTTATGGGGGGATCTGAGGAGGACGCACTGTTATGGGGGATCTGTGGATGACAATGTTATAGGGGATCTGTGAATGACACTAATGGGGGGGATCTCTGGATGACACTAATGGGGGGATCTCTGGATGACACTAATGGGGGGGCTCTCTGGATGACACTAATGGGGGGGGGCTCTCTGGATAACACTAATGGGGGCTCTCTGGATGACACTATGGGGGATCTCTGGATGACACTAATGGGGGCTCTCTGGATGACACTATGGGGGATCTCTGGATGACACTATGGGGGATCTCTGGATGACACTATGGGAGATCTCTGGATGACACTATGGGGGATCTCTGGATGACACTATGGGGGATCTCTGGATGACACTATGGGGATCTCTGGATGACACTATGGGGGATCTCTGGATGACACTATGGGGGATCTCTGGATGACACTATGGGGGATCTCTGGATGACACTATGGGGATCTCTGGATGACACTATGGGGGATCTCTGGATGACACTATGGGGGATCTCTGGATGACACTGTCAGGGGGCTATGTGGATGACACATATATAGCATATTATGCTATATACGTGTCATCCACAGATCCCCCATTAGTGTCATCCACAGACCCCCATAAGTGCCATCATAGTGTGTGTGGGGGGGCAGTTTACACTCACAGGGGCCGGTGTAGCTTGACTCTTTCATACACCGGCCCCGCAGCTGCTATACACTATTGAGGTAAACTTAATCTCTATTAATGTGGCCGGAATTACTAACTATTAATGCGGTCTCCCTCAGGTTAGGCGCTCAGTCTCTCCATGCTCCTCCTGCCCAGCGCGCCTTCTACATTCATAAAGTGGAGGAGGGACGTGAGGTGCTTGGAGGAATCGGGTAGCTTGAGCTCTCAGTTCCTCCATGCGCCTCATGTCCCGCCTGCCCGCTCCGCCCACTTTTATGAATGAAGAAGGCAGACGGGGCAGGAGGAGAATGGAAGGACTGAGCGCCTGACCTGAGGGAGACTGCTCATCAATAGTTAGTAATTCCGGCCACATTAATACAGGTTAGGTTTACTTCAACAGTGTATAGGAGCTGCCGGACCGGAACTTCCGGTATCGGCAGCGGTATCGGAGGCATTTTCACGAGTACAAGTACTCGTGAAAATGCCGATATCGGTCCCGATACCGATACTGGTATCGGTATCGGGACATCCCTAATACTACATATTCCTACAAAAAATTCTAGCTAGTGGTTCAGGCAACACAAAAAAATTCTCTATTAGATGGAAACCATGGTATTCTTCATCCTATTGTATCGATATTTGAGATTCTTCAGTATTCTTAAAGATTTCAGACCGACTCCCTCCCGCTGTAACTCTCTTCAATTTAACAAATGCTATCAGTAACTACAATGTAGTCATTCTCACTGGTATGGCATGACAACTAATAAAGCTATTCACTATAAAATACTTGAGCAGACATACTGTACACTTATGTTTTTTAAAATTCACTTAGGCATACTGTTCTGTTCCTTTCCCTTTACAGGGAAGTTTTCTTGTTTACATTTTTATTACCTTATAAACTTAAAATGTAACTGAGATAAATGCTTATCAAGATGGTTTGAATTTTCACTGTAATGATAGCTGCGACTGTCTTGGTTTGATTATAACTGACAGCTGCGACTGTCTCCCACATATTACTATTTGTGTTTTTTGTACTCCCAATTTCTTTGAAAATTAATAAAAAAGTATTAAAAGTAAAAAGTTACTTTCCCTGACTTCTATATCAGAAAAATTGGAACACGTGCTGAATGAATATGGTGCTCATTCTGACATTCAGACAAGACTCCCACAAATCCCTCACTGTCCTTTGAACAAACACCACATAAATCAATAGTATGCGTGAATATTAGAAACTTTGTAATATTTCTTATTAGAAAAAAATTGCCCTGTTCTTCACTTATGCCCACTACTTCTTCTCTAGTGCATACTCCGCTAAAAATCTGTCTTGAGAGGCAGGACAGATTATCAATTCACTAAGGCATCACATTACATGCTGCCCATAGATAGAAGTACATGCTGCAGAGTGAGAGCAAGGCAGAGACACTGCTGTTTAACCCTAAGTTCACACTTGCGCAACACATGCAAACCAATGCTTCCCTATGGGACTGGTTCACATTTTCGCGTTTTACAGCGCGTTCGAACGCGCTGTAAAACGCCCTACACATAAACAAGTACTTGAGCTTTTTTTGGGGCGTTTGTCGCGCGTATTGTGATTGACACCACAGTAGTCAATCACACGAACGCGCGTACAACGCGCGTTTCCTATTTGCAAAAACGCGCTGTAATACGTGCAACAAAAACGCGTGTAAAACGCGCGTTTCAAGAACGCTCAGGTCTGAACCCAGGGTTAGGCTCTAATAAGTTTTATTTCTCACCTCAGTGCTGGATTCACAGCTACACTGCTCAGTGCTGCTATACAATGTCCTCCATGCTGCCAATGCTCTTAAGGGTGTGATACAGAGAGATATGGAAACAAGATCTCTTCTTTTCATAAGAGCTAGTCTCCACCTTCCTGGATCTAAGCTCAGGAAAAAACACTTAAAATTGGTAATAAATTCAGGATACAGTTCATATAATAGCAAGATATAGTGCTGCTCCTCATGTACACACAAGAGCACATTTGAAAAGCCACCTGAAATGACACATATGATTTAAATTAAAAAATAAAAATAATTATATAAACAAGAGATTATTATAATCGAAGAACACAAACTGGTATTTCAGATTAGTGAAAATCTTAATTTGTAATCATTTAATCGTTTATGTTTAGTATCCTAGTAATGTGATCACTACATCCTCAGGCTATACTTGAAACTGTTGACTCATGCCTCTGAATAAGCTATTAAATAGTCATTTAACGTTGAAAGTAGTTGCGCACATTGACGCGTTTATACAGCTGCTACAACAATACTTATAAAGAGGGCGTTCCTCGGCTATGTTGAGATATCTAAAGCTTGATCTTGATTATTGATGACAAATGACTTTCCTACAGGACAAAGGTCATGTTAATCTTCAGCAACAACAAAACTCTAATGTCCAAGATGCAAAGGCTGAGAGCAAGGAAGTAAGCAGAGGTCAAGTAGCTCTGTCTACTAAGACAATTCAAAAATCAAAGTATTTCCTTGGACAGCTCCAGAAGAACACTAGATGTATTGCACTGTATAAGGCAGGCATCAGCAACCTTCGGCTCCCAGCTGTTGTGAAACTACAATTCCCAGCATGCTCCATTCATTTCTATGTAAGTTCTTAGAAGAGCAGAGCAACTATGCATGCTGGGAGTTGTAATTTCACAACAGCTGGGAGCCAAAGGTTGCTTACCCCTGGTATAAGGCCTCTTTAACACTTGCGTTGTGAGAATCCGGCGTGCACTTCCGTCGCCGGAAATGCACGCCGGATCCTGCACAACGCAAGACAACTGAAAGCATTTGAAGACTGATCAGTCTTCAAAATGCTTTCAGTGTTACTATGGCAGCCAGGATGCTACTAAAGTCCCGGTTGCCATAGTAAGTAGTGGGGAGCCAGGGGAGAAGATACTTACAGTCCGTGCGGCTCCCGGGGCGCTCCACAATGACGTCAGAGCGCCCCACGCGCATGGATCACGCTCATGGGGCACTCTGACGTAATTGTGGAGCACCCCGGGACTCGGGAGCCGCACGGACGGTAAGTATACTTCTTCCCTGCCTCCCCACTACACTTTACTATGGCAGCCGGGACTTTAGCGTCCTAGCTGCCATGGCAACCATTCATAAAAGCTAAACGTCAGATCCGGCGATGCGCCGAAAGGACATTTAGCGTAAAGTTGGATCCGGATTAATGCACTTCAATGGGCATTAATTCCGGATTCGGCGTTACGGCATGTTTTCCGGATTTTTGGACGGAGACAAATCTGCAGCATGCTACGGTTTTGTGAACGTCCAAAAAACGTTCACATACTGAACGGAAGACATCCTGATGCATCCTGAACGAATTTCTCTCCATTCAGTATGCACTATGATTATCCTGATCAGTATCTTTCCATCCTAGAGCCCCAAGGACGGAACTCTAGGACGGAAAGCAAAAGCGCAAGTGTGAAAGAGGCCTTACTGGGTTTTTTCATCTGTTTTACTTTCGTGTTTTCATCCCTCTGCATGAACCTACATATTTTTTTTATCCATGCCTACTCTACTTCTGGTGTGATAGGAGAGCAGTGCTCAGCCATAGAGATGTTTTTCCACTGCTGCTCAACATAGAACGGACTCATGCACATAACCGTATTTGCTTTAGGTGTGGTTCTGTGTGCCCTCCGCATTTTTATTCTGAACCAATTGACTTCAATAGGTCTGTGGTCTGTATCTTGCTGACATATGCCACCTTTTTGCCGAATGGATATACAGATGCGGAAAGCAAATAGATGATCCATGTGCTTTCTGCGTCCGTACGTCCATTCCGCAAAGAATAACTTTGCTTTTTTTTTTGCGGACTTGCAATTTGGGAACCCACAAAATACATAAGATTGTGTGCATGGGGCCAAAGCTGTAGATGCATCTCCATTTCCCCTTCTTCTTCCAATTCTGCTACTCTATTACTCTACACAGATTTTGGGGGGGACTGAAGAAGGTTCTGCCTGCTTCAACAGAAATCTTTCAGAGAACAAAGGTGTTAAAGGGGTATTCCCATCTCAGACAATGGGGGCATATTGGTAGGATGCGCCCTCCTTCACTTTCTGGGCTCCGTGGGATGGGCCCCTCACCTATCAGACAATGGGGGAACATCCTTGCGATATGCCCCCATTGTCTGAGATGGGACAACCCCTTTAATTTCTACCTTATGCTTTTTGGTTGGCAGACGGCTGAGAAGATGGGCATTCTTAAAGGGGTTTTCCACTTCAAAACTAATTTCACCAGCATGAATTGTATTCTTGCAGCTTGAACCCCTTCCTCTCCTCCACCTTCACAGTATGAACATCTCTCTCTCTTCTTCTTCATTAACATAGTCAGAATCCCTCCATCTGCTTCACCTACTCTTCCTGTTGTGTTGCAGACGACATTTACTTCTGAGACGTGGCAGCTAATGTTTTCTACTCAAACTAGGCCATTTTTGGGATTTTATTGGTTAGGCTGATTGGAGCTCACAGTGCATGGGCACACGTGTTGTTTTCATCTTGATTACATAGTGCATGCACCGGACAAAGGAGATGGAGATGAGTAAGACAAGGAAGGCATTTTGCTCATATTATGTTGTGACGCTCCAACCACTAGGGGCGTGTTCAGCATAATGATCTATGTGACTGGTGGTCATTATCACCGACTACCAATGACCTTATTGTACTGACACAGTTGTGTGGCAGGTGGGAGAATGGAGATATTGTGGGGAGAATTTCTGGAGGTTCTTCACTCGGTTTTGCAGGAGCGTTGGTGGGGTCTAAACACAGTAGGTAAACCATGGTGTACTGGTGAAGAAGGAAAGACGCAATACAATTAAATGATTGTTGGCACCAAGAGAATTGGGGCAACAAACAAAATACCAAGGACATGTGCCCCTGCTGCAAGGTGTGAGCCATTTAAATTGTGGATTCAACATGACAGTGATGTGCCAGTATAGCCAATATGCCAGTGAAACAGTCATAGGGGAGGTATGGAGATGGTCTATGTGCCTCTCTATCTTTACGTTTTTTCAATCTCTCCATTTATGTGGACATCCTAGAAGCAGTGTTGTGAATATCTCCCATGGTTCTACTGACTATCAGGTCCACCCTTACATCTAAGTCCTTTTTCAGATGTGGAAGATGTTCCAACTGTCGCATCACGACCTTCCAAAAAAAGACAACTAAAATGAAATCAACAACCAGTTCATATACACATACCATTAAAGAGTGTCTAATTTGTAACTCAACTAATGTTATATATATAGCCCAATGTCCCTGTAATAAACAGTATGTGGGCAGGACTAAAAGAACATTAAAAGCGTATTTCGAAACATATCGCAAATATTAAAAGTAGATATCACAAACATACATTGTCTCATCATTTTAAGGGGGTTCATAACAAAGATCCTACAGGTTTATTTTTTGCAGCTCTGGAAAAAGTTAATATACATTGGATGGGGGGGGGGGGTGTATCACGTGAGTCGAATGTCAAGACTAGAGTCAAGATGTATTTTTGACTTCAACTCACTAGTACCAAGGGGACTCATCGCTGATTTGGAAATTTTTGGCTTTTTGTGAGGAGGGATTTTTTAGGGGGGAGGCCCACTCGCTGACTGGAGGCCAGGTCTATTATATGTTTCTCTGACCCCCTGCCGATGATGGACCTGTCCCTCCAGTATTACTACACATACCTCTAGGAAAGATAAAGAATTAGGGATGCTTTTTGCATATTTTCCCTGAATCCTCTATTAATCCCATATTTTAAAAAAATGTGGGATGTGTCATTTATTGTTTGATTGCTCCCATTTCATTAGTGCTACATTAATAAAAAGATATAATTCTAATACTGCTGCTGAATTTGATAAAAACTCTGAGATTTAAATGAGATTTTTATATTTATTTTATATTTAATTTATATATAAATTATGGAAATATATTGGTGTAAATAACCAATCTTTTGTATATTTTTTGCATATAATTTATATTTTTTTATTTTTTTTGCATATAATTTAATATTTTTTATTATGGTCCAATATGGATATTTGTACACATTCTATATTTATAAGAATTTTAGGAGCAATATGAAGTTACGCCCCCCATTTAATTTTAATTCTATATAATGTGGAGCCAAGAATAATGAGCAAAATGGTAGGAGTGATCCTCAATTATCCTATTTATAAATTATCAACTATAGACCCTCTCTCTTTGCTATTAAGGATATACCAATTGACTGATTTCAACATGGATCCGGTCCGGTTTTTTCATATGACCTAGAAGCAATATGGGCAGAGAGATTAAAAAGCGTGAACTGACTAGTTGGGGGTTCTTAACACTGAGGAAGGGGAAAGTTTAGAGACCCTAAACGCGTTTGGAGGACCCCCGATTTTATTATTGGATCATGCATCTTGGACTCGACTAATTCATCCTTCTTAGTACGGAGCGCTCCGATACTAGTCTTTCTTGCATCAGATCACGCTAAGAAAGCAGCCGGACACATCGGGCAGCACAATGGAGAACGCCGTAAGGAAGATCACAGGCATCCCAGTGCACGATACAGAGCAAGGACGCAACTAGAGGTAAGACTCCTCCGTGCAGCGGCCTGACACGTGGGACGCCGCGGTCTGGATTGAAGGAGCATTGCCCGCTGAACGCCGAGTCCAGGTAAACTACTGTACCTCTGCTCTGCTCACTCTTAAATGAGGCTCCGCTGAGTTTTTGTAGCTGGTCTCCTTGAGATCAGCTATTGTTTTGTTTGAGTAGTCTCCAAATCATTGCTCCCGGTTAGCCAGAAGCCTACTCCACACTAATGAGGGGCAACACCCCGAAACAGCTGTCTGTGGATGGATAACTGGCTTAGGTTTTTCCCGTCACATTCTTAAAGCTTGTAAAAAAGCGGGATCTTGACATAGGGGCCACTTAATATGGTGGATTTGGTGATCTCTGTAATGGAGACACCCCTTTGCTTGGTTTTCCTGCCTTTGAGGGATATCTGGCTTTCATTGTGTTGTAGACCCAATACTGGGGCTCCACATTTATTTTGCATATTACTGTGAGCATGATAGGGAGAGCCATATCTGTTACTCCAATGATCTCTGCTGTCACCCAATTAGATATATGTTTGCTGCTATTGCACTGATTCCCTTTACAATAACTAAAGGAAACCACCAGGTTAGGCTACTTTCACACTGGCGTTTTGGATTCCGTTTGTGAGATTCGTTTCAGGGCTCTCACAAACGGTCCAAAACGGATCAGTTCAGCCCCAATGCATTCTGGATGGATAAGGATCCATTCAGAATGCATCAGTTCGGCTCCATTCCGCCTCCATTCCGTTCTGGAGGCGGACACCAAAATGCAGCTTGCAGCGTTTTGGTGTCCGTCTGATGAAGCGGAGCTGAACGAATCCGTTTTGACTTACAATGTAAGTCAATGGGGACGGATCCGTTTTCAATGACACAATATGGTGCATTTGAAAACGGATCTGTCCCCCATTGACTTTCAATGTAATTCAAAACGGATGCGTTTTGACTTTGACAATTTTTTTTAAAGCTAATGCAAACGGATCCGTTCTGAACGGATACAAACGTTTGCATTATAGGTGCGGATCCGTCTGTGCAAATACCAGACGGATCAGCATCTAACGCCAGTGTGAAAGTAGCCTTTTACACCTCTACGGATCAATTAAAATTCAGCGGATACAATATGATTATATGAACTAAGTGCTTGGTTACACTAAGTTCCGGCTACACATGAATTGAAAGAGGCAGACATTTATTACTTATTGACCCTCTATGGCAAGGCAAGCAATATGAACTATTGATTGATGGACTGATTTTTATTTTATTGTATCTTATTTTAGTTTAGAGTATTCTGTGATTTATTGCTCTAATATTTTTATTATTTGATATATTAATGAATAGCTATTTTAACTTATACTTGTGGCTGTATGAGATCCAGATATTGAGTGCCGATCATTATCATACTCTACAACATCTAAATGTAGTCTGTTAGTTTCCTGCCTTCCTATTTAGGTTTACTTGTGGTAACTGCCTATCGGTATTTCAGGAAACATATTGTGTCTTTGAAGATAACCAAATGATGACAAATTCTGGACTCATGCATGAGTGCATGTTATTTCAGATTTCCGTAGCAGTTTCATTGATCCCAGGGAAACCCCTATAAGGATGGTTTCGCCGGCGTAATACTACCCCATTTTAGGGCTCATATTACAGCTGCAACATCAGTAACCCATGAGTTCTAGTAAACTGAGCGAAGATCACTATAGTAGACCAGTTTGGGGGTGGTGCTTCAGTAATATAGACCCTGCCATATCATGATCAAACAACAATATGGTTGTATTATATTATATTATGGTCAAGCAACAATAATTGGGTTATATTTTAGTATATTAAGAAAAAAAAAAATTCTGAACATTTGCACCACAGAAAAGTTTTTCATAAATAAACTGAAGCAATTTTAAAAACAATCATGGTTCAAAGCATTTGAGTATACAGCTACTATACAGGCCTATGTGTCTCCATGCGTACAGAATACAAACAAAAAACCCTATGTATATTCCAGCCCTGTAGCCATGTCTTACCTTCCAACGCATGTAATATTATTTGCTGTCGGTCCATATTGTCAGTAAAACCCCCATCGAAATGCTCGATAAAGATATATAGATGTCAGAGAGGCAGTTACTTTGCTTGGGACCCCAATCTATTGGTTACAATGGAAAGCTGCTGACGTGTGGAAATGTTTTGCATTCACTTAAATGGACCATACTTTGCCTGTAGCGGCCACTGGTGTTGAAGTACATGACCACCCAACCACAGAAGAAATGTATGACCGCTTCAATCCAATTTTGATTATTTTTGGTGTTACTAAATAGCATATCCGTAAGGGAAATCCAGTAAATGAGGCTGAGCGGCTGTACCAAACACAATTTATGGATAAGAATAGTGCATGTCTGGGTAAAAAGGAGATATGGGCATACACATAGAACATGAGACTGAAATTGGCTGTATACTAGCTGTACAGTCAGTGTACTCCTCCATGCTAGACTTTATTACAGCACTGTATAAGTCAATATGGTAATATTTCCAGAGGAAACCACAAGTACAGTTTGACAGAGCAGAAAAGCATCTATTTTGAGCATTTTCAAAAAAAGACAAATAAAACAAGTGCAAATACAGAAATGACTTAAAGTTATAAAAAAATATTGTAGCAATAAAGTAATTTGTGACCATAAAATGTTGTGGTTCTTTTAGTGCTTCTTCATGATACTGGATTTAATACTGTGTCTTCTGCATCCATATACAATGTACAAGTTCTGCCACCGCCATTCTTGTCCATAGTCCTGCTAACCACACTGTTAAAGAGGTGGAGTTTATGGCAATTTCTAAGACGATTGGGTGGTCTTTGCATTGGTTCTCAGTTTTCTCAAATTCAAAGGTTGGTAGGCATGGCAGCAAGTATAGAATGCTAAATGTCTGTCTGAAGTAGGTGCTTGAAAAAGGACCATTTAGGCTCTTTAGTGCCACTTTAGCTGAAATTACAACTTCTAGGGGGAGAGGGCCATGATGCCTTTATTTTAATAATTTTAATATAGGCCCTTCCGTGCATAGCTCTCCTGTCAACGGGTCCGTTCTGTCCACCAAATGATACCAATATCCCGAATATGATTTTACTGAATTTAGTGCTATCGGCTACTTCTGATTGGATGTGTCCGTACTCTGTAGATAACGACGGCTGCAGCTGGAAAGAGAAGAAGTGATGTCATCACCAAGATTGTAGCCAGGATGATTATGACGATGACCCAAATATCCAGTATATGTTTAGGGATCTCTTCCGGTGTTGGACTCACAAGAATAGGCATAATGGCTTTTAATTGTAGATATAACAATCTGCAAGACAAAAAATATAGTCAGTATATGAGGCTCTATCGTGATGTGTCCCAGTTTAAATGGGTCTAAAATGAATAGATTTATAGAATAAGAAACTAATACTGTAGTTGTAGAAGAGAACAACCATCAAAAAGAAATATATCCATAGTAGTCATAGTCAGGGTCAGCAAATGCATCTAACATAAAAATGAAGCATCTTTGCCAACAGTCTTGAATTAAAAATCTATTACCATTTTGTGTCTACAGCCACTGTGCAAACCTATGTGTCTCCATGGTTACAGACTACAAATAAAACCTGTGTAGTCTCAATCCCTTCCATCTGTTCCCTACTTCTTGCCAAACCTACCCAATATATATTAGAAAGAAACAGGGGACAGATGGAAGGGGATATGAGTGCAGGGTTTATTTGTAGACATTAAACATGATGACATATAGGTTTGCATAGTAGCTGTAGACACCAAATGGTAGAATATTTTGCTGCTCCTGCTTACATTTTTATAAAAACATGTGGGGACGAATTTACTAATTCTGTAGACAGCCTAAACTTAATCTAAAGAGGTGCCAAATCACAGGGGCTCAGGCTGGGTGATAAATCTGGTACCTAAACAGTTTTGTTGACACAACCTATTGGGTGGCTTACTTTGTAACAGAATTTCGTGCCACATTTTTGGCACATAATGGTGCATTTTTGACTACACTCCTTATCTGCTATGCCACTTCCCTTCACACTGAGCTGTTCTGTTTTCTAAAATTAGATGTTCCAAATTGCTGGGGGAAAAAATCATCAAATTGTGCCAAAAATGTACTAAGCTTGCCAAAATTTGATGCGTTTTACATGTTTTTTATAGGTACAATTACATTAGTAAATATGGGCTTATGTATTTTTTTATGACTAGTCATTATAAACTACATAGGGCCAGATTTATCATTACACTGCCATCTTACTCCACTTTCACATCTGCCCAAAGTCACTTTAGGATAGTCAGATTTATTAATGGTCCTTTAATACTGTGATAAATGTGGTTTGATGGTAGCAGTTTATCCTTCAGTAAGCGGCTTTACAAAAGTCGCACGTCTTTACAAAAAAGTCGCATGTTTTATTAAAAAGTCGCATAAGATAAGCATGGTCCCCCCTGGAGTGAAATTGCGCAATTTTTTGCGACTTTTTTGCGACTTTTTTGCGACTTTTTAAATGGTTGCAATAGTAAATCTGTCTAGAGATTCATTTACATAAGACAACACGCCCACTTTCACAAAACTGGAGAGCTTAGTGCAGAGCTTGAAAAAGTCGCAAAAAAATGCGCAATTTTACCGATTGCGCATTTTTTTGCGACTTTTTCACTCCATTAAAGTGACTTTAGCTAATGATAAATCTGGCCCATAAAGTTTGGTTTCTCGCCTGTGCATCTTTGGTCTATATTTTATTGATCACATACAGACTTCATCATTACACAGCCACATACTGGAGATGAATGGTTGCGTAGCACCAGTTGGAGTATATGTACACAGCACAACTCTTCATAAGTGACCCTGTGTTGTAATGCACATACTGACAAATCTTTTAATAAGTTGCAGGCCACTCTTTGGATCACTGCACTGTAAACACTCTGTCCTAAGAAGACCTTGCAGGCCATCAATCAGAAATGCATGAGTTATTTTCTGGCCTTACGTATTTCCACCTCTATACTAGATGTTGTCAGCGCCGGCCTAGTGCTTGATTAATAAATACATTATGAAATTACAGACTCCCACAAAAATTTTTACTCTCTGACCTGTTAGAAAGGTACATGATGTAAACTGTAGTGAAGGTAATCTTCTCATCAGTGATTGTATTTGTGAGTTAAAACCTCCCTTCTGATCCATAGTTGGGCTATGTGACCAACACTCTGACTCCAACTGACACAGGACAGGAAGTCATTTACTTCTGTATTCATATTTCACCTTATTCACTGGCGCTGACCCCTCACTGTATCTACGTCAATGCTGCAGTACCGCAAAACCTGCTGCCCAAAAACAATCTACCCCAAACACTATAATATGAGGTACTATGCACTACCTTACCCCCTGTATAACCTGAATAACCCTACTGGAGAGAGAACCACAGTTACCGTATTTTTCGCCTTATAAGATGCAGGTTTTTTTTAACCAAACGGTGTGCTTTTGGTGGGTTTTGAACTAATGGTGGTCTGTGCATGACACTATTTTGGAGATCTGTGGATGATGCACTGTTATGGAGGGAATCTGTGGATGGCACTGTTATGTGGGGGAGCTGTGGATGGCACTGTTATGGGGGAGAGCTGTGGATGGCACTGTTATGGGGGGAGCTGTGGATAGCACTGTTATGGGGTGGGGATCTGTGGATGGCACTGTTATGGGGTGGGGGATCTGTGGACGGCACTGTTATGGGGGGAGCTGTGGATGGCACTGTTATGGGTGAGGATCTGTGGATGGTACTGTTATGGGGGGATCTGTGGATGGCACTGTTATGGAGGGGATCTATGTATGGCACTGTTATGGAGGGGATCTGTGGATAGCACTGTTATGGGGTGGGGGATCTGTGGACGGCACTGTTATGGGGGGAGCTGTGGATGGCACTGTTATGGGGGAGGATCTGTGGATGGCACTGTTATGGGGGGATCTGTGGATGGCACTGTTATGGGGGATCTGTGGATGGCACTGTTATGGAGGGGATCTGTGGATGGCACTGTTATGGGGTGGGAGATCTGTGGATGACACTGCTATATATGTGTCATCCACAGATCCCCCACCCCATAATAGTGCCATCCATAGATCCCCCCATAACAGTGCCATCCACAGATCCCCACCCCATAATAGTGCCATCCACCATCACCACCTCCTCAGGCAGAGAGTTCCATAGTCTCACTGCTCTTACCATAAAGAATCCTCTTCTATGCTTAAATCAAGTTTTTATGTTAAACATATTTTTTTTTTAAAAACAAAAACATTTTCATGTTTTTTTCCATGTCACTATCCATACTTCAAAAAATATTAAACGCGTGCCGTTTTCACACTGGCCACTAGGCCTGAAATATGTTAAAGGGACCTTTCACCACCCCTGACGTTCCTGTTTTAATAGCTTTATGCATTCCCCATGTAATAACAATTCTCGAACATCTATTCTTATGACTCTATGTTGTGCCATTCCTTTATTATTGTACTAGAAGTTATGAATGAATTGTTGCCAGTCTGCAGTAAGGGTAACTAGGGGAGGCAACAAGTTGGGGGTGTGTACCTGCACAGACTCACTCTATCCAATCAGTGCTGCCATTTTCAGACTGTGCAGGGACACCCCCCCCAACTGGTTACCACCCCTCTGTACCCTTACTACAGACTGCTAGCAATTCATTCATAACTTCTAGTAGAAATAATAAAGGAATGGCACAACATAGAGTCATAAGAATAGATGTTCCAGAACTGTCATTACATGGTGTTGTGGAAATTTTATTAGGATGTGTTTTAATATGTCATGTATTGTCATTATGTCTCTCAGTGTGTAAACCATTGTAGTGGATATCTTACTGTGGATGTAGAGAACAATCAGCTGCCGGGCGCAGAGGTCTTCACTGGCAAACAGTATATGTGCTATGCACTGGGCTGTGGGCCGGGGGAGACTGATGCGCTGCAGAGCAGTGTTGTCTTGGGAAATGTATGTGCGCCAGCTAGGGCCCCCGCCCAAAGAGCGGATTTATTGGCTTGGCGTGGATGCATTTATTAAGAGAACCATATACGGAAAGGAATGTGCATTCGTTATTTCCAGTGCGCCTGATCAACCGCTGGAGATGGTGACGCTGTTCCTCTAATCCTGGTGAGCCTTGTTGAGCATTGATCACTGATCGGTGCTGAACAACATTCCCCCTAGTGGTGATTGAGAGAAATGTTGTGTGTCATCACTTCCTGTATGTTTGTACTGTACATGAAGGGAGTGGTCAGGTGTTGGGCCTGCCCCTTCCTATTGTTATCCCTTTTGTCTATGAAAATAAAGAAGCAGTCTGGACGAGAGGGCAGTCTCACCAGATCTCTCAACCATGAATATTGGAATATTGGGGCCTGTCCTTACACAAAAGGAGCTGATACACGTGCTTGTGAGCACGGGGGTAAGGAAATTTCTATAACAATGGGGAATGCATGAAGCTATTAAAACAGGCATGTCAGGAGTGGTGAGAGGTCCTCTTTAAGACTTACTGTGCTTTGAGAGCAGCTACATGGGTCCGAGACACAATGGACCTATGGATGGATCTAAATGTATCTAATTGACTTCTATGGCATAGTTTTCTTGGCATGCCCTGTGACCTGTGCAGAGGTCAGTAGGGAGAAGAGAAGTTGTGATATCACCTATTGTGAATGCTGGATCCTGTGTTATCTATTTAGAGGTGTTACTTGTCATTGTAATTCTGCCTGTATTGATAATGATATTAGCTACTGAACAGAAGACGAAATCTTGACACTCACACTAGGTCTGGTTATCAGACCTAGTGTGAAAATTTCATGATTATATACATTTTTAACTATAGCTAGTAACATGGAAAATTAAAAAAAACACTAAAAATTCTATAAAAATATGTTTAACATAAAAACATGATTTTAAAAATAGGCAATTTTCTGATGCCACATTTCCTTTAAATGCATAGTAATTTTAAAAGAAAAGCAATGAGAATAAATGCATGTTATTTTTCACTTTGCATTCATTCTGGTGGAAGAGTTGGACTGTTCCCATTTTTGCAAGTAAATGATCTGAACCCTGTAGGAAGTTATTGGGATCTGTAGAGTCTAATATAAGGGTGGTCCTTTAGGGACAGTCATTTCATTGGGTTCATTAAACAAAAACAAAAATATATATATATATATAGAGAGAGAGAGAGAGAGAGACTGTATATATATATATATACACACATACATACAGTATAATTAAATGTAATTGGCCTAAAATATGTAAAACCAACCTCTGCTACTATGACTCTATTTGTGCATTCATTGTATGAGGACTTCTATTGTGAAATAGTCTAGATAAGTATTACTTATCTTTTTTTCCCAAAAAAAAAACTTCCACAAAAAAAATCAGCAATGAAATCAGTATCCCTAGGATAAGTCAGTTAAAGGTCACCCAGCTGATAGCATGACACAATTTATGACCATTCAAAGGGAAGTAAAACAGAAAAACACAGTTCTAGTAATTTTCCCCTAGTTCTATTATGTTGAGCGCACTTGCACAATTCAGCTGCCGATAAACCTACAGGCTTCAGTTTCAGATGAAACAGATAAAAAGGGCTTAAAGGGAACCTGTCATCAAAAAATACCATTTAAATGTATTAACAGTACCTCCTAGTGCCCGCAAACTGTGTCCACATGGACCTTTTCCTCCTTATTTCAGTGCTAGCGTCATAGAGAAAATGCACTTTTATTCTGCCGCTGCCCCGTGCTTCAAGTCAGGCTTGAAGTCATGGGGGCAGCGGCCTCGGCGTCTTTCACGGTCCTCTCCCCGCCCCCTGCCTCCTTGACTGACAGCCGTGATCGCATTGCCGCGCTCTAAGGCCGCATGCGCAGTAAAGGGCGGCTGAGGCGTCCCGCTGCCGCACGCACTAGCGCATGCGCTGTGCGGCAAAAGCAAGACGGCGCTTAGTACGTGCGGCAGCCGGGACCGCGCTCCAGCCGCCCTTTACTGCGCATGCGGCCTTAGAGCGCGGCAATGCGATCACGGCTGTCAGTCAAGGAGGCAGGGGGCGGGGAGAGGACCGTGAAAGACGCCGAGGCCGCTGCCCCCATGACTTCAAGCCTGACTTGAAGCACGGGGCAGCGGCAGAATAAAAGTGCATTTTCTCTATGACGCTAGCACTGAAATAAGGAGGAAAAGGTCCATGTGGACACAGTTTGCCGGCACTAGGAGGTACTGTTAATACATTTAAATGGTATTTTTTGATGACAGGTTCCCTTTAAAGGAGGAACAAAATTCATTTTTCTCACAGTCTGGCTATGCACATTACTGGTAATAGTACTTGTCTGAGTTTTTGGTGCATATCAATGGGATTTGGAGATACATGTTTGAAGCCAAGATATTCTGCAAATTTAATACATTACTTTCCAGTAAGGCCCCTTTCACATCAACGTTTTTCCTTTCCGTCCTAGAGTTCCGTCGTCGGGGCTCTAGGACGGAAAGATACTGATCAGGATTATCCTAATGCATTCTGAATGGAGAGAAATCCGTTCAGGATGCATCAGGTTGTCTTCAGTTCAGTACTGACACGTTTTTTGGCCATAGCAAAATCCGCAGCATGCTGCAGATTTTCCTCCAGCCAAAAATCCTGAAGACATGCCGCAAGGACGGATCTGGAATTAATGCCCATTAAAAAGCATTAATCCGGATCCGACTTTAGGCTAAACATCGTTTCGGCGCATCGCCATATCCGACGTTTAGCTTTTAAGAATGGTAACCATGGCAGCCAGGACGCTACTAAAGTCCCGGCTGCCATGGAAAAGCAGCGGGGAGCCACATGGAAGGTAAGTAGCTTTTCCCCCGGCTCCCCGCTTCTTTTCCATGGCAGCCAGGACTTCAGTAACATCCTGGCTGCCATGGTAACCTGAAAGCATATTGAAGACTGATCAGTCTTCAAATGCTTTCAGTTGTCTTGCGTTGTGACTGATCCGGCGGGCATTTCCGGTGACGGAAGTGCACGCCGGATCCTCACAACGCAGATGTGAAAGGGGCCTAAGCTATGGACTATTGTCTGTTCCTACCTCAGTTGGTAGATATATCTATATCTTTATATCTATATCTGCAAATATGTATTGTAAGCACCTTGCACTCCTTAAATGAGGTGCTGTAGTTCTTTTTTAGAACTTCTTGATAATTGGCATATGTTTCAAGTATTGGCAGGTGTCTCTTTCCATTCACATTGAGTATGTCAGCTCCAATGGTATCCCAGGGTTCACATGGCAATTTTTTATTTAAAGGGGTATTCCTGTTTGGGACATTTATGACATATCGATAGGATATGTCCAAATGGGACCCACTCCTATCTCAAAAACAGGGCCCTGAAATGAATGGAAAATAAGCTATTCCTCTATTCACCAGAATGGTACAACCAATAATAATGGAGCCCTGGCTTGGCTATTTTCAGAAGTACCATAGCGGTCAGTATTAGGTTGGCGTACGTTCTCGGATATGTGACTTCTGAAAATAAGCACGCTCGTTTAGCTATTTTTGGAAGTCCCAAGCAGTTAGTGGAGAGTATATGGTGTGCTCGCCATTCACAGAGGAGCTCTTGAGATAGGAGCAGGTTCCAGGGATGGGACCTTATCAAACAGCCTTTGATTGCATATCCTATCGATATACAATAAATGTCCCAGATGGGTCAACCTATTTAAGGAATCTGTAATTGACCATGAGAAGCCACGTTCATTTTAAATTTCTTACACATTTCCCCAGACACTACTTTTCTGGTCATTATATTGTTAGGCTACATGCACATAACCGTATCCACTTTGCCGTCAGCAAACCGCAGATCTGTAAAATATGGTTAACTTCCGTATGCAATCTGCATTTTTCTCAGTGCCATTAACAGAAATGGCTATTCTTTTCCACAGAACGGACAGGAGGAATGGGACATGTTCTATAATTTTTGGTAGGGACATATGGATGCAGACAACACATGGATGACATCTGTGTGCTGTCCTTTTTTGTGGACCCATAAAAATGAATGGGTCCATATGCGATCCGCAGACACAGATCCGAAATACGGTTGTGTGCATGAGGCCATAATGTAGACATTCACACTTGTTCCTTTCTCACTTCTAGAGGCCACATTTTTATCAATCCATGTCCTAGAATAGTAAGTAGTAGGAATCATCCTGGTGTAAACTCCACTGTATGTATATTGTATACACTGTGGGTATATACTGTATATTTCAGATGTTACCTATGTGAGGGGCACTCCACAACTTCTCCTATGTAATTGTGTAATGGCTTCTGATGTTTCAATAGTGAGGTTTTCTCCATACACATCCAAAGGTGATATCCAGAGTATTCAATTCTATAGGTGCATATTTGCGTTCTGTATGTATGAATGGGTGTAATGCAGAAGCTATTGGATTCCATTCTGTGCCATGTTGCTGAAGTAGAATTCCACCTATTCCATCTTTGGATGAATCTGTTGATATTTTTGAAGGAGCACCAGAGAAGGGCTTTCAGCAAGATGGACTCATTTTCCGGCTTCCTGGCATTTTTGTAACAGGTTGCTCATATGAAGTTTTAGAAAACACAGTGGAGCCTCATTTAAGAGTCTAAACACAGCAATCCGAAGTGCAAAGCTCCCTGGGAAACAGTAATATACAAAATAAATGTGGAGCCCCAGTATTGGGACTACAACACAATGAAAGCCAGATATCCCTCAAAGGCAGGAAAACCAAGCAAAGGGGTGTCTCCATTACAGAGATCACCAAATCCACCATATTAAGTGGCCCCTATGTCAAGAGCATATGAAGTTTTGTCTGCTACCTTCAGAATGTGCTTCCTCAATAATTTAACATTCCCATTAATCTCAACGGTTCCTTTTTGGTTCTGGGGACTGGCCATTCTTCTAAATGCTAGAACCGTAGCTGGATCTGGCTTCACTCAACTATTAGATGCTAAATTTCGGTTTTCTAAAACTGACAGTTTCAGGTCACTTTCTTTTGCAATCTTTTAGACTCATTTTAACCTTTCATCATTCTCAGCTTCTGTGACACAGCAAATAAAAATGTGATCTATGTAGACTTTAACTCCTTCAGCTCACCTAGAAGTTGTTGCATTGTTCTCTGGAAAACCTCAGGAGCAGAACACAATCTAAATGGATGCCACGTATACTGTCTGGTACCTTCCTCAGATTTTCCATCAATATTTCAAAATTATTACCGTCATGTGTGAGTGATATATTTGTAAGGTCTCCTGCCCTGTGAAAGTTAATAACAGTACTACCTTCTGAAGGCTAGTATTAGTAGCCTCCATGTCTTTGTTTAACCACTTGCCTTCCGCTGCAGGACTTTATACGTCAGACGGTAGGCTGCTAACTGTAACCTGCCGTATCAAAGTGGCGAGTTACATTACCATCTGCCAGCGCTCTGTGACACTGCAGATATCTGTGACCGTGCTGTTATTTAGCAGCTTTAGTCACAGTGAAGATTCCAGAGACCAGCCAGAGTGATCTTCGGTCATGTAATTACTGTGACAGGCTGTCACAGTGATCCACTGTGAAGAAACATTCTTGATGTGAGAGCAACCCTGGTTGTAAAGTTAACTGTGATCCTGCTGTCTCTGAATTAATCCCTTCCTGCCCTGACAGTGGCAGGAACGGGTTAATTAACTTTTTTCCATAAAAAAATTATTAAATAAAAAAGTAATTAAAGAAAAGTTATAGCTATATTTATTAGTTTTAGCAATAGTATTGCAGACTACGTATACACACATTTTTCCCTAATTGTCTTTCATAAAAAAAAATATATATATACACTGAACAAAAATATAAAAGCAACACTTTTGGTTTTGCTCCCATTTTGCATGAGCTGAACTCAAAAAGATCTGAAACATTTTCTACATACATAAAAGACCCATTTCTCTCAAATATTGTTTACAAATCTGTCTAAATCTGTGTTAGTGAGCACTTCTCCTTTGCCGAGATAATCCATCCCACCTCACAGTGTGGCATATCAAGATACTGATTAGACAGCATGAATATTGCACAGGTGTGCCTTAGACTGCACACAATAAAATGCCACTCTGAAATGTGCAGTTTGATCAAACAGCACAATGCCGCAGATATCGCAACGTTTGAGGAAGCGTGCAATTGGCATGCTGACTGCAGGAATGTCTACCAGAGCTGTTGCCTCTGCAATGAATGTTAATTTCTCTACCATAAGCCTTCTCCAAAGACGTTTCAGAGAATTTGGCAGTCCATCGAACCGGCCTCATAACCGCAGACCACGTGTAACCACACTAGCCTAGGGCCTCCACATCTAGCATGTTCACCTCCATAATCGTGTGAGACCAGCCACCCGGATAGCTGCAGCAACAATCGATTTGCATAACTAAGGAATTTCTGCACAAACTGTCAGAGACCGTCTCAGTGAAAATCATCTGCATGCTCGTCGTCCTCATCGGGGTCTGGACCTGACTGCAGTAGTGCGTCTGGCACGTTGGAGAGGCTTTCTGTTCACGGATGAGTCCTGGTTTTCACTGTTCAGGGTAGATGGCAGACAGGATGCTGGATGTGGAGGTCCTGGGCTGGTGTGGTTACACGTGGGCTGCAGTTGTGAGGCCGGTTGGATGTACTGCCAAATTCTCTGAAACACCTTTGGAGACAGCTTATGGTAGAGAAATGAACATTCATTGCACGGGCAACAGTTTTGGTAGACATTCCTGCAGTCAGCATGCCAATTACATGCTCCCTTAAATGTTGCGACATCTGCGGCATTGTGCTGTGTGATCAAACTGCACATTTCAGAGTGGCATTTTATTGTGGGCAGTCTAAGGCACACCTGTGCAATATTCATGCCGTCTAATCAGCACCTTGATATGCCACACTGTGAGGTGGGATGGATTATCTCGGCAAAGGGGAAGTGCTCACTGACACAGATTTAGACAGATTTGTGAACAATATTTGAGAGTAATGGGTCTTTTGTGTATGTAGAAAATGTTTCAGATCTTTGAGTTCAGCTCATGCAAAAGTAGCAAAACCAAAAGTGTTGCATTTATATTTTTGTTCAGTGTATTTATTAGTTTTAACAAAAGTATAGAAGACTTTGTGTGTGTAAAATATAGACACACTTTTTTTTCCTTTTTAAGAATTTTTTTTAAATAAAGGAATTTGTTTTACCTATATTTAGTGTAGGGGACTTTTTGTGTGTAAAATATACCAACACAGATATTTTTGTCATTGAAAAAATAAAAATAAAAAAGCCAAAAGCTTAAAATGTCCAAGTTTTCCATCGATTTATACTTGAATTTTTCATAATTTTCACAGTATTTCCTTCAATATTTTTTTTAAATATTATACCTGTCATCTAATGGCACAAAAGAAAGTTCTAATGTGTCCTCTGAAAAATAATATCAAATACATTTAATTTGGCTCAGAAATTAAATAGCTATTTTAAGTTAGATAGTTCCGTTGCTAAAACTGAAAAATTGGCCTGGTGAAGAAGGGGGATAAACACTCTGGTAATGAAGGATTTCTGTCATCCGTTGCCACACCCCTTTTTAATAGACTCCATCACCTTTCTGCTAATTCGTCCTCTGCGGCCCTCTCCATGCACATTTGTGTACAGAGGCTGCATCTAGTATGGAACATGAAGGACTGTTCCAGGAGAAAGCAGCCCTCCATGCAAAACCGGGGAGACTTGCCAAGTCGTCTTCTGGAAGTCCAGGATGTCTCTCCTTTTTCTGTGACAATCCTGGTGAGTTGGCAAGTTGGCAGTCTGTCCTGGTCATTGTAGGAATCACTGCAGTCATTGGTCATAATGAACCTGCTGTATTCTCAATGCCTCGTGATGATTCTAACATGACTCTCATGTCTATCTTTGGCTCCTTATTCTATGCAAGCTGTATCTTTGGCTGTCACTACGCAAGCAAGTGAGCATGCATCGGGCCATTTGTGCAAGTGACTTGGAGGGACTCCCTGCCTCCATAATCTACTGCATACTGCCACGTTGTGTCTGACTTATCTTCCTTATCGCCCTGTAGCTCCTCTGGCTGGTCCTGCTCCTCCTCTCCTGTCACCTGTGTGTAAAAACCAACCATTTCGCTACACATTGCTTGTGCTCCAATGTCCTCCTCCCCTAGTTCAGCCCCCACAGGGTTCATGTGGCCATGAGATGTAGGCGCCATGTCCACAGTCCCCTGACCAGTCAGATTTATCAGCATCTGTTCCAGGATATGAAGTAGTGGAATGACAGTGTTCATCCCGTAGTCCTGGCGACTGAGAAATAACGTGGCCTCCTCAAAGCGCCTGAGCAAACGGCAGGTGTCACACATGAGCTGCCACTGGCGTACATCGAAGTTACACAGGGGAGTACTCCTGTCCGCTTGCATCATCAAAAACATTGTTCATGGCCTTTCTCTGTTCGTATAGTCAGTCCAACATATGAAGGGTGGAATTCCAACAGGTGGAAACGTTGCATATGAGCCTATGTTGTGGAATGCCATTCTGCCGCTGCAGCTCAAGGAGGGTGTGCTTTGCGGTGTACAAGTGGCTGGAGTGCATGCAAAGTTTCCTGGCCATTTTTAGGATGTCTTGCAGATGGGTGGAAGACTTCAGGAACCGCTTGACAACCTGATTTAACACGTGTGCCATGCAGGGCGCATGGCTCAGCCCTCCTTGACGCAGCGCCGACACCATGTTCTTCCCGTTGTTGGTCACCATGGTTCTGATTTTCAGTTGTCGCGGAGAAAGCCAGGATTCGATTTCTTGCTGAAGGCATAGAGTAGTTCCTCCCCTGTGTGACTCCGTTCGCCCAGGCAAACCAGGTGCAGAACAGCGTGAGAGTGATAAGAGGGGTCGCACTTGGCTTTCATACACTATATGCCTCCAACATAATTCTTGGATCTCTACATGAAAATAATGTATTTGCTGTAAATCGCGAGAGGGCATAGTTGGAGACATTAACTTCACAAGAGATGCAGAGCAGCGGAGTTCAGCCACCTCTATTTGCTTCCCGCTGTTTACTACTCCTGAATTAAAATTGGGGCAACCAGCTTCAGCTTCTTTTGATGTGTATGCCTATGGAGTCCTTTTGTTAGGGCTTTGCACAGGGAGCAAGAATGTTAAGCACAATTCTGATGGAACCTCTGATCTTAAGAAACTGGACTTGCACTCCAAAGCAGAGGCTCTCCTGTCATGTCTTGAGTGCTGTGGAGATTAAATGCACGCGGAGCAGATAAAAACACATGAATATTTTCAACTTACTGAAGCTGCTTGATTTAATTGTGAATAGATGGTAAAGGCAAAGTCTGCTGGTGTGTTGTCATCAGTGTCTTCATTATGTTTACTGCAGGACCCACAACGACGTAATTCGGTCCATACAGCAAAAGGAGGTCTACAATCACCCATCAATTTTCCCAGAAAAAAAAAAAAACATGTTTGAAATAAAAAATGTCACCACTGAAAGGATAATGGAATTCGGTTCATACAGAAGAAAGTCTACAATCACCCATTCATTTTCCCAAAAAAAGCCTGTTTCACATAGAAAATTTCACCACTATGTAATTCGGTCCATACAGCAAAAGGAGGTCTACAATCACCCATCAATTTTCCTGAAAAAAACATGTTTGAAATAAAAAATTTCACCAATGAAAGGATAATGGAATTCGGTTCATACAGAAGAAAGTCTACAATCACCCATCAATTTTCCCCCAAAAAGCTTGTTTCACATAAAAGATTTCACCACGACGTAATTCGGTCCATACCACAAAAAGGGCTTAACCACATATAACTGCACCGCTGAATGTCAATTAGGCCCTAATTCTTTTTCACTTTTACACTACAAAAAGGCTTTTCAACATATAAGTGCAACGCTGAACTGCGAATATATTTTTATTTTGCCACTAATACACGGCAAACTGGGCTTTAGAATATATAACTGCACCGCTGAACGGCAATTAGGACCTAATTTTTTTCCACTTTTATACTACACAAAAGGCTTTTCAATATATAAGTGCAACGCTGAATGGTGAATATATTTTTATTTTGCCACTAATACATGGCAAAAAGGGCTTTAGAACAGATAACTGCACCGCAGAAGGGCAAATAAGACATACTGTAGAAATATTTCATTGTAATAAATCCTGTTAATGGCTGTATCAAACAGCACTTGCACCCCAATAACAAGAACCACAATCAAGTCTTTCCTATCACTGTCCCTAGCTCCTGCTGACGTCTCCCCCTGCACTAAGTATACTGGAAAATGGCAGAATCCAAGATGGCTGAGGCTATTTATAGGCCTGTGACATCACAGGGCTGGCTGGCTGCTGATTGGCTGCATGCATGGCATTATGGGTGATCCCGCCTTCCCAGAGTTTCTTGCTCCATGTCCTCACACGTGTAGCAGCCATTTTAGAAAAAAATGTGGTTCGTTACCACGAAGCATGAGAAAATTCGGCTTCGGTGCGAATTAAATTTTTCCTGAAATTCGGATCAAATTCCACTTTGTCAGCTTCGATTCGCTCATCTCTACAGACAACCCATTGATGTAAATGGGAACTGTGTTATGGTTAATTTCTCCTATGGGGGAGCTGTAGGGAGGTTGAACACTTAATATATGTATCTTAATATATATAGTTATATATATATATATATATATATATATATATATATATATATCTCACTGGGGTTCCTAGAAGGTGGACACTTTGTTACCAGCTTATTATCAAGAAACCCTTCTATCAAGTAGGGATAGTCCAAAACAGAGAACCCCTTTAACAAATATTAACACATATACTTCTATCTATTTATTGTTTATTGCTTTTTAGATACAACTGCTTGTGGCTTGTAGAATATAATCCATTCGCCATCACAAACATGCTGGCTGCAGATACAGTGACCAGAAACCTTGCAGGGTTTATTAAAGGATTCTCTGGAGGGCACAGCATCTGATAAAATCCCATATGGAGGTGACTTTGGAGCCAATGTCTTACCACTAGGGTTTATTTCTTATGGGTTGATTCAGATACGGCTGATGATGATATATCCTGTGGGTGCAATGATAACCACAAAGATTATAAAGTAATTAAAGGTGGTCATGTACAGGTTCTGTATAGATAAAGAATGGCCCAAAAGACCATAGTCTGACACTGCTAATTTGGCATAAATTATTATAATGAATGAATCAGTCACGAGCCTTCATTACTGAAGAGGTCCATGCACTCTGTGAAGTATCTATGACTCTTGCAGAGAGATTTTTGGCGTGTTCAGACACATCCTTAAAAATGTAATGGCTAAAGCCATGAAATTACAAACAGGCATAAATAATAATTACATATAAACTGTACAATGAGATAATACTGTTAATATGGGATATTATTAACTAGCACTATTAGTGCTGCCTTGGACAAATGTTAACCAAGGGCAGACCCAATTTCAGTTTATCTGAGCTGGTTTTGTCAGAGCTGGCCTTAAGGGTGTGTGTCAAGTGCAATCATACAGGGTGTATCACATGTCATAACTGAAGGGGACACAACTGGTCATGATGGCTTGATTATCCAGAGCTTGCATTTCCTATCCCATCCTTCATACCCAAAACTGTGGAAATGCAGCTGCAAGGGATCCTTTTGTTCTTAACCTCTCCACGACCGCCTAACGCACGGATGCGTCCGGCGGGCGGTCGTTGTGTTCTGGCTGGACACATCCGTGCGTCATCTCGCGAGAAGCGAGATTTGCTGTGAATGCACGCACGTGTGCGTTCACAGCGCAGCTCTGCAGATACACTGCAGCCTGCCAGAGATGATCAATCGCTGGCAGGCTGTAGAAGTAAAATAAATGAAATCAAACAGGTATATCAGACGCTGTTTTGTTAACAGCGTCTGATATACCTGCTACCTGGTCCTCTGGTGGTCCCATTTGCTGGGATCGACCACCGGAGGACCAGGTAGCTATGTAAAGTAGCACCAAGCACCACACTACACCCCCCCACCCCCGTCATTTATTAACCCCTTATTAACCCCTGATCACCCATATAAACTCTCTGATCACCCCCCTGTCATTGATCACCCCCCTGTAAGGCTCCATTCAGACGTCCATATGTGTTTTGCGGATCCACGGATCCGCGGATCCGCAAAACACGGACACCGGCAATGTGCTTTCCGCATTTTGCAGATCCGCACATTGCCAGAACTATATAGAAAATGCCTTTTCTTGTCCGCAATTGCGGACAAGAATAGGACATGTTCTATATTTTTGCGGAACGGAAGTGCAGACCCGGAAGTGTGGATCCGCAATTCCGGATCCGAGCAGGACAAAGTCTGTCCCCATAGAAATGAATGGGTCCACAATTCCGTTCCGCAAACAGAATTGCGGACGTGTGAAAAGGGCCTAAAGGTCTCTTATCACTGCCAGTTAGTTAGCTACTTGTTAGGTAGTTAGCGCCCAGCCCACCGCACCGCAGTCACTGATTTTGGCAGAGATTTTTTCATCCACATTGATCGATGCGAATGAAGAAATCTGTGCCGTTCATTATTTTTTTTTTCCAGCCCAGAGGCTGAACGGAAAAAAAAAATCCCATTACCCGTATGCTCAATATAAGGAGAATCGCAGAAACTCCTAATGCTGGCCATACGTGTAATGATTGCGGAGACCCTCAAATGCCAGGGCAGTATAAATACCCCACATGTGACCCCATTTTGGAAAGAAAGCACCCCAAGGTATTCCGTGAGTGGTATGGTGAGTTCATGTAAAATTTTATTTTTTGTCACAAGTTAGTGGAATATGAGACTTTGTAAAAAAAAAATATATATATATATATATATATATCAATTTCCGCTAACTTGTGCCCAAAAATATTTTTTTTCTGTGAACTCGACATGCCCCTCACGGAATACCTTGGGGTATCTTCTTTCCAAAATGGGGTCACATGTGGGGTATTTATACTGCCCTGGCATTTTAGGGGCCCTAAAGCATGAGAATCCAAATGCGTAAAAATGCCCTGAGACATCCTAAAGGTACTCATTGAAATTTGGGCCCCTTTGCGCATCTTGGCTGCAAAAAAGTGGCACACATGTGGTATCGCCGTACTCAGGAGAAGTAGGGCAATGTGTTTTGGGCTGTATTTTTATATATACCCATACTTTGTGTGAGAAATATCTCTGTAAATGACAACTTTTTAATTTTTTTTATACAAAGTTGTCAGTTTACAGAGATATTTCTCTCACCCAGCATGGGTATATGTAAAAATACACCCCAAAACACATTGCCCTACTTCTTCTGAGTAAGGCGATACCACATGTGTGCCACTTTTTTGCAGCCTAGGTGCGTAAAGGGGCGTAAAGTCCAACGAGTACCTTTAGGCTTTACAGGGCTGCTCACAATTTAGCCCCGCCCAAAATGCCAGAACAGTAAAGACACCCCACAAATGACCCCATTTCGGAAAGTAGACACCCCAAGGTATTCACTGAGAGGCATAGCGAGTCCGTGGGAGATTTATTTTTTTTTTGCCAGAAGTTAGCAGAAATGGAAACTTTATTATTATTTTTTTTTCCTCAGAAAGTGTCATTTTCCGCTAACTTGTGAAAAAAAATGAAATGATACATGAACACACCATGCCCCTCCGCGAATACTTTGGGGTGTCTTCTTTCTAAAATGGTGTCATTTGGGGGTATTTATACTATCCTGACATTCTAGCACCTGAAGAAACATGTCAGGTGCTCAGAAAGTCAGAGCTGCTTCAAAATGCGGAAATTAATTCACTTTTTTGCACCATAGTTTGTAAACGCTATAACTTTTACCCAAACCAATAAATATACACCTATTGGATTTTTTTTTTTATCAAAGACATGTAGAACAATAAATTTAGAGAAAAATTTATATAGAAATGTAGTTTTTTTTAAAAAAATTACAACAGAAAGTGAAAAATGTCATTTTTTTTCAAAACTTTTGGTTATTTTTGATTAATATCAAAAAAAATAAAAATGTCAGCAGCAATGAAATACCACCAAATGAAAGGTCTATTAGTGAGAAGAAAAGAAGGTAAAATTAATTTGGGTGGTAAGTTGTATGACGGAGCAATAAACCGTGAAAGTAGTGTAGTGCGGAATTGTAAAATGTGGTCTGGTCATTAAGGGTGTTTAAGCTAGGGGGGCTGAAGTGGTTAAAGAAGCACTTCCACAAAATGTTTAATTATCTGACCTGTTAGAAAGGTACATGATGTAAACGTGGTGAAGGTAATCTTCTTACCAGTGACTGTATTTGTGAGTTATAACCTCTCTTCTGATCCTCAGCTGTGTCATGTGAACAACTCTGTCTCTCCAACTGACACAGGACAGGAAGTCAGCTACTTCTCTCTTCATTCCTATTGGACTGACATTAAGGCTCCCATCGGAACACATAGAGAAACTGGCTTCCTCTTATAAGATGCTGTGTTTTTTGGAAAGGCAGAGAGCTGGTCACATGACACAGCTGAGGATCAAAAGGGAGGTTAGAACTCACAAATACAGTCACTGGTAAGAAGATTACCTTTACTACTGTTTACATCATATACTTTTTGTTGCAGGTTAGAGAATAAACATTTTTGTGGGAATGACTAGTCGCCAGAAGAGTTTGGCAGCTGCTATCTCCCTTCTCCTCATTAATTAAATATGTTTGAAGATGAATGTGCACGTGTATGGAGAGGGATGACAGAAATAGTTGTCATCTGAACAAATGTTGGACTGACAGTTCTCAAAAGTGTATAGCAGTCTAAGAAAGGGACAACCTACCAAAGGGTGTGAAATTGACATGCAGACTGTGTTCGCCACTCCCACTTGCTGGCCTGTGCTGCTTGGTGCAAGTTTCAGTGGCAGAAATGGACTAACCATTGTGACCTAACATTGAACTGTGCACTGTGTGGCCCTTTTTGACACGACCGTTGCCTGTTTTGCTGTCCGAAAAACACAGATACCGGCCACATGGGTTCTGCAATTTGCGGAACAGGACATCCGCCCCTAATAGATCACTGCTATCCTTGTCTGTAATGCAGACAAAAATAGTACATGTTTTATATTTTTGCGGATACCACGGAACAGATATACGGTGTGATGACGGCATCTTTTGCTGCTCAATTATAGTGAATGGGTCTGCATCCGAGCTGAAAAAAATGCAGATCGGTTGCGGACCAAAAACACGGTTTTGTGTGCATGAGCCCTAAGGCTAGCTCTGGGACTGACCCATCAGGGTACAAGAGGATCCTCTGGTAGACCAAGGTTCTAACACAATAATAGTCCTCAGAAGACATCTCCATTTGGACCCAACCTCCTACTAGACTGTATAGATGAAAAAAGGTATGGTCCCAGTATGAGACTGCTCATTTGAAAGTAACCGACCAAAACATATTGTAACGGGCAGCACAGGCTTCTGCCGAAAGTAAGGTTGAGTAATTTAGTTCCTCTCTGGTCTCGCAATACTCCCAGAAGAAAAAGATCTTCCCCAGCATCTAAAATATCGTTCCTTATTGCCAGCATACAGACAACATGTACTGACCGACATGGAGGTCTTTATCAAGTGGTGTTGTGCCGAAAAAGAACTGTATTTTAGATGCTAGCGAAGCTTTTCTTTTACTTACTGTTCAGTGGATAGACAGGGGGGGACATGGGGTTTCTTAAAGGTGAGAGTTTGAGTGCAACTAGAACTTTCGCACCACGTAGCTATGTTACTGGACTCAGGAACTCACCACTGCTACAACCCAGGGATCGATTGAACCTTTTTAATACCTATTTATAAAACCGAATATACTGGAGGAGAATGCAAGATGGAATTGCAACATTTTGTAAATTGATGGATTCTAATAGGATTGACACCAGTCTTAAGTCTCATCATGCTTGTATCGGCCAAACCACCCATCACAGGGCAAATGTGGCATTACTAAGTGGGCGCCAAAACAAACATGCTGTATGAGAGTCAGATGCCTTATCTATAACTTTCATCAGGTTCAAATATTGAAAATGATATTGGCAAACAAAAGGCTTATGGTTTCAGGGGATTACTTGGTAAATGTGTTTGCTCTTCCACTCTGCACTATATACTGTACATTAGTTGCTGCTTTCCTTACTCTGTTTGTCTAGCAATTAGGAAATAAGGGTTTGGCTACAAAACAAACAAGCGGTAGGCAGGCGATATGCTTAACTTCAGCAATTATTCCAAGTGAGATTTCATCAATATCATCAAGATAATTGCACTTAAAATCTGCTAGCAAGGGCCTGGCTTTTTTGATCTTGGCTAAAAGGGAAAAAGGTTTTTACAATCTCAGTAATTGCTTCCATTTTTAACATTTTAAAAGCTTTGGATGGATCAGTTACATAGAATGATTTCCAGTGTTTGAAAGGTTCACTGAACACTGAATTCACAAGAAGCGCTTCGAAGTAAGTTAGGAATTAGCAACCCCTGCTCCTAGTCCCTGATGTCGTCTCATTCGGAATGGTTCACCCCTAAAATTTGGAATCAAATTGTAGCAAAGGCGACAGCTCCCTTACTGCAGTGAAGTGTTATTTCTTGAAAAAGGCCCATCCTGTTTGGGCCAAAACGTTGTATGTTACTATGCATAAGATGTTGGCATAAATAGATAGCATTTTTTGTGAAAAAGATGCCTGTACTACATTCTACATTTTAAAGAGTCAGGATTCAGAGTGGTCAGGCTGCAACAGACTACACTGTATCCTAACTTCCTCCCACACACCGTCTTCAGACCAGAGGGACACATCGCCAACAGAGAACAGAGAAGCCTGCAGACCAACCAGTCCTAAAGACTACCAGGCACAGGAGAACCTCCAGCACTGGTGCAAGGTATGAATCATCCGTGATGTTGGAAACAACACGTTGCTCCAATGCCCTCCTTTATTGGACATTGTCAGAGAAGGGAACATAAGTGGTTGCGTTGCCATCGCCATGGCACAAGACTACTTATTTGCATAATGTGTACTGTATATGTTTAGGGGACATATCTCATAAAAGGAGGCTCCTGGCAGAAAAAATAAATGAATATGCAAAATAACTGTGGAGCCCCAGTTATGGGTCTTTAACACAGTGAAAGCTAGATATCCCTCAAAGGAAGGAAAACCGAGCAACGGGGTGTCCTCTTTACAGAGATCACCAAATCCACCATATTAAGTGGCCCCTATGTCAAGATCCCGCTCTTTTACACGCTTTAAGGATGTGACGGGGAAGACCTAAGCCCGTTATCTGTCCACGGACAGCTGTTTCGGGATATTGCCCCTCATCAGTGTGGGGAAAAAAATTGCCATACAAAGGAAACTATCAGGAATTAGGCTATATATACATTTAGCATTTTTCAAAATGGTGTCAGGTCCCTTTTAACATGAAAACCAGATTGGTTTTGGAAAGCAATAACTTCCAGAATACCACTAACCATTGTCCAGGCCATAATGGGATATGTAGTTTCACAATGTCAAAACTATATAATTGGAGTTACTCTGAGGGAGCTTTCAAAAGTTTGCTATGGGGTCCATCATTTTCTAGTTACATTTTAGTAGTCACATGCGTGACTTCTGGGATCCCAAGTTGTTGGGAAAATGGAGTCCCCTGATTCTGTTATCCTATCCAGCAATACTGTTCACTGGAGAGGTCCATATGCGGCTGGCCAGGGGAAAGAAGGATTGCTGGATTTCAACATGCCCGATCCTTATATTCTCTGGAGAGAAGCTGTTGCAGGAGGACTAGGGCAGCAGCTTACTCCACTCACCCTATTAAGAAAAACTGCACGCATATGTTCTGGGGGTAGGGAGAGGTAGCTGTCGACTGAACAAGAGTTATGTATGTATACTAATATGTATGGCCACGCCTAGTATCAGACAAATGTTTTAAGCATATTATGCAATTGATCAGATGTTTCAATGATCATATTTGTCAGTGAGACACCTATAGGAATCCCTCCTAGGATCCCTGAAATGTCTTCAATATTCTTTAAAACATTTTGTGGGTGAGTTTTTAACTAGCTGTGCCTGCACCAATACCCAATGTATGTCTGTCTGCAAACACGCTGACAAATATGGTGATGTCACTGCTAACACTTATGGATGTGGCCCAAAGACCATGACTCATCTTGTAAGGAGGCATCTAAACTGCCAGAGGAGGCAAAACACATGGATGTGAGAAGTAGTAGCTTGCTTTGCTTTAAAGGAGACCTGTGTATGAAGTTGTACTTAGACATGTATACATACGTATAGACGTGGCTTCATTCCTATCATAGAGGAAACAACCATGCAACTAGGAGAGCAAAGTTTACAGGAGAGGTTTAGTGTTTGATTATCGCTCATTATAACTTCATTATCAGCAATTTTCTGCAGGTTCTCTTTACATGCAAGAGAAAAAGAGCTAAGTAATAGAGAACAGGCATAGGAAAATGAAATGTTCTGAGGCGGCTCTCATCTGCGCTATCAGCCAGGGACAGGTGGCCGATCCCATAATATAGAAGGTGACCATGCAAGAGATGTAGCAAGGTCACCTCAGGCAGCCAACCCTGTTTTCAGACAGCTGTTCAAACTCATTCAGGCCCTACATAGCAAACACGTACAGTTTTATGGACTCCTTAATAAGTACTTACAATGGATAACCTGGTATACGCCACTGGAAATTTGCTAGCAAATATTCTAATTAAACATAATTTTTTTTCAGCTCTGTAAAATGAATCTCCACCACTATGGGGTTGTAATCTTGATGGATCCTGCACTCTACAATGATTCATTTTTAATATATCTTTATTTGAGGTCAGTAGTTTCTAATATCGAGATCCAAATCCCCATGCGCAGAAGTTTTTTAGGACCAATATATTGATGACTTATCCATAGATCATCAATATGAGATCAGTGGGGGGGTCTAATAACTGGCACCTCCACCGTTTAGCTGTGTACGGAACCAGAACACCACAGCTCTGAAAACACTGCGGGAGACTTATCAAAACTGGTGCAAAGGAAAACTGGGTCAATTGCCCATAACAACCAATCAGATTCCACCTTTCATTTCCAAAGGAACCCTGAAAAATGAAAGGTGGAATGTGATTGTTTGCTAGAACCTGCAGTTGCCGTTAACAGCTGATCGATGGTAGTGCCGGGTGTCGGACCAATCCCGTAGTAATGACCTATCCTATGGTAGGCTATCAATATACTGTACTAGACCGGGAAAACCATTGTAAATGCTCAAATTCTACGAACACTAGAGGGAGCTTAAGAGATTGCTGTATACTGTTTATAAACTGAACCCAGCAATAACAGTATGCAGTGTCTAAGCTCCCCCCAGTGGAGTCAGAATTGTATGATTTAGAGGGATTTTACAGGACTTAAAGGGGTTGTCCCATCTCAGACAATGGGGGCATATCGGTAGGATATGCCCTCATTGTCTGATAGGTGTGGGTCCCACCGCTGGGACCCGCACCTGTATCGAGAACAGAGCCCCGAACGCGAAGGAGGGGGCACTGCGCATGCGCAGCCGCCCCCTATTTATTTTCTATGGGGCCGGCGAATATAGCCGAGCGCTGGCTCGGCTATTTCCGTCGGCCCCATAGAAATTAATGGGAGCATGGGCCGCGCATGCGCTGTACGCTCCCATTCACTTCTATGGGAGCAGAGCTTGGTGGTGGACGGACCCCGGGAAATCTGGGGTCCTCCAGTCACAGCTCTCCCCACTCCTGTTAGACAATGGTGGCATATCCTAGCGATATTCCCCCATTGTCTGAGATGGGAATACCCCTTTAAGTATTGATGATGCAGGGGATTTGGAGCTTGACATCAGAAAACAAAGCTATAACTTCTATAAACATATATAATGAAATTTTATAAGCACAGAAGGATGTGCCTAAAAATTTAATTATCCTAAAAGGTGAACATTTTCTTTAAATCGTGATAGCTGGTAAGTTGTGTTCACAACAATATGTTTCTCAAGGAGAAGTTGATCTTTTTAAGTCACAATCAGCTTTATGCTTGCTAGACCGGGGTGCAGAGCCTAAGGCGCCTCCCTGTTCTTCACTCTAAACCCTGCAAGGCAACATGGACTTTCCTGATCAGATTACCAAGTCATCATCCCTCGAATAGTTACTGACTGGTGGCTGCTGTGCTGTAGCTGTTACGGATCAAGACCCATCAATGGTAATATGGAACCACTGTGGAAACTAACTGGTTTGACGATGGGACAAACCCAAAGAGCGTTATTCAGGCGCCTCCCCGGTATTCACCCTTGGGATGTGGACTTCGCTGCATGTTAGCGACCAGATCACTACCTGTTGAGATGGTCCAGGTGTACTCGGCAGCTGACCCTAGGACTCTGGTAGGATCAGGAAATGCACACTCTACAGGCACAGTCTGAACAGGAACTAAGATTAAAACATAGGTTTCTGAAACACCACAACAGGAAGACTGGAACAAGAGCAGAACCACCGGACTGAACATGAACAGAACTAAACTGAGACCAAACAATCAGGGTAACACAAAAAGACCTCAGCAGTAACTCAGGCAGGTTAAGGTCAGACATACAGACTGGCAAGGACTGGACAGGTTGCTCAGCCAAGGGGGCAGGATACACAGACAGAACATATAGCTAAGCTCATTAACTCAAAGCACCCACAGGTGCACACGAAGAGAAAGAGAAATGAACCTCTACAGGGAACACGGAATCTTCCGTAGCTCGAAAGAACAATCACATAGTGCAGAACGCCAGATTATGTAAATTCTTAAATGCTTTTAATATACTCACAGCGGTAAAAAACAATCGCGCATAAAACATCAAACAACCGCTCTGCCCGACCCGGGTTTCACCCAGTTGGCTTCGTCAGGGGCTTATGACGGAAGATTTGGTGATCTGTTTGGTCGGCTTTATGGTGTGTTAAAGTGGCATGGAACATCAGCCACCTTGCGCAAGATCCTGCTGCATGTTGATGATACAAGCGTGGTTCCTGGATTAAAGTTTTTTACACAGCAAGCAAGGGCAATTAACCCCAGCCTTGGTCATGTTCACACCACACCAAGTATCCGTGGCCAGTATGCAACAGACAGAGGCAGCAGACACTGCCACACCGACACATGGCACTAGATACACGCCACCAGCATCCGGCAACCAGCTCACACTGCATACAATGAAACACATGAACGGAAGTCTTAATAGTAGTGAAGAACTAGTCCGGAAAAAAGCCAAGGGTTGTCAACAGAATACAAGTCAGGATACAGTGAGCAGGAGGACAAGATGGAACCGTATTCAGAGGACAGAAGGAACAGGAGTCGATGCCAAGAGTAAAACCACAACAGCCAGGGTACAAATCCAAGGTAAGAAACAGAAGAGAAGGAACCAGTCTGAGGTCAAGGTCAGGATCAGGAACAGAGTCAACATAATGCAGGAATGGCCAAGCAAAGGATGTAGCTTGATATACAGGCAAGGTGCAGGACCTGGAGCCTCTTTTAAAGGAAATGCGTCACCTACATTAAAACAAGATAGCTCAGATTTCTACACATATCCTTTTTTCTAATCTGTTTTTATTTTCTGATTGTAGTTTATCCCCAGGACTGTGACTGTGACGAGGGGACATCCTCTGCGTCTGGAGGAAAGAAGGTTTGTACACAAACACAGAAAAGGATTCTTTACTGTAAGAGCAGTGAGACTATGGAACTCTCTGCCTGAGGAGGTGGTGATGGTGAGTACAATAAAGGAATTCCAGAGGGGCCTGGAGTATTTCTGGAGTGTAATAATATTACAAGCTACAGCTACTAGAGAGGGGTCATTGATCCAGGGAGTTATTCTGATTGCCTGATTGGAGTCGGGAAGGAATTTTTCCCCTAAAAGGAGGAAAATTGGCTTATACCTCACAGGGTTTTTTTTCCCTTCCTCTGGATCAACTTGTAGGAAACAGGCCGAACTGGATGGACAGATGTCTTTTTTCGGTCTTATATACTATGTTACTATGTTACTGTGTGTCATAGACACAGTAGTCTGGAGTTTTCTAGGCATGTTCTGTGACCTATACAGAGGTCAGGAGGAATAGATGAGCTGTGATATCACCTACTGTGTGCCGCCCGTGCCTATGCTGCAGACCACAAATAGCGCTCTGCAATGTACCGGCCGTGTGCAGATGCGGACCCATTCACTGTGCATACCCGTATGGCTGACACTGTTTACGCATACACAGATTATTCTTGGCAGACCCAGTCCCACCTACTAGTACTACTCATGTCTCTCTACTGTATGTCTCCTGGAGGAAAGAGTGATCAGACAGGTTGTATTCTAACCCTATTTCTACTGTGTTGCTATGACTATGTGGTTTACTACAATCCTGTTTTTATACATCGCAAGGAATCTGGCTAGCACAGGTTTTCACTGTTGCCACAGGGCACAACTAGCATTATCAGGCTACAGATTAGTAGATTTACACAGATAACATCAAGACAACAAATACTGTAATCTCAGCTATACTAAATGCAGCGTGTGATGTGCTACATATGGTACAAGAAGGTCACCACATACATGAATTGACATCTATAGGGTCATGGCCCTATTGAGACACAAGCATTTTACTACGCAGTGCATTCCTTAATGGTCGCTTTGGCTCCATTCACACGTCCGCAATTCTGTTCCGCATTTCCGGGTCCGTAATCGCGTTCCCAAAAAAAAATAGAACATATCCTATTCTTGTCCGCAATTGCCCTTGCGGAAAAAAAACACTTGCGGACGTGTGAATGGAGCCTAACACTGATTATTTTTTTAAATTATTATTATTTATGAAAATAAATTGTTCCACTTTGCAAACCTGAAAATGAATTAAATTGGCTGTCTGAATGGTGGCCATGGGTAGCTTTCTGGGTCGTTCACAGGGTTGCCAACGGTCCGTAGATTCACGGACAGTCGGTAAAAACAGGATGTTTTCTTCTGCCATCTGCCAGTCTGACAGAAAAAAAGCCTGTCCGTGAATCATCTTCAGAATTCATGGCGTATTGACTTTACTGTGGATCCATGCAGGCACCATCTGTGATGTACAGTAGGCCATAGGCCTCTTCCAGGCCAGCCTGCAACCTAATAATACACTAGCTCTGTCCTGGCGCAGGCAGCACATCATGTCATGATGTCATCACGTCTGCGTGTTTGCGATGACGTAATCACACAGTACGCTGCCTGCGCCAGGACAGAGTCAACTCAGGCTGCAGGCTGGCTATAAGAGGCCTGCAGGCTGTAGCCTACTTCACAGACGGTGGCATGGAGAAGGAATCAGGTAAGCAAATCAGGGCTAACTTAACTACTAGGGGCACTATAGGAAGCTATCTAAACTACTGGGTGGCACTTTAAGGGGACCTTTTAAGCTACTGGGGCACTATAAGGGGTATTATAGTTACTGGGGGCACTATAGCAGGGCCTTATTATTTTCTGGGAGCACTACTGGAGGCACTATGAGAAAAACTATTTATATCACGAGGAATTACTACTACTACTGGGGGGATTATTGGGGGTGTTATCATTGTTTGGTACAATTTGGAGGCCACTAATGCTAACAGGGCTACTTTTGTAGAGCATTATCACTATTGGGGCACTAGGCAAACTGGGAGAGAATTACTAGTATTAGGCCTCGTGCACACAGCCGTTGTTCGGGTCCGTGTCCGAGCCGCATATTTCGTGGCTCGGCCGCGGACCCAGTCACTTCAATGGGGCTGCAAAAGATGCGGACAGCACTCTGTGTGCTGTCCGCATCCGTTGCTCCGTTCCGTGCCCCCGCAAAAAAAATATAGCATGTCCTATTCTTGTCCGTTTTGCGGACAAGAATAGGCATTTCTATAATGGGCCGCGTTCCATTCCGCAAATTGTGGAACGGAACGCGGAGCAGCTGCTGTGTTTTGCGGATCCGCGATTTGCAGACCGCAAAACACCAACGGTCGTGTGCATGTAGCCTTAGTGGGACTTTTGGGTGCACTGTTACTATAGGGGTCTTACCTATATGGCACTGTTATTTCTACAGTATACTATTTGGGGACATTGGTGAGCGCAGCGGGAACAGTATTGGGGGTAGCAGCAGGATAACACTGTTGGGACACCAGGAGGAGGAGGATGATAGAAAAATGGGGAATCTAAGGTGTCTTTGTGGCAAACTCTGCAGAGAGAAGATGTGGTTGAAGAACTTGTCATGGCAGTCTGGGCCGAACAGAGAATATGAGAAAAAAGAATGTCTACAGCAGGGGAGATGTCACTGGATTTAAGAAGTATGTGCTGCTGTATCATCTTGTGTGTTTTGTATTGGTGAATGTAATGTACATCCAAATATGTCTCACCAATTTTTTCAGCACCATTCTCTGTAGCTCTGGTCTGTTAACTAACTGCAATGGGGACTTGCCGGTATATGGCATGTAACTGCTGCAGCCAATCACCAATTAGTGGTCAAATGCTGACAACAATAATTGGCTGCAGTGGTCACATGACATACACATCAGTGTGCACATCACCGACACTGTGACATATGAGTACACTTGCCTGCTATATCCCTGCCAGTCTTTATTTACATGGCCGCAGCAACGATGCCAGAAAGTCCAGAAGCACATCACATACAACAACATCACTGCAGCCATATAAACAAAGCACTCAGACTAGAGTGGCGGGGATGTAACCGCTGAAAATTGTTGATTTTTTTAAAATTAAAAAATTAAAAATAAAATACACTACACAAATTTTGTATCGCCGCGTCCGTAAAAACCTGCTCTATAAAAATATCACATGACCTAACCCCTCGGGTGAACATCATAAAAAAAAAAATGGTGAAAAAAAGCCATTTTTTTGTCACCTTACATCACAAAAAGTGTAATATCAAGCGATCAAAAGGCGTATGCCTCCCAAAATAGTAACAATCAAACCGCCATTTCATCCCGCAAAAAACTACTGGACAATCTATTTTATTCTGGGGTGTTTTTGATTCAAAGGCATTTTGAGGGTGTGGAGTGTATGTCCGTAACAAATTTGGGCTGTCCATGAATTTTGGTTCAGTTGTCCAGAAAAATTTGAAGGTAAGGCTGGCAACCCTGGTTGTTCATACTAGACATTATATATATTTTTCGCTCAGAAATAAGACATTACCCAGGATTTTCACACAAATTTCCCAAATGGATTTTCACCTATATGGTAACATTTGCAATAGTAACATAGTTGTTACTGCTACTCAGGGGACATGGACTTGATCCTAAATGAAGCATGTATGTATTTCCCAGAGCGGTTCATAGAGGAGAGGGACCTATTTACTGAAGAGATCAATAGCAACATCTTTGGTGATCTAATGTATTAAAGTCAATGCCAAAATCCTTGGTGGTCTATAGCAGTGTAGAGGTTAATGTAGGCATCACTGGTGGTATAGGATAGAGAAGGGGTTAAGGTCAGTATCCTGAGTGAAGACGCTTAGCTATTTTCGGAAGTCCAGTAGAAATAAATGGAGAGCACACTCGGCAAGCGCAGCGACCTCTCTATTCACCTTTATTGGACTGCTTGAAATAGCCAAGCTACCACTCAGCTATTTTCAGAACTCCCATGGAAATGGAGAGCACATCAAGCATGTGGAGATTCACTTCAGGGGTCTCGTTCTGGAGAGGTGGGACCCACACCTATCTGTCATTGGTACCATATCCTAGCAATCCCTAGGAAGAGGCAGGGACATAGCTAACGGCTGATGGGCCCTGGTGTAAGAGTTCAGCTTGGGCCCCCCTTCCCTCAGTGCTTTGTGTGTCTTCTTATGCGGCACAACGGTCTTTGGGCCCCCTCGGGCTCCTGGGCCCGATAGCGACTGCTACCTCTGCACCCCCTATAGCTACGCCCATGGGAAGAGGGTATACAAATGAGCTCTTAGCAAAATCTGCCTCTAAGGCTACCAGATGTAAAGTAGCTACCCTATAAGTGGAAGTTAGCATTACAGGCAGAGCTTACTAAGAGCTCATTTGAATATCCTACTCCAAGAGTATCAGAAGAGTGTTGCCTGGCCTATAAGACTCTTTACGCCGTTAAAGGTGTTCTCCATAAGGAAATATTGTACTCCCTAAATCCTAGAAAACCCTAGTAACATTTTAGAAAACAGGGAGTCTACACACATTCACTGGATCAACACGTGCCTGTAGAGCACTTAGGTCATGGCTAGACTACCACTTATGTTGCTCAATAAAAACCGCTACTCGAAAAGGATGAAGCAACTGATGGAATGGGAAAAGTCATGACATGGTCACTGCCTAGGTCCCCATTCACCAGCTTTCCCATGACAGTCATAGTTCATTGAAATACAATTAGGTATGGCCTCATATAGACGGACGTAACATTGCTGCAGATCTAATAACCCTAACTGTAGATCCATATGATGCTGTCAGTTCGGGTCATTAGATTTAACATGGGTGCTAAAATGAGCCCATAGTACAAGCACCTGAATGAAGCCTAACCAAGAACATGTCCACCTGAGATCCAGCTTCTGGATGGACAGGAGGCAATTAATGATCCATTTGCTTTTTTTTTTCTCTTTCCTGCAGGGTCGGGGGGGAGAGGGGAGTTGTGGGGTGGACAGGGATGATTTTGTAATATTGTCTTTTTATGGACTGTTTTTTTCAAGATGATTAAAATAAAAATGTATTAAAGGAAAAAAAAAAATGATCCATTTGCTGACAGTAAACAGAGATCCTGAAAATAGTGAAGCATTTTGAGTTATAACAGCTTTTTTATATTAAACTGTTTACATTAAACAGAAGAGTATTCCGGCATAATGTAAACCGGACAGATCCGTTATGCGGGCCATAGGCGTCTATTATGACGGAATGAATAATGGAAGGCCTCTAAAGGTATCCCGTTATGCATTCCGTCATGGAATTGCGTTATGGTCCGTGGTAACGGAATCCATAACGCAATTCAGTAAATACCACAACACGAACTTGCACACAAACTTTAAAATATGAAATTCGCTCATCCCTAATTTAGTGTATGATCTACTAATACACCCAGATCCTTCTCAACCAGTGACTCTCCCAGTTTTACCCCCCCCCCCCCCCCAGGACATATGCTGCATGCAGATTATTAGCTCCCAGGTGCAAAACTTTACATTTATCCATATTAAACCTCATTTGCCAAGTGTAGGCCCAACCAGTAAGTTTGTCCAAGTCAGCTTGTAATTTATACTGTACACAGTTTGGTGTCATCTGCAAAAAAGGAAAAAGCACTATTAATCCCATCCTCTACGCCATTAATAAATAAGTTAGAGGACCCAGCACTGAACCTTGGGGTACACCCCTTATAACCCGGAACCATTCAGAGTAGGAATCAATGACCACAACTCTTTGGATACGATTGCAAAGCCAATTTTAAATCCAATTACAAATTATATTTTCTAAACCAATAGACCTCCATTTACCCATTAGTCGTCCGTGTGGGACAGTATCAAACGCTTTTGCAAAGTCCAAAAACACAATATCAACAGCCTTCTCTCTGTCCAGGTTTCTACTCACCTCCTCATAAAAACAAATCAGGTTAGTTTGACAGCTTCTGTTCTTAATAAAACCATGTTGGCTATAACTTATTATATTATTGACAGTTACATAATCCTGTATGTCGTCCCGTAGAAGGCCCTTAAACATTTTTTCCACTATGGATGTTAAGCTTACTGGTCTATAATTACCTGGTGAAGACCTAGAACCTTTTTTAAAAATAGGCACCATATTCGCCTTGGTACAAAGCCTATCATTAAAGAATCTGTAATTAATGGGAACAGAGGCAAAGCAATAAACCGAACTGACCTCCTTTAGAACTCTAGGGTGTAATCCATCTAGACCTGGGGCTTTGTTCACTTATAATTTTTTTTAGCATATTAAGGACCATATCTACAGTCAGCCAGGTAAGTATGTTATTTGAGGTATTTACACCAGTGTCATCACCCTCATGAGATGCCCTCTCTTCTTTTGTATATACAGAGCTAAAAAAAAAAAAAACATTTTAGAGCTCTTTTTTGCATTTATGTATTTGAAGAATGTTTTGGGGTTGTTCTTACTTTCTTTGTCTACCTGTATTTCATTGTGTATTTTCGCGGATTTTATTACCACCTTACATAATTTAGTTATTTGTACATTTTAAAGGCTACAGCTGACCCCTCATATTTGCATTTTTTAAAGGTACTTTGTACCTTTAAAAAATGTACTTGTTACCTCTAGGAATGTATTTAACAATATACTTATCCAAAGTAGGTTTAAAGCACTCCAATTTAGCATTAGTGTCATTATGTGACAGTAGTTGCTCCCAGTCTATGTCCTGAAGTGCACCACTCAACCATGGGAAATTCGCCTTTTTAAAATTAAGTGTTTTTGCCTTGCCGACCCAAGTTTGTTTTTTACAGTTTAGTTGGAATATAATTATGTTGTAGTCACTGTTACCAAGGTTTTCATGGACAGTGACATTTCTCACAAGCTCTGCATTGTTAGAAATTACTAAATCCAGAAGAGCATCTTCTCTAGTAGGATCTTCTACAAACTGGCCCATATAATTATCCTGAGGAATTTTCTCAGTTTTGCAGCAGAGGCAAAACCATGTTCCCAATCTATGGATACTTTCACACTAGCATTTTTGCTGGATCTGTCAGGATTCAGCAAAAACGATTTTGTTACTGATAAAACAACCATCTGCATCCGTTATGAACGGATCCGGTGGTATTATCTTTAACATATCCAAGACGGATCCGTCATGAACTCCATTGAAAGTCAACGGCGGACGGATCCGTTTTCTATTGTGTGAGAGAAAACTGATCTGTCCCCATTGACTTGCATTGTGGGTCATGACGGATCCGTTTTGCTCCGCATCCCAGGACGGAAAGCAAACCGCAGCATGCTGTGGTTTGCTCTCTGGTATGAGAACGGAGCGGAATGCATTTTGGAGCATTTGTATTGTCCCGGAGTGCCATTACCACTCCTTGGCACCTTACTACCATTTCCTATAGGCTAACATAAATGTCATCTAATGCAGTAGTGTATTTATCTTCACTATGTGCATGTGTGTTTCCTGTAACTCTTAATTACCTGGTCTGCTGTCAGGTGGAAGCAAACACTTGGCAGTGCTAGTTGCAGGGAATGGACTGGATTCTCCATTCTCTCGCTCCCTCTAGAGGGAGAAGGAGAGGAGGAGTTTAGCTAGTTAGCAGCTAGTCTAGCTTTCCCCCTCCTGGGGAGAGGTTGTGTAAGGAGTCGATTCTCACCCCTGCTAGGGCAAATCATCAGGCCTAGTCCTGTCTGGACAAGTTCTATTTGTCCTAGCCAACCTTATCACTCGAGGTTGTGCATTGTGGTTGCATGGCCCCTCCTGGGCTTGCATTGCCTGAAAACCTACTTACAGCCAGGACAGAGTTTTCTAGGATTATCTACAATAAGAAACTGACTACTGACATAGCTGAGCTAAGAGAGCTACAGAGAGGATACAACAGAGAGGAGTTTGTTGCAGAGAAAGTGTTTGCCTGCCATTTGCCTGCTGAAAACTGTTGGAAACTAAGACAAGTCCCACACTTGGGATTCCAACCATAGCCAAAGGTAGGAGCACCGTGACACGTGCTGCACAACATCTTCAGGGGTACTGTGGCCTATTTAACACCACTCTGGCCTTCCTACATTTGGGTACATTCCATCATCTAAGGGGAGCCCTGTGCTTCTGCTTCTTAACTGCAGCTGGCGTTACGATTACTTGCTCTATAAGAGGGACATATTTCATAGAAACCTCCTAAGGGGCAGGGAATACCCCAGAAGCAGCCAGTTGGCCCATTGCAATCAATTGGCGTCACAAACAGGATAAGAATTGTAACCAAACTGTGTGCCGCATACCATTATACTAGAGAACAGGATTCGTGAAACGTTAAAACTGTCTGCTATTAAGAACAGGATTCTGACACTCCCATACTGTTTGCCTACAACTTTATTAACCTATTCGATTTACAAATCGCCGTTGAAAATGTGTTTACTGTGGAGCGACCGGCGCAAGATGCTGCACGCCTGTGCCCAAAGAGTTAAATCACCATTTTCACAGTCTATGGCACAGCATCTTCTTCATGCCCAGAGGTGCGAAACTGAAGGAACGCCCCTCGCTGAAGCGCGTAAATTTAGCCCTGCCCACAGGGAACTACTTTGCATTATGGAAGAAGGAAGTGACAACTCCGCCGCTGAAGCCCCTCCTTCATTTCCTGTCTGGGCCAGTGAACCAGAAAGCAAAATGGCGCACCATCGGCTTCCTCAACCCAACTCGGGAGACATGGTCTGGAGCGGGGAGAGCCCCGACTCTGAATCTGAACCTGAGGAAATTCATGTCTCTCAGGTACAGTTTGCCCCACCTGACAGGCCAAGATAGAGTCCCGCACTATCCGGCACGGCGGAGGCAGTCGGAGTTCCCACGTCACCCAGGAAGTCCTATGCCTTTGAGGACCTGAACCCAATGGTCCCCAAGGAGATATTTGCCCGCACCTATGATATGTGGGACTGTCGTCGGGCCATAGAGGACTGGGCCATCTGGGTCTGGGGTGGGCCGCGACCCAGAGACCCTGTCTTCAAGCGGGAGACCGGAAGTGTGGTCTGGTTTTCCGTGGAGGGGGGACCGGGTTCATTCAAGACCTGACTGGGATGGAATTGTAACTGAACTGGAATCCTTGCAAGGCCCCTTTGCAGTGGCGGTAATTTGTCTACCAAGGCCCCTGGTGCCTGTGACTACCCCTGAAGAGTGGCAGGAGGATCCGAATGTTGCCTCCAGAGTGCGTTGTCTTCAGGAAGCGCCAGATGGTGTACTCAGGTTTTGCGGGAAGCCTCAACCGGAGCCGGAGCCCCTCATACCGGGACCACCCCCACCACCAAAGTGTCAGGTGGGCGGTGGCTTTACCTTTGTTGCCTCTTTTAAGCCCAGGGTGATCTACCAGCTTCCCTGGAAGACGAAGGCCGGCCCAGAGGATCGTCTTTTAGCACCACTGCAGCCGGAGGTGCTGGCCCCTTTCGGGTGTCCGGAATGTCTGCTACAACTAAACAGCGAGTCACAACCGCCGTGCGAAGCACCACTTCCCGGTAGGTTCCGACTTTCACCACAGGAGGGCAGTGGCGCTGTACTACCCAAGCTAAGTTGGACTACAAGAGGGAGGATAAGCCTTTCCTCTAGTTTTCCTGCTCAAGCAGTGAGGAGCACTTTCAGTCCCTCTTCTAAGGAGTGGGATCACCTCATCTTAAAGGAACATTGACTTTGGGAGCCACGGTGTGGACTGACCCTGCCGGGTAAGGGCCTGTTGGCATGTTTTTATTATTCTTTTCCAGGTTGCCTCTTTTTGCCCTTGCCTGCCCCCATTGTCCTCAATTATATTCAAGTTGCGCTCAACAGCGCCACCTACCTTTATTTCCTTTTTCCCCCATTTTCAGGTTATTTGGGAGCCCACACCTAATGGTTCTCATGATCTTTGCTGCTATTTTACCAATGTGGATTACAAATGACTATGTGCCTTGTGGATTACAAATAACTTTATTACCTCATTTGGATCACAATTACTTATTTCCCTTGGACTACAAAAGGACACCATTGCATTTTAAGTTCCTGTCTGGTGCACTTCGTACTCAAAGCACTGAAGAACAGAAGATAAGAGACTCAAAAGTGAACTTATTGCACTATCCATTTATTGCACTACTTCACTGCCTTATTAAAAATGTGCCTTAATATATTCGCACTAACGTTTCACCTTTTTCAGCAACGTTCAAGAAATGTACCTATTACATGCATTCTTTTACAGGTGCCGCAATATGTTTTATTATGCACTTATTGTACAAATTATGCATTTTACCATATTAGCCATGTGGTCAGCACCTTACTTTATTGCTCACAATGGACTGCCTCTGAGTGCGGCTGGTACGTTCCAAGCACATCCTAACTTCTATTGCAATATTTATTGCCTCTGAGTACAATGAGAACTAATGGTTCTAAACCAAGTTGTTATGTACTAAAGCCTCTTTCACACTAGCGTTGTTAGGATCCGGCGTGCACTTCCGTCGCCGGAATGCACGCCGGATCCTGCACAACGCAAGTGAACTGAAAGCATTTGAAGACTGATCAGTCTTCAAAATGCTTTCAGTGTTACTATGGCAGCCAGGACGCTACTAGCGTCCTGGTTGCCATAGTAGCAGTGGGGAGCGGGGGAGCGGCATACTTACATTCCGTGCGGCTCCCGGGCGCTCTGAATGACGCCAGAGCGCCGCGCGCATGGATCACGTGATCCATGCGATCACGTGATCTATGCACTGGGGCGCCCTGACGTCATCCTGGAGCGTCCCGGAGCCGCACGGAATGTGAGCATGCCGCTCCCCGCTCCCCTACTCTACTATGGCAACCAGGACTTTAGCGTCCTGGCTGCCATAGTAACCATTGACAAAAAGCTAAACGGCGGTTCCGGCAATGCGCGGAAACGACGTTTAGCTAAAGGCCGGATCCAGACTAATGCCCTTCAATGGGCATTAATTCCGGATCCGGTGTTGCGGCATGTCTTCTGGATTTTTGGACGGAGACAAATCCGCAGCATGCTGCGCTTTTGTCAACGTCCAAAAAACGTTGACATACTGAACGGAAGACATCCTGATGCATCCTGAACGGATTTCTCTCCATTCAGGATGCATGGGGATAATCCTGATCAGTAGCTTTCCGTCCTAGAGGCCCGACGACGGATCTCTAGGACGGAAAGCTAAAACGCTAGTGTGAAAGAGGCCTTAGCCGACTACATGTGAAACTAATAGTTCTAGAAGCGCTTCCTACCGATGCCCCGTGTGGCCAATTTTGGCATTGGTAGAAACATAGAAACATAGAATGTGTCGGCAGATAAGAACCATTTGGTCCATCTAGTCTGCCCAATATGCTGAATACTATGGATAGCCCCAGGCCCTATCTTATATGAAGGATGGCCTTATGCCTATCCCATGCATGCTTAAACTCCTTCACTGTATTTGCAGCTACCACTTCTGCAGGAAGGCTATTCCATGCGTCCACTACTCTCTCAGTAAAGTAATTCTTCCTGATATTACTTTTAAACCTTTGCCCCTCTAATTTAAAACTATGTCCTCTTGTAGCAGTTTGTCTTCTTTTAAATATTCTCTCCTCTTTTACCGTGATGATTCCCTTTATGTATTTAAAAGTTTCTATCATATCCCCTCTGTCTCTTCTTACTTCCAAGCTATACATGTTAAGGTCCTTTAACCTTTCCTGGTAAGTTTTGTCCTGCAATCCATGTACTAGTTTAGTAGCTCTTCTCTGAACTCTCTCCAAAGTTTCAATATCCTTCTGCAGATATGGTCTCAGTACTGCACACAATACTCCAAATGAGGTCTCACTAGTGCTCTGTAGAGCGGCACGAGCACCTCCCTCTTTCTACTGTTAATGCCTCTCCCTATACACCCAAGCATTCTGCTGGCATTACCTGCTGCTCTCTGACATTGTCTGCCCACCTTTAGGTCGTCTGATATAATGACCCCTAAATCCCTTTCCTCAGACACTGAGGTTAGTACTGTATCACTGATTTTATATTCTGCTCTTGGGTTTTACGCCCCAGGTGCATTATCTTGCACTTATCGACATTAAATTTTAGTTGCCAGATTTTTGACCATTCCTCTAGTTTTCCTAAATCCTTTTCCATTTGGTGTATCCCTCCAGGAACATCAACCCTGTTACAAATCTTTGTGTCATCAGCAAAAAGACACACCTTACCATTAAGGCCTTCTGCAATTTCGCTGATAAAGATATTAAACAATATGGGTCCCAGAACAGATCCCTGAGGTACCCCACTGGTAACAATACTATGGTCTGAATATACTCCATTGACTACAACCCTCTGTTTTCTGTCCTTCAGCCACTGCCTAATCCATTCAACAATATGTGAGCTCAAGCTCAAAGACTGCAGTTTATTGATAAGCCTTCTATGTGGGACAGTATCAAATGCCTTACTAAAGTCCAGATAGGCAATGTCTACTGCACCTCCGCCATCTATTATTTTAGTCACCCAATCAAAAAGTCAATAAGATTAGTTTGACATGATCTCCCTGAAGTAAACCCATGCTGTTTTTTATCAATCAACCCATGGGTTTTTAGATGTTCCACAATCCTCTCCTTGAGTATGGTTTCCATTAATTTCCCCACTATTGATGTCAGGCTTACTGGCCTATAGTTGCCTGATTCCTCTCTACTACCTTTCTTGTGAATTGGCACAACGTTTGCTAATTTCCAATCTTCTGGGACGACACCTGTTACCAGTGATTGGCTAAATAAATCTGTTAATGGATTTGCTAGTACACCTCTAAGCTCTTTTAATAGCTTTGGGTGTATCCCATCAGGCCCCTGTGATTTATTTGTATTAATTTTGGACAGCTGACTTAGAACCTCTTCCTCTGTAAAGACACATGCATCAAAGGATTCATTAGTCTTCCTCCCTAACTGAGGTCCTTCTCCTTCATTTTCCTTTGTAAAAACTGAACAGAAGTATTCATTGAGGCAGTCAGCTAGTTCTTTATCCTCTTCCATATACCTTCCTTCTTTTGTTTTTAATTTGGTAATTCCTTGTTTTAATTTCCTTTTTTCATTTATGTATCTGAAGAATGTCTTATCACCTTTTTCACTGACTGAGCTAATTTCTCTTCTGCCTGAGCTTTAGAAGCTCTTATAACTTGCTTGGCCTCTCTCTGCCTCATCTTATAGATTTCCCGGTCATCCTCGTTTTGGGTGTTTTTATACTTGCTAAATGCCATCTTTTTGTTTTTAATGATTTTGGCCACTTCTGCTGAGTACCACAGTGGTCTCTTCCTTTTTTTGCCTTTACTGACAAGCCTAATGCACTTTTCTGTTGCCTTCAGTAGTGCCAATTTTAAGTAGTCCCATTTCTCTTGGACTCCATTGAAATTGTTCCAGTCTGATAGGGACTCGTATACCACTGATCTCATTTTAGAAAAGTCTGTTTTCCGAAAATCTAAAACTTTTGTTTTTGTGTGGAGTGACTCAGTCACTGTACTTATAGTAAACCTCACTAACTGGTGATCACTGGATCCTAAGCTTTCCCCTACAGTGATATCAGATACCAAATTGCCATTTGTGAACACCAAATCTAAAATGGCCTCCTTCCGGGTGGGCTGAACACTTTCAGCTTCGCTGACGAAGTTGAAAGTGTTCATGCTGCAATTCTTATTTTGGCCACCACATGGCAGGCCAGGATAAGAAATTAGCAAAATCAACTTTCAATGGCATTTTAAAAATCCCTGATAGACCAAAATGGAAGATTAAAAAACACAGTGCATGAGCTCATATATGAGCCACATTATGATCACAAAATTTTTTATTTAAAAATATATAAAAAATACAAAAGATCTAAAAGTTTAAATCACCCCTCTTTTTGTATATTTAAAAAATAAATACCTAAATAATAAATATAAACATCATGGGTATGACCACGACCGAAAACGCCCATACTATTAAAATAGAAAAATAAATTCCAATACGGCGAAAGGCATAATGGAAAAAAGGGTCAAAATGGCGGATTTGCCATTTTTTTATTGCTTCTCTTAACATTTTATTAATTTTTTTGGGGTATCAAAAAGTCATGCACACTCCAAAATGGTATCAATAAAAACTACAGATTGTTCCGCAAAAAACGAGCCCCTAAACATTTCAGTAGACATAAGTATAAAAAAAAGTTATGGGGGTTAGAATATGGAGATGTAAGTTTAAATTTATTTTTACACTATTTAGACATTTAAAAAAAACTATACATATGGTAATCATACTGACCCAGAGAATGAAGGACATGGGTCAGTTTTGCCATAAACAAAATGCCGTGGGAACAAAACCCGTAAAATGGTGGAGGAATTAAGTTTTTTTTTCCAATTCCACTCCATTTGGAATTTTTTTACCGACTTGCCTCTAAGTAAGGGGGAATGTAATGTCCCGGAGTGCCATTACCACTCCTTGGCACCTCACTACCATTTCCTATAGGCTAATATAAATGTCATCTAATGCAGTAGTGTATTTATCTTCACCATGTGCATATGTATTTCCTTTAACTGTTAAATGTTCATCTAGGGGAAAGCAGCAGGCCTCGTCCTGTCTGGACAGGTTCTGTTTGTCCTAGCCAACCTGGAGGTTGTGCATATTGGTTGCATGGCCCTTCCGTAAAACCAAGCTAAAGCTAGAGCTTGAGGTACTCACAGCCAGGATAGAGTTTCCTAGGATTATCTACAGTAAGAAACTGACTACTGACATAGCTGAGCTAAGAGAGCTACAGAGAGGATACATCAGAGAGGAGTTTGTTGCAGAGAAAGTATCTGCCTGCCATAACCTATTGGAAACCAAGACAAGTCTGGAAACTGTTTGGACTACCGTTTATTACAAATAAAGCAACTGTTTAACATTTCACCAAGTCTGGACTCCATTTATTCTACTTATTCATCATCCAAGTTACCAACCCCCTTTGCACTTGCTTCGGACCACCACGCCTGGGATTCCAACCATAGCCAAAGGCAGGAGCACCGTGACTTGTGCTACACAACATCTTCAGGGATATTGTGGCCTATTTAACACCACTCTGGCCATCCTACATTTGGGTACATTCTATTATCTAAAGGGAGCCCTGTGCTTCCGCTGCTTAACCGCAGCTGGCGTCACAATTACTTGCTCTATAAGAGGGACATATTTCATAGAAACCTCCTAAGGTGCAAGGGATACCCCAGACGCGGCCCGTGGGCCAGTTGCACATTCCGTTCTGTTCAGTTACGTTTTCTCCCTATTGACAATGAATGGGGACAACAGAAGCGATTTTTTTCCGGTATTGAGACCCTATGACGGATCTCAATACCGGAAAATATTAACGCTAGTGTGATAGTACCCTATGTTTGGATAGTTATCTCCTATTATCACTACTGTGCCAGCATGGGTCACATGCTCCATTTTCACATACAGTTGATCTTCTATCTCCTCAGTGATATTGGGAAGGGGGGGGGGGGTCTATAGATCACACCAGGAATTATTTTTTCATTTTTTTTTTAACTCTCTAATTCCACCCACAAGGTTTCAACATCCTCACAACCTTCATCCACAATTGTTTCTTTCACACTTACTTTTATATGACTCCTAGCATACAAACACCACCACCTTTACGTTTAGCCCTATCATTTTTAAAGAGTGCAGAACATTGAAGATTTACAGCCCAATCATGAGAAGAGTACTATATATCAAACATATCTATACAGCTCCATTCCCCTGAGGGTACCAAAAAAGCCTACTCTTGGCAGTTGTCAGGCTAGTAAAGGTCTGTATTTTTCTTTTTTATGACTATGCCAGTCTATGCACATGCATCTCTCAAAAAAATTAAAAAAAATTAATTGAACACAGTAGACTATAGGCAACATATGCCAGTGTTTACTGAAGTACATTTAATGTACTGTACCATCAGTAACATAAAAAGACTGACCTTTTGTATGGTATATTTTCTGACACCATGAACACAACAACAGGAATCATCAAACTTACGGTATGAAAATCATTATATCTCCAGCCCGTTCAGGAGTATGGATTGAAACGCTCTCCAGAAAGCCACAATGCGGAGAGAACAGACTTTGCTCTGCACATTAGTTATCCTCCAGACTGTGTAGATATAGTTTTGATAATATTTGGGACTTACCTGCTTAGTTGTGCTCCAGAGAAGTCAGAACGTATAAAAGTTGAAGCGAATCAAGACTTATAACTCATGAAAGCCCCCAGACACACATTGTGAGATCCCTGGACTGTGGGTGGCACTCAGTCTGTTCTGTGCAATGTGTCTGCAGTGCTTCCTTCTCTCTGTATCATTGAGGGGATGTGTCTTGCCTTAAGGAGAGGAAGGCTAACTCCTTCCCCCCTCCCTCCAGAGATAAAAGCTCTTCAAGCTTGTCATCTTGGGAGGCACAAGCCATCTAGTGATAGAGATACAGTCTGCACACTGCCACAAGTCAGGCACTGTCAGAATTTTAATAGAAAACACTGCAGAATGTACTACGCACAGGACTGGGTGAACCTGGGGAACGAGAAATCAAAACCACATTGCAGTTGTCAAATGTGAACTGTTCCTTTCACTAAAGAGACCTCCAGTTTCTCTTATAAGAACTAAAAGAACATGTTCATTTAGTAAAATCTCCCCTGGAAACATTTTTATTCTTCTAAGTTATACCTATTGCTAAAAACTAAAATCAGAATGATCATCATTAGGGCTCCCACATCTTTCACAGTCCTGTAGGTATAGTGCTTAGGGTTGCCACCTTTTCTTCAAGCCAAACCCGAACAGGAGGGAGGGTGTAAGTTTCTGAAGTCAGCACCACCCTGCGCTAGCATCGCCTCACTCACAGCTAATCGCTGTGCCCGGGTCGGGCTTGTACTCGGGCACAGGATTACAAACCCAGACTGTCCGGGTCATTCCTGTACGGGACGGGTGGCAACCCTAGTAGTGCTCTATTAAAGAGATTCATTAGGACTTCAACATTGATGATCTATCCTTAGGACGGATTAGTGGAGATCTGACCTCTGTGATTCCCACCAATCCTCACAATGAAAGGACTGTGGCATGTCTGTATTGTGGGGTCCTAGACATCGGATCCCCACCACTGATGGCGAGGTGATAAAAGTTATTACTCAAAATAGGACCTGAGCACATGCCTCACAAGGGCTTTTATGGGTGCACGTCCCTGGATGACTTCTTCCACCTTAGAGGTTTAGTCAATCAATACCAAATACGTTTTAGGGACAGCACACCAAGGCTGATAAAATTTTTGGATCTTTATTTATTCACCAATGGCTTGTTATCTTTATTGCTTTGCAATGTTTCGGTCCCATAGTAGGCGCCCTTTTTCAAGCTGTTGAAATCCACGCCGTGGAGATCCAAACATTTTATCAGCCTTGGTGTGCTGTCCCTAAAACGCATTTGGAAGTGATAAAAGTTAAAGTCCCAGAGAGCCCATTGAACCCACTAAGGTTGAAACTGAAGAGGCTTATACTAGCCTAGGTCTTTGAAAAAAAAAAAACACTAAGTATTTCATTCCTTAATTTTTCCTTAACCTGTCTACATAGCAGTGTGATGCCTTGATTTTGTTGTATAAAGGATTTTTGTGGGAAAAAGAATTCGGCATGCTGAGTGTCAGCTCTCACTCATTTTGTTCACAAAGGAGACAAGCTGCCACCAAAAGTGTCTGGGAGTCATTTACTTCCCTCTCTGATCGCATGCATTCTCAGCATGTGTATGGGGGAGGGGAGTCAGGAAGAATAGCTGTCAAGTGGCAGCTATTAAAAGGGTATAAGCATTGAGCACCTTAGCAACTTTTATTTTTAACCAAAAAGTAAATCCTGTCTGTTGACATGACCACGATTTCCTTTCTGACCCCTTCAAAGGGTTATTGCAGCACAGTAAAAATGTTCCACAATGGCCTCCAAATAGTAAAAAAAAAGTTTATTTCACTAATCTTAATTTGGTGAGATTGGTGAATGTGTCCCCACTGTGCTCCACACATTTTATCTTCCTGTTTTCAACCGAGAATGCTGCTCAGTCAATTACTGGTTGCAGTGATGACCTGCCTCAGGTTTAAACAGTTTGGGGGAAATTTATCAAACTGGTGTAAAGTAGAACTGGCCTAGTTGCCCATAGCAATCAATCAGATTCCACCTTTCATTCCTCACTGCCCCTCTGGAAAATGAAAGCTAGAATCTGATTAGTTGTTCTACTTTACACCACTTTGATAAACCTCCCCTTCGTCTCATCTTAGACATTGCTGGCACACCAAAACGAAAAACAATGTCTGGGTTAATACCGATGCAGAACTGCCTCCACTTAAAGACCCTCGACCAGATTCACGTTCAGAACAGAAAACCGACACTACTAGTGGTCTAGTAAGGCGCCTGTCTTTTGTGCATATGTTAGCCTTTTGTTGTTCATCACTTATTTTTAATACGTATTTGTTGTATGATCTATTTTATAGTGAAGTGCATTAAAAATATATAATATTATTCCTATATCTTCGGTGCTTTTGCCTCCTTTCCATATATGAGATTTTTTAGGTTTTGTGTACAGTAAGTGGAGGTGCCCTAATTGATTGTGCAAGAGCTATTGTATAGGTTTGCCCAGACCAAACTCCATCTAACCCAGTCGAGGCTAACCCTAAAAACAGATCCCAGAAGAGGCTATGTCATTGACAAAGACTTCAAACCAGACTCCTCTCCCGTTTCTGCATCCCTCTTCTCTCCCAGGTACTACTGCAGCCAAAGTCCTGCCTAACACTTGGACCAGTGTAAAGTACGTTAGCATATTGGTGCCTGAAAGATTTGCCTGCTCTTTTGGGAGTCCAGAAGGTTTTTTCATTTTCTAGGAGTCTACCAAATGTTCATATGCACTGATGGTAGCATGTCCTATATACAAGTCAGGTCCATAAATATTGGGACACCAACACAATTCTAACATTTTTGGCTCTATACACCACCACAATGGATTTAATATGAAACGAACAAGATGTGCTTTAACTGCAGACCGTCAGCTTTAACTTGAGGGTATTTACATCCAAATCAGGTGAACGTGTAGAAATTACAAGTTTGCATATGTGCCTCCCACTTGTTAAGGGACCAAAAGTAATGGGACAGAATAATAATCATAAATCAAACTTTCACTTTTTAATACTTGGTTGAAAATTCTTTGCAGTCAATTACAGCCTGAAGTCTGGAACGCATAGACTTTACCAGACACTGGGTTTCATCCCTGATGAGGCTCTGCCAGGTCTTTACTGCAACTGTCTTCAGTTCCTGCTTGTTCTTGGGGCATTTTTCCTTTCCAGTTTTGTCTTCAGCAAGTGAAATGCATGCTCAATTGGATTCAGGTCAGGTGATTGACTTGGCCATTGCATAACATTCCACTTCTTTCCCTCAAAAAACTCTTTGGTTGCTAAAGCACATCTTGTTTGTTTCATTTCAAATCCATTGTGGTGGTGTATAGAGCCAAAAATGTTAGAATTGTGTTGATGTCCAAATATTTATGGACCTGACTGTAAATAGTCAGGGCATAAGGTAAAAAAAATGTTGCTTTTTAGAAACTCTCTGATGTTCCCTCTCAAAAATTAACAGGGATGCGGTAAACATTTTAATCGGCATAGCTATCAACCACCCCAGATCCAGTGGGACATCACTGGATTTTCGGGCACTGCTCCAGGAGGTCTGCCATGCTCTATAGCAGTAATTGCCGACAACATTGCCTGCACACAGAATGCTAAGTTCCTAGTTTACCACGGTTCTGCCAAGGCATGTGCCTCTAATAGCTGGTACATGAATAATAGTATTAATACTTCATTATATTATACTGTATACATTTTGTGTACATTGTGGGATTTTCTAGTGAGAAAAAAATGTGTGAAATCATGAACTCATTATAACTCTGGTCTCTACTTGACATCATAGGAATGTTGAGTAAGACTGCAGATACTTTGCCAGAGCTCCAAGCCTTTATGGATCCAGCAGGACAGTCCTGAATTTCATGCGCTCTCCCGCTAGACTTCTAACCCTGTGACTGTGCTGCCAGCGTGCGCACATCACACCGCATAACATGTATTCCCGGATCCTGCACAGATGCTATTGTCAAGGCTAAAAGGGGCGCTAAAGTAGGATCCATAGCCAAACCATCCATGACTGTGTTTGGGCAGGGATTTGGTGTGGCTGCATATTTGACGCTAAAGATTGGGAATGGACAGGATAAGGAAGTGCAAAATGGAAACTATATTAACCCATTCACACCATCGGGTTTACATGTAGGAGTGATGCCAAATCTATAACCCCTCCATGCCTTAAATGTACAGCAAGCTAAACATTAATGCACTGTGCTGTACATTTACATCATGGAGATTGCAGTAACTCAGGAAGAGAACTGCCACCGTCAGCAACGGGTGTCAGCTATAACATACAGCTGAAAACCCTCTGCAATAGCTAAGATTGGTAGTAGTGGCGATTCCCCGTTGTTTTAGCCCTCAGATGCTGCCGTGCTAGATCTCTCACCCATCGCGCCCCTGAGATATGATCGCAGGGTTCCGTCGCACACGCCGGATTACACGGTCTTCCGGAATGCATCAGCCCACCTGGAGTCCTAGATCCACAGAGACTCCTGTATATGTAGTCCAATGAACGATGACGGAGGCAGCACTTTGTACTTTAAAAGTTTATTTTTTTGTGGTTTACCTTTTTTCACTTTTATTTTAAGTCCCACTTACAACAATCTGATCGCTGGCACAATACACTGCAATAGTCACTTCTTCTTACGGTGTATTGTTCTGTCACTTTTGCTCTGACATTTAGCCTGATCAATGAACGATGTCCGAAAAAAATCCCTTTATTGGGAACTGCTTACATGCAAAACGTGGTTACAAAATTATCATCTATGGGACCTAGCCTGGGTAAGTTTATTTAAAACAAATATTATCTAACAAATGCGGGCGGTAAACCTGTCTTGACCCAGGTTATCATAAAACGTCACTTTTATTTGACATGCACTAAAAGTTAAAGTGTGAGATGAATGCAACTTTAATAAACCAAAAAATATTCATTAAAAGTACAGTCGACACTCCACCTATGGATAAGGGTGTTATTCAGAGAGAGAGAGAGGGTAGGGAGAAAGGTGAGAAAGGTATTTATTATAAGCACATTAGAATTAAGAATATGTGGGCACATTTTATTACATGTTGAGATGAAATAAATGCTGACTTAATTATTTGCACTATGCGATTGGCCACCCACACAAGGGGAGGTGTGGCTTGCGCTTTATAAACTTGATCATAGGGGATCACATTATGCTTGACAAAGGCTTTGGAATAGCCGAAACGTAGCAATTTTGTAACCAGGTTTTGCATGTAAGCAGTTCCCAATAAAGGGATTTTTTTTCGGACATCGTTCATTGATCAGGCTAAATGTCAGAGCAAAAGTGACAGAACAATACACCGTAAGAAGTGACTATTGCAGTGTATTGTGCCAGCGATCAGATTGTTGTAAGTGGGACTTAAAATAAAAGTTAAAAAAGGTAAACCACAAAAAATAAACTTTTAAAGTAAAAAATAGCCTTTTTCCCATATTCAATCAGTTATCAAAGCTTGTTCCAATAAAAACTACAGAATGTCCCACTGAAAAACAGGCCGTTATGCAGCTACATTGATAAAAAAAATATATAAATTTATGGATGTTCATAAAAAGGTGTTTTTATAAGGCAAAAGTAGTAAAAAATGAAGAAACTATATAAATATGCATGGTGACCTCCATGCAGTCATGCACACCTGACTAGTGAATCCGCCCTGAAGGCTGGTTTTAAAGTCAGTATAAAACTGAGTCTGCTTTATAGCACTTACCAGAAGCCATTTGGTTCCAGGAGAAGTACTAGTGGGCTCAGCATGCATGTTGGTATTTGCATCCCCTGATCTGATGAACGCTGTATGGCACCAGACGGGGTTACAAGCAGAGTGTATCTGGCATGCATGCTGCACCTGCACTCCCTGGGTTTTGTGTGGCTGATATGGCCCATAAAAGGTAAGAATTAATGTTAGGGACCACTCGAGAGGCAACCGTGAAGTGGTGGGTGGCTTACATAATTTGGCCAAAATATAAACTAATGCCTCTTCTAACATCCAGCATAGTGGCAGGACGGAGCTCTAGCTGCAGTGTGCCATTGCACCTTTGTTTTTACGTTTGTATATATAAATATGGTATCACTTTTTTTTTAATCTTCCCTTTTTGTTACTAATGACAATCAAATGTACTCAACGCAACCAGCTTGCAGTATCCAACCCTTCATTGCCATGCAGGCTTATGTTTTTGAATCCTTTTGTATTGGAGTATTGAATTGCTCTACTGTTCTTTTTTTTTTTAGTTCTTTATATTGTTCTCTTTAACAACCTTTTGAAACATAAATCTAGTATCGCCATAATCGGATCAACCTGCAGAATAAAGGTATCATATATACCATATGGAAACCCCATAAAAATAAAAGAACACTGACAAAATTACAATTTTTGCCCGCTACCTTCCAAAAATTAAATACAAATCAATAAAAAAAGCCAAAGTATCCAGAAATTCTACCAGTAAAAACTACAGCTTGTCCAGCAAAAAACTTTCCCTCACAGACCTCAGTCCACAAAAAATAAATGCATGGCTCTTAAAAACCATTTCAGCAAATTCCATGTTACGAAGTCCAGATGCTGCTACCTCCCTTCTGAGCACTGCCGTTTCCGTTTACCACATCTGGGTTATTTCTGTACTCTTTGTAACAAATTATGTGATGCTTTACCTCAGAATGAAAAATTTGGGACTAAAGCAACGTACTATTGGAAAACATAACATTTTTCCTTTTCAAAAAACAATGTTAATAAATTCTGAAACCCTACACCCCTAGCTGAATTCCTTTCTGAATGTAGTTTCAAAAATGGGGTTATTTCTTGGGGTTTCCACTGTACTAACACCTAAACCCATTGTAGTAAAATCTGGGTTTCAAAAGCTAAATGGCGCTCCTTCCATTCTGAGACCTGCTGTGTGCCCAAACAGCAGGTTACAACCACATATGTTGCATTGCTGTACTTGCGAGAAATGGCATAATAACTTTTGGGGTGCGGCTGGACCTCCTAGGATTCCGTAGAAGGCAGGTCCCGATGCCTCTGCAAGGCATCGGGCTGCCTTGTCACCCATCGGGTCCCTAGCATCGCAGTATAGGGACCCGATGGGATCCCTTACCTGCCGTATACACCATCTATCCCGCCGCATTGAAGGGGTTAATCTGCCGGCATCAGCTTTTACAGCAATGCTGGCGGATACAGGAGGGGCCCGGCTATCAGTGACTGCGGGCTCCCACCCGATCACCATAACGTAATAGTACGTCAAATTGAGGCAAGTCATCTGCCGCTATAATGTACTATTACGTCATGTGTCATGAAGGGGTTATGACAAAGTGCGCAGAAGTCCGTGTTAGGCTTTTTTCATGTCTGCAGCAGAGGGACGAATATATTGCATCATGTTGCACTTCTTTTGTCTGGTACGATGCTGGACAATGGACATCCAACAGATCCCGTAGTGATTCCATAGTCAATAGGGTGTATTGGGTGGAATTTGTTTCTGACATTTGATGGAAACGCCACTTCAGTTATTTTCATTGGTTTGCCCCTATAACAGAACGGAACAAGGGAAATAGAGATACCAATGTGAACTTAGCCCTACCCATCCACTGTGGTCATGTACATTTACACAGGGAGAGGAGGAACTGGATATATCTCAATTTGTATAGCAGCTAGTGATATGAGCCAGGTCTTGGTTTAAAGCCAAGAATATAAAAAGTAATACATAAAGATCTCACTCCCAACCCGATTTCTAAAAGTTATAGCTCAGACTGCATTGGAGCTAGCACCGCTTTAGAACAAGATCTCATAGCTTTAACTGCTTTTCAGCCTGAGACATTTGTTAGTAGCAAGGGCCTATATCATATCTTCTTGGCTACTGAAAAAAAAAAACTACTGGCAAATAATGAAGCTAGTACAAATTAAATATTGGCTGGGGAGTTTGATGGGAGGCTGATGTAGGCTGGGGAGTTTGATGGGAGGCTGATGTAGGCTGGGGAGTTTGATGGGAGGCTGATGGAGGTGGGGGAGTTTGATGGGAGGCTGATGGAGGTGGGGGAGTTTGATGGGAGGCTGATGGAGGTGGGGGAGTTTGATGGGAGGCTGATATAGGCTGAGGAGTTTGATGGGAGGCTGATGGAGGTGGGGGAGTTTGATGGGAGGCTGATATAGGCTGAGGAGTTTGATGGGAGGCTGATGGAGGTGGGGGAGTTTGATGGGAGGCTGATGGAGGAGGGGGAGTTTGATGGGAGGCTGATATAGGCTGAGGAGTTTGATGGGAGGCTGATGGAGGTGTCAGAAAGAAGTCTTAAAGGCTATGTGCACCTTTGGAGTCAATTTTTTTAATGATTGCATTTAACTTATTTTTGGCTAAAAATCATATTTTCAATTGGCCTTTATTAAAAATATTGAGCTGTTCAGTCACAAAGGGTGTTTTTCTAACTGTGTGACTGTTACTTTTACTACTAAGAGATCATAAACACTTATTTAAGCCACATTATTATCAGTAAGATAAGGATTGAGATTTAATGAGTGTTTATAATGTGAGAAAGCTGAGATAATGAGTCGTCTGCTCCTCAAGATGACTGAAAAGAAAAATAATCCACAGGCAGCTAGTAGAGCATGACAGCTCTGTACAGAAAAAAGGATTCCATATTGTTAATAAAGACCAAATGAAAAAATAATTTTTAGCTCAAAATAAGTACAATGCAATAATAATAAAATAAAATAAAAAGTATATTTTTTAATTATTGCATTCTACTCATTTTGGGGTGCAAAACATTTTTTCAATTGGTCTTTTTTTAAGGCTACTTTTACACTGGCGTTTTGGTTTCCGTTTGTGAGATCCGTTTAGGGATCTCACAAGTGGTCCAAAACCAAACAGTTTTGTCCTTAATGCATTCTGAATGGATAAGGATCCGCTCATAATGCATCAGTTTGGCTCCGTTTAGTCTCCATTCCGCTTTGGAGGCGGACACCAAAACGCTGCCTGCCTGACGCAATATGGCACAATAGTAAACGGATCCGTCCCCGATTGACTTTCAGTGGTGGTCAAGACGGATCCGTTTTGGCTATGTTAAAGATAATACAAATGGATCCGTTCTGAACGAATGCATGCGGTTGTATTATCTGAACGGATGCATTTGTGGAGATCCATGACGGATCAGCAAGTGTACCTAAACATTCAAGTTCATTTTTCTAAACTTTCTAATATACTTAAAGGTTTATTTTCTGAGATTTTAATGCTGATGACCTATGCTCTGGATAGGTCATCAGTATCAGATTATTGGGGGTCCGACACCCAGACCCCCGCCGATCAGCTCTTCAAAAAAGGCAGCAGCACTTGCAGTAGTGCCGCAGCCTTCTCTCAGCTTTCCCTAGGCTCTGATTCAAGGGGCCGCAAATAAAAAAAAATGTTGATTGGCGCTCATTTGCATCAGCCTATTACACAGGCCAATGTAAGGTGACTGGGGAGGAATGATCGCTATCACAGTCATTCCTCCTTCATTTACTTATATTGATTATCAGTAGCACATCCCTGATTACACAGAGAGATCTGCGGCACGATCATGGGCGTAGCTATAGGGGGTGCAGAGGTAGCAGTCGCTACCGGGCCCAGGAGCCTGAGGGGGCCCACAGACCCTTGTGCCACATAAGAAGACACACATAGCACTGAGGGAAGGGGGCCCAAGCTCAACTCTTACACCAGGGCCCATGAGCCGTTAGCTACGCCACTGGGCACGATCATACAGGCCAGTTATCATGAATGAGCATCCCTATGAAGACTTGGTCCCAGTAATTGACCTGAATATCTGGGAGTGTCATAAAGGCTTAATTTCCCAGTAAAAATTAATTTTTAACAAGTTCTTGCAGCATGGCCCCTGAAACCGAAGAGTTATACTTACCTGCTCCCTGCGCTGTTTTTACTTGGCAGTGCATGGATATGGTCACATGCACCTCTCCAGCCAATCATTGGCTTCAGCGGTGATGTGGCCACAAGCAGCGTGTCACTGCTGAAGTCAGTCATTGACTGGAGCGGTGTATGTAACCATGGCCCTGCACTGCCAGCTGTAAAGGTGCAGGAACCAGAAGACGGAGGCAGAGGAAGCCAGGGCGGCATGAAGCAGGTAAGTAGGAATCTTCTGTTTCTGCTGCAGGAAATTTTCCAAAGTCATTTTTACAGGAAAAGTGGCGACATTTCCTTCCTGCCTCCTATTCATAAATCAGTGATTTCCTTAACTACAGAGGAGGGCGCTCCCTGGTTATTACCACCTCCTGCCAGTTACAGGCGCCATGCAATAACCAGTAAGCATTTTCCCTTACAAGTGGTTATTGGTTAACACTTTAATAACCAGGCCTGAACATACACTTTTTAAAATAATTTTTGCAACAATTTTTCACTTGACACATAGGGCCTTATAATTTATTTATTTTTTTATTTTATTTGGGAGAAACTGTACAAAACATTTTTGAAAAGTATAGCTCCTTATTCTTTAAATATGCAAATTGACACCAAAATAAATTATTACAATTAGTTACCTATTTTGTTATATAATATGTATAGTTTCACGTGAATGGGGAGATAATGGCAATGGTTTTGGTTGGTGAGAGTGTTTTTCTTATATGTATTTTCTTTTTTATCTTTTTATTATTTTTTTAATAAAAAGACCTCTGGGGGACACTGACACTTTTTGTAAATTTTTCACTCTTTCCTTTTTATTTATTACTTTTATTTGTATTTTAATAATATTTTATTGTATTCTTTTTTCTAACAATGGTTTATTACTTATTATTTATTTAAATATATTTTTGCCATATAATATCTCCCCCAAGAGGTCATAAAAAGACTGTTGGGGACCAATGAACACTGTTGTACTTTGCACTTTTTAATTTTTTTTATTTTGTTTGTATATTTTTAAATTTTTTTATTTTTAATTTTTTAAAATATATTTTTGCTACATAATGTGTCCTCCAAGGGGGCAGTAAACGCTCTTATTTTGCAATTTTTCCTTTTATTTATTTTTTTAATTTTCAGTTTTTTTGCCACACCATATTTTATTTATTTTTTCTTTTATTTGTGATGTATTATATTTTTTTGTTTAAATTTTTTTTAAATAGATTTTTAATATATTTTTTCTACATAATTTGTCCCCAAGAGGTCACTAAAAGATCTTTGGGGACACAGACTTTTTTTTTGCACTATTTCCACTGTAACAGGGGCATCCAAAGGAGCCCCAGTTATAGGGGAAAACAGTCTGCTGGGGGCTTTGAACACAGGCAGAGCTCATCAGGGTCTCCTGGCCCTGCAGCTCTGCTCTCCCCTGCCCCCAAGCTGGGTCCACCCTGCATAGCGCTCACCTGAGGAGAAGGCAGAAGCTCTGATACACTGCTTCTGCCTTATCCTCTGCTCCCCCGCTGTCACTGACGGCTGGGCAACCGTCCTATTCCTGCTACAGTGAGGGAGCAGGAGCTGTAATGATCCATCGTGCAGCGCTGTGGGCAGAAACACCGCTGATCGCACGATCAGCTGTGCTTCTGTCCAGGAGGACAGGGGCCGCAAACCTTGGCTCTGGGTGCCGCATACCGCCCATGGGTTGTGCACCCCTGATCTAAAGGAACAACTTTTAGCAAATGAGGCAGGGGAAAAAATGGCACAAGGGTCATTGAAAGGGGTTTAGGCAGAAACCCTTCTGTCCTGTGTGGGGCCTGGTTTGATCCTTGCTATGGGGCCCTTACTTTTAATCTATTTATTTTATAACTTAACCACCAGAAGAGGCCTCTGAAGTGTAATTCAAAACAACGCATAGAAAATCCGTACACCGCACCCATGTATGCGGTGTACAGATACTGATTTGTATTATATGCTCTGCAGTGAACGCTGCCTGATGAGAGTATATCTCCCTTCTCCAGCCTGTACGCTCTGCCATAGAATATCAGTGCAGCTCTGTTATATGTAGCGGGCAAAGGCGGCTCTTCCATTAGGCCACTTAGGCCGCCACCTAAGGCCTCGTGCTGGTGGGGACCTCACTCTGGCTCCCACCCTACACCGCCGCAAGCAGGAGCGGACTGAGCGGTCATAGGGGCCCGTGGTGGCAGCGGCAGGTCACAGAGAGATGAACGCTTCCATTGTGAAAGCGTTCATCTCCATAGTCATCTGTATCGCCGTCCTCGGGACAACGATACAGATGGCTGTGCTGTGGGGCATGGGAGGGAGAGGCGTCTCCTTTCCCTGTTATTCTGATAGGCTGCCGGCACAAGGCCCGCAGCCTATCAGAGGCTGGTGCCGGCGGCACGATGGCGTCATCGCGCCGCCTGAGCCGTACAGCAAGGGACACAGGCCAGAAGAGGCCTGCATCACATCGCTGCCATGAAGGTAAGTAAAGGTGTTTTTTTTAATATCGGACTATTTGTTACTAGCACATGGGGGGGGGGCACTTGTTACTGGCACATGGGGGGGGGAGAGAAGTACTTGTTACTGGCACATAGGGAGGAAGAGAGGCACTTGTTACTGGCACATGGGGGGGAGGCACTTGTTACTGGCACATGGGGGGGAGAGGTACTTGTTACTGGCACATGGGGGAGAAGAGAGGCACTTGTTACTGGCAAATGGGGGGGAAGAGAGGCACTTGTTACTGGCACATGGGGGGGAGAGGCACTTGTTACTGGCACATGAGGTGGATGAGAGGCACTTGTTACTGGCACATGGGGGGGCTCTGTGTGGTACTAGTATTATCATGGGTATTATCTGTTTCTGCAGCATAGTATTGGGGAGCACAGCGGCACAGTATTGGGGGTAGTAGGACGATTTGTCCAGAAGATGGGAGAATGATGGAAAAGTAGTAAACTAGGATTTTTATATTTGTTGTTAAACTGCAGAGACGGAAAATGGTGACAAAATGGTTTTCTGGTCTGAAGGTCTGAAAGGAGAAGACGAGGACAGAGAACATCTACATCAAAGGAGACGTCACTGGATGTAAGAGGTATGGGGCGCTGTATTTCTGTAGTGATGGGATCAGGGGCATAACAATTTATTTTGCCCGGGGGCCCTGAGGGTTCTCAGCCTGCCCCTGGCAGCAAGTACAATTATTGGCGTCCGCGGCAAAATAGTGGCAAAATTGGTGGCAAAATTAGAAAACAAATAAAATTTATTAGAAACAATATTTTAGGGTATTTCTAACCTAAAAAATTTACTAGAACATTTAGATACACTTTAAAAATGTCCAGCGCTTTTCGCTGTGGTGTATTTTACACCATGCTTGGCCCCATGGACATTAGTTTCCAGTCTCAGGCAACCTCTTAAAAGATTTAGAGGTATGTGTATATGGATATAGGGAGTACTATCTCTCCTTGGGGAGATCGCGGGAGGAGACTTATAGGCCATACATGGTCCTCTGGAATTCTGGGAAGAAATAATCTCTGCCTCTAATGCCACCAGATGTAAGGTAGCTATCCTATAAGTCAATGTTCAACCCTTTAGGACGTGAGACTCGGATATTAAATAAGACAGCATCTCATCTGCAGACAGCTGTTTCAGGGTGATTGCCCCTCTCTCCTTAGGGAGAGTGCCCTAATCGGATTGGAGAGATAGTAACCCCCAAATCCTGACTTAGGTTGGGTTCAGACTTGCGCGTATTTGATACGCGAGTTTCTGTCGCGCGTATTACAGCGCGTTTTTGGAAATAGGAAACGCGCGTCTAACGCACGTTCGTGTGATTGACCACTGTGGCGTCAATCACAATACGTGTGACAAAACACCCCAAAGAAGCTCAAGAACTTTTTTGAGCGTAGGGCGTTTTTCAGCGCGTTAAAACGCGCTGTAAAACGCTCAAGTGAGAACCAGGGCCATAGGGAAGCATTGGTTTTCATGTGTTGAGCGTTTTACAGCGCGTTTGAACGCGCTGTAAAACGCACAAGTCTGAACCCAGCCTAAGGCCTCTCACCCAGTTAAGCCAGTACTCTCTGCTCTGCACTGATGAGGAGCAATCACCCGGAAACACTTGTTTGCAGATGAGGTGCTGGCTTATTTAACCATTTCATGAGCAGGCCTAAAAAAGGCCTGAATGTCCAGGCAATTTTTCGTGATTTCGTGCACGTGGTGGTTTAGTGACCCTAACTTTTTTATTTGTTTGACTACCAAAATAATTGTTGCAATGTTTTTTACTTGACACTTTAGGTTTAATTTGGGGGGAAACCGCTAATTCTCATTTTGTTTTTTAATTATAGCTTTTTATTTCTTAAATATTAAAACCGAAACAAGAACTAAATATTGCAATGGGTTCCCTATTTTGTGACGATCGTTTTGATATATAACCTGTATGGGTTTGAGTCAACTATGGCGACGGTTTTAATTTATTTTTGGCACATAATATGTCCCCCAGGAGGTCATTAAAAGACCTCTGGAGGACACTTTTTTCCCCACTGTTTCCACTGTAACTGGGGTATCCACAGGAGCCACATTATACACAGGCAGAGCAGGTCAGGGTCTCCTTAGACCCTGCAGCTCTGCTCCTGCGCCCAGACACCCGGCAATCACATGACTGCTGGGACAAGACAATGTGCCATTGTATAATGCATTATGTTAGCAGCTCAGGAAACCACAAGCTGAGAAAAACAAGTGCCCAGATGTAAAAAGACACTTGTTATACTAACATAAAAAAGCACCACACGCCCATGATTCAGTGTATAATAAATACCAAAATGTGATATGCTACTGGCTCCACGGGGATGAAAGACAGTCCTTATTACTGTCGGTAAGCTCACTATCCCTTGGCGTTAAGCCCTGTGCATATTTTGTCCACTACCTTCAGCATCAGTCAATCTGAGCTACCGTGACCTGGCGCAGTTGGGTTGTACAGCGCTATAGTGCACCTCTGCGCTTTTGTAAATTATTCACTTAGGATTGATGTGCAGTTTTGAATCCATTGGGTTATTTTGGGGAGGGTTTTCTCTGTTGTTTGTTTGCACAAATGGGTATTATTATTCCTCTGAGGGGACACAAAGGAGACACTTTACAGGGACACTATTAGTATGTACCACACAAAGACGGCACAACCAAAGCGTGTGGGGCATAAAGGGGAATTATTACTATGTGGGGGCACAATTAGGCTACAGTACATGCACACGAGTGAAAAACAGACATGTGATGTACATTTTTTAACGGCCATCACACGTCCATTTTGAGACCAATGGTAGTCTATGGGGTTAGTCCCACGGCAGTTTTTTTTTACAGCTAGTGAATAATGGAGGATAGAACATGTTCTATCTTGTTCGTTTTTCACTGACCAACTGCCCACATACAATTGAATGGGTCCGTTTTTAACATCCGTTTCTCAGAAAGGCATGAGAGGAAAAAAGTTTAAATATGTACAGTTTATCAGTTTTTAACAGACTTTTTTTTCACAGTTGCATACCTCTCAACCGTCCGGGATCTGATGGGACAGTCCCGGGTTTCAGCGGCTGTCCCGCAGTCCCGGTACGGGGGAGGTATGTCCATAGGAAGCAGAGACAGTTGTGTGTAATGATGAAGGAAGAGCCAACCGTCGGCTCCCTGCTCCATCATTCCTCCCCCTGTCTGCGCTCCACACTGCAGGTCTGGGCAGGGGGTGAGGCCGGCCGTGAGCTCCGCGTATCATCATTCTGCTGCTGGAGAATAAGGTGAGTATGAGGAATTTATATATATTCTTTTTTTACTGTGTGTGAAGGGGGGCACTTTACTGGGCATACTACTGTCAGGGGGCTCTTTACTGGGCCTAATGCTGTCAGGGGGCACAACTGGGCATATTACTGTCAGGGGGCACATATCTGGGCATAACTACTGTGAGGGGGGCACATAACTACTATCAATATAGAAACTTCAGCACTCCGGTGAATATCGTGGTATCAAGATGTATTTTTTATTTTTCTTATGCAAGGCAACTCAAAGTGAAAGTGTGACATTTCGGTAAATTCTGACCTTTTTCAAACACAAGTTGCCAGTGGAGAATTAGAAGAAAACATGGAAGATGTGTTGAGATGGTAGACGTGTATCCACACCATGGGTTTTGTTTTGGGCATAACTGGACATAACTACTGTGAGGGGGCACATAACTGGGCATAACCACTGTGAGGGGGCACATATCTGGGCATAACCACTGTGAGGGGGCACATATCTGGGCATAACCACTGTGAGGGGGCACATATCTGGCATAACCACTGTGAGGGGCACATATCTGGCATAACCACTGTGAGGGGGCACATATCTGGGCATAACTACTGTGAGGGGGCACATATCTGCACATAGCTACCCGATACAATTCGCTAATTGGGCATAACCACTGTGAGGGGGCAGATATCTGGGCATATTACTGTGAGGGAGCACATATCTAGCCATAACTACTGTGAGGGGGCACAAATCTGGGCATATTACTGTGAGGGGACACATATCTTGACATAACTACTGTAATGGGGGCACATATCTGGCCATAACTACTGTGAGGGGGCACATATCTGGGCATAACTACTGTGAGGGGGCACATATCTGGGCATATTACTGTGAGGGAGCACATATCTAGCCATAACTACTGTGAGGGGGCACAAATCTGGGCATATTACTGTGAGGGGACACTTATCTTGACATAACTACTGTGAGGGGGCACATATCTGGACATAACTACTGTGAGCGGGCACCTATCTGGCCATAACTACTGTGAGGGGCACATATCTGAGCTTTGTTACTGTGAGGGGGCGCATATCTGGGCAAAGCTACTGTGAGCGGCACATATCTGAGCATCACTACTGTGAGGGGGCGCATATCTGGGCATACCTACTGTGAGGGGGCACATATCTGAGCATCGCTACTGTGAGGAGGCACATATCTGAGCATCGCTACTGTGAGGGGGCACACATGTAAGCAGAACTACTGTGAGTAGGGTTGCGACCTTTCCCAACAAAAAATACTAGCCAAGTTAAGCCACACCCCAAAGGGGTGGGGTGTTAACTCGCTGTCATACTGTGGCTCCCAGTAATATTAATGCTCCCAAGTAATATTAATGCCCCCATTAGTGCTGCACAGAATTAATAATGCCCCCATTAGTACCCCCCAGCATTAATTATGCCCCCATTAGTGCCCCCCAGAATTAATACTGCCCCTAGTAACAGTAATGCCCCATTAATGCCCCCCAGAAGTAATAATGCCCCTGAATAATATGAATTCCCTCATTATCGCCTCCCAGAATTAATACTGCCCCCATTAGTGCCCCCAGTAATATTAATGCCCTCATTAGTGCCCCCCAGTAATAGTAATGTCCCCATTAGTACACCCCAGTAAAAATAATGCCCCCCATTAGTTCCCCCCAGTAATAATAATGCCCCATTAGTGCTCTCCTGTAGGAATAATGTCCCCATTAGTACCCCCCAGTAGAAATAATGCCCCCTATTTGTGCCCCCAGTAAGAATAATGCCCCCATTAGTGCCCTGTAACGGACCATTAGGCACACAACTCCGTTAAGGCGATATTCCCTTTTCCGGATAGACCAGCAGCTACTGCAATCACCAACTTCCCGAACTGCAAACCACACGAATTCACCAACTTCCGAACAAGAGACACACGAACCCTGGAAGCAGCCGAACAGGAAAAGCAATATGAACAGCTTACACTCCTGGCAATCAGCATACAGTCAAATCCCCCCCAATAACGAGACGACACTTCGTTTTGAGGGTCAAGCAGGAACTCTCCTTTCCTGGGGCATACAGCCTCTTTTATTTACACTCCACCAACATAGTACGGCCCACAGGGGTTTGAAATACAACCAATCAATCCGTACAATAAACACAGACACTCCCACACAAAATACAGCGACCAATCAACATACAGCCAGATATATCACAATCCCACATGGCTGGTCCATTGTGGGTGCTGTTTAGGTCACAGCAATGTCCATTGTGAATATTGATTAGGTCACAGGCGATGTCCATTGTGAATGGTGATTAGGTCACAGGTAATGTCCATTGTGAATGTTGATTAGGTCACAGCAATGTCCATTGTGGATGTTGATTAGGTCACATGTCCATTGTGAATGCCAACTGTCATTGGGGCCATAGTCGCAGGGTAAGAGGCTAGCAAGCATGCCTCTCCAATGCCCAGGGATACATGGTAGTTTGTCACATATCTCCCCTTTGGGGGGAAGACTAACCAGGCACCTGACCTCCTGTCGGTCAGTGCCTACGTTAGTCGATCCACCAACCCACAATAGACAAATGCCAGAGTAGCCCACCCACAACAAACAGGTACAAGAGTGACCCACCCACAAGAAGCAGTTACTGCACCCGGATATTCCTCTGGGGTGCTGGGGCAACATGCTGTGGGGACTTGAGGGAGGGCAGAGGCCGACTGCACTCTGCCCAGCTGCCAGCTCTCCTACTGGTATAACCTGCAGGACCTCAGGCTCTGGACAGGGGACAAAGGGAGGGCAGAGGCCGACTGCACTCTGCCCAGCTGCCAGCTCTTCTACTGGTATAACCTGCAGGACCTCAGGCTCTGGACAGGGGACAAAGGGAGGGCAGAGGCCGACTGCACTCTGCCCAGCTGCCAGCTCTTCTACTGGTATAACCTGCAGGACCTCAGGCTCTGGACAGGGGACAAAGGGAGGGCAGAGGCCGACTGCACTCTGCCCAGCTGCCAGCTCTTCTGCTGGGGGCTGGGAACATAGTCCGGCTTAGTAGCCAGGGGAACATGGGCGCCAGTGGGGGTTAACATCGCCTCTGTTAACCCTGGGGCTAAGTTAGGTGTTAGCTGGGGAGGAGAGTTTGTACTTACCCCTCCTCCTGTTGTCCCGGTGCGGGTAGTTGGGGATCTGGACAGGCTGTCCAGCATCCCTGTAGGTCAGGCACAGAGACCACGGTCCTATCTGCGCCGTCTGGGAGATTGGTGTCTCCCCTTGTTAGGAGTAAGCTGCCGCTGGGGAGAGGGGGTGCTGTGTTCCTCTCCCTGAAACACAGGCTGCTGCTGGAGTGGGAGACCGCCTGTCTCCACTCCCGTAACATTGTCCTGCTGCTGGAGAGAGAGACCAACTGTCTCTGCTCCCTGTAGGACACACTGCCGCTGGGGGAAAGGACGACACCTTCGGCCCCCTGGACTTCACACTGCCGCTGGGGGAAGGACGACACCTTCGGCCCTCTGTAACTCACACGGCTGCTGGGGAGGAAGGACGACACCTTCGGCCCTCTGTAACTCACACGGCCGCTGTGGAGGAAGGACGGCACCTTCAGCTCTCCGGAGCGCACTCAGCCGCTGGGGAGGGCGGACGATACCATCTGCCATGAACTGCAGGTACTCTGCTGTTATCCTCCTCACGAACTGCACAGATTTCTCCGGGGGGTTGGGTCCGAAGAAAATCAGCCGTGATCTCAGCTCTCTGTCAAATTCCTCCTGCGTGTAGCTGGGTGCCATGCTTGTTCTCCTGAAGTTCTTTCTTTTGTAGATAGGGGCGCTGTACGGGTACTGGCGTTGCCCTCACTTTGTAATCCAAGGAATGGTGTTGCCCTGTAGATGTCCTTCTGGGCTGTGGAAATGATCCCGCGCTTGCCACCAAATGTAACGGACCATTAGGCACACAACTCCGTTAAGGCGATATTCCCTTTTCCGGATAGACCAGCAGCTACTGCAATCACCAACTTCCCGAACTGCAAACCACACGAATTCACCAACTTCCGAACAAGAGACACACGAACCCTGGAAGCAGCCGAACAGGAAAAGCAATATGAACAGCTTACACTCCTGGCAATCAGCATACAGTCCAATCCCCCCCAATAACGAGACGACACTTCGTTTTGAGGGTCAAGCAGGAACTCTCCTTTCCTGGGGCATACAGCCTCTTTTATTTACACTCCACCAACATAGTACGGCCCACAGGGGTTTGAAATACAACCAATCAATCCGTACAATAAACACAGACACTCCCACACAAAATACAGCGACCAATCAACATACAGCCAGATATATCACAATCCCACATGGCTGGTCCATTGTGGGTGCTGTTTAGGTCACAGCAATGTCCATTGTGAATATTGATTAGGTCACAGGCGATGTCCATTGTGAATGGTGATTAGGTCACAGGTAATGTCCATTGTGAATGTTGATTAGGTCACAGCAATGTCCATTGTGGATGTTGATTAGGTCACATGTCCATTGTGAATGCCAACTGTCATTGGGGCCATAGTCGCAGGGTAAGAGGCTAGCAAGCATGCCTCTCCAATGCCCAGGGATACATGGTAGTTTGTCACATGCCCCAAGTGAAAATAATGTCCCCATTAGTGCGCCCCAGTAAGAATAATGCCCCATTAGTGTCCCCAGTAAGAATAATGGCCCCATTAGTGCTCCCTAGTAAGAATAATGCCCCCATTAGTGCCCCCAGTAAGAATAATGCCCCCATTTGTGCGCCCCAGTAAGAAAAATGCCCCCATTAGTGCCCCCAGTAAGAATAATACCCCCATTAGTGCGCCCCACTAAGAATAATGCCCCCATTAGTGTGCCCCAGTAAGAATAATGCCCCCATTAGTGCACACCAGTAAGAAAAATGCCCCCATTAGTGCGCCCCAGTAAGAATAACGCCCCCATTAGTGTGCCCCAGTAAGAATAATGCCCCCATTAGTGTGCTTCAGTAAGAATAACGCCCTCATTAGTGTGCCTCAGTAAGAATAATGCCCCCATTAGTTTGCCCCAGTAAGAATAATTTCCCCCATTAGTGTGCCTCAGTAAGAATAACACCCCCATTAGTGCACCCCAGTAAGAATAATGCCCCCATTAGTGCCCCCTTCTCTGCTTCTGCAAAAAAAAAAAAAAAGCACTCACCTCCTCCATTTGCTCTCGCTGCGGTAAACGCCCCCTGCTGACTGGATGAGGACAGGACCTGCGCTCCAAAGTGATGACGTCTCCATAGGTCCTGTCCTAAGCATCCAGTCAGCGAGATGAAATGGAGGAGGTGGCATAAAGGGGGAATAATTACTATATGGGGGCATTTAGGTGAGATTAGGTGTTTAGTTATGCTTTGGGCACAGTTAGAGGCGTGGCCTAGTGCAGAAAAAATTTCCCGCCGCACATAGTGTCCCTCTTCCTTCTTTTAAAAAATTGGGAGGTATGCTGTTGCGTGCATGTAGCCGTACTCTGTTAGGCTAGGTTCACATTACATTTTTCCCCAAGTTTAACATATACTGGGGGGGGGGGGGGAAATGGAAAGGTGTAAGGTTAAGGCTACACAGCGTCATTCTGTCGCGCGGCAATTTTTATAATGATAGTCTATGGTGTCGCACTGCGACATGTGGCGATATGACAGTAGCAAAAAATCCATTCAAGCGCGACACCACAATTATTATTATAAAAATTGCAGTGTAGTTGTGACTTATTGTGGCGCGACATATTTCATTATGTTGCCCTAGCGGCTAGCCTAATACACTCTTACATCCTGCAGAGTCCGGTAAAAAAATGTCTATTAAACATATACGTTCTTTTTACAATAAAACTCTATGGTGTCGCAGTCAACTGTACGGCACCCTTTGGAGGCATCCATTTACAGGGATCTCAAGTCTCCCTGATGCCCGCATGTAAAACAATATATCCCGGAAATGGAGAGGCACTGGGGGGCTGATGAGAGGCACTGGGGGGGCTGATGGAGAGGCACTGGGGGGCTGATGAGAGGCACTGGGGGGCTGATGAGAGGCACTGGGGGGCTGATGAGAGGCACTGGGGGGCTGATGAGAGGCACTGGGGGGCTGATGAGAGGCACTGGGGGCTGATGAGAGGCACTGGGGGGCTGATGAGAGGCACTGGGGGGCTGATGAGAGGCACTGGGGGGGCTGATGAGAGGCACTGGGGGGGCTGATGAGAGGCACTGGGGGGCTGATGAGAGGCACTGGGGGGGCTGATGAGAGGCACTGGGGGGCTGATGAGAGGCACTGGGGGGCTGATGAGAGGCACTGGGGGGCTGATGAGAGGCACTGGGGGGGCTGATGAGAGGCACTGGGGGGCTGATGAGAGGCACTGGGGGGCTGATGAGAGGCACTGGGGGGCTGATGAGAGGCACTGGGGGGGCTGATGAGAGGCACTGGGGGCTGATGAGAGGCACTGGGGGGGCTGATGAGAGGCACTGGGGGGCTGATGAGAGGCACTGGGGGGCTGATGAGAGGCACTGGGGGGGCTGATGAGAGGCACTGGGGGGCTGATGAGAGGCACTGGGGGGCTGATGAGAGGCACTGGGGGGCTGATGAGAGGCACTGGGGGGCTGATGAGAGGCACTGGGGGGCTGATGAGAGGCACTGGGGGGCTGATGAGAGGCACTGGGGGGCTGATGAGAGGCACTGGGGGGCTGATGAGAGGCACTGGGGGGCTGATGAGAGGCACTGGGGGGCTGATGAGAGGCACTGGGGGGCTGATGAGAGGCACTGGGGGGCTGATGAGAGGCACTGGGGGGCTGATGAGAGGCACTGGGGGGCTGATGAGAGGCACTGGGGGGCTGATGAGAGGCACTGGGGGGCTGATGAGAGGCACTGGGGGGCTGATGAGAGGCACTGGAGGGGCTGATGAGAGGCACTGGGGGGCTGATGAGAGGCACTGGGGGGGCTGATGAGAGGCACTGGGGGGCTGATGAGAGGCACTGGGGGCTGATGAGAGGCACTGGGGGGGCTGATGAGAGGCACTGGGGGGCTGATGAGAGGCACTGGGGGGCTGATGAGAGGCACTGGGGGGCTGATGAGAGGCACTGGGGGGCTGATGAGAGGCACTGGGGGGCTGATGAGAGGCACTGGGGGGCTGATGAGAGGCACTGGGGGGCTGATGAGAGGCACTGGGGGGCTGATGAGAGGCACTGGGGGGCTGATGAGAGGCACTGGGGGGCTGATGAGAGGCACTGGGGGGCTGATGAGAGGCACTGGGGGGCTGATGAGAGGCACTGGGGGGCTGATGAGAGGCACTGGGGCTGATGAGAGGCACTGGGGGCTGATGAGAGGCACTGGGGGGCTGATGAGAGGCACTGGGGGGCTGATGAGAGGCACTGGGGGGGCTGATGAGAGGCACTGGGGGCTGATGAGAGGCACTGGGGGGGCTGATGAGAGGCACTGGGGGGCTGATGAGAGGCACTGGGGGGCTGATGAGAGGCACTGGGGGGCTGATGAGAGGCACTGGGGGGCTGATGAGAGGCACTGGGGGGCTGATGAGAGGCACTGGGGGGCTGATGAGAGGCACTGGGGGGGCTGATGAGAGGCACTGGGGGGCTGATGAGAGGCACTGGGGGGCTGATGAGAGGCACTGGGGGGGCTGATGAGAGGCACTGGGGGGCTGATGAGAGGCACTGGGGGGGCTGATGAGAGGCACTGGGGGGCTGATGAGAGGCACTGGGGGGCTGATGAGAGGCACTGGGGGGGCTGATGAGAGGCACTGGGGGGCTGATGAGAGGCACTGGGGGGGCTGATGAGAGGCACTGGGGGGCTGATGAGAGGCACTGGGGGGGCTGATGAGAGGCACTGGGGGGCTGATGAGAGGCACTGGGGGGCTGATGAGAGGCACTGGGGGCTGATGAGAGGCACTGGGGGGCTGATGAGAGGCACTGGGGGCTGATGAGAGGCACTGGGGGGCTGATGAGAGGCACTGGGGGAGGGCTGATGAGAGGCACTGGGGGCTGATGAGAGACACTGGGGGGGGGGCTGATGAGAGGCACTGGGGGGGGGGCTGATGAGAGGCACTGGGGGGCTGATAAGAGGCACTGGGGGGCTGAAGAGAGGCACTGAGGGGCTGAAGAGAGGCACTGAGGGGGCTGATGAGAGGCACTGGGGGGGGGGGGCTGATGAGAGGCACTGGGGGGGGGGCTGATGAGAGGCACTGGGGGGCTGATGAGAGGCACTGGGGGGGGGGGCTGATGAGAGGCATCGGGGGGACTGATGAGAGGCACTGGGGGGCTGATGAGAGGCACTGGGGGGCTGATGTAGAGGCACTGGGGGGCTGATGAATGTAATAAAAAGTTTGTGGGGGGAAAAAAAGAAAAAGAAAAAAAAGAAAACCTCCCTGAAATAAGTTTTCGCAGGTTGGGATGTCTGCATTTAACATATACATTTTTTGTATATATTAAATATAAAACGTGATGTGCACCCAGCCTTATGTGAAAAAATGAGACCTGATGAAGAGTTTACACCTCCCAAAATTATATTGTTCATCTGCTTGTTAATAAAGTTATGGCTGTCAAGATCGGGGGGTGAGATGGCCAACTGATATCACGTGATCTAGAGGTGTTGCGTAACCAGAGCGCTAGAGCCGCCCTAGTCACGTGACCTCGAGGGAGGGGCACTTCGCAAAATGGCGTCTCTACTGCAGCTGGAGAGAGTCTTGTACTTGGTTCACGGCGAAAAGGAAATTCGAGCTCCTTTATCCCAGCTGTACTTCTGCCGATACTGCAGCGAGCTGCGCTCTCTAGAATGCGTCTCCCACGAGGTAAATCGCCCTTCAGCAGCCTTCTTTAATCCGGTATCGTTAGGCGCGATGCTAACTGATACCGTCCAATAGATTAGCAGGAAACCGCCCATCCTCGTTTCTGATTGGGTGATAGCGGCTGTCAGTCAGATAGTCCCACCTTACTTGGGGGCTTGGTTTCCTGGTTCGCGCTGTGATTGGTTGTTTGTGTGAAAGTCCTGAGTGCCGATTGGCTGGCTGCCTGTCATCTGCTGTCACACAGGCTAGGATGATGCAGCATCGGTCCCAGGCTTCATTTCTAGGAAAGGCCGTGGTCTCGGGCCTAGTGTAGTAAAAGCTTTCTGTCAGATACAGGAGACCCCTTTCTCCCCCTGACAGGAACCGTATAGCTGCCGTTTTTGGCATCCTGTGTTTGAGAAGCTCAGGCGGACAGTCACATTGCTTGTCATAGCCTTTGGAGCTTAAATCTCCCATAATTCCCTGCTGTCTCCCAGTTTGAATAGAGCTTGCTCTTCTGATTTGTATTTTGGGACAGGTGCTGTGCAGTAATCTGACTTCCCCATCAGTATGCCCACTTGGCCTGAGGTGCCATCATCCCGCCGCCTGTTTCCCCCCTTGAGGCTGGATCTTGCCAGTAAATACCCGCCATTAATATTTATGGGCAGCTTGGTTAGGCACTGTCAGCCCTCCTGACGTCTCTATTCTAGCAAATACTTGTATTCCCGTGAACAGAATACTTTCTTATAATTCTCTCATCCTGTCCCTCTATTATCCCTCCTGGGAAGGTACGAGTAAATAAATCGACAACTGACCGGCTGTGTCTGACAGTATTAATACCAATCGGAGCGTTTCTGAGTATGAAAGAACACACCCCATTGACGATGGAAAAAACCCTTTATTCATTCATACATTTCCAGGAGGAGTAACAGAGGAGCAACAGATTGCAGCATTTTTAAGAAAAGTAGTTCTAGACTTGTTGATTTGAGGGAAACACAAGTATTTAATAAAACGGACATGTCAGGAGAGGTGAGATTCCTGTAAGTGCATTGTTGTACCTTGTATTAAAGGGAACCTGCTAGAAGCTACATGCCCCACGTTCAGCCTCGCTGTGTTTTTACTGGTCCTTAGGATAGGTCATCAGTATCAGATTGGTGGGGGTCCGGCACCCCGCCAGTCAGCTGTTTTGGGCATCCGCTGGCACCAGAAACTATACAGTGGACTGAAAGCTGCATCTACTGTGTAGTCTGCAGCACTGGCATACGGCTGAGCTGCAGTAGCCCAACACAGCCAATACACATTGGACAGAACCTTGGGCCTCCGGCTCCATCCGCTGTATAGCATCCAGGGCCGCCGACTGCCCGAAAAAGCACTGGGTGTTGGATCCCCTATGATCTTATATTGACCTACCTTGAGGATGGGCCATCACTAAGTCCCATCACTAAGTGTTCCTTGACTGAACACTACTGACCCTGAACTCGCAGCATCATCCGGATTTATGGTGCTGTCAGTTCCTGCTACTGTCCGGCATTATGTGAGTATAGTACAGCAGACCTGCGGACAGGCAGGAACTGGCAGCATCGTCCGGATTTATAATGCTGTGAGTTCCTGCTACTGTAGGCATTATGTGGGTATAGTACAGCAGACCTGCGGACAGGCAGGAACTCGCAGCATCATGCGGATTTATAATGCTGTCAGTTCCTGCTACTGTACGGCATTATGTGAGTATAGTACAGCAGACCTGCGGACAGGCAGGAACTCGCAGCATCGTCCAGATTTATAATGCTGTGAGTTCCTGCTACTGTACGGCATTATGTGAGTATAGTACAGCAGACCTGCGGACAGGCAGGAACTCGCAGCATCGTCCAGATTTATAATGCTGTGAGTTCCTGCTACTGTACGGCATTATGTGAGTATAGTACAGCAGACCTGCGGACAGGCAGGAACTCGCAGCATCGTCCAGATTTATAATGCTGTGAGTTCCTGCTACTGTACGGCATTATGTGAGTATAGTACAGCAGACCTGCGGACAGGCAGGAACTCGCAGCATCGTCCGGATTTATAATGCTGTGAGTTCCTGCTACTGTACGGCATTATGCGAGTATAGTACAGCAGACCTGCGGACAGGCAGGAACTCGCAGCATCGTCCGGATTTATAATGCTGTGAGTTCCTGCTACTGTCCGGCATTATGTGAGTATAGTACAGCAGACCTGCGGACAGGCAGGAACTCGCAGCATCGTCCAGATTTATAATGCTGTCAGTTCCTGCTACTGTACGGCATTATGTGAGTATAGTACAGCAGACCTGCGGACAGGCAGGAACTCGCAGCATCGTCCAGATTTATAATGCTGTGAGTTCCTGCTACTGTACGGCATTATGTGAGTATAGTACAGCAGACCTGCGGACAGGCAGGAACTCGCAGCATCGTCCAGATTTATAATGCTGTGAGTTCCTGATCCTGTACGGCATTATGTGAGTATAGTACAGCAGACCTGCGGACAGGCAGGAACTCGCGGCTCCATAAATCATGATGATGCTATGAGTTTGGGTCAGGTAATGCCGTAGCCAGGCTGTAACACGGATGGATGATATGTCTGGCGTACATGCGTGTGAGTCCAGCTTTAGAGAACTTTTTGGAAATTTGCATGTTCTTCTCACTTGACTATCCAGGACAGCCTGTCAGGTGACACCTCTTGACCAATCGGCACCTGCTTCTTTTAAACCCCACCTACTCCAAATTGAGGGACACAAGAGGTGGTTAGTGGGCACTGGTAAGGGAATCGGCCATGTCTGAGGGGCGCTTCCTTGCTGACACATGAATTGCCTCTTCACTGTAACAGATCTTTCATATTTTTCTCATTCTGTCCTTCAGGTCGACTCTCACTATTGTCCCAGCTGCTTAGAGAACATGCCGTCGGCCGAGGCCAAGCTGAAGAAGAACAGGTTTGATATTCCGTTTTACCTTCTTTGTTCCCGTCACTTTCCTTCTTCACATCTACTTTACCTTCTGATGTAACGTCTTGGTATAATTGGGGTAGGGCGTAGTCCACACACCTAGGCTTCTAGGTAGCAGTGTGTATTTCATTCTTGGCCGTTTATTTGAAGTTAATATATTACTTTCATGTAGAGGTATGATCCTGAGGCTGCACTACTGAGACATTCTGAAGATGTATCCCCTTCTTATTTCCGTCAGGTGCCGTGTTCTCATGGAGACCTTGTCTGGATTCAAATACACCGATATCGGCACCATTCGTGCTTTGAATTATGTGAACCAGACCAGGTCTTCATGCTAACACAACTGTAGGTGGAAATGTCATCAAAACCTCCCTTGGGGCCATAGGCCTACAAGTTCAAGTGATCATAGCCCGGCACGGAAGACACTAACATAGAAAGTGATGTGATATCGCTAGGCTATGCCATACGTTTCTGATCGTTGTGGGTCTGATTTCCAGGACCCCCTGCGATGTCCACTCGCTCCACTCGCCTCTATGAGACTGCCGGAGTACAAACGCTTGGCAATTTCCATAGAGCTGTATGAAGTGTCGGCCTGCACGCGTGACCACTGCGCCATTCAAACGGGGCAGCATAGACCTTTATTCTTCTGATTGGCAGGACCCCAGTGGTTGGACCCCTGCCAATCAGACGATTAATCCCTCCTTTTTCCGATATTAATGGCCTTTCCTCGGGGTAAGTCATCAATATCAGATCACTGGGGGTCCGATACCAGGCAGCTGTTTCCGGGCAGCCACTGATGCCATAAACTATGCAGGAGGACAGAAAGCTCCGTCCGTGGTGTAGTTGGCGGGGATGGTGTACTGTAGCTAATGAGAGCTGAGCTCCAGAACCCTGACAAGGCCATACATGGTGGGCAGACCCTTCTGCTTTCTTCTCTGCCCGCTGTGCAGTTTCCAGTGCCAATGCCTGACCTCCACCAATCAGTCTGTCCTAGGGTAGGTCATCAAAGTCCTGGAAAACGCCTTTAATTTCTGAAATGTTTCCATTCACTGACAGCATTCAGAGATCTTGAAAATAGTGCGGATTTGAAAACAAGAATATTTTTGAAAGTTTCAATTCTTAAGAACACTTTGGCCAAATGGACATCATGTAGTATTTGCGGTGCTGCAGGAATCTTCTGTAGATCCCGGGGTATCCAGGAGCCCATCTCAATACTGTGGTGTTACCTTGATCAGTTGGTCTCCTTAGGCCTCTTTCACACGAGCGTGGCGGATAAGGTCCAGATGCGTTCAGTGAAACTCGCACCATTTTGCAAGCAAGTTCAGTCAGTTTTGTCTGCGATTGCGTTCAGTTTTTTCTACGCGGGTGTAATGCGTTTTGATGCGTTTGATAAAAAACTGAAGGTTTACAAACAACATATCCTAGCAACCATCAGTGAAAAACACATTGCACCCGCACTTGCTTGCAGATGCAATGCATGTTTACTGAAGCCCCATTCACTTCTATGGGGCCAGGGCTGCATCAAAAACGCAGAATATAGAACATGCTGCGTTTTTGTGCAACGCAGAACTGATGCGTGAAAAAAAACGCTCATTTACACAGACCCATTGAAGTGAATGGGTCAGGATTCAGTGCGGGTGCTACGCGTTCACATCACGCATTGCACCCTCGCGGAAAACTCGCTCATGTGAAAGGGGCGTTAGGCTGCACACTACTTTAAGGGTATCGTGCCTTTTGGTCGTTTTCCCATCAGCCTGAAAAAAAGCATGTTGTGCACGTGGCAAAAAAGCCATGAAAAACACTTGAAAGTCGTGCAGTTCTTACAAGGGTTTACAAAGACAGTCCCTGAAACTTACTGGTAGCAGTATAGACTGAGCGCCGATGTTCTCTCTCTGCGCAGGTGTGCCAACTGCTTTGACTGCCCATGCTGTATGCACACTCTGTCCACCCGGGCGACAAGCATCCCAGCTCCACTTCCTGATGACCCGGCCAAAACAACCATGAAGAAAGCCTATTATCTCGCTTGTGGCTTCTGCCGTTGGACCTCCAGAGATGTTGGGATGGCAGACAAGTCAGTGGGTGAGTGCGGAAAATGTTATTGCGTCATATTAAAGGTGGGCTGTTATTACCGTGCTCTTAAAGGGGTTTCCTGTGCCTAGAGCACAGTGTCCCTTCATCACAGTACCCCTGACACGCTGCCGTGCCTGGTATTGCATCCTTTCCCGCATCTGTGCGGCCGCACCTCAAAAGGCAGGACATGTCCTATACTCAAAGGGAATCTGTCGCCTCCGAAACACCCCCACGCTAGAGTAAGGGGTGTATAGTGTAAGTGACGCCCGGTCCGGTTATGTCACTTTTATCTTCATACTCTCTTGTATTTATACTCCCAACAAACCAGCAGTCCTGACTCCTTGAGTAATCCGTGTTATGGGAATGAGCTCAATGCATATTACTGCCGCTTTGTTGGAGAACCGAGTCGGAACCCAAGTGAGTATGACGATAAAAATTCCCTTTAACTGCAACATGTGGGCCATGGAGCCATTGAAGTCAACGGGTTGTGTAAGTGCACCTTTAAAAGGGGATTCCCATTAAGACAAGGTATCCCCTTTCCACAGGTGTCCCCGTCACCTATGAGAATGGATGGCCTTGCGCCCCATTTGAATGAAGCAGCAGATATGTATGGGTATTAGTTGCTCCAGTGGAGCGGAGAGGACCAAGCGCAAGAGCCGGGATATCTCCGGCAGGCGCCATAGAGCTGAATGGCGAGGCAGCACACATGCGTGACCACCGCTTCCTTCAAACTGGGAAGCATGAGCCCCCATTCTCATGATCAGTCAAATTCCTTTCAATCAGACACCTATACCCTAATCTGTGGATAGGGATATGTTGTCTTAATGGGACAACCCCTTTAGGTCCTGTGCCTGTTCCTTCCAGGAAATCTTTCTTGATTGTTTCCATTAGGCTAGTAACAGACAAGCGAGTTCAGTGTGAGAAACGTGCTGCATGTGTAAGCCCGATTTCCCCTTCTGACCCGATCGCACAGCATCACAATGATTTATAATGTGCGCTGGATCCACTGAATTGGAATTCCGTAGGTAGAGGTCTAGCAGGGACACACAGCATTATAAATCATTGAGGAGAAACTTTCTGCGTGTGGCATATTAAACTCGCTCGTCTACTAGCCTAAGTCTTCTATTCCTTTCTCCTGCTTTGTGGCCCTGGTGGGAGAGAGACCCTTTTCCAATTATTGTGTCACTTTTTGCTATAGCAAACGTAGCAAGGTTTTCTGCAAGTTCCTAAAACCGTCTAGTAGAATTCCTGCAGATAACACAGGGGTTAATCTGCTGATTTCTTTCATTTTGGACGGGGAATGGCTGAGAGCGCGGAGCTGAAAGGGGGAGCGCTTCTGTCTTTCTTATACTTTGATTGCTCTGTATGTAGCTAGCATTGGATTATACTGGGATAAAATACAATTTGTGGATTTTAAGTTGATCATGTTGATCTTACAGGGGTTATCTGCCTTTTTAGATATTAAGGACTTGACCTGATAGGTCATCAATATCGGATCCCCTGGCATCCCCCTTGATCAACTGTTTGCAGCATGGAACCAAGTATGCAGGCACAGCGCTACACAATTGTTGGAGCATGCTGTGCCTGGCTCAGTCCACTGCCTTCTGGACACCTCAGCATAGGTCATCAATATCAGATCGATGGGGGTCCAACACCCGGCACCCCCGCCGATCAGCTGTTTGAAGAGAAGGCGTGCGTCGTGCCAGCGCTGCCTCCTCTTCATTGTTTACCTTTTAGCTGTCACATCTGCAGCGGTGAGCAGGTGTAATTACACCCAAGCCGTTCCATTCATTTCAATGGGACGGCTCTGTAGTATACACTTGTATAGGAGCGATCCGTCCTACTGAAATGAATGGGACGGCTTGGTTGTAATTGCACCTGCTCAGCGCTGCAGATGCGACGGCAAGCAGGTAAACAATCAAGAGGAGGCAGCGCTGGCACGACGCACGCCTTCTCTTCAAACAGCTGATTGGCGGGGTGCCAGGTGTCGGACCCCTGCCGATCTGATATTGATGACCTATCCTGAGGATAGGTTATCAATAAATATAACTTGGAAAACCCATTTAATGATCCGTGAAACATGAATGCAACACGGATGGCATCCGTGGTTTTCACGGACCCATAGACTCTAATGGACGTGATGGATCCGTCAACACGGACAAAATAGAGCATGCATCTGTGCTATAAACACTGAACCACGGACCGTGTTAAAACGCTGTCTGAATACACACATTAAAAGGAGTGGGGACCTGTGCTGTCCGTGGAGAAACACGTACAGCATACATCCGTGAAACACTGCCGTGTGACTGAGGCTTTATTCTGAGGCCTCCTGCTGCTCCACACACAAAGGTTGCCAAGTAGACAGAGAACAGAATTCCATCAGTATATCAGATGTCTTTACCAAACCAAAGCCAAATTCCAAATAGAATATCACATGCTTTTGTCTGGCGTTCTCTCCCGTTATCACTTCCTTTCTTACCCTTTAGTAAGAGCTGTTTGCTTCTATTTTGCAGCCAGCGGTGGTTGGCAGGAGCCTGAGAATCCACACACCCAGAGGGTAAGTAAAGGCACTGGCCCAGAGCAAATGCTCCAGTACCCCTGGAAGCCGCGTACATTTGACAGTGTGTTCTTTACTCTGTACGGGGCTGCAAAGTATTGAAAAAAGCCAAACTTATGGAGAACTGAGCTCACCAAACTAAAGCAGCTTTTTTACCAGTCCTCTGCCATAAAACAGCAAAATCTGCCAAGTGCATACCGATAAAGCATTATAGCTTAGCTTCTAAAGCGTAAAGGTGGCCAGACACACTTCTGCTGTCATCTCAAGCGTGTGGCGCTCCAGCTTTTGCAAAACTACAATTTCCGATCATGATGGGAGTTGTAGTTTTGCAACAGCTAAAGAGCCACAGGTTGGGAAACATTGCATGAGATGAATATTGGTGTAACCCACTGATTTCAGTGGGGCCACAGACTGTCTAATGCAGGCATGTCCAAACTACGGCCCTCCAGCGGTTTCAAAACTACAACTCCCAGCATGCCATAATAGCTGTAGGCATGCTGGGAGTTGTAGTTTGGCAACAGCTGGAGGGCCACAGTTTGGACATGCCTGGTCTAATGTGTATGGGGGTGTCCTAGCTCTCCCTCGACAGCAGATTTCAGGGGAAATGAGAAATGGGGATATTGAATTGTAACATGTCTGAACCTAGGATGCATCAGGGCTTTGCATGAGCTATCTAATGTGTGTAGCCAGCCTAAGGGGTTGTGCAGGATCGCTCTTCTGCCTGGGTTGACATTGGCTGTGGAGAGATGCTACTGCACACAGAGAGTTGCCAAGCCAGTATCATGCACGTGCCCCATTGAGTAGAAAGATGAAAGAGCATTTGCTCGTTCATTGGTTAATTGGCAGCACCTTTACACTATCGGGTAATCTCTAACGAGCATTCGCATGGCCGCTCATTAGCGATAATCTGCCTGATCATCGGGCAGTATAATGTGCCCTTAAGGCCTCTTTCACACGAACGATACGAATTGTCTCCGGTGGGTTCAGTGAAACTCGCACCATTTTGCAAGCCAGTTCAGTCAGTTTTGTCTACAATTGGGTTCAGTTGTTCATTTTTTTCCGTGCGGGTGCAATGCGTTTTGATGCGTTTTTCACGTGCATGATAAAAAACTGAAGGTTTACAAACAACATCTCAGCATTCTTCAGTGGCATTGCATCCAGACTTGCTTCCGGATTACAATGCGTTTTTCACTGAAGCCCCATTCACTTCTATGGTGCCAGGGCTGCGTGGAGAACGCAGAATATAGAACATGCTGCGTTTTTCACACAACGGAGAAGTGATGCGTGAAAAAAAAACTGCTCATGTACACAGACCCATTGAAATAAATGGGTCAGGATTTAGTGCGGGTGCTATGCGATCACATCACGCATTGCTCTTGTGCGGAAAACTCGCTCGTGTGAAAGCGGCCTAATACTTTTGTCTAGAAAGGCTACTTCACATTCCCTTCTGGAGTGAGAGTGCGGCTTTTTTTTTTAACTGGAGTGAGTGGTATAAAAATGCTAAAAGTTGCCAACACTTTGAGCAAGTAAGTACAAAAAGTGGCAAAAGCCAGAATGCTGGAGTGAAGGCATGATAAATCAGGGCCACAGTGCATGCTGAAGTAGCATGAAATTGAAGCCGATGGATTTAATAAAACCAGTACATCCAGAGCCTGACACAGGTGCCCAATTCTGGTATCTACTGTATCTGTTAGATGTTATTCACTGACAGCAATTAGATGTACTGATATCCATCGAGATCATGTGGTATTACATGGCACTCATGTAAACGAATGGGTCTGGTCAGGAACACATGACAACCAAGAGTTTTCAGTAAATGGTTCCAAATAGCATTGTATGATATAATATCTGCGCTTTCTTTCTCAAGATTAACAAACTGTTGGAGTATTACCAGCAACTGGCACAAAAAGAGAAGATTGAACGTGACCGCAAGAAGCTGGTGCGGCGTAGGAACTACATGCCTTTAGCTTTTTCTGTAAGTACTAAATGACTGAACTAATATGCAAGCCACTTGTTTCACCATTTTGTTTGGCCACAGATACAAATCCATGCTTAAAAAGTAGCAAAGACAAAACGGTGAACAATCTGAGGTTAGCTCTTTGTTTTTTTTATACCCCTTTCTAGACTTGAAAATAGACCTGCACTAGTCCTTGTGTGTGTCTGCTCTTAAGTGTTAAAGGGGTTGTCTCATGCTCTAGTCCTGGTGGACTCTGCGCCTTCATTACGTACTTGATGGCAGATTTACCGGTGCTAGTATCGTATTGCTAATGGGTATAACCAGCTGGGCCCGTGTTGTTATACTAAATGGGACGATTGATTTTCCTCGCTTTAGGGAACCACTGAGATGAAGCTTGAGACTCTGGATTTCAGAGAGGGAGCACCTCCATAGACCCGAGCGAGACTGCAGCAATTATCATAAATAAAAAAAGTTGTTGTGATCCTTGGAGAATTGCCATTATCTGTAATTACAGCTTAGCAGGATTAGCCGTCTGATGTACTTTGAAGTGCACCTCTTGTCTGAGTAGAGGTGCAGACAGCTGCCATGTTCCCATGCTTTAAAGCCCTTTTACATGGTGAAAATGATACAAACCATTAGAAAACGGGGTGTGGTGTTTAACAAGCAGGATATGCTCAACCCATATGCAGTTGTGCATGTATCTAGTGGAGCACATCCTGCACTTGTAGTCCGTTGCTAGGGGCAATCAACAGCAAAAAATGCATACAATGGAAGATGCCAGAAACGGACTACAAGTACCGCAATAACCATCCTACATACGATAGCGATAATGTGGATGCGGAGAACAATCAAAAACATAACCATAGCAAAGGCGGCTGCACTCTGCGGCAATACTAAACCCTCACACTGATGTTAAAATTGAGAGGTTAGTTCGACATATCCTACTAGGAGGACATGTCCTAAGCTCGGACACCACGGCAAGGTCTCTCAGAGAGACCTTGGCGTGGTGTCCAAGCTTAAGACATTTCCTCCTAGTAAAATTGAGAGGTTAGTTCGACACATCCTAACATCAGTGTGAGGGTTTAGTATTGCCGCAGAGTGCACCTGCCTTTGCTATGGTTATGGTGAAGGTGACCAAACTTTCATATGAAATCATTGGCCCGTGCAAGCACTTATTAGTTGTTAATCACATGATGTATGGGGGCTTTTTTAATAATCAGTCGGCTCACATAAAAGGCTTTTTAACCCGTTAACACATAATGCCGTACCAGCTGCAAAGACTGGGAATGGCGATCGTGCCGAACCCCGTTATTTAACCGCTCAGGTGCCGCCATCAACACCAATCGCGGCATCTGTGAGGTAAGGCAGAGGGATGCGGCTACCACTACCGTCCAATTGGAGCCCCCGCATTGAATTTGCACGGCCCTAATCGGTTACCTTGACAACCTGGGCGCTGCTGAAGGTTCTCAGGCCTGTCACGGTAAGCCTCCTGCTACGTTGTGCATGGGGAGCGTGTCAAAATGTCATTCACCCTAATAGATCTCTGTTAGGGTGAATAGGACAAGGGATCAAAAGATCCCAGGTTCAAATAGTTATTAAGTAAAAAGGTGAAAATACCTCGCCCCCCCCCCCCCAAAAAAAAAAAGTAATAAAAGTTTAAATCGTCCCCTTTTTCCAATTTTACGTATAAAAATATATAAACAATAAAAAATAAACACATTGGGAATTGCTGCATCAGAAAATGTCTGAACTATTAAAATATTTAAAACCTTTTCCTGTGGTAAACGCCATAACAGGGGGGAAAAAAATGAAACGCACACGACTCACGATTTTATTAGTCTCGTTGTCCGTCCCCCCAAAAAAAATTGGAATAACAGTGATCAAAGAGTCGTACGTGCCACAAAATTGGTACTACAGCCGTTCTGCAAAAACAAGCCCTCATACACCTCTGTTGACCGAAATCTAAAAAAATTATGGCTGTCAGAAAAGGACAAAGAAAATGTTGATTTTTTTTTTTTTCCCCCTCAATAATAAAACAAAATAAAAACAATTGAAGTTGTGATATTTTGCGCACAGTGAACGCAGTGATGTAAAACCTTGGTGGTTGTTGCGTTTTTTTTTAATTAAAATTTTACCCCACAAACAATTGTTTTTCCGGTTTTTCAATACAAGACATGGTAAATTAAATGGCGCCATTAAAAAGTGCATCTTGTCCCGCAAAATAATAAGCTCTCATATGGCCAATCTGTAAAGGGTTAGGTGAGCTAACAGTGCTTGTGGGCTGAAAGCAGCCAGTGTGAAAGGACTGTTTCACTGCAGCTCTGCTTGTTCGGGTGCTTGGTACACCATGGAATCCCTTTAACCGCCTGCCGACCGCCTAACGCAGGGCTGCATCCAGGCGGCAGGCTTGTTCCCCCTTGACACGGCGGCGCGTCATCTCGCGAGAGGCGAGATTTGCTGTGAACGCGCGCGCGTTCACAGCAGATCGCGGCTCGGCAGTTATACTGCAGCCTGCCCCGTCACTTATTAACCCCTTGTTAACCCCTGATCACCCCCCTGTCACTGATCACCCCCCTGTAAGGCTCCATTCACATGTCCATATGTGTTTTGCGGATCCGCAAAACACGGACACCGGCAATGTGCTTTCCGCATTTTGCAGATCTGCACATTGCCAGAACTATATAGAAAATGCCTTTTCTTGTCCGCAATTGCGGACAAGAATAGGACATGTTCTATATTTTTGCCAAACAGAAGTGCGGATCCGCAATTCCGGATCCAAGCCGGACAAAGTCTGTCCCCATAGAAATGAATGGGTCCGCAATTCCGTTCCGCAAACAGAATTTCGGACGTGTGAATGGGGCATAAGGGTCCCTTATCACCGCCAGTTAGTTAGCTACTTGTTAGGTAGTTAGCGCCCACCGCACCGCAGTCACTGATTTTGGCAGAGATTTTTTCATCCACATTGATCGATGCGAATGAAAAAATCTGTGCCGTTCATTTATTTTTATTTTTTTCAGCCCAGAGGCCGAACGGAGAAAAAAAATCTCATTACCCGTATGCTCAATATACGGAGAATCGCAGAAACTCCTAATGCTGGCCATACGTGTAATGATTGCGGAGACCCTCAAATGCCAGGGCAGTACAAACGCCCCACAAATGACCCCATTTTGGAAAGAAGACACCCCAAGGTATTCGCTGCGGGGCATATTGAGTCCATGAAAAATTGAACTTTTTGTCACAAGTTAGTGGAATATGAGACTTTGTGAGAAAAAACAATAAAAAATAAATTTCCGCTAACTTGTGCCAAAAAAACCCACAAATTTTATGTAAACTCGCCATGCCCCTCACAAAATACCTTGGGGTGTCTTCTTTCCAAAATGGGGTGACATGTGGGGTATTTATACTGCCCTGGCATTTTAGGGGCCCTAAAGCGTGAGAAGAAAAATGCGTAAAAATGCCCTCCTAAAAGGTACTCGTTGGAATTTGGGCCCCTTTGCGCATCTTGGCTGCAAAAAAGTGTCACACATGTGGCATCGCCGTACTCAGGAGAAGTAGGGCAATGTGTTTTGGGGTGTATTTTTACATATACCCATGCTGGGTGAGAGAAATATCTCTGTAAATTGACAACTTTGAATAAAAAAATTTAAAAAGTTGTCGTTTACAGCGATATTTCTCACACCCAGCATGGGTATATGTAAAAATACACCCCAAAACACATTGCCCTACTTCTCCTGAGTACGGCGATACCACATGAGTGACACTTTTTTGCAGCCAAGATGCGCAAAGGGGCCCAAATTCCAATGAATACCTTTAGGATTTCACAGGACATTTTTACGCATCTGGATTCTCACGCTTTAGGACCCCTAAAATGCCAGGGCAGTATAAATACCCCACATGTGACCCCATTGTGGAAAGAAGACACCCCAAGGTATTCCGTGAGGGGCATGGCGAGTTCACCGAAAAAAAAAATTTGGCACAAGTTAGCGGAAATTGATTTTTTTTTTTTTTTTTTTACAGTCTCATATTCCACTAACTTGTGACAAAAAATAAAATTTTGCATGAACTCACCATACCCCTCACAGAATACCTTGGGGTGTTTTCTTTCTAAAATGGGGTCACATGTGGGGTATTTATACTGCCCTGGTATTTTAGGGGTCTCTAAAGCGTGAGAAGAAGTCTGGAATCCAAATGCGTAAAAATGCCCTGTGAAATCCTAAAGGTACTCATTGGAATTTGGGCCTCTTTGCGCATCTTGGCTGCAAAAAAGTGTCACTCATGTGGTATCGCCGTACTCAGGAGAAGTAGGGCAATGTGTTTTGGGGTGTATTTTTACATATACCCATGCTGGGTGAGAGAAATATCGCTGTAAACGACAACTTTTTTAAAAAAATTTATACAAAGTTGTCCGTTTACAGAGCTATTTCTCTCACCCAACATGGGTATATGTAAAAAATACACCCCAAAACACATTGCCCTACTTCTCCTGAGTACGGCGATACCACATGAGTGACACTTTTTTGCAGCCTGGGTGCGCAAAGGGGCCCAAATTCCAACGAGTACCTTTAGGTTTTACACGGCTGCTCACAATTTAGCCCCACCCAAAATGCCAGAACAGTAAACACACCCCACAAATGACCCCATTTCGGAAAGTAGACACCCCAAGGTATTCACTGAGGGGCATAGTGAGTCTGTGGGAGATTTTTTATTTTTTTTGCCAGAAGTTAGCAGAAATGGAAACTTTTATTATTTTTTTTTTCCCTTAAAGTGTCATTTTCTGCTAACTTGTGAAAAAAAAATGAAATGATACATGAACTCACCATGGCCCTCTGCGAATACTTTGGGGTGTCTTCTTTCTAAAATGGTGTCATTTGGGGGGTATTTATACTATCCTGGCATTCTAGCACCTGAAGAAACATGACAGGTGCTCAGAAAGTCAGAGCTGCTTCAAAATGGCGAAATTCACTTTTTTGCACCATAGTTTGCAAACGCTATAATTTTTACCCAAACCAATAAAAATACACTTATTGGATTTTTTTTTTTTATCAAAGACATGTAGAACAATAAATTTAGAGAAAAATTTATATAGAAATTTAGTTTTTTTTTTTTAAATTTTACAACAGAAAGTGAAAAATGTCATTTTTTTTTGCAAAAAGTTTGGTTATTTTTGATTAATATCAAAAAAAGTAAAAATGTCAGCAGCAATGAAATACCACCAAATGAAAGCTCTATTAGTGAGAAGAAAAGGAGGTAAAATTCATTTGGGTGGTAAGTTGTATGACGGAGCAATAAACGGTGAAAGTAGTGTAGTGCAGAATTGTAAAAAGTGGCCTGGTCATTAAGGGTGGGCCGAGGTGGTTAAAGCAAGCCTGCCCACCAGGTAATTTATGTGTGTACTGAAGAAGACTATTACTTGCTCTCTAATGTTTGTTGCTCTCTTGTTTTTTACTTTCTTGAATTGCTTTCTATGTTGGGAATATGATTCAGCAACACACTATTCATGTGGCGGTAAGTTCCAGGCCTTCCCGCCTCTGACTGTTCATGTGCACTCACAATCCATAGATTCCAGCAGCATTAAGCAAATGGCATGTTATCGCTGCTAATCACCATTACATTTTTCATAGCTTTTTTCATATGGTATTATCTGTTTTCCGTTTTTGCATCCCTAGCATAATTTATTGCGTTTTTGCAGGACAAATATGGGCGTGGTACAAGGCTTCAGCGTCAAAGACCCGGAGTTCCTATTACACCCCTAGCTGGACTGACGTAAGTAAATTAGGCATCGATTAGGAACATTAGTGTGAACGCTCCTTTCCGATAATCTGCCTGTGTAAAGACGCAGCAGATCACCTGATGAGTGAGTGACTCCTGAATCATCGTTTCTGGGCAGCAGATCGTCCCGTATAAACAGCGATCTTCTACCCAGATACAATGAATCTGTATAGGGCTGAGCAATGGTAGAAGCCATCGCTCGTCCCCGTACAGTGGAGGGGATCGCAGTATGTAAATGCAGCTCTTTCCTCAACTGCCTGCTCGTCAGTGACCAGGGAGGAATATTTTTCTTCCCAATAATTGCCTGCTCAGTTGGCGTACGTAAATGTGGTGAACGTATTGGGTTTCCCAGGGTTAAACGTTATCGCTGGGAGAAGTGTCAGTCGGTCTCCATTGTGTCTCTTGACGTTGGCTGAGAAGGAAGGTTTAAAGCAGGGATGGCTAACTACAACTCCCAGCATGCCCAGACTGACTACAGCTATCAGCCTACAGCAGGGCATGGTGGGAGTTGTAGTTTTACAACAGCTGGAAAGCCGCAGGTTGGCCATCCCTGGTCTAAAGCATGACGTCCATCTCCTCTCTTGTCCATGTACCCCAAATGCTCTTGTGGAAATAGGTTATCTAAAGCATGCAACACCAGCTTATCAGAAATGTTTTTGGAGACCAGTGGTTAAGGAGATTATGTGAAAGTACAGGCTGTCTGGTGACGTGACCCCTGCATAGCTGCATTGTCTTTTGAGTCTCAGGCAGTCTGTCTCTGCTCCTCAGTGGCTCTCTGCTGCTCTGCCTTTCCCCTGTGCTTTGCACTGCCAATCTGCTTGTTCATATTGGCTGCTTTGTATAAGCACAAGTTCACCAGGATAGAATAAGTGAAAAGTACAAGTACAAGCTGCTGAAATACCAGTGGGAAACCCTCAGGGTATGCGACATACACAGAGATATTCAGCGGACTAGAAGGCCTGTGGGTTTATGATGATTAGAATTTTGTTCTTGGGTTCAGCACAGAAAACTGTAAGTTATTTTATGCCATTCTGCACTGCAGCCCTTCTTCTGCATCTTGGTAGTGACCACAGTAGGAAGGAAATATTTGCTTCCATAACCCTATATCTGTCCTTTATCCTTCTTGCTTGGACTAGTGCTGACCTAGAATGTCTTCCGTTTCCAGACTTAAAGAAGGAGAGGATCAGAGAGAGATAAAGATTGAGCCTGCGCAGGCATTAGAGGAAGTGGAACCTTTACCCGAGGACTATTATACTCGCCCTATCAATCTAACAGAAGGTAATGAGACCACTATACATTTCTTATGTTACTAGTTTAACAAAGCCTTAGTCCTCATGCACATGACTGTATTGTGCTTTGCCGACTGCGGATCCACAAAATACAGGTACCAGCCGTGTGCATGCTGCATTTTTTACAGTCCCAGTAGTAGAAGTAGCTATTTTTATCTTCAAAACGAACAAGAATAGGACATGTTCTATAATTTGTGGGACAGACACGGATGCAGGTAGCACATGGACGACATCCTGGTGCTATCCACGTTTGTGGTCCCATCAAAATGAGTGGGGCTGCGTGTGATCCTCAAAAAATGCAGATTTGATGTGGATCAGAACTATGGTCGTGTTTGCATGAGGCTTTCAGTTTTTTTTGCCCTTCTCACATTTGAAATATTTACTCTCCTCATTCATAGTCACCACTCTGGACCAGCGCCTGCTGCAGGCGGACTTTCAGCCTATATGTGCCTCCCAGCTTCACCCTCGCCACAAGCATCTCTTAATCAAGCGCTCTCTGCGATGCCGCGTATGTCTAATATTATCGTAATGTCTACACTTTTACACACTTATGTGACTTTTTTTTTTTTAATAGCCTTTTTTTTTTTCCGCCTTTTTCCAGAAATGTGAACATAACCTGAGCAAGCCTGAGTTCAACCCAACGTCTATAAAGTTCAAGATCCAGCTGGTGGCACTGTGAGTTTCTTGTGTCATCTCTTTACTCCTGAAATAACTTGGTGCAGGAGATGAAAAGTCACTTGTCTTTTTTTGAAAAAAAAAAAACTAAAAGTAAAACTGCTTGCACAATATGGTTCCTCCAGATTGTCCACACCTCTCCTCCCATATTAGGACTCCACAGACTCGTCTCACTTCTTCTTGGGCTACTTTCCCACTAGTGTTTTTACTGGATCCGGCAGGGTTCAGAAAAAAACTCTTCCGTTACTGATAATTAGAGTTGAGCGAACTTGTGTTTTAAGTTCGGCGTCCAAAGTTCAGGTTGGGGTTATCCAAGCATCCCGTTATGGATTCTGCTACCACGGACGATAAGGGCATTTGGAACACGGGGTGACGTCACCGTCATATGATCAGTGCAGGGGGCGTGGCTCAGTACTGGATTGGATAAGAGGTCGTAGGCTACCACCTCTTATCTAATCCAGTACTGAGCCACGCCCCCTGCACTGATCACATGACGGTGACGTCACCCCAGGTCCTCCGTGTTGTCCAAGGTTCGGGTTCATTGAAGAATCCCCTTATGGATTCCAAATGCCGTTATGGTCCGTGGTAGCGGAATCCATAACGGGATGCTTGGATAACCCAAACCCGAACTTTGGATGCCGAACTTAAAACAGAAGTTCGCTCAACTCTACTGATAATACAACCGTCTGCATCCGTTATGAACGGATCCGGTTGTATTATCTTTAACATTGCCAAGACTGATCCATCATGAACTCCATTGAAAGTCGATGGGGGACGGATCCGTTTTCTATTGTGTCAGAGAAAACTGATCCGTTCCTATTGACTTGCAATGTGGGTCATGACGGATCTGTCTTGCTCCGCATCCCAGGACTGAAAGCAAACCGCAGCATGCCCCCCGGTATGAGAACGGAATGGGATGCATTTTGGAGCATTCCGTTCTGTTCAGTTACATTTTGTACCCATTGACAATGAAAGGGGACAAAACGGAGGTGTTTTTTTCCGGTATTAAGACCCTATGACTGATCTCAATACCGGAAAATATTAACGGTAGTGAGAAAGTAGCCTTAGAGCATAAACCGTCCACGGATGGCTTTTTATTTTTATTTTTTATTTTTTTCCAGCCTGTGGACAAAGATCTCAAAATTCAGACACCATTAGTCACACCACTCCATGGAATCAGAAGGACAGCCATGACAGGGGAGAGAAGAACAAAATGGACTACAGGATAGGATCCATATTGGAATAAAATAACCCACTTTATTCCATAAATCACCTTGTTCCATTGCACGTGGTTGTGTGCCTAATGGAACCTGAATTTTGAGAGGCTGGAAAAAGCTTGCCGTAGACATTTTAGGGCTCCCCAGAGAGGGCCAACTTTTTTTCTAGAGCATAATACGATGTGGACATATTGTGCAAGCAGATGTATTTAAAAAAAAAAAAGTGACATTTTCTTATTTTCGTGGCTGTTCCATATTAAGAGCGTGTTGCTGTTTGCTCCACCTCACAGCTGTGCTTATGTTTACTTGGTGCAGGGATTTATGTGAAGGATATAAAAGGAAATAAGTCGGAATGTATTATTTCCGGAGGAATCCTAGATATAAAATGAAGTTGGATGGCTGCCGTACAGTTGAATCCTTGCACTGTGTGACTGGGTTATTTTTGTGTTTTAATGCAGGAGCTATATCCCTGAAGTAAGAATTATGTCCATTCCTAATCTACGCCATATGAAGGTGAGAGTCACAATTTATTCCTGATTTCCTGACGTGTGTTGTGTGAAGACCTGTCCCTGCAATATATTGCCATTAAATAGGGCTGCATATTGAGGTGGCAGATTCTATTGGAGTCAGGGCTCTTGCAGACGAGCGGATCTCCTGCGTGTTATCCGCAGCGAGAATGAGAGCCAAGCTGTGCGGTGGACATCAGAGGCACAAAGCAGTAACATGATAGATACTGCTCCGTGCCTCTCTGTGACCCTTTCACTACAAAATCACTGTGACAACTTTATCTCACAGTGATTTTGTAGTGAAAGGGTCACAGAGAGGCACGGAGCAGTATCTATCATGTTACTGCTTCGTGCCTCTGATGTCCAGCGTGCAGCTTGGCTCTCATTCTCGCTGCGGATAACACGCAGGAGATCCGCTCGTCTGCAAGAGCTCTTACATAATAGGATTTGTGGCGTAGACCTGCAAATATCCATGTTGTGCTGTTGAGAGAACTGGAGGTGACTCCTCACTCCAAGGCTTGTGACTCCTTATGAATTACTTAGCAGACAATCTCACATTAGGTTATGCTAATGAATCGGACGGTTGAGCGAATTGTGGATTTTTGATCCCTTTGTTCCTTTTTTTTTTTTTAATCACGTTTATCACTTTAAACTTTTCTTTCTCAATCCTCTTCTCCATAAAAGGGGTTTCCTGTTTTCCCATATTTATGACCTATCCTCAGGATAGGTCATTAAAAATCCGATCGGCGGGGGTCTGACTCCCGACACCCCCGCGGATCAGCTGTTTGAAGAGGCGGAGCAATGTAATCACATTGGAACAGAGCAGCTGTAATTGCACCGCACGGCCGTTTCATTTTCGATGGCGAGCAGATAATCGGTGAAGAGAGCACATTGCTTGCATAAGGGCTGCGGTCTCTTCAAGTAGCTGCTCGACAGGGATGCTGGGAGTCTCATATTGTGCATAGGTCAACATTACGAGAAAACCGGAAACCCCTTTAAAGCACATCTGTCAGCAGGAACAGCCCTATTAAAGCAGGCCTACTGCCTGGTAGGTTTGATCTTCCTGATTAAAATGATACCTAACTGGTGGTGGTGATGAGAAAAGAGATTTTTATTCTTTATGCAAAGGAGGTGGGCAGGACTGCAAAGCTGAGGGGCTAGGCCCTACCCCCAACTCCCTCATTTGCATAAATAATTATAAAAAAGAATTTCTGGAATGCTGTAACGGACTGGTAACATTTTAATTAGCAGGATCAACCCTACCAGGCTTCATGCCTGTCCTAATAGGGTTTATACTGCTGTTTAACAAGTCAAGGCGACCTCCATTTTATATTGTGTATTGAACATTGTCCTGTTCTGTTGCAGGAGAGCCAGGTATTGCTGACTCTGACTAACCCTGTGGAGAACCTTACACATGTGACGCTCCTGCCCTGCGAAGAAGGAGATCCCCATGATATTAACAGCACTGCCAAGGTAGAGCATGACGCCTCTCATGTATCATGTGTTATGTACTGTACACTGTGTGCCAGTAGTGCAGCCCAGGAGCATCTTTCATATGGTCTTTACTTCCCAAACCTGTAAAAATTTGACAGAATTCGCTCATAACTTGACGTGTGGTGGGTATTTTAAATCCGCAGCATGTCAATTTATGGTGCAAATTTCCACCGCAAATTCCACTCTTTGTAATACAGGGAGTAAAATCCACATGCAACACGTTCTGATTTTGCATTAAAATCTGCTGCAGATTTGTTTGCAACATAATATGCCACATGGCCATACCCTGAATACTCAATCAGTTGCTATCTGCCCTTCTTTATTCTGTAGATATTTGAACAAAACCGTATTGGGGTACTTTCACACTAGCGGCATGGCTATCTGGCAGGCTGTTTCGGCAGGTGAACAGCCTGCCGGATCCGCCATGCCGCAAGTACTCGTGTGCTGCCATGCTGCTGCTCCGTCCCCATTGACTATAATGGGGCGGGGGCAGAGCTACAGCGCAGTACGGCAGTGATCACCGGACTAAAAAGTCGGACCTGCAGTACTTTTAGTCCGGTGATCTCCGGCTGTGCTGCGCCGTAGCTCCACCCCCATTATAGTCAACGGGTAAGGAGCGGCAGCACATGGGTACTTGCGCCATGGCGAACAGCCTGCCGGATAGCTATGCCGCCAGTGTGAAAATACCCCTAAAATCAAAAGCATGTTTGTATTTAGAGGCATGACCAGGGAAATAAGTGACGTGGCCTTGAAGGAGGGGGTGGTGTTTTTTTTCTTTTGTTGTGATCTTCTATTTCCATGCAAGTCCAGTGTCAACAACTTTTATTCCAGGTGATTGTGCCCACCAAGGAGCTGATACTTGCTGGGAAAGATGCCACTGCAGAATATGATGAACTGGCAGAACCACAGAATTTCCAGGATGACCCAGAGTAAGTCTCTTTTTATTTCCTTACCCTTGATGTATTCGATTTTTGTGTACTGATGTTTGTGAATAGAGGTCAGCAGTTTTTTTTCCATGTGATTCTACGGCCGTTAGGATGCATTTTCCATGTTTCAGATCTTAATTTGGGGATTTTCTGGAGAATAATTGACAAGCAATTTTTCTTGTAGTCTTTGAAAATATGCAAGTATATACTTATAGATTATATACTGGAGAGTGAATCTGGATCGCACATCCTCAACACTATGCTTTTGATATAACGACTGTCTCAGCATAATTACATGGCATATCCACCCAATTTGTAATACATTGTATGCTGTGCAAAAGAGGCATTAGTATACAGTTTGATCAAAGAGCATAGGCCCACTTACCGCGACAAGGAAGCCTCTACAAGTGGGAAACTACTCTAAACTGTAAATGGCGCAGGCTTTGCTGCACAGTGGGGTCGCTGTGTGGCTCCTGGGTCCCGCAATCTGCTGCCGGTGCGGTGCTGGGGTGCCGGTGGTCGCTGTGCACGGCTGCGCCATTTATAGGTTAGAGTAGTTTCCCACTTGTAGAGGCTTCCTTGTCGCGGTAATTGGGCCTATGCGCTTTGATCAAACTGTATACTAATGCCTCTTTTGCACAGCATACTATGTATTACAAATTGGGCGGATATGCCACGTAATTATGCTGAGACAGTCGTTATATCAAAAGCATAGTGTTGAGGATGTGCGATCCAGATTCACTCTCCAGTATATAATATACTTATAGATTGGCACACCCCAATTTGTGTTGTCTTTCATTTAGGACCACTTTAAAGGCATATTTGAGGCAAAGAAATGTTGTTGAATACGTATGATACAAGTGAAGCACTAAAAGGCCTCTTACACGGGCCGAAAATCCGCAAGTAATCGCTAACAAGCGTTCATAGGAACACTCGTCAGCGATTATCTGGCGGTGTAAAGGTGCTGTCAATTACCCTATGAATGAGCAAAACGTTTGAATCCTTTGAGCAAGGACCTAAATCGCCATTTGCCGGCAGCAGATCGTGCTGTGTAAGGCTAGAGCTACACATCGAAGTGTCGTGCAACTACACTGCTACATGTGTTGCGTGACATTTTTTATAATGATAGTCTATGGTGTCGCACTGCGACATGCTGCGACGCAACGGTCGCAGAAAATCCATTTTGGATGTGTTTTTTGCGACTGTCGTGTCGCAGTGCGACACCATAACCTATCATTATAAAAATTGTCACGCAACAAAATGTCGTCGTGTAGACCTAGCCTAAACACGCTCTGTTCCCAGCAAACTACGAGTCTGTATGGGGAAGAGCAATGGCATTGGCGATCACCATTATAATGGTGTTTATCTCCCCCTTCCCCAGGCAGGGAGTCCTATAGCTTCTGATTTCACATAGCAGCAGCGAGGGGACACTATGTTAGTAGGTGCTTTAGTTGTAGCATATATGTTACTCTGCCCAGAATACCCCTTTAATCTTTCTACTACTGTAACATCCTAATTATTGGATCAGCTCTTTTTTTATTTTTTTACCAAGCAGAAGCTGTTAGGAATTAGTGCAGCCTAGGCAGCTCATGTCTACTTCCTACTGCTCTCTTGTGGACTCTATCCACAGTGGCCGGCATTCACAGTCTGATGGTGGCAGAAGCTGTTGTGAAGTCTATCTGCACATCAGTAAAATCCTTACAGCTGGTAAAGGAATATTCCCATCTTATGAAGTGATGGTTTTGCCACCACTTTCTGAACAATGGCCCGTCTGACCCCTGGGACCTCCACGAATCCTGAGAATGTAGGGGATGCAGCGCTGGTTCAGCGCAGGGACCTGTCCTAGGTTTTCCCTGCACGGCGGTGTTCCTGTTTCCTGGTGTACAAGGAAAGCTTAGAACGCTGCACTAACCCATCTACAGGATCGCCGGGGTTCCCAAATGTCTGAGAGATGCTATCACTCACAAGTGGGAGTAACCCTTTAAGCGATTCCCTATTATAACATTTCCTGTGACTCCAAATTGGAATTTTTCACTTTTAACTGCTGTGAAACCTCTCCCACAGACCACCACCCAACTAGACCAGACTTTTCAGTGACAGATTTTCAATTCTTCCATATTGATGATATATTGGCCACCTCTTTGAGAGGACCACAAAATGTTGGGCGGTCATCTCAGAGGGGTATTTCTACATGCTCTCTAGCTTTGGCATCCGTTTGTCTTCTACTAACCGTTTAATCTCTCCTGCAGCGTCGTCGCCTTCAGGAAGGCTAATAAAGTAGGAGTGTTCATAAAGGTAACTCCTCTTCAAGAGAAAGGAAAGGTGATTGTGAGCTTTAAACTCAAGCACGACTTCAGAAACCAGCCCACCCCTATCCGACCAGCAGAAGACAACGAATCCAGCTCTGAGGCTGTGTGGCTGACTCATCACGTGGAGCTTGACCTGGGGCCTGTGGTATCTGCCGCCCCTTAAAAAACAATTTTACTGGTTCCGGCACAGGAACAGGTTACTAGGCCGCATGGTCGTTTCCACCAGTGCGGAGAAAAGGCTGCTTAATGCACTTGTTCTGGGAGGTTTTTGGACAGTTTGTGCCTATGAGGTAGTAATTTGTGGGAATGCACGTATTGTCTCTCTGTGAACCCCTTAAAGGGGTTGTCTGAGTTGGGCAAAAATTTGCCCAATCGGGGAAATGTGGTGAAACAATGAAAGAAGAATTTATTCACCTACTCTTCCTGTGCCGCTGCTCCAGTCCTCCCCATTGGTCTCTGTTACCTTGGCTGTAGCAGTGATGTGCCTATATACCCACATGAACATTGCAGCCAGACACTGGCCTTAGCAGTAATTGGCACGAGATGACCACCAAGATTTGCAGCGAAAAATTCTTGCCCAACTCTGAAAACCTCTGGAGGACAAGTTAAGTATGATATAGACACGTAATGTAGGAGACCCTTGAAGACATCTAAGAGAGTCTGCATAGGAAACCTATTAAATGTGTGACACATCTCTGCTGATAGTGTAACAAAGTATTGGTCCTGAGCTGCAGTTGTTTTTGATGAAGCCATTTAAGATATATTGCATTACAGTTACATTTTTAGAACAGTATATCTCTACTGGGGTTCCCTGGGGTAGAAATGGGGGCAGTGGAACCATTTTTCCTGGGGATTTCCCATAGCAATTCATTAGTGTAGTTGCATTCCTTTTTGTGGCCTGCAGATGTCACTGTTGCTTTGTAATCTTGGCAATTTACTGAAAATGGCTGCCTTCTTCCCAAACAGTCCTGGGGACGATTTTATTACGTCCCCAGGACTGTTAATCACATGAAAAGGTGTTTGTGTCATAGAGAGGTCAGAAAAGTTCTTAATTGGTAGAGGTTCAGTTCCTGGGATAGTTACCCTTTAATTCGCCAGACGATGGTAACATGATGCTCATGGTAAAAGACTAGTTAAATTTAAAATGGAGGAATCCTCCGTCAGCTCATCTTATGATATGTGAGAATATGTTTTAAAGAATGGACAGAAAACATTTTTAAAGGGCTTGTCCACCGTTGTAACTATTTTGTATTGCTTCAGTTCAAAGGGCCGTAAGTAAAAATAGCTGACTGGTTTGAGTCTGCGGTCCCTAGGCCGATGGTAACAGGCAGTGTAGTTGTATTCAGCAGTTATACACCGTCCCATGTGACTGCTTCTTGCTGATCGACCAAATTTTATGGTAGCGGTGACTGCAGGGTCATACTGCACACAGGGAGCAATAAAATAGTTGCAGCGGTAAGCATACCCTGTACATGCTTTCACTATCTGAAAAGGATTGGCTCCAATGACCTTTTCACTCGGGTCTGAGCTCAGACATCTGATGACCTTTTCACTCGGGGCTGAGCTCATAGACATCTGATGACCTCTTCACTCGGGGCTGAGCTCATAGACATCTGATGACCTCTTCACTCGGGTCTGAGCTCATAGACATCTGATGACCTCTTCACTCGGGGCTGAGCTCATAGACATCTGATGACCTCTTCACTCGGGGCTGAGCTCATAGACATCTGATGACCTCTTCACCCGGGGCTGAGCTCATAGACATCTGATGACCTCTTCACTCGGGGCTGAGCTCATAGACATCTGATGACCTCTTCACTCGGGGCTGAGCTCATAGACATCTGATGACCTCTTCACTCGGGGCTGAGCTCATAGACATCTGATGACCTCTTCACTCGGGGCTGAGCTCATAGACATCTGATGACCTCTTCACTCGGGGCTGAGCTCATAGACATCTGATGACCTCTTCACTCGGGGCTGAGCTCATAGACATCTGATGACCTCTTCACTCGGGGCTGAGCTCATAGACATCTGATGACCTCTTCACTCGGGGCTGAGCTCATAGACATCTGATGACCTCTTCACTCGGGGCTGAGCTCATAGACATCTGATGACCTCTTCACTCGGGGCTGAGCTCATAGACATCTGATGACCTCTTCACTCGGGGCTGAGCTCATAGACATCTGATGACCTCTTCACTCGGGGCTGAGCTCATAGACATCTGATGACCTCTTCACTCGGGCTGAGCTCATAGACATCTGATGACCTCTTCACTCGGGCTGAGCTCATAGACATCTGATGACCTCTTCACTGGGGCTGAGCTCATAGACATCTGATGACCTCTTCACTCGGGGCTGAGCTCATAGACATCTGATGACCTCTTCACTCGGGGCTGAGCTCATAGACATCTGATGACCTCTTCACTCGGGGCTGAGCTCATAGACATCTGATGACCTCTTCACTCGGGGCTGAGCTCATAGACATCTGATGACCTCTTCACTCGGGGCTGAGCTCATAGACATCTGATGACCTCTTCACTCGGGGCTGAGCTCATAGACATCTGATGACCTCTTGGATTTTGTAAATTTCTGGGTACTTTTACCAATGTGTATGTAAGGTGACTATATGGTACTTATTAATATAGTCTTTGTTGTAGTTCTGCACCATTTTGTATAGGGTTTGCCCCCTTTTTGGCAAGTCTTTTGTGCTGTCTGCCTGAAGGTCCTGTCCATAAAATGGCTGCTGATGGAGGGTCATGTGACCAGACTCATTTCTCAGCCTCTTCCATTCAAATACACTTCACCTGTCATCTGTACTTAAACTGTTAGGAGTTTAGCACAGGTGCAGGGTGTTAGAATGGAGGGGACTGAGTGATGTCTGGTCACATGACCCTCCATCAGCGGCCATCTTATGGACAGGACTTCTATGCAGACGGCATGGGACCATGGCTTATGATTTATAGCAAATGACAGGATATCAACATTGTCTATATTAGTAAGGGCCATATAGTCATCTTAAGGTAGATGATTTGGTGGTATTAAGCAACGAACGAGTCGTTTCTTGGTGCGGTGAACCTTTCAACAATGACCCTTTAGGCGCGCCGATTAATATTCGCTTATGATTACATATTCCATAGTTTGTAAAGCAAACAGTTGCATTTACACAAAGTGATACCTTGAGTTGCGTGCCTATACACACTTACGGTGTAATCGTGCGTGCGGTGAACGACTCATGTTTACACGTATGAAATCTAACGTCCAACGATGATGTTTGTGCCCACACAAACGATCGATCCAACGAGAAAGCTGCGGCTTGACGCTCTATCGTTCATTGCTTTTACACTGCTCAATAATCTTGCAGTTTTAGCCGATTGTACGATAATTTACATGATAATCGCCTCGTGTAAAGGTACCTTTACATACACATTGGTCACACGTAGCTAGAAAGTGGCCAACCCCTTTACGTCAGCTAGTCAATTAGTTTACAGATCTCAGTGCGTGTGTATTTTTCTCTGGTTTTCCATTTAACCTGATTTAGCGACTCCATAAATTGACCCTTGAAGTGGTTCTAAGTCTTTAATTTCTTACTGTATTCCATTTCCTCAGAGAAGACCTAGTTCATATATTTTCTCCACTTTTGCCTTAATACATTTTATTTAATGCTTTATTTGATGTCCTATATGATGTACAGCATGTTCAATTATTATAATATTATTTTCTTTTTTTTTTGCGGGGGGGGGGGGCACTAAATACATTTGATGCATTGCTATATGATGTATGCTGCTGCTGGGGGTCTGATGTCACAGACACTGATAGGACACTTAGCAGCTCTTTTACTTTGCTGACTTGTATTGAAGGCTCGTATTACTCATGGTCTGGTGATGAATACAGTGGCTGTAGTGGATGGTAACGCTTCTTTTAGCCACCAGTGATGTGACAGAACACTCCTCTTGTGCATAAAAACTTGGCAATCCACAGCCTTTTTTTGTGACTGACGAAAATTTATGCTCACTCTATGCATAGACAGAGCTAAACTTAAAGGGGTTGTCATCAATATAAGATCAGCAAACCCCCGGAGGATCCCTACGGAGGATAGGTCAGTATCGCTCCACTGCACAACCCCTTTAAGCTGATCTCTTAGAAGATTTATAGCCCCCCTAACCAGAGAAAGAAAAATGGCAGCCCCACAAGACTTCGGCTGAGTGACCAGTAGACATAGTAGTGTATTGAACTATCATGGAATGGACCTGTGCAGGAATATACAGATGTAGCAAACACCACCATTAAACTCCTAAAGAAAACTGATCAGTCACCATTGACTTACATTGTCTTCCGTGATGAATCCGTTTTTATGACCGGACACAAAATGGCAGCTTGCAGCGGTTTTGTGTCCGGTCACAAAACAGAATGCTGCCGGAACGGAAGACATCCTGAACGGATCTCTTTCCATTCAGAATGCATGAGGACTAAACGGAAACGTTTTTTTCCGGTATTAAGATCCTCTGCTGGGTCTCAGTACCGGAAAACGACAACGCAAGTGCGAAAGTAGCCTAAGTCTGGTTGTTTCACAGGAAGGGGCTGGGATAAGAATTTGAGTGAAGCACACATAAAAATCATTCATGACCCATGTCAGTCCTCTTGAGCCATGAAGGTAAATCTCCCTGTAAAGGGGTTGTTTGGGATTACAAGAACATGGCACCAAGAGTCAGACCCCCACTGATAGGATAATATAGGTGACTTATCCTCCAGGTAGGTCATCACTAAGTCCTGTAAACCCATTTAAGTGTGATCAGTTCCCCAAGCTAAATTCAACTGCCATTTAAAAGGTAGGTTTCCCATTGCAACCGACCAATGCATCTAAAATGAAAAATGAAGGGACTTTGCAAATAGTCTTCATTAAAGATTGCATCTGCAGTCCTGTGTGTATCCACAGTATGTAACTACAGAGAATCACTGCGTAGCATGATCCATCAGTCAGACCGTTTCATCTGCCCACACTTCAGGATATTAGCAAGAAGTAGGGGACAGATGGGAGTATGACTTCAGAATCGGACTAAACTAGGTTTGTTTGTAGTCTGTAACTATGGAAATGTGCATCTATTATTCAGGTGACTTTCAAGAATAAGCTGTTGTGTGGACATGAGGAATAGCAGCGTTTCTGCCGTTATATGACTTGTAGCCTGCATTTATCAGTAGTTTTCCCCCTCTTGGGCTCCATTTCTGACTGCCAGCTTTTCTTGAGCTCAGCTTCAGAGTGGGTGGAGACCAGCTACTATGATGTCTCCCATACATGGCACACAGAAGAGGAAAGGCTGCTTTTCACACACAGGAGCAACAGCAGCATGAAAGACATTATTAGTACTGAACAGTGTAGCTGTGATCCAGGACGGAGGTGAGATAGATAACGTACTAGAAGCAGCAGCCTTTCTCTGTATGAAAAAAAAAATTATATAAAAGTTGCTTTTTTCACTTTAGATGCATATGAGCAGTATAAAAAATGGTTGTGAAGGTGCACATAACATTTCAGGAAGCCTCATTTGTTTCCATGGAACAATAAGGACGTATGTGTGTTAAACAGTATGGTGGCTTAATAAAGAATTCCCTGCTCTGTTCCGTCATTCACACTCTTAGAGTCCACACACCAACCCTAATCCAGCAAATTCCAGTTTAGTTGCCCAGACATATTCATGCTGTCTTTGGGGGATCAGAGAGTAGATTCCACTACTTCCCTCACCAAGTAATGGCTTCCAATACACTGACAGCCTTGTTACGTTTGCACTGTCAGCACCTAGAGCATGAGCTACAGACACAGCCTCTATTTATTATAACTATAGTATTAACATGCAGTGTCTGCTTATTGTACACGTGTATGAACACAAGTCTTACTGCTTAGTGTTCCACTACTTCGTCTTTGGGCTAAAGAATATGAAGCATTGACCTCTGTATTGGTCCATGAATGCAAGTTCGCTGTAGTTGGCTCTTAAAGGACTTGTACAAGAAATGACTTTGTTCTTTTGTACTTGAAACTTGCCATGTGTTGCCCTCTGGTAGGAAATTACTATTGTTTGGTTCATCTGGTGAGGACTGTATGATTTAGAGATGTCTGTAGAGTATATTGATGTTTTACTCGTGTGATGGACTTCTGTACAAGTTCATTGATCTCCTGGCTAGACACATTGGGGCTCAGCACTTGCACATTCACTATAAGCAGGCTGATAAGCAACTGGTGACTATTACAAGACTAGACGGCTATTAGATGATTCACCTCGTTGCTTATATGTAATGCTGTGACCATACAGTAATGTTAATAAAATGAATATAACCAGTACAAAAGTGTATGCGTCTTTATGTACTCATTTGTGGTTAAGCTGAAGCTCCTACTCATCATACTGATCTCTCTCTGCCTCTCAGTACCTCACTGATGACTGCTTCCTGGTCCCTCTTGACATACAGTAAAATGACCACACTGCCGATTACTGGCCACAGCGGTGACCCATCTCTGCTAGTAATTGGCTGAGTGGTTGTTTCCTCCACGTTGAGCGGGACCAGGAAGTAGAGACTGGCAAGTGACTGATGGAGTGGGTACGGACTTATTTTATATTGTAGTGAAACGTTAATTTATTGTAGACCGATACTACAGTCATAATGTAAGCGTTCAAGAAGACAAAAGATTTTGGATACTTAGGCGGAGATAGCACCAAAAACATGGTGAAAATAAACAGTGAGGTAATAAGAGTCTATGGATGTACAGTGAAGGCTTATCAGAACAAGTAATTTGGAGTATGTACACCTTTGGTGGCAACTTTTTATTATTGCATTTTATAAATTGATCTTTATTTGAAATAATGAGCCGTTTTCCCTTCACAGCTTTGAGTTTATCTACTAGCTGGATCTGTATTTTCCCTCTGCTCCGTCAGCTAGGGAGCTGAGGGGCTCCTTATCTCAGCTCTCTGACATTATAAACACTTATTATAGCGCAATCCTTATCTTACTAATAACAATGTGGCTTAAATAAGGGTTTATGACCTTTTAGTAATTTAGAGATAAGGATGATTAAATAATGGCACAAAGTGAAAGTACCCATTGAAAACATTTTTTTTTTGCCCAAAATGAGTAAAATGCAATCATAAAAAATTTTTTCCCCGAGGGTGTACATAACATTTAAGCTATAGTAGGGTTCAGGGGCACTGATGTGGAACATAGAGTTGCAGACTACAGGCCTTGAACCAGAAAATACAGGGGCCAGCCCCAGAGTAGGCTGGGTCACAGCATAGACAAATGGTGGCAACCAATCTTCCTCAGATTCTAGGACCGGTTGCTGGTGGCCATTTTAAATCATTCTCAGAGAACCCCTTTAAAAGACATCTGTCAGCAGACATACCTATGAAGCTGGCTGACCTGTTGCATGTCCAATTGGCAGCTGACGGTATCAATGTTGGTCCTATTTTCAGACCTTGAATGAGGGATATTTAGGCTACCGTTATATAACGTCGTTCAACAGCGGGATCAGCATGTGGATCACCACTAATTGGGCGAGCCACACCTATACTATTTGAGTGGTAGCCTGGAAAGTAATCCATACAGTATGCGGATCTCCCTTCCAGACCACATTGTGTACAGGGAGCCTTAGGCCAGTTTCACATGAGCGTATTCAGTCCTGGAAACACACTGCATGTGAGAGCAGTATTTCCAGGATTGAACACTGATCATCTGAAGTGAACTTAATGATTTATGATGCTGTGAATTCCTGTCTTACTGCGGGGCTACTAAACTGGTCTGACATAATGCCGTGACTTCAGTTCAGTAGACTTGTGGTCAGAAATAATAATGATTCAGGTTTACCTCAGATGAGCAGTGCTCAGTCCAGGAAATACAGCTCCCACATGAAGCATGCTTCCCAGACTGAATACACTTGTATAAAACTGGCCTTATAGCAGGTTGTGACCGCATTGTAGCAGAACTCTGAACCCCATTGCTGGTATAGCAGGACACAACTGAGTACTGAAGAATGAACATAGCAGTGCAGGAGCAGACCTGAACAGATTACCTTGGTCCAGTCTGGAGCTTCTCAGTGATGGGCCTCTTGCTAGTGCGACAACCTTGTCTTCCTGGATAGCTGGTGGCTACTACCTCTCCCATAGTGGTAATCAACAAGCCTTGCCACGCTCAAAGGGTATATTCTCACAATTTTTTTTTTTGCTTACAATTTTGCAAAATCCTGATATGATTGCACTGTCTGACCCTACAACTAGAAGAAGCCATCCAAAAAAAGCTTTTAAATAAGCCAAAAAAACACTTATTACCCGTGTGCCTCCGAAAAAAAAAAACACATGGGAGATTTATCAAGATATATGCTTCCTACGCCGGTTGTGATATCCCCTGAACCGCCTAATTTATGACGAGAAACAGGCTCAGAGCTGTCGTAGATTTCTGGCTTTGTGTTGGCCACGCCTCTTTCCTGCCCTTTACCACGCCCCCTTTTGAAGAAAGTGGTGAGGGTGGCGTAAGAAGAGATTTTTTTTCTTTTCTTCCAAAAAGTGGAAACACACAGCTTACAACTTTTTAAAGCCACTATTCTGGCGCATGGGAGATGATAAATCTCCCGCCTGAAACTTGAATTATTTTTTTACGAAGCATCTGCATGATAAAAGGCCAAAATGGTGGCAGTTGCATCCTTCAATGGGTGGGGAACAATTCATATACACTCCCTTTCGGTCAGTGCACATGTATGATAAATTAATTTAGCTTACAATCCTTTGTGCAGGATCTGACTACACAAGTATCTTTGTGGTCTGTTACCATGGAGATGCAAAGCTTTGCATAGGAATTTAAAATCAAGACTTATTGCAAAATATAAAAGTGGTTGCAAATGCAGACATGCTATTTAAATGTCCTACAATCTAATGCCCGGTTTTCCATTTTGGGACCAAGTAGGTAATGAAATAGAAACCCCCTCTTAAGACTCCCAAATCCGGGCATCACTGAGTTTTACAAGTCACAGATGGTGACACTTCTTAGTGAAAAGAATGTTCTAAAATAGACTCCAATGTCACCAGCTTTTTTTTTTATATCCTATTTATGTGCCGGCAGCCGAACTTTACGACTCGAGCTATAAACAGGCTCTCTAGACGTATTTCTTCCTATCAGGATCGGCTAAGATAACCTAGCGGGAATATGATAATGACTGCCTCCACTATATTTACTTTCATGAGAGATTACTTTTTCCACCATCCGGATGTAAAATATTGCAGAATTGCCTTGGAGAGCTGGAAATGTAAATGTAGTTTCCATAATTTATGTTAATCTTCCTGTATGAATAGCCCAGCAGGAATGGTAGAGAGAGACGATAAAATCTGTAACTTAAATGAAACCGACATGGATGAGCTGCAAAATAAGCTTTTATTAAGCCAAAAAAGTCAGTTTTACGTTCAGAGAAACCCTAGTATTAAAATAAGTTGTCTTGTGCACGGTTTTGCTGTCTGGAGCAGATACATTATAGTGAATATAGATGAAGCATATATAGAAAATGACATTGTCCACTGGCTTTCTTGGTCCACAAGTATCTTTAGCTAATTGTGATCTATTTTTCTTGGGTAAGCAGAACATAAAGTGAATGGCAACCCTTCATTACTATGTTATTTTTGTAATTTAAATAGGTTCAAAATTCTGTGCTGGTCAATTTAAATTTATTTTGTGTTTGGAGCTTTTGTTTTCCAGATTCAGAGCTCCAAATGCTCTGCTTAGGCTACTTTCACACTAGCGTTTTTACTGGATCCGGCAGGGTTCAGCAAAAACGCTTCCCTTACGTATAATACAATTATCTGCATCCGTTATGAAGGGATCCGGTTGTATTATCTTTAACATCGCCAAGACGGATCCGTCATGAACTCCAATGAAAGTCAACGGAGGACGATCCGCAGAGAAAACGGATACGCCCCCATTGACTTGCATTGGGGGTCATGCCAGATCTGTGTTGCTCGACCTCCCAGGGCGGAAAGCAAACTACAACATGTTGCGGTTTGCACTTCGGTATGGGAACGCAACTAAACGGAATGAAATGCATTTTGGGGAGCATTCCGTTCTGGTTAGTTCAGTTTTGTTCCCATTGACAATGAATGGGGACAAAATTAAAGCGTTTTTTTTTCCGGTATTGAGCCCCTATGACGGATCTCAATAACGGAAAACTGAAACGCTAATGTTAAAGTAGCTTCAGAGATGATAAAGCATAACATTTCTGTATACTGCCTGCGGCCACCACTAGAGGGAGCAGTGGAGCTTTCTGCATACTGTTATCCCAGACACAGTAATAACTCAGTAAGCTCCCTCTAGTGGTGGCTGGAGGTAGCAATGATATTAGAATGCAAATTTGTTAGGAAACAAATTGGCTCAGGATGTTGCACATGAGAATTGCATGATAAAAGGCTAGGATTTGCGTTAAGGTAAGTTCACACATATATGCTTTAAGGCACTTTTCTGTTATTTGGAGATATACATATATATCCAAATACCATTTTATACTTTTTATATATAAAATTGTTGCATATCTTTATGAATGCACTGTATTACTTATCATGAGTTACCTGTATTATAGTCCAGACCTGACAGAGATTACACTTATAAATTCCACTTTGAGAAATGTAGTCTTTACAAGAGGCAACCAGCTTGCTGACATTTTCCAATACCAATGACTGAAAAGCCTGTGCTTGGATTTTTCCCAACTCCATTCAGATGTATTAAACAATAGTAGAAATGTATCTATCTATATTGACTGTGAGTCCCATGTTTTGAGGGTATCAAACCTCAGATTGTAAACAATAACGTATCTATTCTCTGACTGCAAGCAGAGGTTTGGGAAATGGTGAGGAATTAAAACATTTTAGGCTCATGTACTCACAAAAGAATATTGGACAGAGCAGTTCTCCAAGGCAGCCAGGCTACAGCTTTTAATTTTCCAATGTTGAAAACCAAGAATCTGATTGGTTGGGATGGCCAACCATTGTTTTTGTGTTTGTGTGCTATTGTTATATAGAAAGCCTAGAGTCTTTATGCTGAAAACCACTAGTAATTAAAGGGGTTGTCCAGGATTTACAAAAAATGGCTGCTTTCTTCCTAAAACGGCACCACAACTGTCTATTGACTGTGTCTGGTAAATTGCAGATCGGCTCCATGGGCATCAATAGGGCTTAAGCTTAACTGCAATATCGCACACAACCTGTAGACAGGAGTGGTGCTGTATTTGGAAGAAAACGGCTTTTTTTTTTTTTTTTTTTTATCCTGGACAACCCCTTTCAAACTGTATAAGGCACTGCATTTCCCAATGTCTTAATTTTATTACATTAGCTGCGCTCCTGCCAGTACTTAGCAAAGGATGGCTGACTCCACATAGACAAGTATGAAGGAAGGATAGAAGATATGACCGTAAATGTAAACATGGATATCTTGTTTTAGTTGTTCTGATATAAGTGTAGCACATAGTAGCATTTAGGGTGGTAATTCCCGACCACTTTATCATGATTTACAAAGTCAGTGGAAACCTGTACAGCTAGATCATGGCTACTGTCAAAGTGACACATCATACTGTTGCTCTCTTCCAGGGAAGCCCAGCCAGATTGTAAAACAGAGATTCATGATATATATCAAGAAAACAGTATGGTATCATATTATAAATAAGTAGGAATATGCCGGAAGCCTTTTGGCCTCCATATTAAGGTTCTACTGAAAGGATCCTATTGTGATCGAAGCCCAGTTCAAAAGAACCATGTGAGGTCTGGGTACTATGGTTGTGTGAAGAACCTTATGGGAACCTGAACCAACAAGGAAAAATGCCTCACATTTTTATTTGTAGAATCTATGCAGTTGTGCCCTGTGTATTGTGAAAGACAAAAGCTAATCTGGTTTATCAGTACAGTAGCACATTTGATCCAATGTGTACCTCCAAGCCAGATTAAGATATGTGGGGGCTCCTGCCTGGCCCCCTATATCAGCCAAATAAAAGAGAAGTGTACTCTCTTAGCCTGCGAATGATGTACATGCATGGTTGCCTCTCCACTTCATCCCAACTGAAAACTATCACTGATCATCCATCATGGAGGGTAGATGTTGGAGGCCTGAGAGCACATGTCCTTTTTTTATAATCCTTCCCTGTCTATCTCTGTATTAAGATAGAGATCCAGCTGTACAAATTAGAATTACGCTAATTGATATAAGATATTCCTGATCTTTACCACCATATTTCAATTAAGAGCTCAGAAGACCATTCAAAGCATCACGTCATCTTATAGTATGTATCTATATATTTGTTAAAGCCTTTTAAACAAAGCCACTCTTCAGAGGCTAGGCTGAATGGGTATTCAAAGATGCCTCCTAAAACTCAAACTGGTATTGTAGACCAGATTTAATTATTTTCCTAAAAGCAATACATAGACTGTCATGGTATAATATAAAGTGGTGCTCGAAAGTTTGTGAACCTTTCAGAATTTTCTATATTTATGCAGAAACATGACCTAAAACTATATCAGTTTTCCATACAAGTCCATGAAAGATATTACATGGGAAAGAAAAGGAAAATGAACCAATATCACACTGAGATGCAAAAGTATTCAGGATTAGCAAAAAAGTTTAAGGTGAAATTAGAGTCTGTTGTTTTTAAAAAAAAAAAATGGGATGACAATAAGGTGAGTGGATAAGCTGTTTTATTTAAAGAAAGGGGATCTATCAAAGTCTGATCTTCACAATACATGTTTGTCGAAGTGTATCATGGCACGAAGAAAGGAGATTTCTGAGGACTTCAGAAGAACAGTTGTTCATGCTCATCAGGCTAGAAAAAGTTACAAAACTATCTCTAAAGAATTTGGACTCCACCAATCCAGTCAGACAGACTGTGTACAAAAGGTGAAAATTCCAGATCATTATAAGGATACTTTCACACTTGCGTGCCTGTGCACTGCCGTGCTGCTGCTCTGTCCCCATTGACTATAATGGGGCGGGGGGCGGAGCTACGGCGCAGCACGACAGTGCGCGGCCGAAGATCGCTGGACTAAAAGTCCTGCATGTCCGACTTTTCAGTCCGGCGATCTTTGCCGTGCGCAGCTGTAGCTCCGCCCCCGCCCCATTATAGTCAATGGGGATGGAGCGGCAGCACGGCAGTGCACAGCCACTTGCGGCAGGACGGATCCGCCAGGCTGAATAGCCTGCCTGATCCGTCCTGCCGCAAGTGTGAAAGTACCCTTACCCTCCCCACCTGGCCAAGCCAGAAAGCTATTGGAACAATGTTTTGTGGACAGATGAAAGCAAAATAGATCTTTTTTTTGTTTAAATGAGAAGCTTTATGTTTGGAGAAAGGAAAACACTGCATATAAACGTCATCCTGTCTGTGAAACAGATGGTGGTAATATCATGTTTTTAGGCTGGATTTGCAGTATCTGGGCCAGGATGGCTTGCCATCATTGATAGAACAACTATTTCTAAATTATGCCAGCAAATTCTAAGGGAAAATATCAGGACATCTACAGTTTAAACCAGAAGTTTACATACACTATATAAAAAGACACATATGCACGTTTTTCTCAATATCTGAGATGAAATCATAATAAACCTTTCCTGTTTTTTGTCAATTAGGATTACCATAATTATTATTATTTGCCAAATGCCAGAATAATGAGAGAATGTTTTAAGGCATTTTTATTACTTTCTACAAAGTCAAAAGCTTACATACACTAAGATTACTATGCCTATAAACACAATTCTGGACTGCCCATATGATGATGTCATGTGTTTGGAAGCTTCTGTTAGGTTTGTTGACAACATATGAGTTAATTAGAGACACCTGTGAATGTATTTAAATGAACACCTGAAACACACTGCTTCTTTGTGTAGCATCATGAGAAAGTCTTAAAGAAATCAGCCAAGATATCAGGAAGAGAATTGTGGACCTGCACAAGTCTGGCTCAACCTTGGATGCAATTTCAAGATACCTGAAGGTGCCTCTTTCATCTGTACAAACAATTATACGCAAGTGGTCTGACCAAACTAAAATTGAACTTTTTGGCGATTAATGACCATTGTTACGTTTGGAGGAAAAAGGGAGAAGCTTGGAAGCCTAAGATCACCTGCTAACTGTAAAACACGGGGGTGGTAGCATTATGTTGTGGGGTTGTTTTGCTGCAGGAGGGACTGGTGCACTTCACAAAATAGATGACATCATGAGGAAAGAAGATGATGTGGAAATACTGAAGCAACATCTCAAGACATCAGCCAGGAAGTTAAAGCTTGGGCAGAAATGGGTCTTCCAAATGGACAACGACCCGAAGCATACTGCCAAACTGGTTACAAAGTGGCTTAAAGGGAACCTGTCACCTCCAAAACACATATCAAATGGCCATCATTACCTTACAGTGGCCCCCAGTGTGTTCCTAATCGTGATTTTCTTTCCTCCATCGGTGGCTGTAAACTTTAAAAAAACACAGTTTTAATCTTGATTTTCCCCAACGTCAAGCTAAGCCCGCTGCTTACCCGTCCTCCCTTAACTGTGATTGACACCGCACTCACCGGCCGCTTTCCTCTCTGTGCTCACGCTAAGGAGAAGAATTGCTGGGCGCGCACGTTGAAAAATCCCGGCGCATGCGCACAGAGAGGAAAGCGGAAAGTGAGTATGGGAGACGGAGACTAAAACGCGCAGTGAAAAGGAGCGCACTGCGCATGCACGAGACTGGCGCGATTCCGGCCTCACAGCAGGATGTCAATCACAGTGAAGGGAGGACAGGTAAGGGGCGGGCTTAGCTTGACCTGAAGCAAGGAGGCCGCTGCCTCCTTGACTTCAAGCTGACTCTGACGTTAGGATAAATCAAGATTAAAACTGCTTTTTTTTTTAAAGTCTACAACCACCGATGGAGGAAAGAAAAACACGATTAGGAACACACTGGGGGCCACTGTAAGGTAATGATGGCCGTGTAATATGTGTTTTGGAGGTGACAGGTTCCCTTTAAGGATAACAAAGTCAATGTTTTGGAGTTGGCATCACAAAGCCCTGATCTCAGTCCTATAAAAATGTATGGGCAAAACTGAAAAGACAGTTGCGAGCAAGGCGACCAACAAACATGGCTCAGTTACACCAGTTTTGTCAAGAGGAATGGGCCCAAATTCTGACCAACTATTGTAAGAAGCTTGTGGAAGGATATCCAAAACGTTTGACCCAAGTCACACAGTTTAAGGGCGATGGTACCAAATATTAATGAAATGTATGCAAACTTTTGACTTTGCAGAAAGCAATAAAAATGCCTTAAATATTCTCTTTCTCATTATTTTGGCCAAAAACAGGAAAGGTTTATTCTGCTTTCATGTCAGATATTGAGAAAAACATGCATATCTGTCTTTTTATATAGTGTATGTAAACTGTATCTGTGAGCTGAATCTCAAGTGAACATGAGTCATGCTGCAAGATAACAACCCAAAGCACACAAGTCGTTCTACGAAAGAATCGTTAAAGAAGAACAAAGTAACATTTTTGGAATGGCCAAGTCAAAGTTCTATACAATATACGCAGGAACAGCACTCCATATATAAAATTTGAAGGGGTCATGGGAATGTGGATGCCCGCCAGTAAGGTCTAACTCAACCCAAAATAAGTGTTCAATAGATATAGATTGAGGCAGCAATCCAACTTGTTGCAAAAGTAGTGTAGAATTTTTATTGTAGATCTGGTGGATATGCATCTACAATAAATTCTACACTACTTTTGCAAAAAGTTAGTGATGCCTCAATCTGTATCTACAAGTTCTGACCTTAATCCAATAGAAATGTTTTGGATGGACCTGAAGCGAGCAGTTGATAAGAGGAAACTCTCCAAGATAACAGAGTTAAAGCTGTTTTGTATGGAGGAATCGGCCCAAATTCCCCCAAGCTAATGTGCAAGACTAATCAACAATGACCAAATGCATTTAGTCAGTTATTGCTACACAATTGGATCACACTAGATATTACAATCTAAGGTTCAAATACTTTTGGCACTCACAGGCATGTATTTCTGGATCATTTTCCTCAATACATAAATGAGCAAGTCTAATATTTTTGATTGTATGTTTGATTATCTTTAGCTACTTGTAGGACTTGTGTGAAAAATCATGATGTAGTTTTAGGTCACATTTATGCAGAAATGTAGACAATTCACAAACTTTCAACCACCACTGTAGAGTGAATCCATATATTTTAATAAATAATTGGGACTTCCCCACACAATCGGAATTAGTAACAGTACCGCCTCAAGGTGCTTCCCGATGACCAACACCTAATCTCCATTTTGTGTGGATGTTATGGCTCACTATAGTGTGCTAAGTGATCAAAATATTCTTATTTCATCTCTTTTACAAGAAATATATATACAGTTGTATCCCAATAAATTAGAAGATCAGTTAATTTATTTCAGTAATTCAAATGTCAAATCAAAACGTGAAACTCATATGTAGATTCATTAATGACAGTGTTCTATTTCAAGCGTTTATTTCTTTTAATGTTGATGATTGATTATGGCTTACAGGTAAAGAAAACCTAAAAGTCAGTATTTCAGAAAATCACAATATTGTGAAAATGTTCAATATTGTAGACTTATGTTGCCACACTCTCGTACAACACATCTGCAAAGGTTTCCTAAGCCTTTAAATGGTCCCTCAGTCTGGTTCAGTAGGCTACACAATCTTGGGGAAGATTGTTGACTTGGCAGTTGTACTGAAGACGGTCATTGATACCCTCCACAAAGAGGGCAAGCCACAAAAGATCATTGCTAAACAAGCTGGCTGTTCAGAGCGCTGTATCCAAACATATAATTTGACTAGACGGAAAAAGTGTGGTAGAAAAAGGTGCACAAGCAACAGGGATTACTGCAGCCTTGAAAGGATTGTCAAGAAAAGGACATTCATTGATTTGGGGAGATTCACATTGATTGGGCTGTGGCTGAAGTCAGTTCTTGAAGAGCCACCACACAGAGACGTATCCAGGACATGGGCTACAATTGTCGCATTCCTTGTGTCAAGCCACTTGTGACCCAGAGACAAGGTCAGAAGAATCTTACCTGGGCTAAGGAGAAAAAGAACTGGACTGTTGCTCAGTGGTCCAAAGGCCGGTTTTCAGATTTGGAAATCAAGGTCCCCACAGTCTGGAGAAAGAGGAGAGAGGCACACAATCTAAGTTGCTTGAAGTCCAGTGAATAGTTTCCCCAATCAGTGATGGTTTGGGAAGCCATGTCATCTCCTGGTGTTGGGCCACTGTGTTTTATCAAGTCCAAAGTCAGCGCAGTCATCTACCAGGAAATTTTAGAGCACTTCATGCTTCCCTCTGCTGACAAGCTTATGGAGAGGCTGATTTCATTTTCCAGCAGGACTTGGCAGCTGTCTAAACTGCCAAAAGTACCAATACCTGGTTTAATAACCACGGTATCACTGTTTTTGATTGGCCAACAAATTTACCTGACCTAAACCCCGTAGACAATCTATGGGGTATGGTCAAGAGGAAGATGAGCTGAAGGCTTAACCTGGGCTTCCATCACACCTCAGCAGTGTCACTGGGTGATCGCCACCATGCCAAACTGCATTGATGTAGTAATTCATGCAAAAGGAGCCTGACCAAGTAATGCGTGCATATACTGTACATTTCTGTATTAAAAATCATTTTTTAATTGGTCTGATATAATATTTTAATTTTACGAGATGCAAACTTTTGGGTTTTCATTAGCTGTAAGTCAAATTCTTTAAAATTACAAGAAATAAACACTTGAAAAAGATCACTGTGTGTGACGAATTTATATGATATGAGTTTCACTTTTTGAACTGAATTACTGAAATAAATTCACTTTTTGATGATATTCTAATTTATTGAGATGCACCTGTATATCATGGACCTGTATTACCATCAGAGATGCATTAAGCAAGCACAGAAATGCAAAGCAATTCCAAATGAGCTTTTTATCCCTTCGTTGGAATCAGCATATACACGATGTAACTGCAGATACAAGCCTACAAGTCCGGAGATTCCGGGACATATTTATTTGCCCAACCCCGTGGTGCTCTGTTGAAGCTGGGTCTTTGACACATGAGGTCCAGTCCGCTGGTGGATTCTTCAATTTGAGCCTGAAGCTCTTCAAAAATATTTGGAGCTTCACCACCGTCAACTATGGATAAACTTCCAAAGGGGATTGGCGTTCTGAAGAATTAAAAAATATGACAAATTAGCAATCTTAAGTATTTAAACTAATGTTGACTACTACTCTTCTGACTTCTAAAGTCTATAGGTAGAGGCCTATAATGCCTAATATTATATTATGGCTTTGTTGGCTGTCATGAAATCAAATGCAATAAATTCCATAAAAAGTATCTAAATATAACATTAGTACATGTCCCATAAGAGATACTGTTATATGACCCATAGATAGAGGGTGCTATCACTTTTTCATATGGACAATGTGACAAGGTAAGGGCTCCTCCTCTTACCTACAACAACATTAGCAACTGAGTGGGGTAATACTTAGCTATTCCTTTCTACAAAGGATAGGAAGGAAAAGGTAATGGCAAGAGATGGATGGATAACAGAAAAATATACCCTAGCAAATACCCCCCCACCCACCCCCGCCCAGTCTTATTAATAGAATAACTTATGGGTTCAGCAAAATAAACAACTGGGATAGGACCCCCATTTTTTAAATGACCCACTTCTCCTTTGTAACTTTGATCCACTTTAGTAAATAAGAAGTAATTTCCTGCTGTGATGGTTTGGTTGTCAACCAATTTTCAATTCACTAGGAAGTAACCAAACAGAACAACCTGCTTGAGGAAACAGAAGACAATTTAAGGTCCTATAGTTCTAATAAGTCCCATGACATGACCCTTTAACATACCTGTTAAATGTGCGGTATGTGACGTTGACAGGGGTGTGTGGAGGAGGAGGAAGTGACACAGTGGCAGGTACGACATTCTCAACTCTGTAGCTTTCTACCCAAGGGGATCGGTATGATTTGGGGATGGCGGTACTGTTAAATTTCTCATATGGAATTTCCTTCAATGGTCCAGAATAACCTGTGATTAAAAGTAATAACCTGAATGAAAAGTCGCTTTACTGGTCTGTATTCTCACAACCAATACAAAGAAAACATCATCCAATACTTAAGTGAAAATTAAGAATTCTGAGGGCATCTGTCAGCACTGTTAACTGCAGTGGTGCATGAGAGGCAGGGGTGTCTCACCTGTCCGCAGTCCCTTCATTCCTGTGCTGCTGTTACATTAGGCCCCATTCACACGTCCGCAATGTTCATCCGCACCCGTTCATTTTGAATGGGGACGTGATGGATGCGGAGGGCACACACTGTGCTCTCCGCATCCGCATTTGTGGAGTGCGCCGCCGATCTTCCGGCTGGAGGCTCCGCAATAATATACAGCATGTCCTATTCTTGCCCGCAATTGCAGACAAGTATAGGCTGGCGGCAAGGTGTGGATCCGCAACACACTACGGACGTGTGAATGGGGCCTTACCCAATCTAGCAGTGATGTGTCATTATAGCACACGTGACTAGTGAGGCAAGGAATCGGGCAGTGACGCAGGGACAGCTGGACTGCGGAAAGGTTTTTTTTTTTTTTTATTGGACATAGGCTACCATCATTGGGGTTGTAGGTTAGAAAGCCTCTTTAAAGCGTCTCTGTCACCAGGATCAGCTCTATTAAACCAGACATACTGGCTGGTAGGGCTCATCATGCTGATTAATACTATACCTTTCTCTGGTCTGTATGCTAAACAGCTGTAGATATATCTGCATTTTATTCATATGCAAATGAGCAAGTTTATGCACCAAGGGTCGGGACTGAACCCTTTGAGCACTGCTTTGTAACACCCCCTGAGCTCTGCATACTCCCCCCCTTCCCTTGACAGAGTTAGACAGCAGGCTGAGGGCAGAGCTGTGTCCTAGCATCTACATATCATATACTCTATGTACTATAGCTTCACCACACTGAGATCTGCTCAGAAAGCTAATATACATATTTCTTCTTAATTTACAGGCACTATTTTTATGATTATAAAGACACCAGTAATATTTGTTATAAGCATAGAAAAGACTTGCCTCTCTATGTAGTAATGCATTAGCTTAGTGATAAGTGGTCTGCTATGCATCTAGAAATCCTAAATTCAAGTCCCAGGAGAGATTTACATTAACCCATAATTAAAGACTATAGTACAATAAATAATATATAATCATATCATAACAATAAAAGGTCTTACTATTTTGAGAATAGTGTTTTTTTGTGCTCAGAAACTTAAAACCTATAACTGGTTTATTTACAGGCACAATATATGATTCTAAAGAAACCAGAAATATGTATTTGCTTTGGGGTAATATTCAAAACTAAGCAGCACTACCATTAGGTCCAAATCGGAAAGTCCATGATGTGGCGGTGCTAGGGTGACCACATTTCCTAATTGCCATTCAGGGACACTTACTTTCACAAGATCATCATGCGGTCGCGGTCCCGCTACTCGGCCGTGCAGCAAGGCAGGGGAGGAGCCACACACACAGGACAGTAGTATGCGATGCCGATCTGATTCGGCGATCGCATAGTATAAAGAAGTGACTGTCACCAGGGCCGGTTCTAGGTGAAATGGGGCCCTGGGGCGAAAAACAATAAGTAACAGAGCCCCCCCCCCCCCCCATCATGTGCCAGTAGCCATAGGCCCCTCCTTAAGTGCCAGACTGACACTGACTGCCAGTAGTAGCCGTAGCATAGACCCCCCCTATAATGTGCCACACACAGTGTCCACACTCCATTGTCCAAGTAGCCATACCATAATTAGCCCCTCCCACCCATCATGTAACCCAGGCCCAATAAGTGCCCCCCCATCATGTGCCCCAGCCCCCAGGCCCAGTAGCCAGCCACAGCTATTGACAAATGACAAAAAAAAAAAAAAAAAAACACTTGACTTATACTTACCTCCTGTCCTAAGTCCTTGGCTGCAGCGAAGTATGATCAGGCTGTGTCCCGTCCTGCCTCCAGCACTGCTGACTGTACGGCAGCGGCTCAGTCAGGGCTTGAGTCAGGCGGCGCGATGACGTAATCGTGCCGCCTGCGCCGGTCCGCTGGCCCCTGATAGGCTGCTGGCCGGCCCTGCACAGCCTATCAGAGGAAGGGGAAGGGACACACCTCTCTCTCCCCTGCCCTGTGCGGCTGTGCGCAGGCCGTAATGGCGGCTCAGTGATCATTCCGGGACACTGCATTGTCCCGGAATGAGGGTGACCGGGACCCGGGACAGTCTCTCCAAATGCGGGACTGTCCCGGGCGATCCGGGACACGTGGTCACCCTAGGCGGTTCCAGCAGTGTTAGGCCTTAGCCCAGCAGGCCCCTGATTATCAAGGATTTGGGAGAAATACTGCAGCACTCGATGTCTTCAATGCAATTCCTAATTTATTCACAAAGAATAAAACCAGGCAGGCCTCTCCATAACTTCGGCGCATCCAGCGCCAATTCTAAATGTAGAATCGCTTCTGAGCGGCCTTTCATTTAGACTTTTTTCTTTGCCTAAAACAGGCGTAGAAAATGATGAATGTGACTGGCTTGCTGGCCCTTCTCCACCCACACCAAGCCCACAATTTTAGACCTGGCGTTAGCGGGTCCGTTGCGCCGCTATCTGCACTTGAAGTATGCCTAATTTAGGTGTATTTCAGCATAGTAAATGACCCCCATAATTCTCAATATCATAAGGATATAGGGGGAGATTTATCAAACTGGTTTAAAGTAGAACTGGCTTAGTTGCCCATAGCAACCAATCAGATTCCACCTTTCGTTTCAATCTAATTGGTTGCTATGGCCAACTGAGCCAGCTCTGCTTTACACCAGTTTGATACATCTCTCCCATAGACTTTTACTATGGGTAAAATGTGGAAGAAAAAAACCTGGAAGTCTTTCCCAGGATTTAAACCTGGGGTCTCTACATGTATTACTGGTTCCTTTGTAACCATATATTGTGCTTGTGAATAAAGCAGTAATATGTATATAAGCTTTCTAAACAGATGTCAGTGTGGTGAAGCTATAGTACATAGTGTATATGATATGTAGATGCTAGGACACAGCTCTGCCCTCAGCTGTATGTGTAGTCCTGTCAATCAAGGGGAGTGGGGAGTGTTCAGAGCACAGGGGGTGTTACAGGGGCGGACAGACAGCAGAGGGCCCCTGTGCAGGGAATGTACCCCCAAACCACACATACAGACATAAACATATACATGCAAATAAAAAACATCTTGTGAATATGGGTCAATATGTTAACAATATGTATATCTTTTTTTCATACTAGAGGTCACGCCTGTAACTTCCCCCAAAGCATACCTATACACACCAAGTCCCCTTAATGCCCCCACAAAGTAATTATTTCCCCTTTTACCTGCATATAGTAGTGATGCCCACACTGTGCCCCCTTCACAGTAGTTATGTCCAGATATGTGCCCCCTTCACAGTAGTTATGGCCAGATATGTGCCCCCTTCACCATAGTTATGTCTACATATGCCCCCTTCACAGTAACTATGCCCAGATATGTGCCCCTTAACAGTAGCTATGCCCAGATATGTGCCCCCTTCACTGTAGTTATGTCCACATGTGCCCCCTTCACAATAGTTATGTCCAGATATGTGCCCCCTTCACAGTAGTTATGTCCAGATATGTGCCCTCTTCACAGTAGTTATGTCCAGATATGTGCCCTCTTCACAGTAGTTATGTCCAGATATTGTCCCCCCTTCACAGTATTTACGTCCATATATGTGCCCCCTTCAACGTAGTTATGTCCACATGTGCCCCTTCACAGTAGTTATGTCCAGATATGTGCCCCCTTCACAGTAGTTATGCTCAGATATGTTCCCCCTTCACTGTAGTTATGTCCACATGTGCACCTTCACAGTAGTTATGTCCAGATATGTGCCCCCTTCACTGTAGTTATATCCAGATATGTGCCCCCTTCACACTAGTTATGTCCACATGTGCCCCCTTCACAGTAGTTATTTCCAGATATGTGCCCCCTTCACAGTAGTTATTTCCAGATATGTGCCCCCTTCACACTAGTTATGTCCAGATATGTGCCCCTTTCACATCAGTTATGTCCAGATATGTGCCCCCTTCGCAGTAGCTATGCCCAGATATTGTCCCTCCTTCACAGTAGCAGTGTGATGTCTGACACTACATTGTGCTGCTGCTGTGGAGCCAGGGCCAAATTTGGATTTTATGCTGTCCTAGGGACTTTAGTGTCGGCTTCCTCCCCCCACTGAAGTCCATATTTTTTAGATAGCTGATGGTAAAATGCTCCCTAGGCCTTCAGCTATTGTCTTGGTCCCATGTTCATATGTGCCAGCATTGCTGAGAAAAATTATGTTTTATTATATGCAAACGGGGGCATTATCATAAAGGTCCATTCACACGTCCGCAAAATGGGTCCGCATCCGTTCCGCAATTTTGCGGAAGGGGTGCGGACCCATTCATGTGTGCTGTCCACATCCGCACTTCCGTTATGCGGCCCCGCAAAAAAATAGAACATGTCCTATTCTTGTCTGCAGACACGGACAAGAAAAGGCATTTCTATTATAGTGCCGGCCATGTGCCGTCCGCAAAATACGGAACGCATATGGCCGGTGTCCATGTTTTGCGGATCCGCAATTTGTGGACCGCAAAACAGTTGCGGAGATGTGAAAGGACCCTTACTCCTAGAGGCTCTGCTCTCTCTGTAACTGCCACACCATCTTCACTTTGACATGGCCAGTTGTGATGACATTTTCACTGCCCGGCCCTATCAAAGTAGACAGGGAGAGGCAGATGCAAAGAAACCGGAGCCTCTAGGTGTAATGGCAAAGCCCCCGTTGCTCCTAGAGGCTCATTTGCAAATATTCAAACATAATTTTTCTCAGCAATACGGACACATATGTCTTCAGCTGCCAAGTGCACATGTAACAGGTCAGCCAGTGTCAGGTACAAATCTGCTGACAGATGCCCTTTAAAGTGGTTGTCCAGGTCCAAAGCTGAACCCGGACATATCCCCTTCTTCCCCCACTCAGCCCCTCTGACATTTCATGCTCCGATGCTCTCCCTCGGCTTGCGCTGTAAAGCATAGGGCAAGGGCTGTTTTTCTTACATTTTTACAATGCTAGGCAGAGGCTTCGGCCTATCAGTGTTCCCGGTGAAGTCCCTGGCACTGATGGGTCGCTTTACAGTCTAGGGCAGCGCTAAAGCCTGTCCATTAGTGCTGGTGACGTCACCCCAGGTCCTTCGGCTTTTCCAAAGTTCGGGTTCGTGGAAGCCGCCCCTTATGGATTCCATATGCCGGGATAGTCCGCGGTAGTGGAATCCATAACGGGATGTGGCGATTACGTCAACCCAAACGCCGAACGCCGAACTAATTTTTGAAGTTCGCTCTAAACACCAGTCCTCTCCCACTGGTCTTTTATATGATACAGTCCCATGTAAATAACCTCTCTTCCTTACAGTCTTCTATAACATACAGTCCCATGTAAATAACTTAAATCTCCTCCTTTAGCCCCTCCAACACATAGTCCCATGTAAATAACATCACCCCTTACCCTCCAGTCTTCTATAATATCCAGTCTCATGTAAATAACACCAGTCATCTCCCCCAATGTTTTATAACATACAGACCCATATAAATAACACCCCTCTCCCTTCAGCCCTTCTAACATACAGCCCCAGTTACATAACATATTCCCCCCCCACTCAGCAGGAAGGAGGTTTTATTAAGGGAGAACTACATCTCCCAGCATTTCTCTGGCACTCACATTATTCCATGGCATCACATTTTTACAATGCTAGGCAGAGGCTTCGGCCTATCAGTGTTCTACTACACAATGGACGGAGCTTTGTAGTCCCAGTGCCTACTTCCGTGCAGGGGCTATTTAGGAACAACTGAACAGCGGGGTGGGGGGCTTCAGACCCCTGCCAATGTGATACTGATGGCCAATCCTGAGCAACAATAGGCTTCCATTGTTGATGATGTTTTTGCCATTGGCCAGAGATTCTGTGTTATGCCACTTCCATACGAAACCATGTATACTGCATGATGCTGAAACAGGAGGGTCTGGAAATTGAATAGCAAAATAGTCCTGTGTATCTTTGAATGAGCTTGTGCGTACATAGGCTTCCACTATGATAAATTTCCAGTACAATGAAAGCTGAGCTCTGATAGGTTGATGAGGGCAGTTTTACTGTAAGACATCTGATAAATGAGGCCCAATAATCATTGTCCTCTACAAACCACACAGGGTTTCGCAGGTAGGGTGTGTTGCCTTTGTAGTATACCAGACCTGGGGGTACTGCAATTTGTATTGTTATCTACTGTATAATGTATTTTATTGTTTTACTACTGGCCGTTGTTCCCAGCAAGGTATGGTCAGCAAGGAACAGAGCTAACCACCCTGTTCCTCCCCTCTGGTCCTGCTCCCTGCCAAGCAGGAAAGTTCTTGTCTAGAGACAGAGAGTAGAGAAAGCAACCTGCAGAGCTTTTGTTCCTGTTACAGATTCTCCATGGCGATCACTTATTCTTTAGCCTCAGAAGAAGTCTTGAGAAGATTGACAGTAGAGTGAACAGCTCAGACCAGATGCTGCTGTAAGGGGAGGGGCTATGGCTAAGACACCCATCACTCAGAACGTCACAAGGCCAATACAACCTCAGTGCTTAACTGCAAACTTCCAACTTCTAAATTTCTTGCTAGTGGCAGAGATAATTGCACTTGGAAATTGCTGCTATTGAATGCATTTGAATGCAAAGATCTACATTGCACTTGATAAAAAAGACTTTTGGTGTCATTTATCAAACTGGTTTAAAGTAGAAGTGGCTCAGTCGCCAATAGCAACCAATCAGATTCCACCTTTCATTTTGGAAAGCTCCATTGGCAAATGAAAGGAGGAATCTGATTGGTTGCTATGGGCAACCAAGTCAGTTCTACTTTACACCAGTTTGATAAATGAACCCCTTTTTTTACACCTAAACCCGGCCTTCTTGATAGGGTGGAGTGGAGATTCCTCTGGAAGGTCTTGAGCAGGATGGGATTTGGATATTTCCATCCACAGGCTACATTTTGGTGCATCTGTGAGTCCTGGGCCATATCAGCCAGTCTTGGGTGGGGCTCACAGCCTTCTCCCTCCTCTCATTGCAGGCATGGCTACATGCTGGAGGTGACTGAAGAGTTTGCTGCGAGTCGGCCTTTACACTCCTGTAATTCAGCCCACTGGCCCCTGGTATTGCCCATATGGCACAGGTAGGTGTGAGTGTTAGGTCCCGAGCTACTTGAGAAACCTTAGCTTAGAGGGTTTAGTAAGACTGCAGAGTGCACCTGTCTTGTCCTTTGTTATTGTTATATTGTTTATTACATCCACACAATTGCCATCTTGTGTAGGATGTCTTTTGTGGTACTTGTGGTCCACTGCGGGCATCCTCCATTGTATGCATTTTTGCTGGGGATCGCCATTAGCAACGGGCCACAAGTGCAGTATCTGCTCCCCTGTACAGTTGTGTTCAAAATTATTCAACCCCCACTGAAATTGAGTGTTTTGGCCAGTTTGACATTGATTTTGATAATTTCAGTCATCCTGTTTACAATTAAATCAAAGAGGCTCTTGTAAGTCAGATAAATATAACATAACATTTATAATGAAATAACCACAAATGTCTTTTCTGTGCTCACATCATTATCAGTTTTATTCAACCCCCAAGTGACATTCAATCTTAGTACTTAGTACAACATCCTTTTCCAGTTATAACAGCTTTTAAACGTGAAGCATAGCTTGACACAAGTGTCTTGCAGCGATCTATGGGCATCTTCGCCCATTCTTCATGGGCAAAAGCCTCCAGTTCAGTCACATTCTTAGGCTTGCGCGCTGCAACTGCTTTCTTTAAGTCCCACCAGAGGTTCTCAATCAGATTTAAGTCTGGTGACTGCGATGGCCACTTCAAAATGTTCCAGCCTTTAATCTGCAACCATGCTCTAGTGGACTTGGAGGTATGCTTGGGATCATTGTCCTGTTGAAAGGTCCAACGCCTCCCAAGCCTCAGGTTTGTGACGGACTGCATCACATTTTCATCCAATATCTCCTGGTACTGAAGAGAATTCATGGTACCTTGCACACGCTGAAGCTTCCCTGTACCTGTCGAAGCAAAACAGCCCCAAAGCATGATTGACCCCCCGCCATGCTTCACAGTAGGCAAGGTGTTCTTTTCTTCATAGGCCTTGTTCTTCCTCCTCCAAACATAGCGTTGATCCATGGGCCCAAACAGTTCTAATTTTGTTGGTTTGTCCACATGACTTTTGGCATACTGCAGTCGACTCTTCTCATTCTTTGGAGACAGCAAGGGGGTGCGCCTGGGAGTTTTGGCATGGAGGCCTTCATTACGCAGTGTGCGCCTTATTGTCTGAGCTGAAAGTTCAGTACCCGCATCTGACAAATCTTTTTTCAGTTCCTCAGCAGTCACACGGGGACTTTTCTCCACTTTGCACTTCTGGTAGCGCACAGCAGTCGAAGTCAGCATCTTCTTTCTGCCACGACCAGGTAGCGTTTCAACAGTGCCCTTTGCCTTGAATTTGCGAATGATGCTTCCTATGGTGTCTCTTGGTATGTTTAACATCTTTGCAATCTTCTTATAGCCATTGTCCTTCCTGTGAAGAGAAATCACCTCTTCTCTTGTCTTCCTGGACCATTCTCTTGACTTCACCATGTCTGTAAACACACCAGTAAATGTCTAGAAGGAGCTGAATATCACAGTCACTTTACATCTGCCTAATTGGTGCTTATTATGCTTGATTGCAGCTCCTTGACATCCAGAGGTGTTTTCAATACCTGATCGAAAACACTTGAATGAACCTCTGTTCTTAAGAGTGGTCGTCTTTAAGGGGTTGAATAATTGTGTCAATGAAGAAATCACAAAAAAAACATTTAATACTGTATTACAAAAACAATTGATGTCATTTTAGTTGCATTTGGTTCTTTAAAAAGTCCTTGTAAAATTTCATTCTGAACACAATTACAAATGTACACTAAATTCCCTAAAACCCTTTACAGCACTGGGGGTTGAATAATTTTGAACACAACTGTATATATATGCACAACTACATTTGAGTTTGAGCATTTCCTGCCTGTTTAACACCACGCCATTTTTTCAGTCGCTTTGTATATTGAGTTGTTTGGAGGTGTATAAACTCCTAGGTAAATGTGCCTGATTTTCATCCACAGGCTATATTTTGGTGCACCTGTGAGGTGGTATTGCCCATACGGCACAGGTAGGTGAGTGTTAGGACCCGAGCTACTTGAGAAACCTTGGAGCGGTGCTTGGGCTCAGACATGTCCTTCACAGTAGGATATGTTGGCTAATTCTCAATTTTAACATCAGAATGAGGGTTTAGTAAGACCACAGAGTGCACCTGTCTTTTCTATTGTTATTGTTACATGACTATATCCCCCGAGATTGAAGATTTTTTACAGCTTAACTTGATTCTATTGTTAACTAAACTGAGGTTAAAAACTGGGATATGGCTTCGACTTCCTTTATCTAGAGCTGACAAAGTATCCCTGGTTAAGATGTTGATCCTACCCCAACTCTTATATCCTTAGAATTCACCCATATGGGTAGAGGATACGTTTTTTAACCTTATGGAGAGACATATGAATGACTTGTTGTGGGATAGAAAGCGGGTAAGGCTTAAATTGGAATATTTAGATAAGCCGCTGGAGCAGGGGGGATTGAATCTTCCCTACTTCAAGGGCTATTTTATAGCTGGGCAGTTATGGTTATATCGTGAATAGGAGAAAAGTACATTGTGTACGACTCTGGTAAGGAGATCTCTGTATAGCAATATATTTACCTTATTAGATTCTGGGCAAATGAATAATGTGGAACAGGAGTACAGAGAGGCTAGAAGGCTGTTATCCAAATCTTGGGACACTACTAGATTATGTTTGGGGATAAAAGGATCGCTCCAATGTATTCCTCTCTGGTACAATTCCATCTACGGGCCTTAGATGGAATTGCCGGAGATCAGTTTTGGCAAAAAAATAGCATTTTATATGTTACACAGGTGGTGAAGAATAGAGAGATACTGTCGTTTTTGGAGTTAGCACAAAGGGATAATTTAGATAATGTGTATTTGTACACATAATTACATACTACTACTTAAGGCGGTATTTATTACAATACAATCACCATGACAAAGGGCCTGGGGGGTTGCGTGTGCAGATATTCTATTAGAGGGATGGGAAAATATTTTTGTGAACTTAAGCTCCATATCTCTTAACTTTAATCACGTTAATCACGTTTTGGTACAATTCAATATTTTGCATAGATTAGCCCTTATGACTTAATAAATGTGGGTTAAGAGATAGCTCTACGTGTCCACGGTGTGATTTACCTGGTGCAGATTTTCTACACATGCTTTGCTTTTGTCCAAAACTAAAAGAATATTGGAGTGCTATTAATAATTTTCTTATTCACAAACTGAGATTGCAGATTCCTTTTACGGTAGAAGGTTGGATATTTGGCGATCTTTCTAAGTTAAGTACCCATATATATAAGAAGATTCTTTTAGGTAGAATATTGTTTTTGGCTAGACTCCTGATTACTCGGGCCTGGTTTTCACGATATGTTCCGGAGCTGAACATATGGATAAATTTGGTTACTAAGGTAAAAAATTATGAAAATCTTCTTTATAAGCAAAGAAATGCTCAAGAGAAGTGGACGAAGATATGGGAGGCTTGGATGTGTTAAACCTCCTCCTCTCATTTCTATGTTTGACTCCTTTTTGACTTTACCTTTCTTTCTTTTGTTCTCTCTTTTTTTTTTTTTTCCTCTCTCTTGCTTCTTTCTGAGCGATAGAGGCATTTGAGACACATCGCAAGGGTAGGGGGGTTGGGAGTTAGGTGGTGTTTGGGGGAAATAAAAGAAAAAAAAAACAAAAAAACTCCGGCCTTCTTCAGTTTTATATTTCCACTTTACCAATTCCCAGGGAGCAATGGCCTGAGGTAGTACACTATCACACGCATGGGCGTAGGAAGCCCCAAAAATCTGGGGGGACAGCGCTTATGGGGCCCCTGTGTCCCCGTCCACCCTCAAGCCACACCCACATTTCTCCGCCCCCCCCCCCCCAAGTGCCAAAAATCTCTCCTCCCCCCCCCTCCTTATGGGCCAGTGGGTCCGGTTTAAAAAAAAAAACACACACAAAACAAGACACTTATACTTACCTCCATCCGTCACAGCGATGCGATGCAGGCCTCTTCCGGCCTGTGTACCGCGCTGTACGGCTCACAGACGGCGCGATGACGTCATCGCGCCGCCTGTACGAACATCTGATAGAGGAGCAGGGAAGGGAGACGCCTCTCCTTCTCCTGCTCCGCAGCACAACCATCTGTATCGCTGTCCTGGGGACGGCGATACAGATGACTATGGAGATGAACGCTTCCACAGTGGAAGCGTTCATCTCCCTGTGCCCCGCCACCGCCGCACACATTGCGCTGCCGCTGGGGGGGGGGGGGGATTTTTGCATACCCGTCCCCCCCGCATTATTTCTTGGGGGGGATCCGACCCCCCGTCCCCCCCGCTTCCTATGCCCGTGATCACACGACACTTCATCAGGGCCATTACCACTCCTATCCTCTACACCGGATCCTTGGGGGGTTTCTACACCTTTTCCTTGACAACAGCTCTTCATGTGTATTTTAAATGCAAACGTTGGCATGTATAGTGCCCAAGCGGGCATAGAGGGGGTGTAGCTCCACATGGAAAGAGTGGAGCTCTGCATGAAAGAGGGCAGGGCCTGTTAAAATGGACTACAGTAGAAAAGCTGGCAAGCAAACCACAATTTCTTTTTTCACAAATTCAAATAGAATTCCTTAATAGTAGGCCCACAGTAGGCCACGAGTGGCGTACTGCAAATACCATGTGCATGAGCAACTGAGTTATTTGAGACAGATAGCTTGCAACTTATGGGGAGAGGGCTTTACCAAAGACTACGCCAGTTTCCTGCTGCTAAATAGTCCCAAATGTTCCTGCACACCCGAAAAATTTAAATTTCATGCCAGTGACGAGAAAGGTGGTGGAGAAGTTTAGTGGGGAGGTGGTGTGGCTAAACACAGAGAATGGCTTACATTCTTTAGCAAATCTACACCGGCTCATAGTAGGTGTGCATTTCTTTTTCTGTATTTGTGCACCAAATGTATTAAGATACATAGGGGGTCATTTTGAAAACTGGTATAAAGTAAAACTGGCTTAGTTGCCCATAGCAACCAGAGTCCACCTCTCATTTTGGACAGCTCCTTTAGAAAATAAAAGAAGGATCTGATTGGTTGCTATGGGCAACTAAGTCAGTTCTACTTTACACCAGTTTGATAAATGACCCCCATAGACTTTTGGTAAAGGCCTGCATATGAAATGCGATTTGTGATAAATCTACCTTGTAGCTTTTGAAATGTAATTGTCAGGCTTCAAGGGATGAAAATCTCTGCAATGTGGCATGAGATGCAGCATGCATTTATTTTTTTGTCTTGTGGATACTCTCAGAATACATGAATAGAAAATATAACTGTGTCACCATATTACAATCCATACAACACGGATCTGTAATACAGTTATATGCATAAGACCTTAATGTGAACAGTAAAAAAATCACAATGTCATACAAAAGCTTCTCCATCTTCAAAAACATCACAGACTGAACTACAGGAATGTTTCACTACATACATTGTCCAAATATCTTATATATTTATGGAGTGTCTGTGAATTTATGGACAATTCTGAACTCTGAAAACAACATCTTAAAACTGGTTAAAGTAACTGTAATTACCTGGAGCTATAGAACCTGGATTCAGAGACATCTTCATCTGTAAGACCTTCGTAGATTTCGCGGGAACATTGGGTGGAGTCCTGTTGCTTCCAGGGACTAGGTGTATTTCTGTGCGAAAGTTTTCCTTTCCATCAACCCCTTCAGTTCCAGATACATCATTGGCAACTGTCTGGTTGGCATTAAAGGCATTCATGTGGCCCCCTGCCTGGGAAGAAGAAAGTACTCATCAAGAAGAATTTTTGGTGGAATTTTATGGCCTGACCGATCTTCACGTTGAAGCCTATAACATTGCAAGAAGCCAACGATGTCCATAGTATAATAATATAATGCCTTTGCTGTTTCCCAACGAGATTTCCTTCTTTTAAACGGCATCTCCATCAAGCAAAGGCTGTATACACCTTTAAAAACATTTTTTAGACAAGCAAGTGTAGGTTCCCATCTTCAGAAGCCACCTTGCTGTTAGTAGATGGGCCCGAAACCATTTTGATTAAAAATATGCACAAAGAGCTTCTAATTTTTATGTGTAGTAAGTATAGCAGTGATTTACCCGTGTTTCCACTGTTTGCATGGAGCGGTGTGTTGCTGCATATAGCTTAGTTTGCTCCTGTATATACTCACAATGATACGATTCGTGGGGTACTCGAATGTAAACTTTTGAACGCGCTTTTGCCGCTCTAAGTACATACAAGAGCCACGATTACGCTGCAAAGACAGCTCTTCCATCATTACATCTTGAGGAACACTGACTTTTTTACCCAGGTCTAACAGAGGTGCTGTACGAAACCAAACAGAAGAAAACAGTCCATGTAACATAGTGTAAAGAGGATACATAATATGATAAGCTATACCAAGCTTAAAACACTAGATGGCACTGTTTGCCTTCCTACAACGCATGCATTGCACATTGGAGAATCTATGGCCTCCTAATTACTGTTCCAGATCAGCATTACTTTTTCAGGTGAAATTATTTAGCAGCATTGTCCGAAATATAGAGGTAAAATTTAGGCAGTTTAGGTAATGAAGCCACATACCCAGGGTCGGACTGCCCCACCAAATTACCAGAGGATCCTACGCACAAGTTCTGATACAATAATGATCTCCTAAAAAAAGCGAGCTCTTAAGACCATTTCATTTGGAGATGGCCTTGGAATAAGATCAGAGGTGGATACCTTTTGTGCAGCCTGTGCAGCTGCATACGGGCCGGTAGGAAAAGAGGACCACCATCATGTTATGAAGAATACACTAATGCATCCTAATGTCTACTTCATTGCATGTAAAGGAGTGTTAACTAATGTAATGGCTGTAACTGGTGGATTACAAAGTTGGTAACTCATTAAAAACCTTTCTAGAAAAGAGATCTATGATGAACGCCTCACTCTTTTCTTGGACAGCAGCCCTCTGCAGTCTGGCCCTCAGGATCATTTCCTTTGGTGGGTCCAAGGAACTTCAGTCAGAAACTGCTTGCGCCCAAAAAAACGCATAGAAAAACTGCAGCAGTTTATGGTATAACCACATACAGTACTGTTGATACATGTCAAGAAACAGCTTGTAAAAAGTGGTGAAAATGTAATAAAAGTAAGCATCGGAATTCAGTTGCAAACCTTGACAGTTTTTTTGCAGATTCTAGAGAAAGGGACTAAGAGGTTCAGAGGAGCCATAAAATGCTTCCAGTTTACTTGCATGTGCCATTTTGTAATATTATTTTTTAAATAAAATATGATAAACATATAATGTTAATATTGTTGTAAATCTACACCTGCCAGGAGATGTCATAAGGATGAAAAAAGTGCCCAGAAGACTGTCGATAATTTATTATTCCACGTGTGCCATTGCCCTGTGATCAGGGAAGGCTCCATAAAGTAATATAATTAGGAAGTCAGGGTCCATATGAGGACACCATTGTAAATGGTACATGGTGGGTGGGGGTCCTGTTGTACATTTTGCATTGGGGTTCAGCAGCTTTAATGGGTATTAAAGTTATCCCCTGTCCACAAGGCTAACTTTTAGATTGGTGGAAGTCCTACCACTGACACCCCCACCTATTATGAGAACAGAGACCACTTGCCCCTCGGGGCCCCCTAAAATGAATAAAATGTCAGGTTGGACATGCATGGTGCCGCTCCCTTCATTTCTATGGGAGTTACAGAAAATGCCAAGAGCTGTACCTGGCTGTCTCCAGAACTCTAGAGATGAATCGAGCGGCAGTGCGCATGTCTGACCTTGCGTTTCGGGGAGCCACCTGGGGGTATGGGATTTCTGCTCTCATGGCTGGACAGGGTGCCAGCAGTAGGACCCCCACTGATCTAATAGTTATCCCCTATCCCTGTGAAAAGGGGATAAGTTGTCACAACTGGAATTTCCCTTTAAGCTATGACACTGTTCTCCGTAATTTAATGTTTAGCCCTCATACAGATGAAGCCGTCTTTCTTGGTCTTACCTTCCCCTCTTATTTCCCTGACTATGGCTGATGCCAGGCCTTTCCTCTCCTTCACCAGGTCTGCATATGTGGGAAACATTGTCCAGGCTGTAAATAAAGATGAACAATTATACCACAGCATCATTTAATCTGTTTATTACCCCTAGACAATGTATTCTATCATCATGCACATAGGAAAAATCTAAGATGGGAAAGATATGTTACAGGGAAGGGATTAGAGTATTGCTGGAGCTCGGGTGGAAGGATTACAAACAACACAGGTAATTAGAAAGTGCAGAGTTGGCAATTCTGCGTTTGATGGTAGGCGTCATCAATTCTTTTTTGCTTATTATGGTTAAGTTGCCTGAAAATAGACTAATCACTTGCTTTGTTCTGCCCTGTTAATGCTTTGAGTAGCTGTAGTAATTGGCTATATTGTAAGTGCAGTAACTGGTCTAGACAGGCCTATTTCCTGAGTATGTTCCACCAGATTTGGCATACTGACACTTGCAAAGGCTACATGACCATGAACCTACCACATTTACCTATACACAATATCGAGACCGCCTATCACAGACCCATTACACAATACCCAGGCCTCCTGCTGCCCTACTGAACCAAATTTGGATCCCTACAGGGTTCTATAGGTTAGCAGAACAACGTAGATCAAATGTAGCCACTGAATGTGGCTGAAACTGACCTAAAGTAGGTCCTCCACCAAAACTGCATGTCAAGGACACTTTTACAGGGGCCGACGATCATTCGAACAAATGTTTGTGTGATCATTTATTCCCAAGCATTGGCCCATATGACCGTGTCCACTGATGAGCTGACGAATGAGCAAACATTAGTTAGGTGTTGATTGCATGACATTTTTAAGTAGATGTAAATATGGTTGCACATCTGCCTATATAAACGGGGTGAGATGAAGGCAAACAAATGAGACAAGGGGTTTGAACAAATGATTGCAAGAGCAATCCATCAAATCCTTTCATCTTAAACTGCCTGCTCATCTGTGGAGGTGAAGATCCGCATTTACATGCAGCGATCACCTCCACTGTATGGCTACTGCAATCTCTCTTGGGTGTCCACATGAAAGATTGTTTCACCCTATGAACGAAGATCAGGTAGAGTGAGGGCCGGTGAAGACAATGACCAGACCATTTAAATGATAAAAATGAACAGTCTCTTTACTGAGAAAGATGAGAGGTGTAGTGCAGATGCCAGCCATAGGCACAGTTCTGACGTATTAGAAGAAATCTACATGTATCACCAGTGTAGGCCGTAGCGTAGCTCAGGAAGTTCTCTTGTATACTTCCCACACATTCCAAGAACCAAAACAGCTGGCTGTATTATATTAACATCTTCTTCTTTATTTTATCATTATTCAGAAACTGTAATTATCACTTACAAAAATCCATATATTAAAAGTCCAAATCACGGAGGCAGAGGCTACTGTGCTACCACAACGTTTTGGGGGCGTTCCCCATTTGTTGCTTGGACAGTTCTGAGGTATAAGACAGAGCTTACCTTTTCCAAAAGCTGTGTATAGGCGGCAGCAATGATGGTAGAAGTAGTCCCTGAGTATCTTTCTATAAGTGCTAGCAATCTTCTCAGTTGACCACAGGTGTGCAAAACTCTCACAGTACTGCAATTCCCAATGTGGGGTGCAAATGGACAGCTGATCCATTATAGAAGAGTGGTGGTCCCCGAAGCAATACACCATCTCCACAAGCAGGAAAGTCTATAGCCATAAACAAGCATTACTTTTGCTAGTATATACCTTCCTTTGTAGCTCTAGATAATCTATGGATGTCTGTTCACTTTCACTCAGTGGCTCTACTAGTGTAACTGCTTTTGCACTGGTGGCTTTTAACTCCACAGGAATTGTGTTTTTCCAGGAGAAAAATCCTCTTTCCTTGCTATCAGCTTCTGCCGGGCTCACAAGCTGTAGCTTTACACACAGTCCGAGCCAGACTCAACTCATAAAGAGGTTGTCTGGTCCTAAAATCAAAATTCTTTTTATGTGCTCCTAACACCCCTTACCATGCATACATATGTGCTCAATACCTGTTTTTTATCTCTGTGCTTTCCTTCCCCCTGTCTGGGCATCAGACTATCCTGGCAGATTTGTTTTTATTCAGAGGTTTCTGTTTACATGGCTGCACTGCACAGTGATGAGTCTTAGGCTGACCCTGCCCCCCAACTGTTCAGTCTGCAGCAGCTATGCCTACTACATCACCTACGGCCATCTTACTACACCCACGCATGATTCCTGCTAGTGTCTCTACATCATATCACTGACAGTCTATAGTAGGGTGGCCACTGGCTTCACCCTAGAAAGCCGAACCTCACAGGACACGCCCCAAACCACACCCACAATGCCCCAAACCATAACCATGTGAAGCCACGCCCCTACCGCTGGCCGGAAAAACACGGGGGAGGAGAGGGTAGAACTTTCAGACCGGAAGGTGAGCTGGGGGCAGCCCGCGGCGCTTCTCTGCCCCTCAGTCAGCCACAGGGAGCCATGTCTGTGGCTCTAGTGACTGATTGGGGGTGAGAGAAGCCTCAGTCAGTTGCTGCAGCTCACGCTCAGACAGCTCAGTGCTGCTGTCTGAGTGTGAGCTACTGAAAGGGTGGACATCCCTGTATCCGTCCAGGCACTGCGCCAGACGGAGGACTGGGAGCCAGAAAACCGGACGTCTGTCCACCCTAGTCCATAGGCTCTTTCCTCACTATCTCCAGAGTGCAATAAACAGCAGGCATATCCAAATACATGTGTATATAATCCTCTCATGTATGATACAGCCTGCTGTGTCTAATACATAGCCTGTTGTGTGCGATACTGCCTGCTGATCTGTGTATGTACTGTCTGGTGTGTATCTAAGCTTATCATGTCAGATGTGTCTGCTATGCCTCTGTATCTAAATCTATCATCTGCGATACAGTCTACCGTTCCTGTATCAAAGATTCTCATGTGGGATACTGCCTGCTGAAGTGTGTATCTAATCCTCTCTTGTATGATACTGCCTGCCAAGCTGTGTATCTAATCCTGTCTTATATGATACTGCCTGCTGAGCTGTGTACCTAATCCTATCTAGTACGATACTGCCTGCTGATCTGTGTATCTAATCCTATCTTGTACGATACTGCCTGCTTCAGTGTGTATCTAGAGCCTCGTGCACACAATCGTATCTGTTTTGATATCTGCAAGTTGCGGGTCTGCTAAATAGGGATACCATTTTGTATGCAATCCGCATTTTTTTGCAGTCCCATTGACTTCAATAGGTTTGAGGACTGCAGTTTGAGGACCAGAATAGGAATTGTTCTATGTTTTGCAGAACTGACATATAGATGTGGAAAACACATGGATGTCATCTGTGTGCTTTCCACTTCCATATCAGTTATGTCAGTTCTGCAAAAGATAGAACATGTCCTATTCTGGTCCCTAAAATGTGGACTTTGAACTCATTGAAGCCACAGAAACATAGACAGTATCCATTTTTAGCAGATTCACGACTTGCAAACCGCAAACAGATACGGTCGTGTGCATGAGGACTCATCCTATCTTTTTTTGGTCCTGCCTGCTGCAGTGTTTATCTTGGCCTATCTTGTGTGATCCGACCATGACCAATCCGTAAAACACGGTCTGTGTGCAGGCCGCATCTCCCAGGCCAACTGCACTCTCCTGACCCGATCTGACTGCATCACAGTAATGTGAGATACAGCTGGTCTCTATCTGATTGGGTGTATGTAGTACACATGAGGAGTGCACGACAACTGCCCTGTGGTCAGAAACAGACTCGTTGTATCATACATTACTATCATAAAGGCAGTGCGGGTCAGGGAAGCCACGGTCGGCCAGGAAAATGTGGGCGACACATGGACTGGGACATGGATTTCGGGGCCGATCACGGTTGTTTGGATGAGCCCTATCGCTCATACTGAGCCCCCCATAACACTAACACCCACAATGCCCCCATAATAGTGACATCCGCAGCGCCCCCGTAACAGTGACCTCCACAGTTCCCCCTATAAGTAACATCCACAATGCCCCCATAACAGTGACATCTACGGCACCCCCATAACAGTGACATCCACAGTGTCCCCATAACAGTGACATCTGCAGTGCCCTCATAACAGTGACATCCACAGATCCCCGTAACAGTCACATCTGCAGTGCCCTCATAACAGTGACATCCACAGATCCCCATAACAGTCACATCTGCAGTGCCCTCATAACAGTGACATCCACAGCATCCCCGTAACAGTGACCTTATAACATTGATATTCATTCACAGATCGCCCATAACAGTCACATCTGCAGTGCCCTCATAACAGTGACATCCACAGTGCCCCCATAACAGTGACATTTGCACTGCAGTGCCCTTATAACAGTGAGATCCACAGCATCCCCATAACAGTGACATCCACAGATCGCCCATAACAGTCACATCTGCAGTGCCCTCATAACAGTGAGATCCACAGCATCCCCATAACAGTGACATCCACAGATCGCCCATAACAGTCACATCTGCAGTGCCCTCATAACAGTGAGATCCACAGCATCCCCGTAACAGTGACCTTATAACATTGATATTCACAGATCGCCCATAAAAGTCACATCGGCAGTGCCCTCACAACAGTGACATCCACAGTGCCCCCATAACAGTGACATCTGCACTGCAGTGCCCTTATAACAGTGAGATCCACAGCATCCCCATAACAGTGACCTCCACAATTCCCCCTATAAGTAACATCCACAATGCCCCCCTAACAGTGACATCTACAGCACCACCATAACGGCGACATCCACAGCTCCCCCTTAAGTAACATCCACAGTGCCCCCCATAATTGACATCCAAAGTGCCCCCATAGTAGTGACATCTACAGCGCCCCCATAAGTGACATCCACAGTTCTCCCTAACAGTCACATCTGCAGCACCCCCCATAAGTGCCATCCACAATGCCCCCCAGTGACATGCACAGAATAGCAATCAGCTTCTGTGGCTCATCGCTATGCTGTGATTTATACACAACGCTTACATTGCACTGTGTATGAGTCAGTACAGGCTTCATACAGAAGAAGGCCTTGTCCCGGCCATGTGGAGTAGTGTGCAGGCATCAGAGAAGGCCAACAGGAGGCGGTGACATCAGTGATCATGCGCCGTCTCTTGCTTCACAGAGGAAAAGAAGAAGACGGTGAGAGACCGGAGGATAAAAAAACATTGATGGACCAGTCACATGACCATGAAGAAGATCCTGGTAACACTGCAGCTGCTGTGGGTCCCTGTGGGTAAGCATGGCTGCGTTCTCTCCACAGGTTAGATTCAGGCGTAATTTTTAGGTATGGCCGGAGAACCTCTTTAAATAGACAAAACTAATCAGAAATGGATGTGACCAACAATTCACCCTGGCCACTACACTAGGAGGCTGCCAGATGTTACCTATTTGCTGCCTATAGACAACCATTTGGTATTACAGGTGAAACTCAAAAAATTAGAATATCATGCAAAGTTCATTTATTTCCGTAATGCAACTAAGGGTACTTTCACACTTGCGTTGGTGCGGATCCGTCTGTTTATTTGCATAGACGGATCCGCACCTATATTGCAAACGTTTGTATCCGTTCAGAACGGATCCGTTTGCATTAGTTTTAAAGAAAAATGACAAAGTCCAAAACGGATCAGTTTTGAATTACATTGAAAGTCAATGGGGAATGGATCCGTTTTCAAATGCACCATATTGTGTCATTGAAAATGGATCCGTCCCCATTGACTTACATTGTAATTAAAAACGGATCTGTTAGGCTCCGCATCTTCAGAAGGACACCAAAATGCTGCGTGCTGCGTTTTGGTGTCCGCCTCCAAAACAGAATAGAGGTGGAACGGAGCCTAACTGATGCATTCTGAACGGATCCCAGGGCCGGCGCGTCCTATAGGCTGACTAGGCAGCCGCGTAGAGCGCCCCCTTGGGAAGGGGCGCTGCTAGGAGCGCCGGCCCCCTTCATGCTGCAGCCGCCCGAGTGCTCTATATTGAGCCTCTGGCGGCTGCAACACTGCCCAGGCTGGCGCGTCCATGAGGGCGCACCGCCCGGGCGCAGCAAGAGGAGAGGAGCTGACAGAAGGGAAGCGCTCACCGCTCCCTCCTGTCAGTCCCACATTGTAGCGTGGCCGAGCCCTGTATGGTCCACGGGTACAGGGAGCATCTGTCTCCTGTACCCGGCCGGACTGACATGAAGTGCGCACACAGTGTGTGCTTCCTGTCAGTCCGCCCGGGTACAGGAAACTAAAGATCCTGTACCCGCGGACCATACAGGGCTCGACCACTACACTAGAGGTAGCGGAGGGGGGAAAGAGAATGACGAGGGGGGAGAGAATAACAAGAGGGGGGGGGGAATGACAAGAAAGGGAGAGAGAATGACATGGGGGGGGGGGGAATGACATGGGGGAGAAGAGAATGACATGGGGGGGAAGAGAATGACACGGGGCGGGGAGAGAATGACATGGGGGTGGCAGAGAAAACTGGCGTTAGTTAAAGGGGTTCTGCAGTTTATTTAAACTGATCAGCAGGGTCCGACACCCGGGACCCTCGCCGATCAGCTGTTTGAGAAGGCAGTAGCGCCTCGGCCTTCTCGCTGTTTACCGCAGGCGCAGTGACGTCACGACTAGTATTACTGGCCTTGGCGGGGTTAAGCTCTGTTCACTTGAATGAAGCTTAGCCCACCCAGGCCAATGATACTAATCGTGACGTAACTGCGAGAAGGCGGAGGCGCTACTGCCAGCGCCGCTGCCTTCTCAAACAGCTAATTGGTGGGGTCCCGGGTGTCGGACCCCTGCCGATCAGTTTAAATAAACTGCAGAACCCCTTTAATATGGCAGATCGTATGGGTGGGGCATTGTGATGTCACATGGGGGGGGGCAGCAAACTTTTCTTTTGCCTAGGGCGGCAAAAATCCTTGAATCGGCCCTCACGGATCCTTATCCATTCAGAATACATTGGTGCTTAACTGATCGGTTTTGGACCGTTTGTGAGAGCCCTGAAACGGATCTCACAAACGGAATCCAAAACGCTAGTGTGAAAGTACCCTTAAAAGGTGAAACTAATATATGAGATAGACTCATTACATGCAAAGCGAGATATTCCAAGTCTATATGTGTTATAATTTGGATGATTATGGCTTACAGCTTAAGAAACCCCAAAGTCACAATCTCAGGTACCCTTTGCTCAGGGGGTATGGATTAATTAACTGACTAGAGTGTGACACTCTGAGCCTAGAATATTGAACCTTTTCACAAAATTCTAATTTTAAGCTGCATTGATGCAATTCCTTTTAATTTGCATTACTGAAATAAATGGACTTTTGCACGATATTCAAATTTTTCGAGTTTCATCTGTACGAAGTGCTTAACATAACACATTAACCCATTAGCACCAAATTAGCTTCTTAGCAGTGATCTACTGGGTCACTGCAGACGCACAATGCATTACAAGATTAAAGAGAAGATATATTGCTCTTCTTATGATAGCCTCAGTTAAGAAAAAATATAAAAATCCCCTTTAATATAATATGTTGACATCTCTGATATGATACTGAAAGTTGTCTTCTGAAATGTCTTTTGAGTTTGTCCCAGATATCATTCCAGATATTTGAACCTGGAGACTTCCAGGACTGCTGGAAAAAGCTCTGTGAGACACTGAGAATGTGCTTAGCACTGCACATTGACGTCTTATAGCCTTCTTCATTACAGCAGAGCATGGATGGCAAGTGGATGATACCACCAAGTGCATACCACACAATGTACTCATACTTATTAATACAGTAGTATGTATTAAGGTACCCTTTTAGCGGATTTCACTGTGTATCAGTATTGATAGAGGAGATTGACTTTTTTGATGCACGTCAACACTTCATGACAATTCCTCTAGTTCTCCCATCCACTAGGGAGGCAATTATCAACAATGGGTAGGTCCCACCATGCTGTGTCAGGAGCTGATCAACCCAGTTGTTTTTGGTTGGCATTGACAGCTATCGCATTTGTTATAAATTATCGACTGTGAACTGCTATGGATGCCATGTTGATGATACAATAATGACTCTCATTTTCTCACTCTGTTCAAATTGCTGTTTGGGGCCTCTCTCAGAGGTCTGACCGTTTTGAAGGCAAGAAAAGAGCAACATTTAGACCTGTTCTTACCGTCAAAACCTCAGTATAACCTGATGGACCCTATTATAAGTCTGTTGGGTCCATCAGAAGGTGAAACCAGGTCATGACTTAAAGCGTCATTGTAAATAAAAGCTACAATGCCAGGGTGAACATGGCCTAAGATAGTAGGAATCATGAAAAAAAACCTGTTCTAACAAAGTGCCACCAGTGTTGCCTTTTGCAACCAGACCTGGGCTTTTCTCTTTCCAGAACAACACTAGGGATACATTGTCTATAGATTTTAAGACCATATAACAGCTCTGTACTCTGCACCTATAGAAATTTGTGTGGCCCTAGTAGTGTAATTTCATATGCCTCTACGTTCAACGCAAAAATAGGGACAACTCTTCTCAACTGGACAGGGTCCAGAGAACATTTTATTCGCTACCTATATAAATAGTGACGAGAGGAAGACTTCTCACCTCACAACGTTTGCTGCCCAGATATTTTTTGCCCCTCGCTTTTACAACAAATTTACACCTTCTCTAGAAAAAGTTCCCCACCCTGCTGCCCCCAAAAGTGTTTCATACTGCTACTCCAGGTATCCGCAATACAGTGGCTTGATGGTCATATTTATATATACTGCATGCCATATTACCTCAAAAATAATAGTGCCATAAAAAATAATACCTGGTGCTCACCTGGTGCTGATCAGCTATATATCCCTTATGGAACACTTCTTTCTTCAGATCTTGATATATGATCTTGTCTTTGATTATATTTCTATTATTCCTTTTATGCCTAGTTCCTTCTCTTGCTCACTTTCTTCCCTTTTGGATGTTGAAGCACTTCTGCCTTATCCCCCACTGTACTACTACTTGTTCCTAGGTCTTGCATCTGCTGTTGTCTATCTCCTTCTTTAGTGCCCCCTCCCTCTATGTTACTATATTGCTGTCTTCTTCTTACTACTCTCCGTTCCTTCTAACCTCTTGGACATAACCTAGTTCCTCGCTCTGTCTTCTCACTCCTGGCTCTGTCAGTATATCTGTCACTGGTTGTCCACTCATGACATAATGTCACTATTACAGGCTGATACGGTAAAGCTAGTACAGGCGACACGCCACATGTAAAAATCATCATGACTCTCCTCTTCCTAACGTGACTTAAGTTTACAGTATGTCCTATCTTGTTGCTAGGTGTCTATTACTGATGTAGACTGGTGACACTCAAAAACCATTACCAAATCTCAAGTCTGAAATTAATATTTCAAGTAAAATATCTAAAATCATAGGGGGAAATTTGCTATTTGATTACTTAATGGATTTTGTTTTACCCAAATTTTTTAGACTTGACTAAAAATTGATTTTGACTAAAAATTCTTTAAAAAAAGGGTTCTAAGAAGGGTACCTGTCCTATAATTCTCTAGATTCACAACACTTTGTGTTAGCATGCAAGATTTGTATTGTATAACCAATTACGTCTAGTATATTGTATGGTCACTAGATGGCAGTGTTGCATTTGTGTAAGATCCTGTTTTGCTGTGTCTCTGAAATAAAAGAGTTCAGTGCTCGTGCAGTTACCGAACAGACTGTCTGCCTGTCCTTTGTTTAGCCTCAGAAAGTATTTCTAATACTTTGTTACCAGTGACCACATGTACTACCGGCCAATGTGTGAGCATGTTATGCCATGTTTTATCTACTGCTGTCTTAAAAGGGTTGTGGGTTTACAATTGCTGGCAACTTTAGTTTTGAAAAAGCTAGAAAGCCACAGACTGTAGACCGCTGCCCCCAATCTATGGCTATCTTCTATTTAAAAGCAGTTCTACAAGTTGGTGAATGTTGCCTGAGTTGACTTTTATTATGCCTCTTTTTATTTCTAGGAGCACCAAGAAGATTATGGGAAGAACTGAGTACATTTTTTCAAATCTGTGCCTCCAGCAGAAAGGATGACCCCATAGTGGCCCCCTTATAATATGCCAGTACAAAAATGCTCTTACAGCTGCAATGTCCCCACAGTGCTTTCTCCAGTTACAAAATAAGGACCCCCACTCCATTGTGGCCCAACAGCATGCTGCCAAATAAAAAATAAACTCAAATACTTCCCTCCATTCTGCTGTGAGCAATACAGTGCAAAACCCATACCTCTTCTAGTCCGTGCTCTATCCAGCCTGGCTCAGGCAGTGCGATAATGATGACACCGGCCTCTGATAGGCTACAGGACCTAGGACTAAAGCCTATTAGAGGAAACGGTGGGCCAGGGAGGCATTCCCACCATGCCCCATTGTGGCATTAAACTGTATTGCTGTCCTGAGTACAGCGATGCAGTTGAATATATAGAGATGAGCGTTTCCACAATGGCCCATGGCACATCCGCTGCCCCCCTCTTGCCCCTTTCTGGTGCTGCCTGAGGCAATCGCTTCACCTCGCCTCATTGGCGGTGCACCCCTGGACCTAATTAGTGACTGACAGCCATCTCTGCGCACATGCTTTTACAGAGTAGGCTGCCAACCATTGACTTTCACTGCCCACTGGACTCCGAATTATAGGCAGACTAGGGATTTCAATCACTGAGTAAGACATTGTACTGAATCTTCTCTCTCAAAACTACATACCACACATTCTGCTCAGCTCATTTTGCTCTGTAACATGCCGCCAGTAGACGGGATAGCAGTTCTATGGTGACAGGTTGCCTTTAATATTATTGTGTTACCTGAGGCGTAACCTGAAGCCCCAGCGCGAAATGTGTGACAGGGCCTACCTACCATGTGTCCTTTATATTAGTGGTTTGTTTTAATATGGCATAAGGAGCTTTGGGGCCCCTCAGGCATCAGGACCAGGTGTGACTTATACATCTCCATCCCCTATAGCTACACCCCTGCTTGACAGTGGGTAGAATGCTGAAGCTTTGAAGACACCTTATCTTTATTGCTTTTATTCCAGTAAAAATCTCCATTACAAACAGCCTCTGCTAAATGGTTCTGAGGTGATCACAGTGGTTTTCAGAACTCGTGATCTTCGGCATTTGGTTCCATGGGGAAGAGCCAAAGCACAGATCTCCATAACAATATGTGGTACAGACAGGAAGCAATGGCGTGGTTTACTGTAGCTGTAACCAATAACTACAGAGCAATGAATAATGGGGGAACTGGCCTTTTATTGGAGGTATATATCTAATGAAATGACGGCATACAAGCAAACCACACATAGATACTGATGCAAAAGAAGTGATACATATGGCAGTACTTGTACATATGATCCATTAACTAGACACATTAATGCATCCCTGGTGGAAGTTGTAGGGCGTGGTGGAAGTTGTAGTTTAACAACAGCTGAAGAGCCGCAGGTTAGCCATGCCTGCCTTATACCAACGTCTCGTTAACATACTGTCATTTTGCAGGCAATGCAGCTTTAAAAGTTGTAATATTTGCACTGTATATTGGTGGGCCACGGTGGGCTTTTTTCAAGTGTGACACAATAGTGTGGTGTTGTATGGGCTCTATGCTAAGGTAGAACCCGAAAATATAGCTGTACAGTTGTGCATACAGTTAGCTGCAGGGCCGGCGCGTCCTATAAGCGGACTAGGCCGCCGCGTAGAGCGCCCCTTGGCAAGGGGCGCTGCTAGGAGCGCCGGCCCTGCCTCATGTTGCAGCCGCCCGAGCGCTCTGAATTGAGCCTCAGGCGGCTGCAGCACTGCCCGGGCTGGCGCGTCCATGAGGACGCACCGCCCGGGCTCAGCATGAAGAGAGGAGCTGACAGGAGGGAAGCGCTCAGCGCTCCCTCCTGTCAGTCCATTGTAGCGCGGCCGAGCTCTTTATGGCCGCGGGTACAGGAGCATGTGTCTCCTGTACCTGGCCAGACTGACATGAAGTGCGCACACAGTGTGCACTTCCTGTCAGTCCGTCAGGGTACAGGAATCTAAAGCTCCTTTACCCTGGACCATAAAGCGCTCGCCACGCTACATTACAGGCGGGGAGGGAGGGGGAGAATGACAAGAGTGAGGGGGGAAGAATGACAAGAGGGGGGAGAAGAATGACAAGAGGGGGGAGAAGAATGACAAGAGGGGAGGAAGAATGACAAGGGGGAGAGAATAGCAAGAGGGGGGAGAAGAATGACAAGAGGGGAGGAAGAATGACAAGGGGGGGAGAGAATGACAAGAGGGGGAAGGAAGAATGACAAGAGGGGAGGAAGAATGACAAGAGGGGAGGAAGAATGACAAGGGGGGAGAGAATGACAAGAGGGGGAAGGAAGAATGACAAGAGGGGAGGAAGAATGACAAGAGGGGAGGAAGAATGACAAGGGGGGGGAGAGAATGACAAGAGGGGGGAAGGAAGAATGACAAGAGGGGAGGAAGAATGACAAGAGGGGAGGAAGAATGACAAGGGGGGGGGAAATGACAAAGGAGGAGGGGTGAAGAATGACGGGGGGGAGAATGACAAAGAAGGAGGGGTGAAGAATGACGGGGGGGGGGGGAGAATGACAAAGAAGGAGGGGTGAAGAATGACGGGGGGGGGGAGAATGATAAGGGGGGGGGGGGGGCGGCAAACTTTTCTTTTGCCTAGGGCGGCAAAAATCCTTGCACCGGCCCTGGTTAGCTGTATGCACATTAGTGACTGTCAGCAGTAAGCTGTATGCCAATTAGTGACCTCTAAGCCGTATGCGCATTTGTGACTGTAACCAGTAACCTGTATGCCCATTAGTGACTGTAAGCAGTTAGCTGTATGCCCATTAGTGACTGTCAGCAGTAAGCTGTATGCCCATTAGTGACTGCAACTAGTAAGCTGTATGCCCATTAGTTACTGTAACCAGCAAGCTGTATGCCCATTAGTGACTGTAAGCAGTTAGCTGTATGCACATTAGTGACTGTCAGCAGTAAGCTGTATGCCTATTAGTGACTGCAACTAGTAAGCTGTATGCCCATTAGTGACTGTAACCAGTAAGCTGTATGCCCATTAGTGACTGTAACTAGTAAGCCGTATGCGCATTTGTGACTGTAACCAGTAACCTGTATACCCATTAGTGACTGCAACCAGTAAGCTGTATGCCCAACAGAGACTGCAACCACCAAACTGTTTGCCATTGGCTATAACCTCAAGATGTGTGCCCAGTTGAGACTAACTGCCAAGCCAAGTGCCATTGTCTGTAGCCATTATGCTTTATGCCCCAGGCAGAGTAAAGTTCTGTTCCCTCGGATTACATGTCAGAGTCAAGGATCACATTCTCCAAACTAACCCTTTAACATGCCCCTGTGTGAAATTGAAGACACACAGAAGCCTAGTATAGACCCATAGATGTGTATGGGTGCTGTATTATGGATCTGTACAACATAGTATTACAGGAACAGTACTGCGGTACTATTACCTGAACTGATGAAGAGGGCGATCCACCCTCAAAACACGTTGTTTTAATATAGGAAAATTGTCTTATCATCATCAATCCCATCACTGATCAGCTCCTATGACGGCGCCGCTGTAGAAAGTCTTGTATTTTTGCATACTCTACTTCCTATCCCTCAGCATATCGCTATTCACAAATCGTAAAAGAAAAAAATGACAACGTGAAATTACTGTAGAAAATCCTGTTTACATTTTGGATGTTTTTGCAAGAATAAGCTGACAAATATTGGTTTACTGGAGACAATTAGATTCCATAAGTAGAGGCTCGATATCTGGTTTTTGCTGTACCATACACGAGGATTTCTGCACTTACTACAATGCTTGTCAAGCCTTCTTAATGGATGGCAGGTTCCCTGCTGAGCCACATTTCTGAGTGTTAGTGATGGATGCCTGTTTAGAGGAATTGTGACCATAACACAAAGAGCACACAACCAGTAAAGCATGAAATAATGTGGTTTATTCAGAAGCTGGCTATACAAGGTAAACACAATGATGCAAGCACATACATCGCATCTAGGGACATATACCATGTGGTCCCTTAAGATACAGGCACTTCGCCAAGAAGAAGACACAAGACTAGGCCCAGAAGGCAATGCAGTTCCATCCAGTACATTAATGCATAGAACTTGTGTGTCCCTGATCATGTAATATGAAAGGGATGTGTTTTAAATGGTGCTCAACATCATTTTAATACACATGTATCCCCTATCCCCAGAATAGGCGACAAGTGTCTAACTGGTGAGGGTCCGACTGCTGAGACCCTGACTGATCATGGGAATGGAGGTCCTGATCATATGATATGATAGGGATATGTTTTAAATGGTGCTCAACATCACTTTAATACACACTTATCCCCTAGCTACAGAATAAGATATAAGTATTTGATTGGTGAGGGTCCGACTGCATGGAAATGGGGTCCTGTGTCCCCATATAAATGAAGCAACAGGTTGTGCGTGCACGCTGCTCCATTCACTCTCTATAGAACTGCTGGAGATAGCTGATTACAACGCTCTGCTATTTCCAGCCACCCCATAAAAAGTGAAAGGAACGTCAGTGTGCATGCTTGATGCGCTACACCCCATTCATACAGGAGGGGCACAGAATCCCTATTCTCGTGATCAATCGGGGTCCCAGCGGTCAGACCTTCACAGATCAGAGACTTGTTCCCTATCCCGTGATAAGATGGTAATTTGAATTGAGGGAAAAGCCCTTTAAGATGCTGACAACACATAAAAAACACATAAAAACCTGCAAAATGATACCCTGCTTTAGAATTAGATTTAAATGAGAGAGATAAGCGGAAAGTGAGAGAGATAAGCGGCGGGCAGGCACCACTTAACTCCCAGGGGAACTAAGGACTTTGCACGTTGAAATCCCAAATGTACGGTATAATCCATGATTCTATCTGTTCAGACTGTCCTCATACACATTATCTGTAGGCACCGAAAGGACCTATAGCAGTGGCATGTAAGATGCTCTGTTGCATGACTGTTGAAACACAAAATAATTGCTTTTCACATGGAGCTGTAATACAGGCATATGAATAAATCTATCAGTGCAGAAAAATGTTTTTGTGTCACATCCCAAAAAGATGATCCCTTTTCCCTAGCAGAGGGCGCCATAGTTTGTTTGTACAACCGGATCTCACTTTTTGAATGATATAATTTATGATTATGGGTTATGCTCAATTAGTCTGGGTTCACACTGCGTTTGCCTTGTGTTTTTACTTTGCTACTTCCAGAAGAATCCAATGAGATCTGTTGCCCCTCAGAGTTGTCGCTGGATTTCAGTGAATTAATAAGCTGTATATAGTTTGTCTTCCAAAATGGCTTCCTCAACACCAGTTGCCCTTGCATTACAAGCCTCATTATTTTTAATTTACACCAATATGGCTGAAGCCTCTACCTCGTGGAGAATTATGATGTGTAGACACACATTGGGACAGTTTTCTTTTTTTGACTGTTAATGTATCATTGACCCTGATGTAGTTGTTTACCTAGACATCCGTAATGCATGTTGGCCTAATATGTGTGATACAAGTGCCTCAGATGCTTGGCTCGCCCTTTAAAGGTTACAGGACTAAGAATAGAATAAAGAAATTTCATCTCGACCAAACTTTGGCACCTGTAGCTATCTAAGAGCTAATAGCTACTCACCGTGGCTACAATGATAAGGGAATAGAGCACTGAGAGCACCAGCAGTGGTTGTGTCCTGGAGATGATGAGGAACTTGATACAGTGCTATCCTCATTTTATATGGTCCCACCTCATTTTTACATCTGGTTTAACCTCCCCAAATACCACCTCTGGCCTACAACTTGATTTTCTGTGATAGACTTTCCAGTCCTTATGTATATTCACCCTCTTCAGAAGACCACCCCGTAGAAGATAGTTTTTTTGGGTGGTGTCTCAAAGAGGTTTTTCTCTCTCTCTCTCTCTCTCTCTCTCTCTCTCTCTATATATATATATATATATATATATCAACTCAGTACAAACGGACGAACCACTTCAAACCAGTAGGACTCTCTAGAGATCTAATATCCTACAGTATTAGACTCCTAGTAGTGGTCTGTACACATTGGGCCAAACTTAATGATCCTGTCTAATAGAAAGTGTAAACTTAGACAGTCTAATCATAGTGGCACAGGCTGTATAAAAAATTTGGTTCATTTATAGACACTATCGTCTTTCTTCACCCCATCTATTGGTTGGCTTACTTTGCGCCAAGATGCACTGACACATTTTAAGCCCTGTCCCTTTCACTGTATGCCACAATCTTTCCCACTAAGCTACTCCCCTCATTGGACAAGGTGCAAAAAGTGTCTAAGACACATAATAAATATGGTGCAAGGCATGTAAGCCACCTTTTTGGCTCATATTGAGCTACATTTGTGGCACATTTAACTTCCCATATTATACATACATTTGCACATTGCAAATGGCAACTTACTTCTGCTAACCCCAGTCAAACAACTCTTTCTGCAGCTCCAGCACTTTAGGGCCAAATTAACAAATTATGTATTAAGGAGTAAGGATAATCTTTTTGTGGTTGGACCTCTGTTTTTTTTTTACTGAGACAGGGTTTCAAAAACTCTCCATAGTCATCACACCTGGCCCTGTCCATCAAGAAGGAAAGGGAGGGTCTGGCAGAGGAAGCAGGAGGAGCAAGGGTGCACAGAGTAGCTTGGGCTTGCACTTAACTGCTTATTTGCATATGGATTAAAAGTACTTTTTCTCCAGAATGAAGCAATAGATCTCTAAGTGAAAGGTATTGTTACATTCAGCTAGCCCTACCAGATATTGTGCCTGATTTAACAGTGAATTTCCTGGTGACTTGAATACAATAGGGCACAGACTGTAAGCTCCCTCTAGTGGTGGCCAGAGGTAGTCAGAATTTGATATTTTAAATTGATGTCACCACAAATGAATATTAAAATATCAGCAGAGGATTTGGGACCTAGACATGATAATAAAAGGTGGATGTCCACTTTAAGTCTAGTGCATCATGGTAACCATTGTTCAAACAAACCTATGGGAGACAAAGTTACATGACAATTGTTACAACTTTTTACCCTATAGGGAAACATTGACAGTTTGGTAACCTACCATTATACTGTTAACTTTGCTATCGAAAAGCTGCCATGGATAACTTAAAGGGGTTGTTCACCTCGGGGACCTTGTGTACAGATGCCCCAGAGAGGCCGGTCCTTCGGAGGCAATCATACTTACCTGATCCCTGCCTCTACCAGTCTGAACCTTCTTTATTCCGCCATCTAACCCTGGGTTAAAACTGATGTTGAGCAGCATTCTGTTTTATACGTGCTGGTGGCCTGTACCTGCATCTGTACAATGAAGTTGAATAATAAGTCCATTCCTAATGATACAGCATGGTCCGTAATGGTGCAGTGCATCAAACTGCTTCTCAGTGCATTGGTTTATAAACCTGCATGTCTTTCTCATAGGTATTTCCACTATTCTGTTGAGGAAGGTTAAAGGACCAGAACTAAAGTGCAAGTTGCCATAAATGTGTATATAATCAATGGTAGCGTTCACAATTATATAAAAGTATACAAAGTTTCTGGATATTATAAAAAGTAAATCAGTCTCTTAATTGTTAAGATGTGTCATGGGGCCAATCCTGAACTGGAGAACCACAGAATATGGGAACTTGTAGATACACCGAAGATGCATACAAGATCCTGTGCCTTTTGGGGGGCTTTTGCACTTACAATTGTAACTTTCATTTCATTCTACATTTGTGGTCCTTTAAGCAATCCACTTAGCTTCAGCTATTCCCAAATTCCACTTTCTTCGGCCAAGGCAGTTACCATGTATTATATCTTGTTACCATGTATTAGTATTCGCCATATTGTTGTAACCATAGCATGAGTTGATTCTAAAGAATTCCCATAGGAATACATTCAGCACATCACTTTTAATAGGGGTCATCCACCACTGGTCAAACTTTCCATATGGCTTGTTACCACCAAATGTTTGTGTCACTGTTCTTTATGGCTACACAGGTATATCTGTCTGCAAGCGTCAATCTTGCCAGAAATAGTAGACCATCCAGGTAATGTGCCAGCCATACTGTACCACAGCCATTGTGATACAATGATAAGATTATGAGGAGCTATGGGAACGCCTGGTCATACATAGCATAGCCATGTAGATTACATTAGCCCCTATAGCTGGCCATGTATAATTACACATCCTTGAATTCAGTACCATCACATTCATAAATCCAACTATTTTCTGCCTTGGCATGTCTTCTTACTTTACATACGCACTGAGATTTATGTAGTCTGTTTCCTTTTCCATTTACTGAAGCCTAGTATACTCTTCTGGTAGTGGAAAGTTATCAGCCATTGTAGTGCATTGATAAATGTGCAGTTGAGAGCCTATGCATAGAATACTGAGAGGCTTTTATCAGTGCAAAGGCAACTGTCAAGTCCTGATTCTCAAGTCAGTTCCCCACCTCAAATAAACCGTAAACCGCAAATCACACCTCCCCATAGGGATCATTCCATTCTTTGGAGACTAGACAAAGTGGCTCCAAAAGATCTGATAGGCATCCCAGGCAATCTTTGGAGAAAAGAGGCATTATAAGGTTCATTTTGGGTAATCTTAAGAAGTGTCTATCAAAAAAAACCTCAAAAATATTACTTATCTTCCAAGCCTGATGCTTATACCTCAAACCATCATTTACCAATTTATTTTCTTGTATATATGACTGCTCGTAAACACAACCGCCGGATCATTAAAAAAAGAACGATCTTCAAGAGAAATAAGCTCAAAGCTAATTTAAAGAAAAATCATGAAAAAAATTACAGTTTTCAAAAAATCTTTTGAATGGTCCACAATCTCCACATTCTTTACAAGGACAATCATTGTACATGGGCAGTGATATTTGGTTTAGTGTTTTTTGCTGAGCTTTACTCTCCATAAGGTCTGATCTGAATGTTTACTTTTTCATTTTTTTATTAGTATGTGGCAGTGTGGTCAAGTTAGACAATTTGTGCTCTGTAGGCTGAGCTGGTCTATTCCAGACTTCTTCATGGACAGAATAGTTCATGGGGTATATGGGAAAGGAGAGCTGGAAGGCAGACTATCTCTCTTCAGCCGCAAGCTCCCATACCATCCTCTAGGTGAGAATGGATAGCTTCGGAATCCTGGAGATTTGGCTCCAGAATCTTCTGACTCTATAGATATATCAGACCCTGTGGGAGATCTTCTGGCTCTTGGTGTTTCTGGCAGAGAAGATCCATTGCCTACAGTGGGGCTCCAAGGTGTACCAATATGAACAGGAGACTGAAGACCTGTAACACCCCATGGTGAACTGCCCTTACGCTTTGCTGCATTGATGATATTACGAGCAAGTAAAGCTTTCATTTGCTTGCCGGCCTTGGGGTCAGTTTCCATCCTTAGAGGTGAGGGCGACTGGGACCGATCACTCCAAGCTGGAGACATTGAACGTATTGGTGGAGGACTTTGAATCACCAAACTTTCATCATAACCCTGTAAGGATGCTGGGGAGCTAGCCCACCCATCTAGCGACCCTCCATGTTGAAGTGTTCTGTTGTACGAGGATTTAGCCATAAATTCTCTTGGTTTCTGTGAACAAAAACAAGTATAGTTTTACTATAAGTATAAAACAAGAGTTAACTGCATAATGAAGTTGAACTGAGAAACATCACTATTTCCATATAAGACCCTGCCCTTTGGCCTGACAACTGACATAAATGACACCATAATATGCATGTCCAGCTTAGAATGTTGGAAGGGTCAGAGGCTGCCAGCCAACTGTGATGCTACCTACCTTGTGAGGGAAACCATAGAATCACTGTCTAGTTTATTAGATGAGCTTTTCCATAATGGTTAACCAAGGTTGTCAGCCCACATAGCAATCGCAGTAGTGCACAGAGCGTGTACTGTGGTACAGAGTCCATAAGGCTCCATAGCACAGATGCAATCTCCCCTAGAAGCAATTCTTACGGCATGACGGCAAACACCACAGATGCTCAGGCACCCAAGGCTTGCAATCTCTCTGAATCTCATATTTATTGCATTAGAATTTCATTCAGACATTGATAGCACTCATTAGATGACTTTATATATGGAGCTGTTATTTGGTCACTGTATGTTGGTGTTATTTAGGAGGATTGTGTGGCACTTAGGAATTATTCTTGTAGTGCCTAGTGGTAGCACTGTATAGTATTGTTGTTAAGGCAACTGTATGGTGCTATTACATGTGCATCATACAGTATGCACTTATAATAGGCACTATATGGTATGGTTATTTGTACATTGTACTACAGTATATCATATGTGAGAGACATCAACAGAAGTTACCACACAGGGCTTTTTAAGGGCCCTGAGGGAGGATACAACAACCAAGAGAACCACTATATTTGCCCCACAAATCCAACAAGAAAAAATACTGTATGACTCAATATGAAGTCGGATGCATAAAGAGGTCAGTATATCTCCATAGCTGTAGTACACCTCTTCCTCGTGACATGACATCCATTGGTCACATGACCTTTATGTAGTTTAGTCCCATTAAGGTGGTTTTCCAAAACATTTACGCTGAAGACAGTATCTGATCAATGGTGGTCCGATACCCAGGACACCCACTGATCAGCTGCTTGAGAAGTCACCGGCCTTTGGTGTAGCACTGTAGTCTTCTTGCAGCTTTGCCTAGGCCATGTGACTTCACGTTCATTGGTCATATGGCCTAGGCGCAGCTCAGCCCCATTAAAGCGGATGGGGCTAAGCTATGATACTAAGCACACCTGCTATCAAATGGACAGCACTGTGCTTGGTAAGCGCTGGTGCCTTCTCAAACAGCTGATCTGCTGGGGTCCTCGATTGGCCCCCATGATTAGATACTGGTGACCTACCCAGAGGATAGGTCATCACTAAAGTCTTGGAAGCCCCCTTTAAAGTAAATGGGATTGAATTGCAATACCAAGCACAGCTACTATACAACACACTCATCCTAGCGCCATGTCCTCTTCAAACTGCTGACTGAGGGGGTACCAGGAATCAGACCCCACCAGACATTTAACTGCCAGAAAACCCTTTTAAGCAGTACTGGGATATTTGTAGAAGTTGGAGTATGGTTCCTTTATAATAACGGACTCAATTGGGGATCATACAAACAGGCATGAGATTCAGCCAGTTCCCTCCAGTTCTGGTTGTTAAAATTACAACTGGATCAGAGAACCGTGTTACCGGCTGAGTCCCGATCCGGTGCTCTGGCGGCGGCAGCTGGAGATGTTCACTTCCACTGCTTCGCGCAACGGTGCTAGTTTAGCTCCTTAGTTGGGTGGTATGTGTGTGTAGTGTATATATATGTATGTGTACCATGTATATGGTGTATTTATGTGTAACATGTATATGGTGTATTTATGTGTATGTGTGTTGCATATATATGGTGTATGTATATGAAAACATGTGTTGTGACGCCGCGTGTCCGCCGTTGAGTAGGGAACTGTCACGGCTGTATGTGAGCAACAAGAGCATACACAGTGAATTAGCTACTGACCGGACCCAAACTAGGGAACATAAAGGGTGACCCCTGTCAGACCCTAAAAGCTCTCCCTATGCTGCTAAGCCCATGTCCAGATCCAGATGGTGGATCGAGACATGCCCGCGTACCTAAGGCTGATGACCACTGAAACCCCTACAGTAGTGGAAGGGGCACGGCCACCGGTGCCCTGCTCAGTATATGGACGGAACCGGGGTCGCCTCGGATCCAGTCAGCAAAACAAACAGAAACACACAATGTCTGCACACTTAACTGAAGGAGCTGCAGCAGCAGTGAAAACAGATCCAAACTCAGCAGACAATGTCCGAAGTACTTGCTTCAGCAGAACACAGGTCCAGAAAAGATATCACACCAGTGAAGATACTCCAGCGAGAGATACTGCTCAAATGAAGAAGTATAATCCGCACCGTACAAAGGAAAAGGGGTGATTTAAAGGCAGAGCAATCAAACACAGGAGGGACAGCTGGGAGGGAGGAAACAGAAAGTAAAGACCTCATCACAGGGGCGGAGAAACAGAGCTGTGAGAACATCTCAAAGCTCTAGTAGTTACATCATCACAGGGGTGGAGAAACAGAGCTGTGAGAACGTCTCAAAGCTCTGGTAGTGACAGTACCCCCCCCTCTACGGGTGGACTCCGGACACCCAGGACCCACCTTCTCAGGATGAGCCCTATGAAAAGCCCTGATGAGGCGAGTGGCTTTAATGTCCGACACCGGAACCCACATCCTCTCCTCAGGACCATAACCCTTCCAATGAACGAGGTACTGAAGAGAACCGCGGACAATGCGAGAGTCCACAATTCTGGAAACCTCAAACTCCAGATTGCCATCAACCAAAATCGGAGGAGGAGGCAAAGAGGAGGGTACCGTGGGCTGGATATATGGTTTTAAGAGAGATCTGTGAAATACATTATGTATCTTCCAAACCCGTGGAAGATCAAGACGGAAGGCAACAGGATTGATGACTGACAAGATTTTATAAGGCCCAATAAACTTGGGACCCAATTTCCAGGAGGGAACCTTCAGTTTAATATTTCTTGTAGACAACCACACCAGATCACCCACATTCAGGTCCGGACCAGGCACACGTCTCTTATCAGCCACACGCTTATATTTCTCACTCATCTTTCTTAGATTAGTCTGAATCTTTTGCCAAATGGTAGACAAAGACGAGGAAAATCTCTCCTCCTCAGGCAAACCAGAAGGAGCCCCTCCCGAGAATGTCCCAAACTGCGGATGGAACCCATATGCACCAAAGAATGGTGACTTATCAGAAGATTCCTGACGACGGTTGTTCAGAGCAAACTCAGCAAGAGGCAGAAACGAACACCAATCCTCCTGGTTCTCTGCAACAAAACAGCGCAAATATGTCTCCAGATTCTGATTGACGCGTTCAGTCTGACCATTCGACTGCGGGTGAAAAGCAGAAGAGAAGGACAGCCGAACCCCCAGGCGAGAACAGAAAGCCTTCCAGAATCTGGACACAAACTGCGTGCCTCTATCGGAAACAATATCAGAGGGAATGCCATGCAATTTAACAATATGGTCGACAAAAGCTTGCGCCAACGTTTTAGCATTGGGCAATCCAGGGAAGGGTATGAAATGTGCCATCTTGCTAAAACGGTCCACCACCACCAGGATCACCGACTTCCCTGAGGAACGAGGAAGATCCGTGATAAAGTCCATGGACAGGTGTGTCCAAGGACGGGAAGGTATGGGTAAGGGGAGAAGGGGACCTGAAGGCCGTGAACGAGGGACCTTAGCGCGAGCGCACGTCTCACAAGCAGCCACAAAACTCTCCACCGACTTACGAAGAGCCGGCCACCAAAATCTCCGAGCAATGAGATCTACCGTGGCTCTACTCCCGGGGTGACCAGCAAGAACAGTATCGTGATGCTCCTTGAAGAGTTTGTGACGTAACTCAGGAGGCACAAACAACTTTCCAGAAGGACAACGGGCAGGTGCCTCAGTCTGGGCAGCCTGGACCTCGGCCTCCAAATCAGAATACAGAGCAGAAACAACTACCCCCTCCGCCAAAATGGGACCCGGGTCCTCGGAGTTTCCTCCTCCCGGAAAACAGCGAGAGAGAGCATCAGCCTTCACATTTTTGATCCCAGGGCGGAATGTAACGACAAAATTGAATCTGGAGAAGAACAGAGACCATCTGGCCTGTCTCGGATTCATACTCTTGGCCGACTCCAAGTACGCCAGATTCTTATGGTCGGTAAAAACGGTGATAGGGTACCTGGCCCCCTCCAACCAATGGCGCCATTCCTCGAAAGCCAACTTGATGGCCAACAATTCCCTATCTCCCACATCATAGTTTTTCTCTGCCGGGGAGAGTTTTTTAGAGAAAAAGGCACAGGGTCGCCATTTGGAAGGAGACGAACCCTGGGACAAAACCGCACCCACACCCACCTCGGAAGCATCCACCTCAACAATAAAAGGTAAGGAAACATCGGGATGCACCAAGATGGGAGCAGACGCAAAACTCTCTTTAATCTTAGAAAAAGCTGCAAGCGCCTCCTCCGACCAAGAGGAAAAATCCGCCCCCTTTTTGGTCATGTCAGTGAGGGGTTTGACAACAGAGGAATAATTCAAAATGAACTTTCTGTAATAGTTCGCAAAACCCAGAAAGCGCATCAATGCCTTCTGATTCTCAGGAAGCTCCCACTCAAGCACAGCACGGACCTTCTCCGGATCCATGCGAAAACCAGAAGCAGAGAGGAGAAAACCCAGAAATTGAATCTCCGATACCATAAAAACACATTTCTCCAGCTTGGCGTACAATTTATTTTCTCGCAGAATCTGCAGAACCTGAAAAAGATGATCCTGATGAGACCGAACATCAGGGGAAAAAATCAAAATATCATCAAGATACACCAATACAAATTTCCCCATTAAATGGTAGAAAATACTGTTAACAAAATGCTGAAAGACGGCCGGAGCATTCATCAAGCCAAAAGGCATAACGAGATTCTCGAAATGCCCCTCGGGGGTATTAAAGGCTGTTTTCCATTCATCCCCCTCTCTGACCCTGACCAGGTTGTACGCGCCTCTCAAATCCAATTTGGAAAAAACCTTGGCCCCAACAATTTGGTTGAAGAGGTCCGGGATCAGAGGAAGGGGATAGGGATCGCGAATCGTGAATCGTGATCCGGTTCAGCTCCCTAAAATCTAGGCAAGGTCTCAGAGAGCCATCTTTCTTTTTAACAAAAAAAAAACCCGCGGCGACCGGTGATTTTGAGGGACGAATATGCCCCTTATCGAGACTCTCAGAGATATAGGTTCGCATTGCGATTCTCTCAGGTTGTGAGAGATTGTACAGGCGTGCTTTTGGCAGCTTGGCGCCGGGAATGAGGTTAATGGGACAGTCAAACTCCCGGTGAGGAGGTAGCTCCTGCACACCGCTCTCGGAAAACACGTCCGAGAAATCAGAGAGAAATGATGGCACAGACTTAGTAGATACCTCTGCAAAAGTCGCTGTGAGACAATTCTCTCTACAAAACTCACTCCACTCATTTATTTGCCTTCCTTGCCAATCAATAGTGGGGTTATGTTTAGTGAGCCAGGGTAACCCCAACACTAGAGGAGAAGGCAATCCGTTAAGGACAAAACAAGATATATCCTCCACATGAGTGTCACCTACAGCTAACCGGATATTGTGAACAATGCCCTTCAGGGATCTCTGTGAGAGTGGAGCAGAGTCAATGGCAAAAACAGGTATATCTTTTTCTAATGTGCAAACCCGAAAACCATGCATGGCTACAAATTGACTGTCAATAAGATTGACGGCCGCTCCACTATCAACAAAAATTTCACAAGAAATGACTTTACTCTCTAGCGCCACCCTAGCAGAAAGGAGAAAACGAGAACTGCAGGTCAGAGGAAAAGATATCACACCAGTGAAGATACTCCAGCGAGAGATACTGCTCAAATGAAGAAGTATAATCCGCACCGTACAAAGGAAAAGGGGTGATTTAAAGGCAGAGCAATCAAACACAGGAGGGACAGCTGGGAGGGAGGAAACAGAAAGTAAAGACCTCATCACAGGGGCGGAGAAACAGAGCTGTGAGAACATCTCAAAGCTCTAGTAGTTACATCATCACAGGGGTGGAGAAACAGAGCTGTGAGAACGTCTCAAAGCTCTGGTAGTGACAGGAACTGGTTGTTAAAAATTTAAATCCCACCCCTGAATACAAAGCTTTGACCAGTGCGACATTGCCTTGAGGCAACTGCTTGTAGCATTACCAACTCAAGCAATGGTCAATGTGGTGTGGCACATTATTTTTGCACCTAAAGACTGATCATTTACTGTTGTAATGGCAAGAGGAGAATGTTATGGCCATGCTGTCCACCCCCTCACAGGACACAATGTTGATCCTGTAATCTTGTGCTATTTGTTGACTCCTGGACTCTTGTCACGATTACAATAGCTTATTCCACCCTGATTTCAACAGTGGATTCTGGTAGAGTAATATAATTTAATGGGATATGTGTATTGTAAGATGTAGTCAACTGCACCCCCACCCCCCATTGTATCATGTTATTACGCTATTCCATTGTCTACTATCTCATCTTAATGCGTGACTGAACTAAAGTGCCTTCAGCCTAATGTGACAAGTGCAACAATAATGATTAGTCAGGGTTGGGAAATGACCTAATGCAATTGTTTTAGAGCGACCCTTTAAGAAACTAAATTCACATGCAAAGAAGTCATTATTCTTAAAAGGGTGTTCATATGACAAATAGAATAGACATCAATAGAATATGCCATAAATGTCTGAACGTAGGGGTTCAACGGATCCAGAGAAGGGTGGTTCATGGTCTTTGGCGCCTGGCTGAGTAGCTGCAGTGATTCTATTGATTTACCCTAAAAAAACTTTTTCACACAGTGCAATACAAAGTCAATCATTTTCTATGACACAGATGGAAACTATTGGGTGTGATACCTCTTTTTGCCTGCAGATGGCAGCAACTTGACTTTTGGCACTAACTGCAAGCTGTAAGAAGCAGAGGCATGATAACAGTGAAAGTGGAGGATAGTGGAGGCCACAGCAGGGTTGGAACAGCTGTGGCAGAAGATTGAGAATAGCAGTGCAGGAGTATTTTATATTTTTTAACCAATGATGCCTCTGGAAAGCCCCTTTAAAAAGTATCCTTCATTGTTAAATGGTTTGCTCCATGAATAAATATGAATTGACTCTATTAGGTCACACAAAACTTTAAAAATATAAAAATAACCCAGTGTTTAGATATAGCTGTTGAACAATGTGTATGGCGCCCCCTGCTGGTCACTATTTCCATCAATCTAATGTGTCCAGTGCTGGTGGTCTCACATGCTCAGTAGCTTAGCCGGACCCTCCAGGTCCTCTTGAACAGAGGTGGCACAGTTATTCCTGCCATTGTGCAGGTCAGCCATTACAAATCAGTACACTAGAAGCAGCTTCTCACCGGCACCAGGGAATCAAAAGAACAGCAGGGGGCGCCATACTAAGTATATAACCGTAATTTATAAATTATTCTAATTAATATTAGTAAATTAATTTTTAATCATGGTACACCCCCATTTAACCCTTTAGTAACCAGCCTATTTTTAGCCTTAGTCACCAAGCAATTGTTTTCATTTTTTCATAGTACCATTCAATTTTGTAAAAATGTCTCCATCAATGTAACCATGTGTGGGCTTGAATGTCATGGGGCGAGTTTAATGGTGGACTGGCCATAGACCCTACAGATAAATTTTCAGGTGAGCCGATGCCCAGGGGCCACCAGAGCACTCCTCGTGGCTGCTGGATGGGTATATAATGATCTGATGCTCTTAGCATTAATGAATACTGGGGGCCGCAGGTACTATGTACCTGGCCAGAGGCCTCAGGTACCTTCCTGAGCTCAACTGTGTTATGGTCTTTAGGATGGTGATACAGATAAATACTGTGGTGAGGGCAGCAGTATTGTGTGCTGCAATGTGCTATTTTGGTTCTGCTGAACCAGTATTTTGTGCTGCACTGTGATATTTGGTTCTGCTGGGGCGGTGTTCTGTGCCACACTATGGTATTGAAGGCCCCGCCTACTTGTGTTGCCCCATCTTCTGTCCATTTGAACCCGCCTACAACATGCGGACACTTTTAGTTTTTTTTCCAGGGCCACATTAAGTTTTCAGTCCGCCCCGGGCATGTTGTAGTTTTAATGGCACCATTCTAGGGTACTCACTCATTGATTAACTTTTATTAACTCCTTCTGGGAGGGAATGGGAAAAAACAGCAATTCCTCAATTGCCTTTTCATGTTTTAAATTTTGTGATGTTCAATTTGCGACATAAATAAAATGATAACTTTATTCTCTGGGTCGGTATGTTTGCAGTGATAACAAATTCATACAGATTTTTTTTTACGTTTAACTACTTTTGCATATAGTTTTCTTTCAGTGGAGCTATGTGAGGGTTTGATTTTTGAGGGCTGACTTCATATTCTGCTGTTTGTCTGGCAAATAAAAAAAAAAAACGCAATTTCACCACAGTTTTTTTTGTTTTCTTTTTACAGCATTCACTGTGCAGGATTAATGATGTAATAATTGTATCATTCAGGTCGTTAAAGATGAATCAATACCAATTAGGTGGAGAGGTTTTTATGTTTTAATTTTTTTCCATTTTGACATGCAATCCTTTGATGGGTTATTAGTACTGTGTAAAGCTGTCAGTGGAAAACTGGCAGGCAGAAGTCCTAATAGGCATATGCAGAAGGTCTTCATTAGATCTTCTGGCTGCTATATAAAGGCACTGACATACGGCGTTTGCATTCGTGGGTGTGACGATGAGTGACAGAGGGAATCCCCTCCCTCTGAAACCCCTTAAATGCTGTGGTCACTATTGAATGTGGCATTTTAAGAGTTAAATGACCCGGATCTGTGGTCGTGGTGATCCAGCACAGGAGACTCGTGCCTTCCTGGCACAATAAGACTGGCCTAAGGCCCCTTAGTGACCACTAAAAAGGTGTATTGATGACCACTACAGGATTTCTAGCTTCCCAGCACTCTGGCTAACATTTTAGATACATTTAATATTCTTTTTGCAGGTATATAAATAACACTGACTGCTCTAACTCAAATGGGTCCTGTGCAGATGAAGCAGAGCTAGTTCCAAAATGCAGTTTGCAACCATAGTCTTCTATCTATTCCCTGGCCAAAGCAGAGAAGTTTGTTTCTGCACCCCCCCCCCCCACACACACACACCGTTACCCAACACCCAGAACAACTGTTCTGCCCCTCCCCCAACTACCGGAACTTTTTTGAGCAGGCATTCCTACTCAGTACCCTCAGCGCTCAGATGCACAAAACAAATTGTAAGACATCTAAATAAAAAAAATCCTGCTGCACTAATCACTTCTAGAGATGAGTGAAGTTCTGAAAAATTCGTTTCGCCTGCTTCGCCGAATTTCACAAAGAAATTCGATTTGTGACAAATTACTTTGAGGCTACCGCGACATCTGAGGCTACCATTTAGGCCTTTAACGGATCAGAGTAAAAATAAAAAATAAAAATAATCACCTAATCCATTTGCTTGCGGATCTTGATTGAAGACACATCGCGAGAACTTGCGCGGTGACTTCATGAAATCATACGTCACCCCGCGCAGGATTTTGCGCGGTGTCTTCAATCAAGTTGGCTGATGGACGAGGTGAATATGTATTTTATTTTGTATTTTTTTACCACATTTCAGGGAAAATTGATTTGAAATTTGGATTTTACTCCGATTCGCTCAACACTAATTACTATAAGGCCTCATGCACACGACCGTAGGTGTTTTGCGGTCCGCAGTCCGCGGATCCGCAAAACACGGAAGCTGTTCCGCGTTCTGTTCTGCAATTTACAGAACGGAACGCGGCCCATTGTAGAAATGCCTATTCTTGTCCGCAAAACGGACAAGAATAGGACATGCTATATTTTTTTTGCGGGGCCACGGAACGGAGCAAAGGACGCGGACAGCACACGGAGTGTTGTCTGCATCTTTTGCGGCCCCATTGAAGTGAATCGGTCCGCGCCCGAGCCGCAAAATATGCGGCTCGGACGCGGACCCAAAATACGTTTGTGTGCATGAGGCCTAATGCTCATATCACCTCTATCCACTGGAGCAGCACTGCAGTTACCGTGTGCAGGACCAGGACCTTTCCTGTAAGGTCTATGAGCAGTCCGTTTTTCCAACCTCAGAGAAGTGAGAAATCACATATGTGTGTGACTATCAAGTTTTTGGTGTTCTTTTAGGGATAAACAACTTTGCTGCCATGACTTTGCTGCCATCAACTTGCAGGAAACAGGTCGAACTGGATGGACAAATGTCTTTTTTCGGCCTAATATACTATGTTACTATGTTACTATGTGACAGTAATGGAGACAATAGTAAGATTTAGATATTTGCAATGTCACACTGTACATTTTCTAGCGATATTGCAAGTCATGATTAAATATCTTCTGTATTATTTCATATTGTACGTTAGTGTCATTTGCTTCTTTCATACTATTTGATTGTAAGCATTAATAATTATGACTGCTAGGTCTAGTTTCTCCATTGTGAGGAAGCAATTGTGATTCGACTAAAGGTATTTTTGGGGCATTTTAATATTGACGGTCTATCCTCAGGAGAAGGGATCCATATCTGATCGCTGGGGGTTCAACATCATGTCCCTCCCCCGATTAGCTGTTCGGGGGTACCTCCGGTGCTAGAACTGCACAGATTCATCTATTGTGTAGTGGACAGAGCTGGTTACTGCAGTGCTGCTACCACTGAAGTGAAGTGGAGCAGCACTACAGTTACAACCTCTATCCACTAGAGCAGCACTGCAGTTACCACCTTTATCCACTAGAGCAGCACTGCAGTTACCACCTCTATCCACTAGAGCAGCACTGCAGTTACCACCTCTATCTACTAGAGCAGCACTGCAATTACCACCTCCATCCACTAGAGTAGCACTGAAGTTACCACCTCTATCCACTAGAGCAGCACTGCGTTACCACCTCCATCCACTAGAGCAGCACTGCAGTTGCCACCTCTATCCACTGGAGCAGCACTGCAGTTGCCACCTCTATCCACTAGAGCATCACTGCGTTACCACCTCCATCCACTAGAGCAGCACTGCAGTTACCACCTCTATCCACTAGAGCAGCACTGCAGTTACCACCTTTATCCACTAGAGCAGCACTGCAGTTACCACCTCCATCCACTAGAGCAGCACTGCAGTTACCACCTCTATCTACTAGAGCAGCAGTGCAGTTACCACCTCCATCCACTAGAGCAGCACTGCGTTACCACCTCCATCCTCTAGAGCAGCACTGCAGTTGCCACCTCTATCCACTAGAGCAGCACTGCAGTTGCCACCTCTATTCACTAGAGCAGCACTGCAGTTACCACCTCCATCCACTAGAGCAGCACTGCAGTTACCACCTCTCTCCACGTCACAATGGATGGAGCTGTGCATTTCTGGTGGTGACTTCTGGTGCCTGAGCTATGGCAGAACAGCAGATCACCAATCAGATATCCATAGTCGATATTGACGATAGCCCATTAATATTACAGTCCTGGAAAACCCCTTTCAGGTCAGTCGAGGTGCCTAGGCAAAAAACTAGAAGGGGGCCCCATGTTTCATCTTGGTCTTTGACCCCACATGACACCCTATTTCAGCCACGTGTAAGGAGGGGTGGATGTACATGTACATGGTCTGCTCAACTGAACTCTATGGGGCCATTTACATGCAGCAATCATTGCATTTTATGGTAACGAACGGTCCCCATACAGTCTTGGCAGGACATCCCGTTTTTAAATGAGAGATATGCCTCCAACAAAGCATGCCTACATAAGGGTATGTTAACAAGATGGATTTTGAAAATCTGCCTACAAAATATGACGCTTTTTTTTCACGCGTCTTTCATATGGTTTTTGATACATTGGTGTTTACGTCAATACAAAACTGCATTTTCAGTTTATGGTTTTCTTGCGCTGATCTGTGCTAAAAAAACACGCAGAAACCGCGCAAAAACCCATGGACATGTACAGAGTTGTTTTTTTAATGCATCCCATTCATTTTAATAGGAGATTCAGTGTGGATTCCGCCCCAACATAAGGCAAAAAAGAAAAAAAAAAGGAAGTGCTGCTTCCCATTGGAATGAATGGGAAGGAGTTTTGAGACATTTTTTGGAGCTTATTTTGAGGTGGAAAAGCTCAAAAATCGGGCTGGTGGCCAAAGATTGCAGTCAGAACCCAACGCTGTACTATGGATTTTAAGGCTTATGTACTGATGGTAGGCATGCCATAAAAGTGAATGTGTAAACAGAGAAGAGAAGGCAGCACTCGTACAAGCGCTGCCTTCTCTTCAAAAAGCTGATCGGCGGGGGTGCCAGGTGTCAGAACCACGCCGATCTGATATTGATGACCTATCTAGAGGATAGATCATCAACAGTAAAAGATGGACAACACCTTTAACTGCTTTTGTAGAAAAAGAAATGTACAGTTTTGTGTCAATGAAATAAAATACCTCTGATCAGGAGCGTAGCTAACGGCTCATGGGCCCTGGTGCAAGAGTTCAGCTTGGGCCCCCCTTTCCTCAGTTCTTTGTGTGTCTTGTTATGTGGCACAAGGGTCTTTGGGCCCCCTCAGGCTCCTGGGCCCGGTAGCGATTGCTACCTCTGCACCCCCTATAGCTATGCCCATGCCTCTGATCCAAAACAATTAGTACACTACAACTAGAGAAGTTTTAAGGTCAAATCCTACATTGTAATGGATAATGATGCTTCTATTGCTGGATTCCTCACTGTAACAGACCATCCAACATACTTGGTTTTCTATTTCAATGGGACGGCTCTGTAGTATACACTTGTATAGGAACGAGCCGTCCCATTGAAATGAATGGAACAGCTTGGGTGTAATTACACCTGCTCAGCGCTGCAGATGCGACGGCGAGCAGGTAAACAATGAAGGGGAGGCAGCACTGGCACGGCGCGCACCTTCTCTTCAAACAGCTGATCGGCGGGGGTGCCGGCTGTCGGACCCCTGCCGATCTGATATTGATGACCTATCCTGAGGATAGGTCATCAATAAATATAACTTGGAAAACCCATTTAACTTCCAAACTATGTAACTTAAAGGCAATCTATTGGCTCTTTGACGTGTCCGTTTTACTAAACACTTGCATTATTATAATTACTAAAATAATTCCAAAGCATATTTTCTTAGAACTCTGCATTGTACTGTTCCTCTATTATTCCTATGTTATACATGAATAAATTGACAATTGGATGTTTATGTTCCACTTATCAATTGGTTATCGTGCCCTGCACAGACTGGCATTGTCAAAACTGATAGGACAGCATTGTTTCATATGTAACTAGAATACACCAAAACTTATGCAAAGTGGCAGTTCTACTCCAATGTCTTTGAATTATTTATAATCTAAAGGGCATCTGTCAGCAGATTTGTACCTATGACACTGGCTGGCCTGTTATATGTGCGCTTGGCAGCTGAAAGCATCTATGTTGGTCCCATGTTCATATGTGCCCGCATTGCTGAGAAAAATTAATTAAAATTTAATATATGCAAATAAGCCTCTAGGAGCAATTAAGGCATTGCCATTAAACCTAAAGGCTCTGCTCTTTCTACAACTGCGGCACCCCCTCCACTTGGATTGACAGGGCCTGGCAGTGTAAACGTCACCATGCCTGGCCCTGTCAATCAAAATGCAGAGAGCGCGTGAGAGATCAGAGCCTCTAGGTGTAATGGCAACACCCCCATTGCTCCTAGAAGCTCATTTGCATATATTAAAACTTCATTTTTCTCAGCAATGTGGGTCAGCCAGTTTCATAGGTACAGATCTGCTAACAGATTCCTTTTAAGTATCTCCTTGCCTCCCTAGGTGACATTCGCAGAGGCCCAAAAAGTTGACTCATGAAGAGTTGCGTGACTGGGTCAACGCACTGCAACAGACCTTACCTTAGGGATGTGTGACCTGTGTGGTCAGACATGGCAATTTAGCAGCTCCGGATGGCCTGGCACTTCAGTATTATGTATAAATTGTTCTGTATTAGATGACTTTATCTGAGGAGCTCTTATTTAGTGTCACTGTATATTGTTATTTGAGCACTATATGATGGTATTTACTAAAAGGGGTTGTACAACCTGTTTGTATTGATGACCTATCCTCGCTTGCAGCCAACACTGCAAGGAAGATGACGCCTAGTGTAATGAAGAAGTAGTAGTGCTTGCATGAAGCGCTGCCTCCTCTTCAAACAGCTGATTAGCAGGGGTGCCGGGTGTTAGGCAGATCAGATATTGATGAACTATCCTGAGGACAGGTCAATAATATAATGCACAAGCCCTTTAGCTATTGTGTGGCACTAATTCTTAGGCACTGTAAAGTATATAGTGGTGAATATTATGTAAAAAAAATAATTTTACTAGTAACCACCAGTGTGAGGACCTTGATTAAAATATCTTAGCATTCTGGGCGCTTCTAAATGTGTTACTAAAGTTTTAAGGATAAATTGAAAATATCATCCATATTGTTAAATTTAGGGCAAGAAGTAACCACTAACTGTGTAATGACCCTGCCAAAACCTTGCCTGTCTCAGTTTCTTGTGCTCTTGTGTGTTTGTGTCATCATGAAAAGTATAATTTACAAAGTATTGGTAAGATATGATTGTGTGTTATATGTAACATTTTTGAAAAAGAACACAATGATGCAAAAAAAGGAGACAGAAGCATACATACGAACAAAGAAAGGTCTCAATCATACAGAAGTATTCTCTTTAACATACTCATAGCAAAAAGTGCATATATGATCCAATAATAGGAAGCAAGAACTCAGACAGACAGAAATTGTCCAGAAATGGCACAGAGGATGTGAAAGATGAAGAAGCAGGAGAACCTCAGAAGTCCAAGTAGAGAGTAGAAGGTTGAGTGTCTTTAGAGAAATATTAAACATACTTGTGGTTGTTGTGGTTCAATTATTATTGTTAAGACAGTATAAAGGTCTGACTATGAATACAATGATATGTATTGAGTTTTTGTTTAGGTAAAGCACCACTGACCTGCTTTGGTCTCAGTACCTAAGACATCACCACCACTAAGACTTCTAACTCTTACAGTTAAAAAAGGTTAACAATATCATTTGTAATATGGAGAAGGTTTCCACACCTGAGAATCCAAACCTGCGTTTTTGGCAGAAAATGTTGGACGAGGAGCTTGTACTACAGTCTTGTTTCGAGGTGATGAACCCATTGTATTTGAAAATGGAACCGGAGATAATGGAGAGACATGACTGGTTGGTGTCCTTCTTCCAAAGCTGGGAGGAGTATCAGACACTGGAGATGGTGACATATTTATAGAAGAAGGTGATCGGATAGACTGGAAATAAGATGGAGAATACATAGTAGGAGAAGGAACTATAGGAGAGGTTGGGCATGATGTTTGCCTGGTAAACCGATGTGATTCAAGCACCATGGGTTTGGGTGGAGGTGCAGCTTTGGGAAGTGTGCTCACAGGATCTTTAGCTGGTGAGAGGATGAACAAAGAAGACTGAAGTTGGTATGGCTGGCGTTTAGATATTTCAAGTTCCTTTTGCGATTGCACATTCTCTGAGGCAGTATTATTTACAGGCATAGAGGCAGGAAGCTTAGGTGATCTTTGGTTGTTATTGGGTTGTTGACTAAATAGATGAGGTGGTGTTTTGGAGGAAAACTTCCAAGATGGTGGCAGAGACATTGTAGGAGAAGGAGATCGGATGGAGTCTAATGGTTTTGGGCTTTCTACCACAAAACGTTCCATTCTGGACTGTCTCCTTGCAAACAGTTCTGCACCTTTCCCTTTATCATCTGAAAGGACTTGAATGGGCATAGGTGGGGGCTTTTGACTTATTCCAGGGGACTTTAGACTGGATGACCAATTGGGCATTGTATCAGGTTGATTAGAATTGTTTGCTGCATTAGGTGATTTATTCAGAAAATTTGATGCTTCTGCTCCAAGAGCAAATGGCTCATCTTCAGTTGATACATCTCCATGCTCCTTATGTTTTCGTCTTTCATCTGCATTTTGCACCATTGATAGAAGTTCTGGATTAGGTGCTATCTTTGGCTTCTCAATAAATGTGAACATTGATTTCTTAGATCCCTTACGTGCCGATATTGCTTCTAGAATACCAGTCTTTGGCTGTGGTGTATGTTTTGTTTCTCTGTGGTTGATCACTTGTTGCACAGGGGTAACATGTTCTTGTTCTATGGGATATAAAGCTGAGTAAGCAGGAGGAGATCGAATACGTGTGACTGGAGGAGGACTTGATAAAGTTTCTGCATAAGTAGGTGGTGGAGGGAGGTCAATAGAAGGACTTTTTTCTGAAGAACACATGCTTATCTTGGCAGAGGAGTGACCTCCAAAAGGTTTAGCTGTTCTGTTGCTTATAGATTTTGGTTTTGATAAAGTAAGATGTACTTCACAGTATTGTGTGTTTGGTGAGCCATTTTGCCCTTTCTTAACAGGTGGTTGTTCTGTTTCTTGGTTAGTTTGAATAACTAAACCATTACTCTTAGAGGTTGACACAATTAAAGATTCCTTAAGATATGCACTAAGAGGTCCTTCATGATCTTCCTCTGAAGCACTTGGTGAAGGTGCTCGTTTATCTACAGAAGGGAAATCAGTTTCTTTGTTCTCATCTTCCCAGACATCGTCAGTTTCACCTGTGCTTCCATGGTTGGTCGCTGTCTCATCCATACTTAAGAAATGTGAGGGTTTCCTAGAGGCAAGATCTGAAAGTTTTACACCATGTTGGGCCTGGCTTGGCCTTTGTGCTCCAGATTGTTGTGCAAGTTTCTTTTCCTCAAGAGCTTTTAGCTTTTGGCGACGTCGGTGAAACAGCTGAGCTCCTCTCGAACAACTTCCCGAAGGGCTTAGCTGGGAAGCATTGCTGTCACTAAGCAATTGTGCTTCCCTCAACTCTTTCTCTGTAAGACTGATGCTTCTTGGAATATCTATGAAAAACAAAAGAACATAGTTACTTAACTTTAAAGCATATATCACAAATAAAGAATCACTAAACTAATGGGGAACATGAAGGAATCACAATAGTTGAAGGAATTTTCTTGAATGAACAACAAGCAGGGTTTAGTAATGAGGAATTACCTAGTTATGTCAAATATAGACCCTTTGAAATATATCATATCTCAACAGTTTACTGTTTATAAAGTGCTCAAGAATCGGGGATGAGAAAGATGCAGACAGCGGCATTGACTTTATACCCAGAGCTACTTTGCATTTACATTATAACGATACAATATATGCCTACTATACAGGAAGTTGAACATGGACCACAAATGAAAATGGAGCTCCCCATCTAATGTTGGCTTGTTCCTCCACATGCTCTACCGTAATGGAAAAGTAGAACTTGTCCATACCTACTCTCCCAGACAAAGATGTAATGTGAAGTTTCAGTGAAAAATCTGTAACAGGGCCCCTACCTACCACATGTCATTTATAATACTGGTGTCTTAGTGGCTACTGGGCATGCTCAGACACCAGGACCCATGTTCCCTATGGCCATAGCCTGTTTAATACCAGTTCTCCTCTATGTATATGCTTCTATAGAATAAATGTGATTTCTAGATCATTGCAATTGTGACCTAAATAGTTTCTTATCAGAGAAAAAGCTGCATGCACCTTGCAACAATCGCCAAAATCCAACCATATCAGAATTCTTCCAATTTTATTCCAATGATTCCATGATTATGATTCCATGCAATTATTCCATTATTATACTCTGGCTTGCACTGTAGAGCCCTAGCTTTATATAATAGGTGTGAATATAGTGTGTGGGTGTATGTTAATATTTAACACTTTACTGCACATACAAAAGTAACCGCAAGAATAAAGGAATTTACAATATGACTTGTGTTAGTTTCCTGGCATAAAAAAAGTCCCAAATATCATCTGGTACTGGGTGGGCAGGTCGTAGTGGAGAGTCGTGCCCTTTGCTGCACATCATATCTACTATCATTTACGCCAGAATTACTATACACATTTAGTCCAGCGTAGATTTGCTTATCTGGTGTACAAACTATCAGATGATGCACCAAATTTATTAGGAGGCCTATGCCCTGTAGCATCTTACTCTCGTGCACTTCTCTTTAAAAAACTATGAAGAACAAATGGTCCATACATAACCATTTAACTAAACCCAATGAGGTTCCCAGACTATAATGTCCTGTTTGCACTAAATATGTATATATTTATATATATAACTACACAATGTAATCAAATACTCCAAAACTGTACATTTTATAAATGACACACAACTGACAGACAATCATTACCCTACTGCACAGCAAAAGGCTCTCAGATGCCCATCTGTGGTCTGTGTAAACCGCTGAGATCCTCTGGCGAGGGACTTTTATGCCATGACTGAGATTGTTTCACATGCTCGAAACATGTTGGCGTTTTCAATATTTTAACCTGACAATTTCCATGGATTAAATGAAGGAATTGTATATATTTTCATTGGTGCCGGAACTCTGGATTCTTTGTTTCACATGCAAGTCGGGTGACCAGCCCTGTATTGTTCTGTGCACGAAGAAGGATTACAAGGGGTCGGGAGTTCAGGTGAGTTCTTTAATTTATTACTTTCTGTGCTTTAGCAGAAGGGAGCCTCTCCTGCACTTGTGCTGAACATGTCCGTTTACCCCTTAGCACATGCGCAGAAGAGAATCTGTCAACTGAGCACATAAAGGGGTGACATGGCTGAATCACAGTACAGCTGCCCCCTTATGCCCTATAGACACAATGACAGATAGTATCATAGCATAGTGATTTTATTAATTATTGGGTTGTTGGCTATTTTGTTAGCTGCATATAATTAATATACTTTATATATTTGTAGTATTTGGTTTATTGGTTACAGTGGCGTAGCTAGAAATGACTGGGCCCCACAGCAAATTTTTGAATGGAGCCCCCCTCCCCCAGTAATTTTTTCGCAACCCCTTTCTTTCATGCTACCCCCATTCCTGTGGCTAGTAAAGATCACTCATTCAGACCCGGCCCGGAAGTTGTTCCATCCGTTTTCTACACTGTCTATACTGCCACTGTATATAATTTTATTGTGTAATACTGTTGAGGGGGTCCTGACAAAATATTTTAGTCCTCCTCCTCCTGGATGGGCCCCTTCTGGGTCAGGGCCCTAAAGCAGCCGCTTCCCCTGCTTCCCCTATAGTTACGCCCCTGATTGGTTTCATATATATATATATATATATATATATGTACGGACATTGTAGGTATTAGGCATTTCTCTGTATGAGATGCCAGGATTTTAGTCTCTCAGAGCACACTCTTCTTGGTCATTAATGCTAGCTAGATGGTAGAAGAAGGAGTAGACATCTAAGAGAAGCATCCTAATGCAGATGAAGAATGAATGGAATGCGAGGACAGTCAAAACATATATTTCATATTATTTGTTTGCAACCTTTATGTCTAGAAAGTATGAAGGTCGGGACATTCTTATCTCAGTGACCCTGCTTTTACTCTTTTGTTCTTTCAAAGAAAGGGGGAAACCCGACCTACCAGAGACATGTCAGGCTACTCAATGATAGGGGTGTGACAGCACCAGTAGAGGGCACTATTTTGCAGTTTGCTATGGGGCACTCTGCTTTATGTACGCTACTGGTGAAAACTAAGAAACTATGGGGCATAATTATATGTATAGTAACCTTAACTACCTTCACTGTCTCTAAATGTTTGTCTATCCATAAATATATAAAAAAACTCTACAGTGGCAATATATGGTGTTTAGAGCTGAATCACTATTGTTGATTGTGTTCTCATACAACTGAATGGTCTTTTATGACAATTTTTTATCTCATCTACTAACTTACTCTTAGAGAATATTTGAGATTTGAAGCTGATTTTTTGGCAGTTACATATTTTGTGCTATTATATATTACCGGTACTTATTTTGGTTAATTTACTCTGCCTGACAAAAAGTTCCAGTTGGTACCAAAAGATGGTGATCACTGGCTGTATCTTCTCCCATAGCTTCAGTATGGACAAAAGAACGCAAGGTGGGATGTACAGTATATCGCACACTACCAGTGATGGATACATAGGAACATTTACAGTGCTAACTCTAGACAGATAAAGGTTCACTTTAAGATCCTAGCTCCGTGGTGATTTGCGGACATGTGCAAGTCATGATGAACTCATGTGACATGAGTGCAGTGATCTTCTAAGATTAAAAAATGCAAGTGACCTTACAATGGTCACTAAAAACCAGCTTTTTATTTATGATTTCTTGGCATTGCAGATGGGATGTTTCCGCAATGCTCATGCATTTAATGGGATATGGCACTGATTCATATGCAGTTAATGGTTTTAATATATGGCATACTTGTTATTTTCACATAAGCTAATTGACTTCTGTTGACATAGCAGTGCACTCATTCCAACCCAAATTGTTTTCCGTCAGGGCACAGGAAGCCTGGTCCCTGCTATGTCTGCATACAACAAAAGTGCCACATACAGCTATTATCTCCAGTCCACTAGACGTCTATATGTTCTGAATAGAAACAGCAGAGAATGGCTAATTATCTAGGAAGTTACCAGCAGATTGTAAATGCGATAAGGCATTGATGAAGAATGTAAAACTGAAGTTATGCATCTCAAATACAGCAATACCTGACGCATATGTCAACTCAAGTCCTACATCATTAGAATAGCGAAGACAGAATTCTGTGGGATTTTGTCGCAGTAACAGCATCCTTCTGGGATTTTTTTTAATCTGAAAAATTTCCATAGGAACTGTTTGCTTGTGACAACTCAAGTCCTGTCACCAATGGGCCCCCCTTTATTACCTTCTGTTTAATGACTAGTCAGTGCTCCTGCCAAATCATTGGTAATTCAACAGTCTCAGTGAAGTTTTTATTCTTCAAGAAAATGTGCCACCCATTAGTAAATAATTATTATCTACACAGTTCACATTATTATGACCACTAGCTGATACCCAGAAAAACCGCAGTGTGCAGCATGGACAGCAGCTAGACGGACTAGGAGTGACTCAATAAGGTCTTGGGAGGTTGTCACAGGTATCTGGAGCCATGCTATCTGCAATGCTTCCCTCAGCTGCTGGAGAGTGCATGGGGGAGGTTCAATAGAGTGAACATGATGATCGAGGTGATCCCACAGATGCTCAATTGGGTTCAAGTCTGGGGAATTAGGGGGTCAGGGTAGTACTTAGAAGTCTTGGCCATGCTCTTCCAACCAATATCACACATTTCTAGCCATGTGAAATGTTGTATTGTCTTGCTGGAACATCCCATTTGCCCCGAGGAAGACAGACAATCAGCAACGGTGTACATGACCTGCAAGTATGGATTCATACCCAAATCGGTGGAGAGGGCCTTCTACATGGATAAGTAGACCCAGAGAATGCCATGAAAACACTTCCCAGGCCATAACGCTGCCACCATCAGCTTGTGTTTTTCCATCAATGGCTGCAGGGTGTTTGTTCTCTCACCTGACAAGCCAACGTCCATCCATTCGATGAACAGAAAACATGATCAGAGAAGGCATCCTTTTGCCAATCAGCAGGGGTCCAATTCTGATACTGCCGTGCAAATAGAAGCCTTTTCTGCTGCTGCAACTTCCTTAACTGAGGGTGCAGTGACTATCCCTCTGCTTCGGAGCCCCATACACTGTAGGGTTTGCTGAACTGTTGTTTTAGACACACGTCTGGTAGCCCTCTGGTTTATTTTGGCAGTGAGCTGCTACACTGTAGCATGTTGGTTCGCCCTCACGCACCTTTGTAGCTGAAATTCACCTCACATCAATGGCACATGGTGCTGTGCAGTTTCCATGACTCTTATTCGCAGTAGTGCCATTTGTCCACTCACGATAGACTTTCACTATAACAGCATATGAACAGTTCATAAAGTGCACAGTTTTAAAAATACTGTTACCCTTGGCCTGAAAACCATTAATCATCCCTTTTTGCAACTATGATAATTCTCCTCTTTTACCCGTGACAGCAATGAAGGATATGTGTGCAGAGAGCCTATCACACACCTTATATACCCACCAAGCCAGCTCACGACACATTACTTCCTACATTAGCTACATGCTGCTAACGATGAAAGTAGGAAGTGGTCACATTAATGAGATTCGACTGAGTATTAGCTTCTAAATGATATATCAGGGGATATTGAGCCCAAGAGGAGTTTGTCTGTAATGATTGTTGGTCCTATAGACCTTATTACCAGCTGAGAAATCCTTGATCTTGTTTTACCTACGTTAAAATGTTTAATGTTAAGGACATGTTAAGCATTCTAGAACTTTACATTGTGATGATGCTTTGATACCTGCTTTGTCTGCCACCATGCCAAATATCTTTGGTCAAATTGAAAATGATTTACCATCCCTACTGTAAGTAGCCTTTGCTACTTTTGACTTCTGGGGAATGTATGACCAGATTGAAAGGAACCACAAGTTTCCAAAGAACCTTGGGGTTGGGAAACACTGTTCTAGACGAAAACAGGGGTCAAATTGGACTCTGTAATTATTTGAACATTTATACTGATGTTTCCATGCCAACAACACCAAATTTCTCATGTGCCACAGAAGCATGACCCTTCACAATCATCTTGACTCGTGGATAAGCCTAACCTAGTATTTTGAAGGAACCTAAGAGGGGACAGAAGAAATCTCTACAACGGCAATTTTCAGATAAGTCAATCCTTGGGCACGTGAAGCCTCATATTTTACATCAGGAAAAACAAGGTCAGAGTCACTTTCCCTCGGAACCTTCAATTTTGCTGCCCCATAAGTATCAGTTTCTGAACCAAAGTTTGAGACTCAACCAGGGTCCAGCTTCTTCACTGGTCGAAATCTCACTCAGACTGAAGGCACTTCAATTAATTGTTTCTGCCTAATTGCATCATAGTTTTACCTAAGTGCCCCATCCAGGACCATAATATTTTTTTTTTGCTATGAAGTACTTTTTGCTCCCTACTGGTTCCATGCCTTTCTTCATATGTCCCAGTTCCCTGACATTTTTTGCACCTGCCTCACACCTTGCCTTCCAGGAAAACAAGTTCCATATTGGATTAGCAGTATATGAGAGTGGCATAAATAACATGCTTGCTTCTTCAGATGGATTTTCAGATGCCTCCATAACCTCATAAGGGAGTCATAAAAGCTCTATACCCACATCATTTCTACAAAGGTGGGCAAGGAGAGTGAGTAGGAGAAGGGTCCAGCCAATTAGAGGTGATGAGGTCTGGATGACTCTGTGGAAAACTGAATCAAGCTTCTTCCAAAACTGAACCTTTGGGTTAAATTTCTCCTTAAGACTTTGCTTATTGGTAGACTTTAAGTGATTTCCTTTACAGCAGTTTCCAATCTATATAAATGTTTTGTGCTGGATTTAATATGTGAATAATTATACGAAGACATCGCCAAGTTAACTCAAACTAAATATATAAAGTGACACTTTTACTCCATTCCTCTTAGACGGAGCTGACGTTTCCACTGGCTGCTTGAAAGTGAGTTTCTTGGAATATGGATCTATTTTAAGGCTGGTTTATTCGGATCCATAATTGGCACCATATGTGAACATACAGCATGTGCTGAGAATGCTGGGTAAACTCGTCTGCTGGAAAATTCTTTAATATTGTTACTGTGCCTTTGTAGCCTAGAAGGTGATGTTTCATGTACATGACACTGCTGAGTATCGTCTTTCTAATTGCATCAGTTGTTTTTAATGCTACTCTAGGCCCATTGGGGCACCATGCTTCCTCTGCAAGCTAATGAATGAATCATAAATGTTTTATAAGCCTAATAAATCTCAAATACAGTTTCATTATTCTATTAGTCTGACACATACAAGACTGGAAATGATGGCCATTTTAATAACCTAGCTATTATGGGAAACTTGATGTTGACTTCTGTTGGAGCTATAAAGGTGGACGTATTCATTTCTACTTAGCCATTCCAAGATATCTCCAAGAAACAGCTGAATAGAATTTTTAGCAACTTGGCAAAATACTTAAAAGTTATTTTCGATGTAAACATACTTTTAAGGGGTTCTTCACTTTGGACAATTCTGGTTCTGTCAGTGCGATCAACCAAAAAAGGATATATTTCTTTATTTCATAGGTATTACTAATGCAGGGAAATCATTACTATATATGAAAATTACTTAGCTGGAGCACCAAGGGGCATGGTGCAGCACAATGAGCACTGCTACAGCTACACCCCCCGGTGCTCAGAACACTCCCCCCAGACATTTTATTGACAGGACAAGAAGTCTCTTGCCTGTCTTCTGTGCCTCCGCACTGCCTCAAAAACTCAGCAGATCATTGAACCTAGAAGTGTTCCTTCTTTGCCTCTTAAGCCAAGGGCACCTCCACTTCTGATTCAATGACATCTAATAGCAAGTTTTTAATTTCCCCGCAGTGCCACCACAGGGAAAATGAAGCATCACGTAGTGCCTATTCAAATGAATGGGTTGCTTAGTGAATGTTGGGTGCTCCAGAGAGAAGGTCCTTGTAGCCACTCTCTCCTCTTATAATAGATAATGGTCCTGAAGAGGTGCCCAGCCCCTCTATTAACGCAAGGTTTCCTAAAAGGTTATTTAAAAATGAGTTTTTGAAACTAGAGGACCTGTTTCGGATGACCCATAATCTATGTTTTCAACTCCACGACCCTGTGATTTACCAAAACCAAGATCTATGAAATATCAGAAGACAATGGCTTTGCTTCAGAGAACAGTTTTACCTCAGAAATGCATCTGAATATCCAGCGATACCGCAAGGAATGTAAAATGCTGTATTTTATGTTACTTTTGAGAAAAACTATTTTAATTCGATATCCTCTTTTCCTTTTTGTCACCGCCAAAACCAACAAATTTTTATGGGCTGCATGTGCAAGCAGGGAGTGAGAGAGAGACATGGAACAGAATTGTGAAGCTCGGCCATGACAAATATGGCCGACATCTTAATCCAAATCCTACAATTTAATGGATGATAAATGCTCTGGTTGGAGACACCGTTAATCACACTCATTTACAATAATAGTAGAGTATTAGAGGGGTTTTGCAGCTGATAATTTAACTTATAAATGTACAAATCATTACAGCGTGCCTGCTGCTTTCTAGAAATGGAGGGAAACATTTGTTGGCTTTATCTGTGCAAAAAAAATAAAAAATCTGGAGTAATGCAAACATTATTTAACTATATCAATGGAAATATTGCTGCTTTCCACTGTAATTCTCACCATTTCTAGGTTGTTACTCAACCCTCTGCATCCCTGGTCTCTTCACTTTCAGTGGGCAGGCAGCAGCTTGTTCCATATGACCATCAAGCAGCTGCATTTCCCAGGAGTGCACTCTTGATAAACCCTGTCCAACCCGGTTTCAAAGCTTTGTCCTCTTGAATAGAAAATAGTTCCTGACCCACAGCCCCAGAGGTTCCACTAATAAAGAGTGGTGCAATGGCCCCCCTCATTTCTAGAGAGAGATATAGCAATATACCTTTATGAATGAGAAGCTGCTGAGCATGTTGGTCCAGCACTGAATGTAGGATAAGGTATGGACAAGAATAATGGCCACATGAGAAACAGCAGGGGGCGCTACCAGAAAGAAAAATGTAATGTACATGAAAACTGAACAACCTGAATTATGGGGAGTATGAAAAGTTATCAAACTCTCTACTACACTTTTAATGTGTTTCAATTCCTCAGCAAGATCTCTCGTTTCTGTCACTGAATAGAAGCATTCTGCTCACCTTTATAACAAACCCTCAGCTGTGATTATTATTTCTCTACAGCTTTCAGTATATGAAAACAATTAGGTTACTACTCCCTGACAGCAAGTCAAGGTTTTGAAAACAGTAAGGAATTAAAGCACAGAGTTAAATGACAAATTCAGCTCTGCTACATCTGTATCGTCTCTCTAAGAGCTCATGATATCACCAGGACATGACGCAGCTGTAGGTGACAGGTAACAATAGCCACTGCACCCTGTTTCATGTTTATTTTTTGACATGAAAACGCGGCATTGCTTTCAAAGAGGAGCCTAAGTTTGCTTTTCTCAACATAAAAATGGGTCTCGGCTCACGAGGAGTTACATTCCGCACCCTGCTGTACATTCCACAAATTTTATTGGTTTTAACGTTTGTCTGAATACACTGTTACAGCAGGAAATGGGTTAAATACAGCTTTATGTAAAAGGTAACTACCTATTTACTCCCAGTCCTGCTCAAACAAGAACCTGTCTGCCTGTGGTTCACAGAAGGCACCTGGGAAATGACTCAATGAATAATATATATATATATACACATAGTATCATTTCATACAGGGGTATAGCTATGGAGGGTACAGGCCCCTCCGCCACCTAGGTAGACACCACTATTAGAAATGCACATGGTAGGTGGGCGGCTCTGTTACAGATTTTGCATTGGGTCCCAGGAGTTTCAAGTTTAAGGGGCTTACATTTTTTTTTTTTTGTCATGACATTTTTTCGTACCAACGAAACGCCTTGTGCAATGTTTTTTCTTGCCTTTTTTTAGGAGTTGTTGCCCGAATAGTGTTTGAGCAGCTGGAGTTTGTAATGGCGTTTTTTGGAGGAAAGTTTGCACCCCCTTCTAATGTCACTTCTTCTTTGGGGCAGTATAGGAAAAATACATTGTTATAAAAAAAAAACGCTATGAAAAACGCAACACACATTGGCACTCGCATTATGTCAAGCAGGACACAAAAAAATGGATGTCTACGGGACAAAAACATCATGCAGCAATAAAAAAAATACATGTTTGCACTGCATTTGATATCTTGTAATACTGATGTAATGTAGGATTTTTTTGCCAATTTTTTTTTGTAAATACCTCCAGTAAGAAGTAACACAAAGAACTATGTATGAATCCAACCTAACAGGAAAGCAAAGCAGTGTGCCAACCTGACTGGTAAATCTGCCCTCTTAGGGTGCCTTCACATGCGGCAGATTTTGTGGCAGGAAATTAGAGGGGTAATCCAAGACTATTAAAAGCCCCTCACACTGAATATACTTACCTCGCTCCTGGTCCCCGTACTGCCGCTGCTGCTTCTCCCCGTGCGTGGATGAAAATATCTGGTGTCGGGGGGAGGCAGCCATTGGCAGGCAGGGACAGGGACAAGCCTCCCTAGTGTCACTCACAATGCTAGGGAGGCTCGTCCCCGTTACCGCTTGCCATTGGCTGTCTCCCCCCGACACCAGATTTTTTTCATCTGCGCACTGGGAAAAGCAGCAAGGGCGGTGCGGGAATCAGGAGCTGCGCGGGGAGCCAGGTAAGTAGATTTAATGTTAGGGGGCCCGGGCATTTAATAGTCTTGGATAACCCCTTAAGGCTATTTTCGCACTAGAGGCAGGATGGATCCGACAGGCTGTTCAGCCTGTCGGATCCGTCCTGCCGCTAGTTCAAGTGTGTCGCCGGACTGCTGCTCCGTCCCCATTGACTATAATGGGGGTGGAGTTCTGGCGCAGCACGGCGAGAGGTCGCTGGACTAAAACTACGACATGTCCGACATTTAGTCTGGCGTCCTCTCGCTGTGCACTGCCGTGCTGCGCCGGAACTCCGCCCCGCCCCTATTATAGTCAATGGCGACGGAGCGGCAATCCGGCGACACAATTGAACTAGCGGCAGGACGGATCCGACAGGCTAAACAGCCTGTCGGATCCGTCCTGCCGCTAGTGTGAAAATAGCCTAAATCGACTGAAAATCAGTTCATTTGAAGCAATGTTGCAGCCATGGCACAAATAACAAAGCTGGTTTGTCATACAGGAGTCTTAGAAAGTTGGGTGCAAACCGCCATGAATGCTGAGATGACAGTCATAGTGGTTGTAACACAGCTCACAGGCTGAATTCAGATGGATGTATTTATGGTGTTGTAAACTTGGTTCAGCAGAATCACAGGGGAGATACATTCAAAATATGGACACTTTCATAAATGCAGTATCGACTGACACAAACAGATGCAAATGCACTCCACGACACAATCAGTGCCCTCATTATAAGGTGGATGAATATAATGACTATACAGTGAACATAGACAATACTGTCATACCGTATACATAACTAATGCTGCCATCAGGGGCGGACACAGACAGCAGAGGGCCCCTGTGCAAGGAATGTATCGTATATATATATTTTTCATACTAGACCACGCCTCTAACCAGCGGCATAGCTAAAGGCTCATGGGCCCTGGTTCAAGAGTTCAGCTTGGGCCCCCCTTCCCTCAGTGCTTTGTGGACAGGGACAGGGAAGCACATTGCCTTCATGCTGCTTGAGGCAAAAATTGAAAGGGCACCTCTCCGTCCATGCCAAATTTTTGAACTAACCCCTTCCCTCCAGCCAGAAGTGTAACTTGACAATCAAGCACTTTCTATAAAACTGGTGTTTTCCTTTGCTGCAGACGGGTCTTTTGGGCCCCCTCAGGCTCCTGGGCCCGATTGCGACTGCTACCTCTGCACCCCCTATAGCTACGCCCCTGCCTCTAACTCTGCCCAAAGCATAACTATACACACCCAGTCCCCTAAATGCCCCCACATAGTAATTATTCCCCCTTTGTACCTGCACATAGTAGTAATGCCCACACTGTGCCTCCTTCACAGTAGCTATGCCTGGTTGTGCCCCCTTCACAGTAGTTATGCCCTAATATGTCACCCCTTCACAGTAGCTATGCCAGATATGTGCTCTGTTCACAGTAGCTATGCCAGATATGTGCTCTGTTCACAGTAGCTATGCCCAGATATGTGCTCTGTTCACAGTAGCTATGCCCAGATATGTGCTCTGTTCACAGTAGCTATGCCCAGATATGTGCTCTGTTCACAGTAGCTATGCCCAGATATGTGCTCTGTTCACAGTAGCTATGCCCAGATATGTGCTCTGTTCACAGTAGCTATGCCCAGATATGTGCTCTGTTCACAGTAGCTATGCCAGATATGTGCTCTGTTCACAGTAGCTATGCCAGATATGTGCTCTGTTCACAGTAGCTATGCCCAGATATGTGCCTCTACCAGTAGTTATGCCCAGATATGTGCCTCTAACAGTAGTTATGCGCATATATGTGCCTCTAACAGTAGCTATACCCAGATATGTGCCTCTAGCAGTAGTTATGTTCAGATATTATCCCCCCCTTCACAGTAGTTATGTCCAGATATGTGCCCCCTTGACAATAGTTATGTCCAGATATGTGCCCTTCACAGAAGTTATGTCCAGATATGTGTCCCCTTCACAGTAGTTATGTCCAGATATGTGCCCCCTCACATTAGTAATGCCAGATATGTGCCACCTCACAGTAGTTATGTCCAGATATGTGCCCCTCACAGAAGTTATGTCCAGATATGTACTCCCTCACAGTGGTTATGTCCAGATATGTGCCCCTCACAGTAGTTATGTCCAGATATGTGCCCCCTCACAGTAGTTATGTCCAGATATGTGCCTGCGTTGCTGGGAAAAATGATATTTTATTTTATGCAAACAGGGGTGTTACGATTACTCCTAGAGGCTGTAACTGCCGCACCCTATGCACTTTGACATGGCCAGTTATGATGACATTTTCACTGCCAGGCCCTATAAAATAGACAGGAAGCAGCAGTTGCAAAGAAACCGGAGCCCCCGTTGCATCTAGAGGCTAATTTGCATATAATAAAACATAATTTTTCTCAGCCATGGGGGCACATATGAACATGGGACCAACACAGATGTCTTCAGCTGCCAAGTGCACATGTAACAGGTCAGCCAGTTTCATAGGTACAAAACTGCTGACAGATGCCCTTTAAAGCAGTTGTACCCCTACAGTGCCCCCAGTACTAATAAAGCTCCCTTAATATAAATAAGGCCAATCTATAAGACACTCCTATGGAGCTCTCAGTAGTAATGCCTTCCACCACTGACCACAGTATTTATAATGTTCCCTGCAGTGCCCCCTGTAATTATAATAACTCCTGCCGTACCCCTGGAGTTGTAATCTTCTCTGTAGTACCCCCATACATTATAATGCCTGTCCTCTACTACAGTCTTCTATACCATGCAGTCCCATGTAAATAACATCACACCTTACCCTCCAGTCCTCTATAATATCCAGCCCCATGTAAATAACACCAGTCATCTCCCCCCAATCTTCTATATGATACAGTCCCATGTAAATAGTTTCACTCCTTTCTCTCCTGTCTTCTATACCATGCAGTCCCATGTAAATAACACCAGTCGTCCTCTCCCTCCAGTCCCATGTAAATAACCTCTCTTCATTACAGTCTTCCATAACATACAGTCCCATGTAAATAACTTAAATACCCTCCTTCAGTCCCCTCCAACATAGTCCCATGGAAATAACATCACATCTTACCCTCCAGTCCTCTATAATATCCAGTCCCATGTAAATAACACCAGTCATCTCCCCCAATCTTCTTTATGATACAGTCCCATGTAAATAGTTTCACTCCTTTCTCTCCTGTCTTCTATACCATGCAGTCCCATGTAAATAACACCAGTCCTCTCCCTCCAGTTCCATGTAAATAACCACTCTTCATTACCCTCTTCTATAACATAAAGTCCCATGTAAATAACTTAAAACCCCTCTTTCAGCCCCTTCCAACATAGTCCCATGTAAATAACATGACACCTTACCCTCGAGTCCTCTATAATATCCAGTCCCATGTAAATAACACCAGTTATCTCCCCCCAATCTTCTCTAACATACAGTTAAATAACATATTTCCCTCCCACTAAGCAGGGACGAGGTATAATGTGGAGAACCACATCTCCCAGCATTTCTCTGGCACTTACATTCATTCCATGGCATCACAGGTCTCCATTGCTGAGCGCTGCCTTTTTCTGTACTGGTCACATGATGGTGACCTCATCACAGGTCCTTCCACCACTCCCAGTGTTGAAAAGGTTCCATGACTATGATGTCATGGCAGGTCCTTCAGCTATGGAGTATAGGTAGAACAGGCAGCAGGTTCACAGTCCTAATCAGGTACCCCACTCCCACCCCAAGGTGACCAGGTTACTCTGGCAGAGGAACGTAGGAAAAAAAAAAAATATATAAAAAAAAAAATACCTCAGCTGGCACTGGGAAGGGCCCCCCTCCCTCTTTGGGCACAGGCGATATGTCCTCACCTGGCTGCCATACTGTACAAATGCTACTCTATCTAGAGGGTCCCAATAAACAGTGACATCTTAGGATCCCCTGTAGGCAGTACTGCCAGTGAAGTGCACCCATAAATAGTGCCAGGTGTGCCGCCTATTAATAGCCAGTAGGAGCTGTATAAATACAATTGCATTCAGCTCCCTCTGGTGGCAACTGTAGGTAGAACAGCTGTAAAAGCACTTAGCAAACATTGCCAAGGTGAGGTTAGTTTAGCCTTGTTCCCTTTTCCTCATGTATACGCCCCTGAGGATCCTGGTAAAGCTATGCAGAAATCCACAATAACACACACTCAAAAGAAGGAATCTAGTTATAGCTATTTGCAATGAATTTGGGGGTTTACAATCGCTGTAACACAAAAAACCCAAGGACAGCTAAATGATATTAGGGGAAATGTTGTGACTCACATATGAGCCGCATTATGATCTCCTTTCGGTATGTCTCTTTCCATTTGTATCACCATCAGCCTATTTCTTGTGCAATGATCTACCCGCACAGTCAGTGAAATTCCCGGAATCCAGAATGGCTTGCCATGAATTAGTATGGAGCCCCGGTTAATCGTCCTATATGATGCAGTGGAGAAATATGATTGATGCACAAAGGGTTAACTGAACTGAAAAACCAGAAGTCTGCAGCTGACTCCCTCCCAAAGACCTGTGGCTTTCTGAAAATATGCACCAGAGCTGGCTGTTCCTCTGTGTCCTGGCAGTCAGGCAGAGAGGCCGAGGCTCCACGGTTCTGCTGTGATTCTATTTAATGCACAAACCCTCGCCCAATCCCCCCCCAAACCAAGAGGAAAATGTAATTAGTCCCTTTGCTGAATTAGTCTAGGCTACAGCCTGAACCAACATGCCTACTGATCTTTCTTACATCTGATGAGGAATATTTACGTGTTACATTTTGTATACATGGGATATCCCTGGAAACGTTCTTAACATCACATATACAGCTTCCTGTGGTGCGTGAGCGTGTCTATGAATTAATATGGAATGTTAAAGGGGTTTTCCAGTTTCCACAACATCTGACATATCTTCTAGATGTGTCAGAAGATTAAGAGAGTGAAAGTTATTGAGAACTTAAAGGATCCAACATTGACATGACAGGATTGTGCAGTCACCAACTGATTATGGAGGGGTTATGTTTTTGTACCACTGTCCCTCCGTTGGGAGAAGTTGCCGACAACTGCACATTTCAGGGTAAACGGGGTCTTATATGGCACACTTTCAAATGCCTACTCATTTTTTCATTGGCTCTCTATATTGGCTACCATAGGATTTCAAAGTGGAGAAACCCATGCTACCTATGACATCTCCCTCTTGGTGGCCACCAACAGCCAACTTGAGGTCAGATCCACCATCTTCTAATAAGTTTGAGTCCCCTACTAATCAGACATTTATGGCATAGCCTTTAATAAAACATCATGCAACTGTCTAATATACACTGTACTACAAGTTTCAAATCCTCAACATCTTACTGTAATATAGACCCAAAAATGGAGCCAGAAAACAGGTGTCTGATACCAGCCTACCGGCTCATGGCCTCCAGACCAGGCTATATACTTACCATCCTTGCTCCTGGTTCTTGTTCAGCTCCTGAAGATGCTAGTGCAATCATGCCTGGAGCAAGAAGCAGGACCAAGGAGGCAAGTACACAAGCCACTATCTATTAGATTACATACGTAGATTTTGCATTGGATATTCTCTCCTCAGAATTGGGTTACGTGACACAAGGATGTCTAATCTCAGTGGATATTAGTGCCAGTTTTCCAATATTCCACACATTAAGCCGCGACCCATCTGTCTGTCATTGCTCTGCTGACGCCTGATGACATAGTCAGTGGCTAACAGACACCCTGCCGCTAAGCTGACCGCCCGTAAACCTTTTATAAATTTGTCCATGCTGCATTGTGTGTGCCAGGTGGTGACAGGGGGATCATCAGGTCCTGACTAAGCAGAATTCTAGCTGGCCTTTTCAACCTCGCCCCCTCCATCCTATCTGCACTCACAGAGGTCAACTGTAAAAGCCATAAGCTGATGGCACAGTGACCAGAGGTAATACTACATAGCACATCCACACCACATCAACCATGCAGGTGACTCTGAAGCTTATGCAGTTACACAGGTGGACACGCAGGCGATAGAAGCCCACCATTGTCACGTGTGACATATTTTACCCGTATGATACACTTTAATTACTGATGTAAATGAAATACTGTAGAACTTCCTTCAGATATGTCTGGTAGAGAGTACATAGAGCAAAGGAGCTTCAAAGCAAATATCAAACTGGGCACTCATTATGGTAAAGGTTTTTGCCACCCTACTGTAGTTCAAAACTGGTGTTTGTATCCCCTTCATCAACTTTCTAGGACCCTTAGGCCACCAGCAACTCTGGAGAAGAAAGCAAAGAGGAACAGCCTACCGGAGTTCACAGTTTCCAGCACAGCCAGATACCACCATGGATCTCTGGATCCCCATTTACTGTAATGGGATCCGGCTGGGATCTGGACGCTTTCTAGCATATATGCCAGCTTTCAGCCAGGCAAAAAATGTTGCGTGTAGTATTTTTTGCCCATGTATGCTGGATACAGTGAATTCTGGCAGTCTGATCCTCCACCGGAATAGAACGCCACAGTTCAAAGTGTATATGTGAACCCAGCCTTAGTTCTTCTCTTTTCTCAAGAAGACATAGACCTTCAAACATGTTGAGATAATACATATGATGGTCAGCTCCCGCCCAGATAAGTGATGCTCCATCTATGGTTGTATTTATGGCTGCAATCTAATGAAGGACACTTGAAATAGCTCTTACAATAAGTAGTTTTATAGGGACAAGTATTTGGTACAAAAGGAAGGTTTACAAAGAACATTTTGGGAATGCCTGGTTCAGATATTCAGATGCAATAGTCACCACAAATAAACCCATCTCAAAAACCTCAAGTAAAAGCAGACCTGATGACTAGCCAACAGATTAATGCAAATCAACAAGAAGCCATATCATGACAAAAATCCATCCGTTATGTCTACATGCTATGTCCCATTCATGAATAATGGGGGAGTATGAAGACCTTTGACCAGCTTGTCCTCAACTTTAAAGGTAATAAATACCCCCCATACTGCCTATGCACCCAATAAAATCTTATAAAAGTTCTGCATAAATATTTCACATTAATTACACCATATTTTAAGAGAGCTGAAACCCTGTTCCTTTTCCCAAAAGTCCTTGTGGAAGTACTTCCCATCAAATTGTGTGTGAATAAAAAGGATGTCTAGAACTTGAAGGCAAATCTATCCTCCATACTTGGTATGATTGAAGAGTTGGAGTTTCTCTTGGTCCCGACATACAAATGATGTAGGGTGTCCAACACAACGTCTGGCTTGTGCGTTAGCAAAATACCCCCTAAAGTGCAACTGGGCAAAATCAGCTCCCCATGCTGTAGACCAGTCCCAGGTAAACACTATGGCAGCTCAGTGCATGCAGATGAATGCTGGGCCAGAAGCCAGGAGAAGCAATGTCTGAAACGCATAAGCTGAGCTCTTCTTTGGGTGTACATGCAATATTTGTAAGGTGGAAATAAAGTTCTGTTTTCAATTTATCTTTGTATGCTGCAGAATTCCTCTCTTCTATGTAATTGATTACATAGAGGTACCTTTTGAGCCCCCAAATCATATGGCTGGTTATTTCTACAACCTGTCTAATGCCTATGACTTTTAAGATTAGATTACCTTGCATTATGAAACTATGAATAGGTCAATCATATATGCAGAAATACTAGTAACTCGCTGTTCATTAATCCAGGTTCAGATTATTATGTGGTGACATATAGTGTTGAGCGTGAATATTCGAATAGCGATTTTTCTTTGCGAATATCGGCACTTCGCAAATTCTCGAATATTGCGAATATAGCGCTATATATTCGCTATTTCGAATATTCGTGTTTTTTTTTTTAAAGTTGTTAAACCTTGTTGCTCCCTGGTTGTCTAACTTGTCTTCCCATTGCCCAAAAGCTGTTCTTACCTGTCCGGAGGATTCCTGGCTCCCTGCCCGCTTCAGTCAATGCCCGTTGCCGCTTCTGCCGACTTCCCGTGTAAATGGGAACGCCTCCATGCTAAAATGTACTTTCGGATGTGAGAATCACGATCTCACAAATTCGACTAAGTTGTAATCGCAATGCGATTAATATAACCTGAATTATTCGCATTGCGAATGAAACTTAGAGCTGGGTTCCTAATGGTTGTATTGCCAGAATATAACGAAGATTGAGAATATAGCGCTATATTCGTGATATTCGTTATCTTCGTCAGTTCTAGCAATACAAGTTACAACCATTAGGAACTCAGCTCTAAGTTTAATTCGCAATGCGAATATGAATTCGCGTAACATTCGAAATATGTAGAATAATGACGAATATTCGATTTCGACGAATATTCAATCGAATATTCGCGAAATATCGCGAAATCGAATATGGCACCTCCCGCTCATCACTAGTGACATATTACATCTGCAAAGCCCAGGCATTGGATCAGGATCTCCGATGAGTTAAATACATCTGAACCTTGAGAGGTCTAAATGCTATAGCTGTTATGTACAAAATTGATTAAACTGACTAACTTTCCTTTTACAAAAAGCTGACATTGAAGCATAGTCCTTTTTCCTAACGTGTTTATGATACAAAACTCAGTATCATCGAAAGTAGACGGTAAGAGATTGCAGTCCTATGCAAGGTAAGCTCACATGTAGCAGTTTTGTGTAGATGACACTATTTTTCTCAGTTTTTTGCAAAAAATAAAAGAATTTTGTCATTTTTACACAAAACGGTCAAATATAAAATCATGCAAACATTCCTACCATAAAACCACTGACAATGCTATATTTAGCCAAATGACTAAATTGATTTTGCTATCACTAATAAACTGAGCAGGGCTGCATCTATATCAAGACTTATAAGGCAGCTACCGGCCTAGAGGTTTGACAAGAAGGAGATTACAGCGCCCTTCTAATAGCAGGTTACGCCATCTGTATTTTTCATATACATTCTTCTCCTGAACTGCACACTGGGAATTTTATGATCTGCAAATGCTAAGATACATTTTAACCGTACAGTAATATCCAGCCAATGGAAACAGATGTTTAAGCTAGGCCGTAGTGGAAGCATAAAGGGGCATCTTCAGGGGCAATGTGTAACAGACATAAATCTACGACATCATTAGGTAGTAAATTGTTCTGGGATTTCACCTACCACCAACAGCTGAGACGATTAATGAGGGAGAAGAAGAAGTCGTTTCACATCATACGAAGCCTTAAGACTGGCATCCTTACCACTTCGCCCACGCCTCTTAGAGATCCTACAGAAACCACAACAGCTGCCGTTGCTCCCAAGCCATGCCCAATTTCCACTGCCTGAGATGCATACTACTATCATCTTACCAATGCAAAAAAAAAAATCACATAACAAAGTAAAAACACATGGAAAAACAAAGGCGACGGGGAAAGATTCCACTAGCATTCAGAAAGACACAAAACCATATAAAGGATCAAAAACACCACAGTCCTAACTACATACAACAGACACAAACAATTGGAAGGAAGTGTCTCATCCATAATCAAGGTAAAGAAGTTTGCATAAAGAAGATTTTAATACTGGCAAGTATTAGGTGGTGATGAGGCAGAACAATATTCTAGATGTAGACTGAATACATCATATAAATATGATGGCAAAAATATAAGGAAGATGTAAAAGATTGCTACATAGCACACTAGTAATGACAGGAAGTATTCCCGTCATATAGAATGTGACACATACTAGTCACATTACCAGTAGGTTACCATAGAGAAAGTGATATTGCTAAACAAATTAGTGACACCACCAATTATTCCCATTACATAGACTATGATACTGTTACACATTCTAGTAATGTTACTGTCATATAGAATGTGATATTACTGGACACGCTAGTGATGCCACCAATAAGTACTGTCATGTAGAATGTGATATTACTGGACACGCTAGTGATGCCACCAATAAGTACTGTCATATAGAATCTAATATTACTACACACTAGTGATGACACCAATAAGTACTGTCATATAGAATGTGATATTACTGGACACGCTAGTGATGCCACCAATAAGTACTGTCATATAGAATGTGATATTACTGCAAACACTAGTGATGCCACCAATAAGTACTGTCATATAGAATGTGATATTACTGCAAACACTAGTGATGCCACCAATAAGTGCTGTCATATAGAATGTAATATTACTACACACTAGTGATGCCACCAATAAGTACTGTCATATAGAATGTAATATTACTGGACACGCTAGTGATGCCACCAATAAGTACTGTCATATAGAATGTGATATTACTGGACACACTAGTGATGCCACCAATAAGTACTGTCATATAGAATGTGATATTACTGCAAACACTAGTGATGCCATCAATAAGTACTGTCATATAGAATGTGATATTACTGGACACACTAGTAATGCCACCAATAAGTACTGTCATATAGAATGTGATATTACTGCAAACACTAGTGATGCCACCAATAAGTACTGTCATATAGAATGTGATATTACTGCAAACACTAGTGATGCCACCAATAAGTACTGTCATATAGAATGTAATATTAATACACACTAGTGATGCCACCAATAAGTACTGTCATATAGAATGCGATATTACTGGACACGCTAGTGATGCCACCAATAAGTACTGTCATATAGAATGTGATATTACTGCAAACACTAGTGATGCCACCAATAAGTACTGTCATATAGAATGTGATATTACTGGACACACTAGTGATGCCACCAATAAGTACTGTCATATAGAATGTGATATTACTGCAAACACTATTGATGCCACCAATAAGTACTGTCATATAGAATGTAATATTACTACACACTAGTGATGCCACCGCTAAGTATTGTCGCATATAATGTGATATTACTACACACACTAGTGATACCACCAATAAGTACTGTCATATAGAATGTGACATTACTACACACTAGTGATGCCACCACTAAGTATTGTCGCATATAATGTGACATTACTACACACACTAGTGATACCACCAATAAGTACTGTCATATAGAATGTGATATTACTGGACATACTAGTGATAACACCAATAAGTACTGTCATATAGAATGTGATATTACTACACACACTAGTGATGTCACCAATAAGTACTGTCATATAGAATGTGATATTACTGGACACAATAGTGATGCCACCAATAAGTACTGTCATATAGAATGTGATATTACTGGACACGCTACTGATGCCACCAATACGTACTGTCATATAGAATGTGATATTACTGCAAACACTAGTGATGCCACCAATAAGTACTGTCATAAAGAATGTAATATTACTACACACTAGTGATGCCACCACTAAGTATTGTCGCATATAATGTGATATTACTACACACACTAGTGATACCACCAATAAGTACTGTCATAAAAAATGTGATATTACTACACACTAGTGATGCCACAAATAACTACTGTCATATAGAATGTGATATTACAAAACACACTAGTGATGCCACAAATAACTACTGTCATATAGAATGTGATATTACTACACAAACTAGTGATGCCACAAATAACTATAGTCACATAGAATGTGATATTACTACACACACTAGTGATGCCACCAATAAATACTTTCAAATGTGTAATCATTTACCAAGCTATCTAGTCAGTATGTTGTCATACTATTGCCCACACATGATACCACCAGTGATGTCAACAAAACTGATCTTTACACTGTGATAATATCCCACTAATCAGTAATGCCCTCAATTAGCACTGACCTGCATACCGTCATACTACTCAAAGCACTGATGACACCAGTTAACATTGTCCCATATGCAGTAACGCTATACCATACACTAGTGATGCCACCAATTAATACTATCCTTTACACTGTGATACTACTGCACCCCACATGTGGCCTCCAGTTAATACTGCAATATTACCCTATCAACAACAACTACTGTTCTATATATTGTAATGCCACTATACTACACTATCAATACTGGGCTATACATTGTAATATTACCACACACACCAGTGATGCCACCAAGTAACACTTGCTGTCCCCAGTGGAGCTCACAATCATAATATGGTCCTATGTGCTGTAATACAACCCCACTCACACAGCAGTGATGACACCAATACTGTGCAGCACACTAATCATACCATTTATCAGTGAATACTGACACTTCGAATGAGACGCATATTGAGATGACATTGTGTATGTACATTAATACAGTATATCTTATAGTACAAATACATACAAACGCCGGCAACGCCACCAATCAAAACTACCCACAGTGCCCATAGACACAGCGCTCTATGGATATATGTAAGTAAATTATAAGTGAACCCGCATCCCCCCTGCAGTCCCTGAATACTTGGGATGCATTCATTGCTTAGTTATATCAGACAGAAGTCTATGTAGATAAAAGAGACAACAGCATAGGCGGTTATTATGTATATTTAATATATGATTACGGTTATCACATTATCGTGCACTCACTACTAGCAATGGCCAAACGTTGACATTGTTTAAAGAATTTTTGTTATTTGAAAGTATCAATCAAAACGGTAATCCGTCATATGATGTACACATTAAGAAGAACATTAGGAAAAATCTATCTATAGATAGCCGAGCAACATACAGTGTGCCCCTAAATTGTAGAGCCGCCTGCCTAGCTCCAGCCCTCACACCTGTTGCATCTGCACACAGCAGCAGTCTCACCTCTGGCGGAGTCTCTGTGATCCGGGGCTGTCTCTTTGTCAGTGTGTGCTTGCAGTCTTTAGACTTGAATCATTTAACAGCACTCCCCTCCTCTGCTCAGCACAGACAGATTGGATGTCCTGTATGCGCTCTGCAACTGGCTGTGTCTGTCAAAATACCTCTTCTCACCACAGTGAGCCGGGCCTGCTGACGCAGTCTTCCTGCTCCGTGCCTCCCTCTGCCTCTGCTTCCAACAAACTTCTGACTGTGCTTTCCTCTTTGTTTTGGAAATTTCCTTCCATCCACATTTTATCAAACTTTTGAAATACTATATATTTAATGCTTTTTTCCACGCATATTTTTGGAGACCTTAAAGAAGGCCCGGTGTATCATTGCTTACAATTTTTCATATTTTTAAGTGTCCACCTAACAGTGGCATAAATAATGTCGTCATAAGAGTGCCGGCCACAGAGCCAAAATATTCCAACTGCACGTGATCTCTGTTTCTAGTTGTAGTTGTCTGTTTATGTGCATTTTTTCGATTTCTTCAGTTTATTTTTGGGTGCAGCGGTGGCGGAGTTATGAGGAGGACCAGGACTGCCATTATAGTAGGAGGTTCTGCGTCATATTAGTGATGCCACCAGGATTGGTAAGGGGGGACAAGAGAGTTGCTCTGGTTTCGTGGCATAGGCATGTCTGTGAGTGGCTATGTGACCAACCAAAGAGGAGGCCATGGAGTGCTTTTGGTCAATCTTGTTCCCACCATGGAGCAGTAAGGGTACTTTTACACTTGCACCTGCCGCAAGTGTAAAAGTACCCTTAGGCTGCATTCACACGGGCAAGTTTTCCGCGCGGGTGCAATGCGTGATGTGAACGCATTACACCCGCACTGAATCCTGACCCATTCATTTCAATGGGTCTGTGTACATGAGCGTTTTTTTTCACGCATCACTTGTGCGTTGCGTGAAAATCGCAGCATGTTCTATATTCTGCGTTTTTCACGCAGCCCTGGCCCCATAGAAGTGAATGGGGCTGCGTTAAAAATGCATTGCATCAGCAAGCAAGTGCGGGTGCATTGCGTTTTTCACTGATAGTTGCTAGGAGATGTTGTTTGTAGACCTTCAGTTTTTTATCACGCGAGTGAAAAACGCATCAAAACGCATTGCACCCGCGCGGAAAAAACTGAACAACTGAACGCAATCGCAGGCAAAACTGAATGGCTTTGCCTGTTAAATCGCACAGTTTTCACTGAACGCATCCACAACGCATCCGGACCTAATCCGGACACGCTTGTGTGAACCCAGCCTTAGCCAGCTCTTGTGTGTGGAGGTGGCAAACAGTCTACTTAAGCGATGTCCAATGCACAGCCACTTCAAAAACCTTGTTCTCCACTGTTCTCAGTTTTTTGAAGCTGCGTGAGGTGAACATGATCCCTTAAGCAGCCACTAAAGCCCCTGTGTAATTATCTGGCTGTAGCGAACCCCGTCACCTCTGAATGTCACTGTCACTACTAGTTGGTAACACTGAAGACTGGTCCTCTAGGCATGAGAAGAGTTGTACCCAATAAGGTACTGTTGAACGCATGACCTCTCTGTGTCCTATCTCTACTATTGCACTTTGAATGTGCGGCTGCCCTGTGCCAACTTCACACACCCAGCAGACATATAGGAATCGTAAACGTAAAACCAGGGGCACACAGAGATGAGATCTCTGTTCCTTGGGTTGCTTCCACAAACCCCTTTTTGCACCCTAGTACCAGGGTGCAAAAAGTGTACAAGCCATGGTGCCCATTAAATGTGCCAGTGTCCCAATAACAGAGGCAGCCATAAATGCCACACAACAAATGCCATCCTAGTGCCCCATCACAATACCAGCCCCACTACCACCCACAACAGAAGCTGCCACGGTGACCCATAATAGAGGCAGCCACATTGCCAGTCACAGTGACAGTGCCACCAGCATGTTCCTGTCATCATCACGCCTTGAAATATTTCATGGTACAGTTGGCGGCTGCACGGCTGGTGTATGTCTATAGTCTGTGTATTTTTCCGAACCTCGCTCTCATCTTCCTTCTTTACTCTCAGACACACCTATGCACACCTCTGCTTCCTCTATTTCTCTCACACACAACAAAAGATCTCACATTCCACGGGAATGTTGCGAATATGAGATACTGGCATATAACAAGTTGCCAGCTGCCAAAATCAGCTTATTGAGATATAGGAGATTAAACGGTGAGGTGAATTTACGGCCATTGTGTATGTGTATTGTTTGCTTGGAAATTCCCGCACTGCAGATAAGCCCCATCATCTCAGATCACTATAAGGTAGCGAACACTCAGAAAACATGCAGCGCTCCGTTCTTATAATGAAAAAGGTGATCCTTTTAATCACCACATAACTGCGACGGCGCAAACCATATGATTCTTTCTCAAGAAACTAAATGTATTGCAGGATATATAAACCAAGTGTCATCATATATCAACTACAAATGCAATTAACACATCTTATGTAGGGAAGAGCGAATGTTTCATCCGAAGTCGATTCGCATAAAACTTTGTTTCAATACTCCGTACAGTATTAGAATGTATTGGCTCTAATGAGCCAAAAGTTATTACTTCGCCAAGTCTCACAAGACTTCTCATAATAACTTCAGAAATTAATTTCTACTGTAAAGAAACATTTCCCGATCTCGGGTTCGGTTCCAAGTTGGAACCGAACCCGAGTTCGGGAAATGTTTTTTTACAGTAGAAATCAATTTCTGAAGTTATTATGCGAAGTCTCACAAGACTTGGTGAAGTAATAACTTCAGCTCATCAGAGCCAATACATTCTAATACTGTATGGAGTCCTCGCTCTGTACAGTATTGAAACAAGGTTTTATGCGAATCGACTTTGGATGTTTCATCCGAAGTCGATTCGCTCATCCCTAAATCTTATGTTACAGCATAATTCCATTCTTCCTATAATAGCCCCTAGTAATTATCATATACAGTGTATAACACAACTAACATATAGTTAAAATCGGGATGAATTCCAGCAGATAACTATCCAAGCTTCAGTATTTAACCTAGCGAAGATTCTGGAATAGATATGGGCTATGTACACCTGTTATTATTGCATTGTACTCATTTTGAGCTAAATTTTTTTTTTTTAATTGGTCTTTGTTTAAAATGATGAGCCGTTTTCTCTGCACAGCTTTGAGTTTCTCTTCTAACAGGATCTGTATTTTCTCTCTGCACTGTCAGGCAGGGAGCTGAGGGGTTCCTTATCTCTGATCTCTGATCTCTAACCTTAAACACTCATTAAAGCTCAATTCTTGTCCTGTTGATAAGAATGCGGCTTAAATAATAGTTTATGACCTTTTATCAATTTAGAGATAAGGGTTATTAGATGACCAAAAGTGATAGTGAAAGTACCATTCACACAGCTAGGAAAACAGTTAACCCTTTGTGACAGAACAGATCAATATTTTTAATAAAGACCAATTAAAACACAGATCCGTCATGGATCTGTTTTTGCAGATCCATGACGGATCCGCCTAAAACGCAAGTGTGAAAGTGGTATTAAAATAGCAAGTGTCATTTATCATGTAGAGAAAGTTAATACAAGGCACTTACTAATGTATTGTGATTGCCCATATTGCTTCCATTGCTGGCTGGATTAATTTTGTATCGCATTATCATACCTCCCAACTTTTGAAAAGAGGGACATTATGTGCTGCGCACAAATTTTTTGCCAGTAGGCCACGCCTCTAACTCCGCCTAAAAATAAAAAAACACCTAATCCCACGACATGTCCTGCTTTCTGACAGCCAAGTGACCAGCCTCATAAACTTTAATTTGTTATAAAAATGGCCGTGTGATGACTGGTACTTAAACTGCCCTCACGCCGCCATTTTTCACATCCATGTGCATATAGGTAATGATGAGCTAACCACGGACCGTACGTTATATCCATAACGTTGGAATCCATAACGGAATTCCTAGATAACCCGAACCTTGTAAGCCGAACTTGAAAACAGAAGTTAGCTCATCACTACCTATAGGCTAAATAACATCGCTCCCCTCCTTTCAGCCCCTCCAACATACAGTCCCATGTAAATAACATCGCTCCCCTCCCTTCAAAGCTATAGTGCTAGGCGAATAACCACTCCCTCCAAGCAGGAGAACTACAGCTCCCAGCATATCCCAGGCTCTCAGCCTCTTACCCTGAATCAGTCCAGTATGTTCTCTCCTGTGCTAAGCCCCGCCTCTTCATCCACTGATCACATGGCTGTGACATCATTGCAGGTCCTTGAACTGCTGAGCTCTGCCTACCGATGTTTTTTTTTATTAAGCAGGGAAAATTTTTATTTTATAAATTGCATTACAAAATAAAAAAAATAAAAAAACATCCTTGGCTTCACCCCGTTCAACTGACTTCTATGTCAGTAAAGTGGAATAGGTGCTCATTCTGACCACCATATTTCTCAATGTATTTACACTAGACAACTGGCATAAGTTTCCTGCTTCCCGTTATTTATAAAGCTGGCTGCCTTTAGCCACCACTAGGGGGAGCTCAGTGAATGGGAATTTATGCAGTTACAGTTGCCTGAAACGGAACTGTAATAATCTATTTGCTTCCCCTAGTGTTGGCTACATGAGTTCAGCGCTGGGCCCCCATCCCCCTGGGCCCCATAGCAGTCACCTAGTCCTCCCGCATTGAAGGTATGCCACTGCAACCAAGGCTGGTAACAATGACAGTAAAAATGTGCCTTCATATCTAATACTCACTAACACCTTTGAATAATACTGTGTCTTATATTAGAGCACCTTACCATAATAATATACCATCCAATGAATTGTACATGATTTTTGTGACTAAGGCCTCTTTCACACTATCGTTTTTGCTTTCCATCCTACAGTTCCGTCCTCGGGGCTCTAGGACGGAAAGATACTGATCAGGATTATCCCAATGCATTCTGAATGGAGAGAAATCCGTTCAGGATGTATCAGGATGTCTTCAGTTCAGTACTGAGACGTTTTTTGGCCATAGCAAAATCCGCAGCATGCTGCGGATTTTGCTCCGGCCAAACATCCTGAAGGCATGCCAGAAGGACGGATCCGGAATTAATGCCCATTGAAGTGCATTAATCCGGATTCGGAATTAAGCTAAACGTCGTTTCGGCGTATCGCCGGATCCGACATTTAGCTCTGCGCATGCGCAGCAGCAGTTCCAATCGGGGCCCCAGTGTAAGCTGGGGCTCTAATCGGTTACCATGGCAGCCAGGAAGCTACTGAAGTCCTGGCTGCCATGGTAAGTACTCCGCAGCAGTGTACTTACCTGCGCTGCGGCCTCCGGCGCTCCTTCATGACGTCACAGGTCCGGGTGGCGCATTGATCTATGCGCTGCGGGGACCTGGGATATCATGAAGGAGCGCCCGGCGGCCGCAGCGCAGGTAAGTACACTGCTGCGGAGTACCATGGCAGTCAGGACTTCAGTAGCTTCCTGGCTGCCATGGTAACCTGAAAGCATATTGAAGACTGATCAGTCTTCAATATGCTTTCAGTTGTCTTGTGTTATGATGGATCCGGCGGGCATTTCCGGCAACAGAAGTGCACGCCGGATCCTCACAACGCAAATGTGAAGGAGCCCTAAGGACAAAAGAGTTATTACCTTCAGTAAAGTAATAGTACACTGCAAAAGGTATTGTAAGCCACCTGCAGTACCCCGGAGCAGGGGGGTACTTGTTTACTGCTTAATGTTTATCATGTTATTTAATGTTGTTATATGCTCTGTATACCTGGTATGGTAATATATGGAAGTGACAGAGTTAATCAACTCAGCACAACCCTTACAGCAAGTTTCAGTGTGGATCCTGGATCTGCCCTTGCTGAGTCTAGAGCAGGGATCAGCAACCTCCTGCACTCCAGCTCTTCTAAAACTACAACTCTCAGAATCCTCCTTTCACTTCTATGGGAAAGAACAGACAAGAACATGTGCATGCTGATCCCTGGTCTAGAGAGTCCTAGACTGGAGTTAGCTAGTTGGAGAAAGAAAGTGGAAGCTACTACATATACTATATTACTCACAGGACTGAACTGCAGAGACTCACCGATACCATAAGGTATCCTGCTACTAAAAGCTGTCAAGACTTTACTGCAGTGAGGGACACTGCTAAGGCACCCTTCACACATGGACACAACCTGGCCAGTAACGCTATGTGTTTGTGACTTTTTAACTGCGACTTTTTAAAAATTTGTAACATCGCTCAGTTTTTACGCAGCCCTTGCCACTTTTTGGTAAGTGGGCGGGGCAAGAGTGCGAAGGGGATGTTGCCAGCAGCTGTGACAAGTCATAAATTGAATGCAGTCCAATGCAGGGGATATCAAGACCAGCTCAGAAAACACTGGTCTTGATAAATCTCCCCTGTGTCCCTCAATTGACATTACAGCCACCACTGCAAGAGTACGATTGCCCGTCATTAATTCTGCAGTTAGAGACTTAATACAGATAGGAAGGGAAAAGAGCCATCCTTGCCTAAATCCATAGGGATCAGCAACCTCCTGCACTCCAGCTCTTCTAAAACTACAACTCTCAGAATCCTCCTTTCACTTCTAAGGGAAAGAACAGACAAGTACATGTGCTTGACGATCCCTGGTCTAGAGAGTCCTAGACTGGAGTTAGCTAGTTGGAGAAAGAAAGTGGAAGCAACTACATATACTGTATTCCTCACAGGACTGAACTGCAGAGACTCACCGATACCGTAAGGTATCCTGCTACTAAAAGCTGTCAAGACTTTACTGCAGTGAGGGACACTGCTAAGACACCCTTCACACATGGACACAACCTGGCCAGTAACGCTATGTGCTTGTGACTTTTTAACTGTGACTTTTTAAAAATTTGTAACATCGCTCAGTTTTTACGCAGCCCTTACCACTTTTTGGTAAGTGGGCGGGGCAAGAGTGCGAAGGGGATGTTGCCAGCAGCTGTGACAAGTCATACATTAGATGCAGTCCAATGCAGGGGATATCAAGACCAGCTCAGAAAACACTGGTCTTGATAAATCTCCCCTGTGTCCCTCAGTTGACATTACAGCCACCACTGCAAGAGTACGATTGCCCGTCATTAATTCTGCAGTTAGAGACTTAATACAGATAGGAAGGGAAGAGAGCCATCCTTGCCTAAATCCATACATCTCTATCTGGGAAGAGTCACACTCTGTACAATTGGAAGTGTGTTTTTGCAATAGTTGGATGTACTACTACTCCAGTGTTGCACTTCAGTAAAAAGAGACATGTACTCTGCTACATCGGGCCTGGTTACTGGCTCCTGCACCATACATCGGCCATTGCACTCTACACGCTCCGGCCTTGCACCCCTACAAACACTTAACATCACAGGCAGGAGCCCCAGAACCAAGATGTGTCCCGACGGAAGAAAGGGTGTGCCCTCCTTTCATGGCACTGGCCCTAGGGAGCAACGGAGTGAGGAAGGTCACTGTGACAGACTTACTACAGACGGAGCCACTGTCACTCCCATTTTCCATTCCGGCTTCTCAGGGGCTTGTTGCATATCTACCACTGCAATATTGTTACATGTGAACAGGACCCACCGCATCCAAAACCTACAGCACTCATAGTAGGATTGAGAATTTGGAATTCGGCAGTAGCTTGCATTGGCAGGAGCTTAATATGGCTGAAACATGAATAAAGCAAATGCCATATTGTGATCCGGACAGCGCTGACTACTGCCATCTGTCTGTTCACCCATGGTCTCATCTTACATTCCCTCCACCGATGTCCTGTCTCCATAGTCTCTTTCAGTCTGGGATTCTTTTTCAATTATTCATACCTATATACGGTACACCTGACTACGGAGCTACCTGAGAAGTGTGAGGTCAATGTACTCAGACTCATGACTGCTGTCATATCTCACATTACCTCACTAACCTGCCGTACAAAGTACCAAGGGACATACAGCTGGAGAAGAAGACATCAGTATCATGTGTCGCTGTACGTGGTGGTCAAATGGTTTTTAAAATGTCTCAGATTCAAGAAAAAAGTCTCTAGTGCTATATACTGTTACAACCAGAAACCAGAAGGTGCTCTGGATACGATAGGATCTGATGTACACGTTTATGGGATAAAAACATCACCAGAGGTAGTGCTGAGCGCAAATATTCGAAAAGCGTCATTTTATCGCGAATATTGGCACTTCGCGATTTCGCGAATATTTCGAATATCACGAATATTCTTTTTTTTTTTACACAGTACAGATCACAATGCACATTACAGTGAAGTGCCAATAATCGCATTGCAAAAAAAAAAAAACGCGTTACAAATATTCGCGCTCCACTAACTGACTCACTGAATAATCGTAACGCGATTTTTTACTGCAATGCGAATATCAGCACTTCACTGATCCCTCCCTTCTTAGTTTGAAAACTGCACCACGCCCCTTTCTCGCATGCGCATGCGATTTTTACATTGCGATTATCGCAGTGAATGTTAGTAATCAAATATAGAGAATTCACGAATATTTGACAAATATTCGTCAAATATTGTGAAATCGAAAATATAGCCAATGCCACTCATCACTATTCCTGGGTAATTTTAGGGGTCTTACTGAACTGAATTGGGGTGGGGATTACTACTAATTACTAAAGTTGGTAATATGTAACTACACCCCTATCACATATGCCACACCCCTATCACACATGCCACACCCCTACCACACATGCCACACCCCTACCACATATACCACACCCCTACCACACATGCCACACCCCTTTGAAAAAGAATATGGGGGAAGATTTAACAAAACTGGTGCAAAAGAAAAAGCTGTTGCCTATGGAAGCCAATCAGGTCGTTATTTACATTTTTTGAAGGCCTCTGAAAAATGGACAACTTCTTCACCTTATTTTTGCAGCGGTTTTGATAAATCTGCCACAATATATTGTTTGCTGACTAAGTTGTCATTAGCAGTGACCATAAATGTTACTGTTTTAAGACACCTTTGCAAAAAAAAAATTCAAAAGCCAACTCAGTAATCAGTGATCCGGCTTCAAGGGGGCTAACAAGGAGACATTATACTGTATGGGGCAATAAGGAGATTTTATACTGTATGGGGGCTACAAGGAGACATTATACTGTAGGGGGCAATAAGGAGATTTTATACTGTATGGGGGCTACAAGGAGACATTATACTGTAGGGGGCAATAAGGAGATTTTATACTGTATGGGGGCTACAAGGAGACATTATACTGTAGGGGGCAATAAGGAGATTTTATTCTGTATGGGGGCTACAAGGAGACATTATACTGTATGGGGGCTACAAGGAGACATTATACTGTATGGGGGCTACAAGGAGACATTATACTGTATGGGGGCTACAAGGAGACATTATACTGTAAGAGGGCTACATGGAGACATTATACTGTATGGGGGCTACAAGGAGACATTATACTGTATGAGGGCTACAAGGAGACATTATACTGTATGGGGGCTACAAGGAGATGTTATACTGTATGGAGGCAATAAGGAGACATTATACTGTATGGGGCAATAAGGAGATAATATACTGTATGGAGGAAACAAGGAGACATTATACTGTATGGGGCAATAAGGAGACATTATACTGTATGGGGCAGTAAGGAGATATTATACTGTATGGGGCAACAGGGAGACATTATACTGTATGGAGGCAACAAGGAGACATTATACTGTAAGGGGCAACAAGGAGATATTATACTGTATGGGGGCAACAGGGAGACATTATACTGTATGGAGGCAATAATGAGACATTATACTATATGGGGCAATAAGGAGACATTATACTGTATGGGGCAATAAGGAGATATTATACTGTATGGGGCAATAAGGAGACATTATAGTGAATGGGGCAATAAGGAGACATTATTCTGTATGGGGCAATAAGGAGATATTATACTGTATGGGGCAATAAGGAAACATTATACTGTATGGGGGCCACAAGGAGACATTATACTGTATGGGGCAATAAGGAGACATTATACTGTATGGGGCAATAAGGAGATATTATAGTGAATGGGGCAATAAGGAGACATTATACTGTATGGGGCAATAAGGAGACATTATACTGTATGGGGCAATAATGAGACATTATACTGTATGGGGGCCACAGGGAGACATTATACTATATGGGGCAATAAGGAGACATTATAGTGTATGGGGCAATATGGAGACTTTATACTGTATGGGGCAATAAGGAGACATTATTTTGAATGGGGCAATAAGGAAGACATTATACTGATAAGGAAACATTATACTGTATGGGGGCCACAAGGAGATATTATACTGTATGGGGGCCACAGGGAGACATTATACTGTATGAGGCTTGGTGTCAGGGTAAGTTCTTCAGGCTCAGTCCGACCCTGACTTTGGTGGGCAGGGTCATGGGGAAATAGGAGCAAGGAAGATGCGGCTGCTGCGGGAACTAACATGTAATGTATGCAGATGGCAGGACATGGTCATTTTTGAAGCTTCGGCACACATGCGACCACTCCTATAACGTCATTAATTATCGCGGTTATTAGGAAACGGTGATATCGCCATTTCTTAATACCACGGTATATTGCAGACACTGGTATATCGCTTAACCGTACCTAAGACTCCCCTGGATTAAGAAGTCTATCATTAATCCACATATTGATCAAAGGCAGCATTCACGCAGGGCTACTACAGATCACAGAATCGGGAGCAGCTGTCAATCGGCAGCCACTCCACCCAACACTGAATCTTACCATTTCAATGAACCTATTATTCTCCTTACACTATTTAACTGAGTACATAAAAAAATAGCATAGGAATATCCATACAGTTTTGCATTCCTGATTTTATTCGTTTTTAAAACAAGCAGATGAAGTGAAATATTGATTTTAATAATCATGGACCAGCTGTAAAATGTTGGGACCATTGCTATTATATGGAATAATATATGCGGCTGGCTAGCAGTATTACTGTACCAGACACAGCCCTGACCCTGACATCCAGCCTGTCTCAGCAGGGTTTAGGGTTACATCAGGGCTGCACATGTGATTCCTTTCTGAATGCACAGAAGCTCTCTTTTCTGTGCTCACAATGAATGCCCATTCTACAGAATATCTCCGTTGTTTACTTAGGGTTTGCCAGGCTGACCACTGAAATTAACTGTGAGGTCCCAGAGAATATTTGAGAATTTATTAAGCAAATACGTTATAGATAAGGTCTCAGTTATGCATAATCCATACAAATATAGTCCAGGAGCTACAGATATCTTATATGTTATTGGCAGGGTGGGACTAGCCCACCAGAGTACTAGAGGATCCTCCGATTCACCCAGTGTCTGAAGCCATAGTGGGTCCCAAAGAAAGAAAAATCTAATTTGGAGCTAAGCAATTACCACTAGGGTCTGTTTCTTTTATTCAAAGCCCAAAGAACCCCAATCCAACACAGGTTATTGGAAACCTCCTATGGCTCGTTGATATACAGTATGTGTCAAAACAGCCAATAAGTATTATCTATTTGCCAGTCCTCCCAGAATGTCTGGGAGACTCACAAAAAGGGGAGATCTCCGGAATTTCTGCAAAAGAGCTGGCAAATCGTCTGCACAGCTCATAAAGGGCTGCTTTCTCCAGATGCTAAAAGTTGGTAAGTATGGTATTTATGGCCTAGATAGATATGGCATATGCAATTTATTATTGGGCCTGTAGGGGTTTTTAGCTCAGGTTACCCAGTTGTCCTATGCATGTAGGCGTCCACTTAATCACTGCAGTGTTATCAAGGAAAGAGTAAACTTGACAATCTCCTCTTCTCTACTAGAATAGTACCTCCATCAAGATGTATACCTGGATTTTTAAGGAAGGACCCACTCTTTGTGTACTGCATCTAAAATGGTGCATAGTTGCCAAGAGTCACGAATTTTCAGCGAATGTCCCTAGCTTTATTCCCTGCAAATTCAAGCTCTCCCAGGCCAAAAGCTTGTATAAGCCCTTCTCATAAATGATCAGTGCCTACTTGGTTCAGGGACTTCAGGCCTATTTGTCTCAAATTTACCAACTGCAAAACTGGTAAGTAGATTTGTGGAAAACCCAATGTAGCATCGGAGGAAATGTGAAAATCTACTAAGAAAGTAAAATGCAGATTGATGAGAACGTTGGTACCAAAATCTCAATATTCATCTTGGACCACAGTTCTCCTTTAACTGAGTAAAATATATAGGAGACTGTATTTTAAACTAGGCCTCTGCTCATGATAAATAATAGCCATTGCAACTAATTCTAGATCCTTCATTGTAAATCAGGTGACAACTGCTGATCTACAGACAAGACGACAGATCAGGTGACCCATGGGACCATAAGTCCTGACCCCCATCATAAATGGCTACTGTTGAAATTGCTTCTGAAGCTGTGGTCTCAAGTCTAGCTATTAATCTTCACTGCAGAAGAACGGGAGCTGGTGACTTGAGAAAGTACTTTGCAGCATGTCTGGACTGGAGAGTACAGTAACTGCCTCCTTAAGCTCTTCCAGTGCCAGGGGGCATATTAAATAATTACACGCCCCTTTGGCAATAAACTTGTAAAACGTCACTCGGGGGCCTCCTGCCAAACCATTACAGATCTGCAAATAAGTATAAAAGAAAATTCTATTTAACTGTAAAGTAATTACATAGATAATTACAGAGAAAATCCCCCTGGTGATCAGTCATGTGGAGCTGCATGAGGCAATCGTAACAGAACACAACATGGCTCACAGGGTCCTATTCAGAGTAACACAACACTCGATGGACTAGTAATGTACAATAGAGTAGATTCCAAAATAAGTACAGTTCCAGTTGTGACAGAGAACAGTCATTACACTCTAATGTCCCATATCCTTATTTCAAGCAGGCAGTTCCGTGTGAATTGTAATGATTTGCTTACAATACATAGATTTTGTATGGATGGATGGTACTTATGGTGGTTTATGCACATGAGGGTGAAGTTCAGAAATTAACCATGACCAAATGTCCATGTCCAAGCATTACAAAGGAAGGAAAACTAGTCCAGAGATATCACTTACAGCTGTTGCCAAACTACAACTCCCAACAACTCCCTGTACAGCCTACAGCTATTATGGGATGCTGGGAGTTGTAGTTTTGCAACAGCTGGAGGGCCACAAGTTGAGCATCCCTGCATTAGAGGATTGCAATTGGCTAAGCCAGTCTATGGTAACATCCCATACTTCACCTAGTCGAAGATGCCAGTAGGCTGAAGCTAATGAGAAGACAGCAAGGTACCACATTGAAAGTCTTTGAAAGTTGTATTATATTCAGTTTGGGCAAAGGTCAGGGTAGCCTGAATTTGTTTAGGGTGAGGATGAGACAAAAGATGATAGCCACTAGGCTGATCGAAAAATGCACCAAAATCTGAAAACAAAAGATCGTAATAACTGAACACTTTTTCTCTACCCGCTTTTGTACTACTGTGTATTTAAAAGAATCCAAAAGGCATAGTTTCTTCCAACCATAAACAACACCATCCCTATCCATGGGTTGGATGTAGTACTGCAGCTTAGCTCTACTGAAAGGAATAGGGTTGATCTGCAGTACCACATGCAACCTGTGGACAGATGTGGAGCTTTTTTGGTAAAAAGTAGCTATGTTTTTCTAATTTTGGACAACCTCTTTTTTAATATGTCATTATATTAGGTGAATTCTGCGCACATTTTCTGAGCATTTTCCTCACCAGCTGCAGTATAGCATGTAGGACTTATGGCATTCCAGTCATGTTGTCTTATTCCCTCCCTTATGTACACATCTAAAACTGTCATTGACTGCCAAAGTGTAATTCCATATCCAACACCCCGTTACTGTTGTTAGTTTATTTATGTATGAACCACAAGAGAGATATAAAGGCCTGAACCCTTTGTAGATAAGGTTTCAGGATCAGGATAAAGACCTTGGTCCTTGCATCTGATGGCAAGAATAGTTGCATTCTGACCATACTGAGCAGAAGATAAAGGCAACCGTCCTGAGGTGAATATTCATCAATAATCGGACATTACAAAACAGAATTATTTTTGAGACCACACAAACTTCACTACAAGGTAATAGTTGGAGCACAACTGTCATCTTCAAGCTACTAATGGGGGTTCTTACTGTTCTTTATCCACACTTAAAGCGGTATTCCCATCACAAACAATGGGGGCATATCACCTCTGGGACCCGCACCTACAAGGAGAATGGAGCTTGGAGAGCTGTGGCTGGAGGACCCTGGGAAGGAGCAACCTCCACTTGTAAAATAAAAATGAATCCCGGCAGCCGTATCTTCTTTTTCAATATATCTTTTTTATTTCATCCAAAGGGAAATGTCCCAACAACCAGAACGCGTTTCGGCGATATGCCTTCATCAACAGGTCTGTTGATGAAGGCATATCACCGAAACGCGTCCTCGTTGTTGGGACAATTCAATTTGGATGAAATTAAACAGATAAAAATAAAAAAAAAGATACGACTGCCAGGATTCCTTTTTTACTATACAATGTGCAGCGCTGTGCTTAGTGAGCAGCGAGAAGGTCGCAACCTTCTCAAAAAGCTGATTGGATGGGGTCCATGGTGTCGGACCCCCACCTGAGGATAGGTCATCAGTATAAAAGTCTTGGAAAACCCCTTCAAATTGGGCACTTAAATGGCGAGTGGTGGATTATAGTGAGGTAACATGGGAACGCCGCCATATTGAGGGCCATTAAACTCGGACAACCTCAATCAAACAGATGAGATACTTTCACATAAATTGTATTGAAATAAATAATAGCAAAACACCAGAGACAGTGTTGATAATAAATCGCTAAAGGGGTTATAAAAAGTATTCCTATGCAAAGAATAGGGCATTTGATCATATGAAGAATTATTGCAACATCAAAATAAGCTTCATTTTTATGTACCTTATATTTAACTCTCTGTTGTTTATCCTTCTAGCTAACCTTATTTACAGGCGGACTAACAGTTGTTTCCCTGCATCTCTCTCCTATAACTGCCAGTACAGCAATCCCTTGGAGAAGCAGGTGAAGCGATCCAGACATCTTTCATTCAACCGTCCCTATTTGTAGGTTAATAGAAATATATAGCTATTCCTCTTTCTAGACCAGTGGTGATGAACCTATGGCACCCTGGAAAAAGTCTATGGTGTACCAATATGCCTTAGACTTTTCCTGCCATTCATCAGAGCAGGACGCACTATGAACGGCACGAGCAGCGCATTGAATGTAGGCAGGATATTATAGCTAAATGATAAAGTACATGGAATATATACAATATTGGTATTCAGGTTAAATTGCTCTGTTGGCACTTTGCGATAAATCAGTGAGTTTTGGGTTGCAGTTTGGGCACTCGGTCTCTAAAAGGTTCCCCACCATTAAATTGTGGAAGCATTACACACTTTTCCTGCACCTCCCCTCCCCCTGAATACTTTTAAAAAAATTGTACCCCTTCACAGTATTGCCCTCATCGTACAACCTTCACAGTAGTTTTGTACAGATGTGTGCCCCCATACAGTAGTTATGCCCACATTGTGCCCCCTTAAAGTACTTATCCCTTCATTGTTCCCCCTTCACAGTAGTTATGCCCTCTCTATCACCCTTTCACAGTAGTTATGCCCTATCTGTGCCCCTTCACAGTTGTAATGCCCTCTTTGTGCCCCCCTCACAGTAATAATCCCCATTGTGTCTCCTTCATACTAATAATCCCCATTTTGCCCCTTCATAGTAATAATGCCCCTTAATATTAGTAATGCCCATTGTACCCCCTTCACAGTAAAATTGCCTATTATGCCCCCTTAATAGTAATAATGCCCATTATGCCCCCTTAATAGTAGTAATGCCCATTGTGCCCCTTCACAGTAATAATGCCCATTGTGCCCCCTTCACAGGAATAATGCCCTCTGTGCCCCCTCCATAGTAGAAATCCCCATTGTGCCCCCTTAATAGTAGTAATGTCCTCTGTGCTAGTAATGCACATTGTGCCCCCTTCACGGTAACAATGCCTTCTGTGCCCCCTTCATAGTAGTAATGCCCATTGTGCCCCCTCCATAGTAGAAATGCACATTGTGCCCCCTTCACATTAGCAATGCCCCCTGTGCCCCCTCCAGAGTAGAAATGCCCATTGTGCCCCCTCTATAGTAGAAATGCCCATTGTGCCCCCTTAACATTAGCAATGCCCACTGTGCCCCCTCTAGAGTAGAAATGCCCATTGTGCCCTCTCCATAGTAGAAATGCCCATTGTTCCCCCCTCCAAAGTAGAAATGCCCACTGTGCCCCCTTCACATTAGCAATGCCCATTGTGCCCCCTCCAGAGTAGAAATGTCCATTGGGCCCCCTTCACATCTGCAATGCCCATTGTGCCTCCCCCAGAGTAGAAATGCCCATTGTGTCCCCTCTGTGTTAAAAAAAAAACACAGTAACTTCTCACCTTGTCCCATTCCTGAAGCTCACAGTCCTCTTTCCCCTGCAGGCACAGATCGCTCTGCAGCACTGTGTGGGCAGAGCCTATGCAGATTACCGGGCTGCAGGCTCTGCCCACACAGGCCAGGAGCATGATCCGTGCCTGCAGGCTGAATGGTGGAGCAGGGAGAAGTCTTTCTGCTTCACCATTCAGAGCCCCGCGGCCTGAAGGAGGGGAGGAGCACGGGAGCTGAACTGTGAGTGACAGGACTGCAGCTCCCGGCGTTTCAGCAATGAGCGTTTCCATCTGTATTGATAAAAGCGCTCATTGCTTCTGGACTCTGGCACCCCCTGAGAGCCGGCACCTGGGGCGGATCACCCCCCCCCATCCCCCCCATTCCGTTAGTACACCACTGTACACCACATGTATCTCTGAGGGATGGGGTATATGTAGGGGATTATTTTATATTCAGGAGAGGAAGGGGTTAACAAGAGTTAATTGCAATTGCAATGCAGGAGCTTGATGAGCTACTACCCATACAGAGAAAGTGAATAAACCCCTCCAAATATGTGAGTAAAAGTTTGAAATTAGTTGGATAATCCCTCCATGTTCTCCATCTAACACAACTCCAATTTCTCTACCTGAACAGCAAAGCTTAGATGGCTGAAAGTTCTCCAGCTGAAGAAAAGGCTCCAAGTTGTCCACCTGAAGAACAAAGCTGCAAGTTGCTTACATGAAGAGCAAGGCTCTAAGTTGTCTACATGAAGAAGGCTCCAGGATCTCCATCTGAAGAACAAGGACCAAAGTACTCTACCTGAGGAACAAGACTTGGAGTTCTGTACCAGAAGAACAAAAGTCTATGCTCGCCACCTGATGAACCACATTTTTGCTCTAATAGACCATGCTCTCAAGTGTTATCTTTTTAAAAAAAAATAGTATCAGTCTAATAATGGACACAGAAAACAGCATCTCTTAGCTGAGTAGGCCAAATAGTCATAAGCTTGCTAGCAGTTAATTCATAGCGTTTATCTCTGATTCTAATAAACAATACTTTTAAATGGATAATTTCTTTAAAGCAGCTGTAGGACTGTGCTAGGCACAGTAAGAGGTGTGGCCAATTGGCATAGGAGTGTGGCTTTGAATGCTACAAAATTCAGTTGCACAATTCTGCCATAATAACCCACCTAATAGATGGTAAAAACTTGGACAGTATAAAGGTCAGCCAGATTTATCATCCAGCATCTGCCAGTGTGCATTTTTAGACTGAGTAGTCTAAATTTACACTGAGACACCACTAGTATAGCTTCCCCTCTGTGTGCAAACAATTTATTAGGAATCAAATCATTCTAATAACTCAGCATATCTGAATTTCTGAGATGCACCCTATGGGTGTGGACCAGTATGTGGAATGTAGTTGTGATTTTCTAACAACTGGATGTTTTTTTTTTAATGTGTAATAAAAGTACAGAGAAATACTACTTCCAGGGTCATGACTTGAAGTTGACCTGATATCCACAGTTGGATGTTTGTATCCCTAAACTTTACTGTTCCTTCCCTTTTTCTACTTAAAATGAAAGCTTTGTGTTAGGTGAACATGCTGAGAAAAAGCCTCTGAGAGAACAAGAGACTTCTGTTACATAGATCCCACATCATTTTATTTTCTCACCAATAAACCTCCCTATTAAACATAAACAATTAGTGGGCACTGGTAATATTTTAAATAGCTTCCTATTAACATATCGGCAAATAATGGATCCTTGGTGGAAGTCAAAAGAGAATTGGGATCTAGTATATACCATTTGTCCTATTTCACATAAAATTTTATTAACTCAGAATCCTTACATAACATATCATATCTGAGAACCTAAAGAAAACACAAATGTAGGCTAGTGATTGAACTTACACTTCTTCCTTGGCTGTTGTATGGAGGACACCACCTTGGTGTTCGGCACAATTTTCCATTGAAGGTCATTTTCTTCTGTCTTGATAGGAACAGGATCCACCTTGACTGGCACCTCAACTGGTTTGGTTTCTACTTCATTTTCAATATTTCTTTCGTTCATGAACCCATTTAAAGGCTCCTCTGGCTCGTCTTCAACTATTGCCCAAACAGCTTTTGTAACCTCTGTGAGCTGGTTCTTCTCTTTTGGTTCCTCATCGGTATTATTTTCCACCTCTGGGGCCTCATCCGAGGTAGTAGTCCAAGATTCATACCCAACTGCATTCTGATCCATTAATCCACAGGGAAGACCATGAGCAACTATAGACCCACCTAATGTACTTTGTGAGACTGTACTGGACTTTATCATCATGGCTTCTTCCTAACAAATGCCTTTCTTTGATTAGAAGATTTTTCAAAGAAGAGTCCTAAAGGAATTCTCTCACATGGTCTGCAAACTTAACTGCAAAAGGTTAAATAGGTCACCTATATAAGCAGGAATAGTAATATTTCTTCAGACACCTCACTGATAAATTTTTGGTTCATATATATTTCTGGGTTATTTCAGTTTTTTTCTACTGAAAAGGATATTGATAACAAATTCAGAAAGCAGTTTCCAAATGTAATATTTGTTTTTGGATGTAGGGCGGATGAATTGAAACGTAACCAGCAGTTCTCCTAAGGAAACGATGACTTAAAAACAAACCTATGTAGGTTTGTCACTAATGCACAGTTGTTCCTGTAGCTTCAGTGCTGCTTGGCATGCATGCTCCTTCCTCTTGGATTTCACAGTTTTTCCTTTCCTGTGACCTAAAATGAAATCCAAATCAACAGATTAAAAAAATAAAAACATTAACCATTTAAAGTACTATTGTACAAACTTCAGAGTGATGTAGTCTCAAAGCAATATTTGACACACCAAGTAACCTGTAATATCTATAAAAGCATTAAGGATCCACCTTAAAATTAATATTTATTAGATCATGTCATGGAGAAGGACATCTCCATGGGACAACCCCTGTCCATATTCCTTTTTAGGACCTAGGCGGACTCTTCCTCTGGCAGACTCAAACTGTCTATGTATTATTTATCTGCAGCAGACCACTTCTCTGGCTAACAACAAGCCCTATTGGAAAAATCAGCTACAGTATATGCCAGGACTTTCCGGATCACCATAGAGTCTCCAAGCTGAAAGGAGTTTTCTGTGAGGAGACAACCCTTTTAATAATGGCATCACATTCAAATAAATAGACTTGAGTTCAGGCCACAGAGATATTTTTCATTAGGCATGCATAAGAGCAGACCTCTGATCCTCAAGGCTATAGCCAGAACTTAGATGAGTTATAGCTTTAGTTTTCTATCAAAATTTATGTGCATGTGATCTTTAGCTTTATGATGCAAGTGTTGACAGAATACTTTCTTTTTCTGCACTGAGTTATCTCCAGTTAAGGTTTGAGTATGCAGAATTTTCACAAGAGAGCATTTTGTGCTACTGCCATGAAAACTGATCTAGACTGCAAGAGATGGACTCAAATACTTAGGAGTAGTTTGGTAAAGTCCTAATTTTACTATAGCAAAATATAAGAAAAAATATATTGAGGTAACATCGTAAAGATTCCATGAGCTGGGATCTATTTTGTTGCAGAAATAAAGGCACTGTGGTGCCTGATAATGCACATTAACAGCTTTTGTGCCTCTGACTCTTCAAAATGGCACTAGTTCAACTCATTCATTAATATACCGTAACTGATGACCTATGAAGAGCTGCTGAATGTTTTCGGAACTAATATAGAGGCAGAGATAAAAGTGGTCTCCCATGAGCTTTATAGTGCCAAAGACTCTATGTCCCGGGACCCCCACCAAGGTTATATACAAAAAGTATTGTGTAGACCTTTTTGAATGACCTTTAAAAGGCCTGTCACCTTTTTGTGGAAAAAGAGTCAGTTAAACTTGTATGTTTAAATCTCTGCTCTTCTTATGCATCAGAGTCATGTGGGTGGTGCCACTCAGTGATTGACAGCTAACTCTGCATGACCAACTATACAAAGAAGGCTGTCAGTCACTGAGTATGACTACCCGCTTGACTCAGATGCATAAAAAGGGCAGAGATTTAAATTAAGTACGAGTTTTACTGAATCCTTTCCAACAAAGCTATATATCAATATCAATCTGCTCACATCCTCCTGCTGTATAACATGCTGCTTGCAGATTGCACTGCATTTCATGGTAACAGGTTTCCTCTAAAATTAGAAATGAGTGAATCTTTATTTTGACAGTGCATGACAAGTTTGAAGTACATGCAAGGTGGCAGAGGCTAGGGCAGGGAGACTAGAGGCAGGTTGAGAAGCCTGCCTCTGTAAGTTATACATAGTTATTTTCAGCATATAGTAATAGAATGCTGAAGACAGAGTACCCTTAGCAACACTAAGTGAGAGAGCTGCTGATGTAAATATATAAACATAAAAATGATTAATAATGAATGTAAATATTCTATTAAAATCCCATCACAATGTTATAGACATGAGTGCAGGAGGTGCAGAAGTAGTATTTCCACACAGAGCATAGGACCTGAGGGAGGCCATAGGATATAAGAAGACACCAGTGTTATGAATGGAGCATAATAGGTGAGGGATTTTGCTATAAATTTCACACGGGGACCAGATGCTTTATATCTCTGGGTATGGAACTATCAAAGAAGAAAGAAAATATGCCTTCAAACATAGAGGCTTTGAAGACAAAAGGTTTTTGCATCAGACTAAGACAAAGCAGCAACAACATCATGGAAACATTAGCATGAAGAATTGCAAATGTTTCATTTGGATTAACATTTGGTAATTTTGAAGAACAATTTCTCTCTACTTTCATGCCTCAATCTGTAGACTTCTGCTCTGGCGTCTATTAAATTAGCTGTGAAAGTTAAGCGAGGGGAACCTTTGATGCTCCTCAGTTTCACCACTTACTGATTAACCGTGTTTGAAATCAGATTGCCTTTATGCTGTTTGTATGAACATGAATCCAATTTAGATGAAGGAGCCTTCAAAGCAAAGCATTCTCTAAATTCTCTATGATGGATGAACGGAAAATTGGCTACAGGTACATCACAAGCTTTTGAAAAATGTTTAATAGTCTGTGGGTGGATGTGGGGAGGAACAATATAGGTTATAAATGCCACATATGAAGCCTCTTTCAGTTCTTCATTTTTTCCTAAGCAGTTTCCAAAAAGGACATAACATATTCTAGAAGTTTCCCAAACTTGTTTATCGGTTAAAACAATGGCCAATATGTACCTTTTGGAAATGCGTTTTTCCAGTGAAAGGTCATTTGGCTAATATGTACTCTAAAATACAGGGATATATGCAGAACTCCCCTTTTCATTTTTTTTTTTTTTTGGAACTTTTAAAATATTGTATGAAATTTACATTTTCTAAAATATATATTTTATCCCACACTTTTAAAAGCAGCATATGCTTAAAGAGGCCTACCCCTGACAACATATACCCTATCAACAAGATAAGGGATTGGTGGGGGTCATAATGCTTCCCCCCTTTGAATTGAGTGACAGACACGTGTGTCTGCTGCTCCAATCAACTCTATAGGGCTGCTGGAGATAGCCAAGTACAAGTGCCAAGGTCAAACTGCGACTGATCAGACATCTATCTCCTATCCTTTGATGAGGATAAATTGTTGTCATGAGACAATCCCCTTGGGATTACAATTTTTTTTTTCAGAAATAGCTCCATTGTCTGGGTCTGAATGGAGATGAGCTGGAGTACCAGATACAGCCTATAACCAAGAGTGGCCCTATTTCTAGAAAACAAAACAGTCTTTAATTATGATCAACCCCTTTAAAGGGAAGATATCATCCGATTCATGCTTCTCAAACCATGGGCAGCATGAAATCCCAACATTACAGAGGGCTATGTTTTAGAATATATTGTTTTCAGGGCTATGCATATCTCTGAACCTTGCCTGTTGATTGACAGGTCTCCCCCTTTAGGTTTTCAGGTGAGGTGTAGGGAGCATAATTACTACAGATAGAAGTGTGGAAGGTGGAGCAAGTCCTGTCAAACATTACAGAGCGAAGTTGATGATAACAGGAGCTTCTGCATGTAAACTTCCTGCCTGGATGCAGTGGTCTTGACTATAGGGAAGAAAAGTATATGGAGCAAAATATGCAGTGCTTAGTATACTTTGGGCAGATAAAAAGATAGCTGTGTGGTGTCAGGCGTTTAGTAGCGTAGTTGGGTGGTGGTTTTCTTCACCCATGCCCTCTAGAGTGGGTTACTGCCTTATTGTCCTGAATTGGTGGGAGAGAGAGAAGAATTAAAGGCTGCGCTGGTAAACTAGATACCGAAGTAGCCAGCAAGAGGGATTACACTGGAGACAGTGACTAACCACCTGTCTCTGAGGAAGCAAATGAGAAGTTATTCTGAAGGTAAAGCAGCCATCACAATGTCACGTTCGGGTGTGGGAGGGAAACACCACACCGAACATAGGAAGGAAAGGGGTGAGGGAATAAGGCCTGGAAACTAGGGAAAGGATATGGACACCTCCTAGTAAAACCTTAATCAAAGTCCTGACTAACTACCAGTATGAACAGACCCCAGAGGTAGATGAGTTCATACACAGGAATACCTAGTGTCCTAACTCACCCTATAGGACCCTGGTACTAATGTCAGGACTGAGACAACCTGTTCCTCCAAAAGGAAGGACGAACAGGAGTCTCTCTCAGGCCTTTATACAAATGACAGTGAAATGCAACACACAAAATAACCCAAACAAAATACAAAAGGGAAAGAAAACTTGAATAACTTCAAGTGGCTATGGCAAAACCAGGAACTCAGCTAAAATCCACACACCAGCTATCCACAACTCCAACAGAAGCTATAAACAGCATAGCATAGTGGGAGAAACAACCATAAATAGAGAAGGTTCAATGACCATAATATCCACATCTGGGGAAAGAAGGTGTGGCAAGCACCAGAAACAACACAGATGTCATTTGATCAAAACGGAAAACATGTCAGATCAAACCACGTGTTTCCAGCCTCACCGATCTCCTGCCACCTGTTGCAGGAACGTCCGTGACACACAAGGGACAAGTGCAAGGGACAGATATTGGCCTGTCATAGTATTTAAGGGACAGATATTGGCCTGTTATAGTATTTAAGGGACAGATATTGGCCTGTCATAGTATTTAAGGGACAGATATTGGCCTGTCATAGTATTTAAATGATCAGATATTGGCCTGTCATAGTATTTACAGGACAGATATTGGCCTGTCATAGTATTTAAATGATCAGATATTGGCCTGTCATAGTATTTAAATGATCAGATATTGGCCTGTCATAGTATTTAAATGATCAGATATTGGCCTGTCATAGTATTTAAGGGACAGATATTGGCCTGTCATAGTATTTACAGGACAGATATTGGCCTGTCATAGTATTGAAGGGACATATATTGGCCTATCATAGTATTTAAGGGAGAGATATTGGCCTGTCATAGTATTTAAATGATCAGATATTGGCCTGTCATAGTATTTAAGGGACAGATATTGGCCTGTCATAGTATTTACAGGACAGATATTGGCCTGTCATAGTATTGAAGGGACATATATTGGCCTATCATAGTATTTAAGGGAGAGATATTGGCCTGTCATAGTATTTAAATGATCAGATATTGGCCTGTCATAGTATTTAAATGATCAGATAATGGCATGTCATAGTATTTAAGTCAGCAGATTTGCACCGATGAAACTGGCTGACCTGTTGCACGTGCACTTGGCAGCTAAATGCATCTGTGCTGGTCCCATGTTCATATGTGCCCACATTGCTGGGAAAAATGAAGTTTTAATATATGCAAATGAGTCTATAGGAGCAACAAGGGCATTGCCATTACACCTAAAGACCCAGCTCTCTATGCAACAGACGTGCCCTCTCCACTTTGATTCACAGGACCAAGCACTGAAAACATCATAATGCCTGCCCCTGTCGATCAAAGTAGAGAGGGCGAGACAGTTGCTGTCAGATGCCCTTTAAGATCTGGCAATCCATGAATAATCTGAACTGTGACTACCCCTGCCAACACTTGTATTTGTGAACTGCTAAAGTTGACAGTAAAAGGATCCATCGTTTACCTGAAAGACTGGCCTCATCATTGAATGTACCAACATCTGCATTGCTACCGTATTGTATTGTGTGCCCACACCACCTTTCTTGTGGACCCTGTCTTGTACTCCAAAGCCCACTAACATCAGGGGCATCCCAACACCACCAGACAGGAGAACCCCCCAAACCTGGCTGTACCCCGAGAGAACTAGGGTGTGCTGTCCTTTCACTGCACGCCACCGTGAGTACTACTACTCACACCATCAGTGCTACTATCACCATTCCCACCCTCCACCCTACTCCCTTCCCTGGGTCATTGCTTTGGGCTACCTTAGATATAAAAAGTGCAAAAAAATGTTTGCAATAAAATAGTAATAATAATAATAAAAATAATAACATTTATTTTTTAACTTTTGCAAATGAAATCAGTAATGTCCTTCAGTATTTACTATAACACCAACCTTCCATACCCACAATCCATGTGTGAAGGCTGAAAGAGATTTGGCAGTATGGTTTTAGTCTCATGTAACACGCTTCAAAATTGTTTACAAAAATGATGCCATCTGCTTTCAGTTTGCATGGAGTGCGCTGAGGCTGGCAGAGAAGAAGGCCAGTGCGGAGAAAGGTCCTCTCAACAGAAACAATGACTCCTATTCCAATTTTATTTTAAAAATTCACATAGAAAACATGACATTGGTCCCCACCGGGGACTGTCTCACCTATTCACTGGACCCCTACTGTCCCCAACTGCACTGAAGAAGACTTTCCATGGAGTGATGGTTAAGGTTGTACATTGCTGCTCCAATTAATATCTATGGGGCTGATGGAAACGGCTGAACCCCCTACTCAGCTGTCTCTTCAATCCGATAGACACTGAATGGAGTGGGGACTCTTGACTCGGGCTCCATTAAAACTCTTTCCCACTACTGTCTTTGCATTTTGGAATGGAAGAATGGGGACTCACTCTAGTTAACGTGGGGGTCCCAGCCCTCAAGTGATTATTCATTTATCATCTCTCCTAGTCTCCTAGGAATAGAGGTTTCATGTTAATTGTGGAAAGCCCTTTAACGTTATGGCATATCCTAGCAATGAGAGTATCCCTTTAATATTAATGGTTTTTGGAGTATTACTACAGGAACATCTGGCCTGTGCAGACACATGATCCCACCAATGTAGTCAGTCACTTAATTCTTGGGCAAACATGACTCGACATGTGCCGGTCTTGGCCCTGGGAAATGGTAATTGGTGCAGGTCAAGATATTTGCACTGAATTGGGTCTTATGCGTTGTATTTGCCTGACTTGAAAAAAATTATTTGTGAAAGTGTATATTTTAACAGATGGCAAATTGCATTGATTAGACATGTGGGGCGCTCGGGTCAGGTTACAATTTCCCTTCCGCCAGGAATTTAAAATATGTCAGGTCTGTTTTTCCATTTTTTGTAACCCCTTGTTTACCAGAGGGAACAAACTCTGGCCAGTAAGAATATCTATATGTCTGTCTATCTATCTATCTATCTATCTATCTATCTATCTATCTATCTATTGATAATCTCTGTATTCGATCTATAATCTCTCTATCTACAGTATCTATCTATCTATCTATCTATCTATCTATCTATCTATCTATCTTTCTAACTATCTATCGGTCATCTTTGTATTCTATCTATCTATCTATTTATCTATCTATCTATCTATCTATCTATCTATCTCATATCTATCTCTCTATCTGCAGTATCTATCTATCTCTCTATCTATCTCTCTATCTATCTATCTATCGATCTATCGATCTATCTATCTATTGATCGATCGATCTATCATCTCTTTATTCTATCTATCTATGATACTTTTGTACACATTTACTAAAGACTACCATTCTATACACTAACCTTAATAAGGAGTCCATTTTAGTAAGATGAAAATATATTAAAAATGCTTAAGATATATTAAAAGGCTTACACTATTAAATTTGTAGCATCTCTCGCTGTCCTTCCAGAAACTGAAATGAACCAGTTATGGGCTGGCATAGATTTCACTAATAATTTCCACCAGTTTCCTGGTGTGAACTATGGTGAATGTGTTGGACCGAGGAGGCCCACGCTCCTTTGGATAAGCCCATTCACTACTGTGAGTGATGGAAAATCTAAAAAGTTGTACATTTCTGTGCAAAATTCCAAGCTAGAAAACTGTCATATGGGTTTAGGAAATACACAAAGTAATTAGATATACACGTGATACAGAAAAATAGGGGTTAAACGCTGCACGTTATTTGTCTGTTGTGTCATACGATGCCTGCGGTGTATCCCCTGCAGTTGCGTAAGGGTTAAACATCGTGCCACCATGTAGTGTATCCCCTGCAGTTGCGTAAGGGTTAAACATCGTGCCACCATGTAGTGCTGTTTTAAACAAGTCTCCCTGTCTTCTCCTGATCCTATTCCTGTGTTCTAGCACTAGAGTCTTAGCCTCAGGCGTGAATAAAATGGCTGAGTCAGAGTTCACCCATTCAAGGCATGCGTCAACGTGCACTGGATGGCTGGATCTGGCGGATGCTCACGGAAAGGAGTCACACAGAAGATATGCTATGTCATCATGCTTGTAGCGCTGGTTGGAAATCTATACAACAGATCCCTTCAGTCAGGGCTGCTTTTTTTCATTTCTTTAAAATGGAAAGCTTAGGACGTATAAAGGCAATGTAGAGATCTTCTCCACTGCATTGTTTGATTGTCTTCCTTGTATCACAGCCTAGGACAGGGGAATATGCCCCAACAGAAGAAATATTCTGATTTATGCCAACAACATACTGTGTGGGACAAAACAAAGGCATGGCCCTACTTCCACAATCACCTCCATTATAATGAGTGGAGACCCAGCAGTTTCCATATCTCTCATAGACGACAAGCTGGGATTCAGATGGCCGATGGCCACAACACACGGATAATTTTTAATGCGCAGTGAGGTTCGCATGTCTGTGTAGGACACAGAGCTGGTGCCCACCAGAGACAACTGTGTCCAACGTTCTACAGATCTATATTCTGTGGGACATGGATCAAAGTAGTGGGTTCCCTGAGTTTCTATGCACTGACCCTCTATGTGAATGAGAGCATGACTGTAATTTTGGTCCCCATCCAATCCGCATTTTTTGCGGATTGGACGCAGACCCATTCATCTCAATAGGGCCGCAAAAGATGCAAATCGCACAATGTGTGCTGTCTGCATTTGTATGTCCATTCCACGACCCCCCAAAAAAGATAGAACGTCCTATTCTTGTTAGTTTTGTGGACAAGAATAGGAAATTTCTAGTGGAGTTTAAAAAAAATGGTGGCATGCAAATTTGCAGACTGCAGAACACATATGTCGTGTGCATGAGTGTGAATTGCACATGAGGTATGAATTCCCCACACAATGCACACAGATGAAGAATATGGCTGTCTGAATCAGGTCTGATATAGTGTGACTGCATATATTTGGCCACCTTGCCACTGCAAACTGGGGGCGTGCACCATGTAAATGTAAAGCCCCCATATAGCAGGAAATCATGGCTCTGTAGACCTTCATGGGTGCTGCTCCATGAACTTGTCTAAGAGCATTAGGTCTAGTTTCTGTAGGCATCATTTATTAAAATTGTTCTAGTTGCCCTCAGCAACCAATCAGAGCTCATCTTTCATATTTTCAAAACACTTTAAAAAATGAAAAGTGAGCTCTAATTGGTTGGTATGGGCAACTAAGTTTTCCTGTTAGACAGTTTTCATAACTGAGGTCCTTTGTCTTCTCTGCCCTTTTTAGATCTACGTCATTTACTTTGGTGTGTGTTAATCTGCTCACAATTAAATATATGATGGTATGCTCTTGGGGCAATCATTGGGGAGGAGTATGATCTGATCACTGATAAGTATTCAGAGTAACACCAGTTCTTAAGGCTGTATTACACCAGCTGATTCTGCAGGAGATTGTTGGGAAAGTAGCGTTCCTTTCCGGCAATTGCCTGCTCGCTAGCGGAGGAGAACATTGCTATTACATGCCAGCAAATCGTGGTGCTCAGTGGTAGAGACAAAGTCCACAATCGTAGTAGTAGGTATAAAAACCACAGCACACATAATAAGTAGTACGCTCATCTTTTATTGAGGTCATGACAGTGATAGAGTTAGCATTAGTGTTTGGGTCCATCTCGGTCCTTGGTCGTAGCCACAGAGGTAGTGGAACAAGCCTGCAGCAGAGGCAGAGCGTCTCAGAATTCTATTGAGCCTATGATTGCCACAAATGGAGCATCTCAATAAAAGACAAGTACTACATATTAAGTGGTTTATACCTAGTACCATATTCAGGTCACAAAGAAAACCCTGAATCTGGTCATAGACCCTACAGGGAAATTTTTTGGTGGGCCAATGCCCAGGTGGCCGCCCAATCCCTCCTCACGGGCTCTGGCCAGGTACATAACGATCTGATGCTCAAAACATTAATGAATGCTAGGAGTATCAGGTACTTATGCACTGGCCAACAGCCGCAGGTCCCCTCCTGAATTCAACTGTATCACCGTCATCTGTATGGTGACAGGGCAGTATTTTCCTGTGGCGGCATCTTGTGCTGCACTACGGTATTGCTAGCCCTGCCTACTTCTGTTGTCCCTGCCTACTTCTGTTGTCCCTGCCTACTTGTGTTGCCCTGCCTTTTGTCAATTCGGACTTTCCTACAACTTGGGGCCGCTTTTAGATTTTTCCAGGGCCCCTTTAAGTTCCCAGTCCGCCCCTGGACACAGCAGTTTATAATGGACATCTATACCGTCTCTATTAATGTGGCAGCTAGAATACTTAGAATTATAGCTCAGGGGCCCTTTAATGTACTGTAAATAATATGGGAGCGATGGCTTATTATCATATGCTATTATTTTTCCGGGCTACAGTTTAGGTCCAGGTGGAAGTGTCCATCATCTCTTCATACAGTCAGATTACATTTTGTACATGTTTTATACATTTATCGTCATGTTCTTTGTCCTAAGACAGTAAATTTGTCTAGACCTATGCGGGAGTGAAGGTCAGCAGGTAACATTGGATAAACTTTACTGCCAAATCACCATGAATCTGCCAAATCTTAGACAGAAATCTGGATTTAAGGAACCTCTGCTCCAGTTTTGGATTCTTGAGGAACGTGACCATAATAGGATGACATCAAAGGACAGTGCAATCAAATGAACAATGACTTCATTTTAGTTCTTTACATATAATCCGTTCCCAAGGGAAATGTAATGTTTATTAAATTATGGTAAATGGACGCTAAACCTTTTATCTACATCTGCTGTACACATGGGCGTAGCTATAGGGGGTGCAGAGGTAGCAGTCGCTACCGGGCCCAAAAGCTTAAGGGGCCCAAAGACACTTGTGCCGCATAAAAAGACACACAAAGCACTAAGGGAAGGGGGGCCCAAGCTGAACTCTTGCACCAGGGCCCATGAGCCATTATCTACGCCCCTGGCTGTACAGTTATATAGGCAATCTATTATTTACTGGTAGGAGACATTTTAAGCTGGAGAGAGCCTGACTGTAGTTTTATTCTATAGGGTCATACACAGAAATACCAGAAAAATGTTCACCACCATGATCACTATTTCATGTCATACATTTCCAGTTCCCAGAAAACATACGGAAAACTTTTAGAAGTTTTTGAGTTTAGGGTTAGTGCCCTTAAAGGGGTTGTGTAGTTTCTTAATATTCATAGTGTATTAGATCAGATTGGCGCAGGTCTGAGTCGCGGCATCCCGACGATTAGCTGTAGGCAACGCAGACAATTTAAACCATTTTCATGGACTTTCTCCTTTAAATCCTGATTACATTTTTGTCATGCCTTGCTGTCCCTTTTATGGGGGTCCTGTTCCTGTTGCTTCACTTTTTCACAATTTGGCGTTCAGGATTATTAACATGTTGTAAATTCTCCTTGAGAGCAGATATCGTCACTATCCCTGGCATACACTCTCAACAGAATGCTTATATTTTTGTACGTTTATAAATGTATCATGTCAAAGTGGTTTAATGGGCACAATGTAATACTTAATTTCCCCTGTGGTGGCACTGTAGAAAAAGTGGACACTTGCTGCTGGGTTCCTAGATGACTGCTGGTTACTAAGAGCACCGGCGTAATCAGCTTATTATACCAGTAACCTTATCAAGAAAATATAGCTGGTAACCCTTTCCTAAAATAAAGCTGGTACTGTAACCAATTCAATGCAATATAGGAACTTGGGGGCAGATTTATCAAAACTGGAATTAAGCAAAATTGGCTTATTTGACCATAGGAACCAATCGGATTCCACCTTTCATCTTTCAGAGCTACTTTTGAAAATGAAAGTGTGAAATCTGATTGGTTGCTAATGGCAACTAAACCAGTTTTTCTTTATACCGGTTTTAATAAATCTGTTCCCATGTTTTTTTTCTGGGGCAATGTCAGAGAAAGTATGACTACCAACAGTCTTGTTTACATGAGACTGTTCCACGAATGGGACCATTAAGAGGTGGGGACTGACATAAAAAGGGAGCCTCATGTACACTGGTGCAGACAACAAAACGGCTTCCTCTGTTTTAAGCAGACAACAGATGCAATTAATTTACGGAAGACTTCACAGGCCTGGCTATTTGTAAAAGAATAGAAACAGGCTCTGCAAAGGTTTCCACCTCCACAAATATTTCCAGAACTTCTCTGCCAAGTTGGAAACTGGACACTCAAAGTAGTCCAGGCTTCTCTTAACCCTTGCTATGCCTGGGGATTACACAGATCTTACTTTCTCGCTGCAAAATAAATCCTTCCTATATCCTTTAGCTTGACATTATATATTTTATGTCCATCGAATCCCATAACGTAACTCCGCAACGTGAACCTGATACTAAGAATACACATTTCTGAATAGATGAGGAACTACCTGTAGATCACTATGAGTAATCCATTCCAGAAATGTTATTTCTTCAATTATCCTACCGAGATTGCCAGTAAATCTTCTGGACTCCACAGGCTCTGGGCTTGTCACTGTAAGTGATTAGATGAAAAGATCCAGCCACATAATGGTACACCGCTGAGCCCCCTATAGGGTACCAGAGATGACTTGGTTGCAAAATGTACAGGGAAAATGTATAAATTCCTCCATTTAGTCGGGTTCACATGATGGATCATTTCCAAATTCTACTTGAGCTCATTTGCATCCCTTTCTTCCCAGAATTCCAGGGGAGCATGTATAGCCTATAACGGTACTTTCACATTAGCGGCAAGGGAGTCCGTCAGGCTGTTCCGGCGGGTGAACAGCTTGTCGGATCCGTCATGCCGCTAGTTCATGTGTGCCCACGGCAGCGAGAGGCAGCTGGACTAAAAGTACTGCATGTTGGGGGCACACGTGAACTAGCGGCAGGACGGATCCGACAGACTGTTCACCCGCACGAACAGCCTGACGGACTCCCCTGCCGCTAATGTTAAAGTACCCTAAGTCTCCTCACGCCGATTAAGGCGTTCTCTCCCCAAGGAGAGATAGTACCCCCAAATCCAAATGCTACTTCAGAAATATTTCCTACACCTGGGAGGAGCATAGCTAACACATCACTGTGCGTACCAGAAAAGTGACATTGAGGCCTCTTTCACACGGGCGTCACATGTGAGGGCCGAATAGAATGCGGGTGCGCGGCGGGGAAATCCCGTGAGTGCGCATGCAATTTCAGTCAGTTTTGACTGCGATTGTGTTGCGTTCTTTAGTTGTTTCCGCGCGAGTGCAATGCATTTTGAACGCGCGTGAGAAAAAACTGAATGTGATACCCAGACCCGAACCCGGACTTCTTGACTAAAGTTCGGGTTTGGGATCGGTGTTCTCTATGTTTTATTATTTTCCATTATAACCATTATTATGGTTATAATGGAAAATAATAGCAATCTTTAATTCAGAATGCTAAAAGTAAAAAAATAACAATTTTCTCACCTCATCCACTTGATCACGGAGCCGGGCTCGTCTTCTTTCTTCTTCTTCTTCTTCTTTCAGGACCTGACTGGAAAAGGACCTTCGGTGACATCATCACGCTCACCACGTGGTGAGTGTGGTGACGTCAGCGCAGGTCCTGCTGATTAAAGATAAACCTTCTATCTTCATTCAGCAGGACCTGCGCTGACGTCACAACGCTCACCACATTGTGAGCGTGATGGCGTCACCGAAGGTCCTTTTCCAGCCAGGTCCTGCAAGAAGAAGAAGAAAGACGATGAGCTCGGCTGCGCGATCAAGTGGATGAGGTGAGTTCAAATTTTTTTTTTTTAACCCCACAATGGATCTTTTACTTTCTTGAATTAAAGGATAACCATGTTATAATGGAAAATAATAAAGTAAATGGGGTCCCGGGTAACTAATCCCTCGTCTCCTAGCAACCATGCATGACAATCACACCGCATACGCACTTGCTTGCAGATGCTTGCCATTTTCACGCAGCCCCGTTCTTTTCAATGGGGCCTGCGTTGCGTGAAAAACGCAGAATATAGAGCATGCTGCGATTTTCACACAACGCACAAGTGATGCGTAAAAAACACTGCTCGTGTACACAGCCCTATTGAAGTGAATGGGTCCGGATTCAGGCTGGGAACACACCTAGGCGTTTCTGAATCGCGCGTATGACGTGCGTTTTACGCGCGTTTTTGGATGCGCGTTTTTGTAACTAAGAAACGCGCGTCATACGCGCGATTCAGTGATTCTCCCCTATGGCATCATTGTCCATAGGCGCGTTAAAATGCCCCAAAGAAGCTCATGTACTTGTTTGGGCGTGGGGCGTTTTACAGCGCGTTCAAACGCGCTGTAAAACGCCCAAATGTGAACCATGCCATAGGGAAGCATGGCTTTTCACATGTTGTGCGTTTTACAGCGCGTTTGAACGCGCTGTAAAACGCTTAGGTGTGTACCTAGGGTCAGTGCGGGTGCAATGCGTTCACCTCGCGGAATTCTCGCCCGTGTGAAAGGGGCCTAAGGGAATGTTAATAATCTTATTGCTCAAATTTTTCTAGCTGTGGGAATAAAGTGTGTCACAAAGATGACAGATATGGTCTGCCACAGTGTAGAAACTCTACTGTAACGATGTAGCACAAAGGTGTTACAATGTACAAAACACATGCAGATATTGATGTATAACAATAATTCATTTTAATGAAAGGTTCACCATTAAAGGGAACCTGTCACCTCCAAATCACGTATTATACCGCAAACATTACCTTATAGGGGCCTCCACCGTCTTCCTAAGGGTGGCTTTCTTTCCTCCGTCTGTGGTTCTAAAATTGAAAAAAAAAAACACAGTTATAATCCTGGTTTTCCCTTTTCTCAGAGTTAGCCTGAAGTCAAGGGGGCAGCGGCCTCCTTCCTTTAATTCAAACTAAGCCCGCCCCTTACCCGTCTTCCTTTCTCTGATTGACATCCTGTGTGTGAGGCCAGGATCGCGCAAGAGTGGTGCGCTTTTTGTCACTGTGCGATCCCGTCTTCGGCTCCCTCACTCACTGCCGCTTTCCTCTCAGTGCGCATGCACCGGGCAAGCCGAGAGGAAAACGGCATCTAACATCCTGACAATGATGGGGCTGTCATGCTCCTCCAGGTGCTCTGATTCTTCATATTCTGACTTGTGTTTAAAATGAACTTCCCCTTTAAGTTATCTAGGGCTTATATAAAATATTTTAGTGCCCTGTACATGAAACTATTCATATGATGGCATGGAAACTCCCAATTACAAAACCGTGGCCCAGATTTACTAATGGTAAAGATGATGTAAGCTTAGGCTGTCTAGACCTGCAACAGATGTATCACAGGAGCTTAGGCTGGATGATAAATGTGGGGCTAGGGTAGACACTTTTCACTGGCCCTATACCAACTGTTCAGTGGCTTACTTTGAGGCAGATTTTTATGACAAAATGTTTGCCCATTCCCAGAGAATGCACCATTTGTTGCCACTTCTTTTAGAAGGATTTTTGGCGCAGACACATTAGTAAACCTGGGCCATTGTGCAGAACACAATGGACTCTAAAGCCCCATTTACACTTATAGTGGAATCCTGACATTTTCAACTCTGGTAAATCTCTGATAATCTGGAAATATTCCAGAGTTTAGGTGTGAAAACAGCATAAAACAGCACAAAAGGGCATCAGAGCCAAAAAGAATATATTTATGGCATATTCACAGGAAATGATGGGGATAATGGCCACTAAACAGAGGGAACAATGAAGTTACCCTTTCTCCTGACAGGTGGCACCATAAGCAGGACTGGCACCTATCAGCCATTTATGGAACGCTTGCTCAGCTGACAGCTATCTCTCCTGACTCTCCTATACACATAAAGGCTCGTTTTGACCAAGAACCTATGGCCTCTTTCACACGGGCGTCACGTTTGACGCCCGGATAAGAGGCAGGTGCGTTGCGGAAAAATGCGCAATTTTTCCGCGCGAGTGCAAAACGTTTTAATGTGTTTTGCACTTGGGTGGGAAAAATCGGCATGTTTGGTACCCAGACACGAACCCGGACTTCATCACTGAAGTTCGGGTTTGGGTTGAGTATTCTGTAGATTGTATTATTTTCCCTTATAACATGTGGATAAAGTAAAATGTGGATGGAGGGGTTAAAAATAAAAAAATTAACTCACCATATCCACTTGATCACCATGGTGATGGACCATGTGATTGGACCATGTGATGTGACGTCATCACAGGTCCTTTACACTGCAGCTAATGCTTGAAGAAGAGATAAGAGATCGGCAACTACGCGATCAAGTGTTTAAGGTGAGGTTATTTTTTTTAATTTTAACCCCTTAATGCACATTTGACCAAGCATTCTGTATTGAGAATGCTATTATTTTCCCTTATAACCATGTTATAAGGGAAAATAATAAAGATCTGGTCCCGTCTCTTAGCAACCTTGCTAAGACGCACAATAAAAAAAAAAACGCACAATATAGAGCATGCTGCGATTTTCAAGCAACGCAGAAGTGATGCGTGAAAATCACCGCTCATGTGCACAGCCTCATAGAAATTAATGGGTCAGGATTCAGTGCGGATGCAATGCATCCTCCTCACGCATTGCACCCGCGCGGAAAACTCGCCCGTGTGAAAGGGGCCTATGTGTTTTTAATAGAGAGACAGGAGAAGAGTGATGCCAGACACCTCTGCCAGTGATTTTCTCCCATGAGAACAATCAGATCGGGGGCTGAAATTTAAAGCAACCAAGCCTTTTCCCCCAACATTTTCTGCCAGGGAAGAGTCGGGAGCTCCCATACATTAGATTGCTGGCAGGTCCAACCGAAAACTGTGAGTTTAACAATAGACTAATGTGTTATGCCTCATTCAGACATCAGCGTTCGGTCAGTGATTTCCAGCAGTGATTTTAAGCCAAAACCAGGTGCGGGTCTAAACACAGAACCGGAGCAGATCTTTCCCTTATATCTTATGTCTGTGGAGGCTCCAATCCTGGTTTTGGCTTACAATCACTGATGGAAAACACTGTTCCGTTTTTTGCGCTCCGTATACGGAACCATTTATTTCAATGGATCCGTAAAATAAATGGAAGGTACTCCATATACCTTCCGTATGCCTTCCGTTTCTGTATTTCCGTTTTTCCATTCCGTTCAAAGATAGAACATGTCCTATTATTGCCCGCATAACGGACAAGGACAGTACTGTTCTATCAGATGCCAGCTGTTCCGTTCCGCAAAAAACAGAATGCACATGGACGTCATCTGTATTTTTTGCGGATCTGTTTTTTGCGGACCCCAAAATACTGAAAATGCCATACGGTCGTTTGCAAGACGCCTTAAGGGGGTTTTAGAGTGTCTGATGGTAAGATTGTTGACTGTTTCCAATGACAATCAGCTAATTTGTGAATACAGCTCTGGAGTATAATACAGACCATAACTCATAATTATTACAAGATAATCATGCAAGGGATCTATAAAGTTACTCAAGGTTAATGAAAATGATCATAGAAACTGAAACAGTGCTCAAAAGTGAGCAGACGTGTTCCCTTAGTTTTGGCAGCCACAGCTCTCACACATAGTTTGGGTGTTTTGCTCTCACAAGCCGCAGCCTATTTTGTGGGATCATTGATTACTATGTCAATAATTCACCCCTGGGATAATATTTATATCTGCTCCACAGCCATTGATATCTGTTTGTGTCTAGTAACATTCCATTTACATAGATTTTTTCCAACATTTTCACACAGGTAAAAATATTCTTTAGCAAATATTGGATGTGATTGTTTTTGTTTTATTCGATATTGATACAGGGGCCAAATGACAATGTGTTCAGGACAATTACATGAATCACAAGTGTTCAACTGTGTCGGCGTTTTAGAATTGTACCTACTGAAGTTCCACCAGTGCCATGTAGGAGGCTTGTTTGGCTTCTTCTATGGAGATAAATGTGCACAAAGTGTATGTGTTTTTGAAATGTTTTTACAAAGGCCTATGTGTAAATCAAACTACTTGACAGGAACATTAGGAAGCCAAAGTGGGTTCAAATGTGACCACCATTATTTCAATTGCAAATGCCAGTGTTACCAACTTTACAGCACTGCTTTCAGTGCCTGATGGAAAGCCACATAGAAAGTCCCACATATTGGTTGAGAGTGCTAATATCAGTGTCCAAATAAGTACTGCCAACATGAGAGTACCCCAATAAACAGTACCAGGTACAGCGTATCCCCATAAACAGTGCCAGTTAGAGTGTGTCCAAAAAGGTCTCAGCCAGAAAGTGCCCATATAAAGAGTGCCAGCTACATATTATCCTTATAAACAGTGCCAGTTAGAGAGTCTTCAAAGTAGCTCAGAGTACCCACAAAACAGTGCCAGATAGAGAGAATCCCTATAAACAGCGCCAACTAGAGAGTGTCAAAAAGGTCTCAACCAGAAAGTGCCTAAATAAACAGCGCCAGGTACAGATTATCCATATAAACAGCGCCAACTAGAGAGTCTCAAAAAGGTCTCAACCAGAAAGTGCCTAAATAAACAGTGCCAGGTACAGATTATCCCTATAAACAGCGCCAACTAGAGAGTCTCCAAAAAAGTCTCAGCCACAGAGTACCCACAAAAAAGTGCCAGGTACAGGGTATCCCTATAAACAGTGACAGCTAGAGAGTCTCCAAAAAGGTCTAAGCCAGTGAGTGCACATATAGACAGTGCCATGTTCAGAGAGTGCCAGAGAGTCTCCAAAAAGTCTCAGCCAGGCAGTGCTTGCTGGAGAGCGCCCACATAAAGAATGTCAGCCATAGAGTGTCCAAATTAGTTTTCTCCCATAGTGGCAGCTACAGAGTACTGTGCTCCCATAAAAGAGCACCCGCATAAACTGTGCCTGCTTAGATTCAAACCCAAGACCTCAGCACTGCAATCCTCATATATAATGTCAGTGAAAGTTTCTTTGCAGCCCAAAGCATGGTGCAACCACTGTCTCTGGGGCTGGGGTGTGGACAACTTTTCCAGGTCCTGCCCTGTATGTAGCTGTGACTTTGTACATCTCTATGGGGCATGTTGGAGCTCTAAATACAATATAGTATGACGACATCTCATTATTTGTTTCTGTTGGCTTACGTTATTTTGTAGCTCATTACGTAGACCCCTTTGTAAGTAAAACCGACTTGTAGCTGTAGAAAGAGTGGGAAGTCAGGACTTTAAAGCAAAGGGAGTATGATCTGAGAACCTCACTTAGAATGATCAGAGACGAGGGAATTAGATGGTGTAATGTGGAATAGTAACAATTAGTACTTTCAACACACCTAGTTCTTACTTTATGTCACTCGCCCTGAGTCAGCATGACCTCATCCTCAATCCTCTGCATAAACTCCCCACTTCTACGCTCATTGTGCAGTAAAATGCCTTTAATCTGGAAACAATGTGACTTGATGGGTACAGGATTACCAGATTTCTACATCATCAGACAGCCATGGCAAAGTATACAAAACCGATTTGTAAAGGTAAGAAGAGCTCCCAAAATCCACTAACATGCATGCAAGTATGGTTTTAAATCAAATTCCTCATGGATTATCCCAGCACACATTATATAACAGTTCTATGCTGGAAACAAGTGCTGGGTTATAAAACTTTCTGGATTATCTAATGCCGGATTAAATGAAGGTTCAGTCTGTCTGAAATTTGCCACATTTCTTTTATTCTGTCCTGTTTGTCTCTCTCGTTCCAAAGCAACATAATTATACTTTCTTACTCTTCGCTATTAGCTACAACAGTATCAGCATGGGCGTAGCTATTGGGGGTGCACAGGCAGCAGTCGCTACCGGGCCCAGGACCCTGAGGGGGCCCTAAGACCCTTGTGCCGCATAAGAAGACACACAAAGCACTCAGGGAAGGGGGGCCCAAGCTGAACTCTTGCACCAGGGCCCATGAGCCGTTAGCAACGCCCCTGAGTATCAGGTTGGTTCTGCTGGATTATAACATATTTAATTTAGATTCCATTAAAGGGTTCCTAATATTTTAGAACCATCCAACATCATAGTGTCAGCTGCTGGAACCTGGTGTTGGACTGGCATGCCTAGGTCCCATCAGTAAAAGTTATTCTGGGGCCCAATGTGCAGCTACCTGCAAAATACTACCTGCCCACACAGTGTCAGGCAGTAGCAAGGATGACTGATTATGTGGTCTCTGCAGCGACTTTAAGAAGACAGGTCCCCGGGGAAAGAGGATACTGAATGGCCTGCCTCTGTGCCAGCCATCTTCTCCACCACCCGATGCATCCATAATACTAAACTGGGTGGTTTGTTAGATAATCTGACCAGTTTTTATATGGAGTTTGGATGCATCAGCTGAGATTCTATAAACTGTCTATTCGTATATACTGCAGGCAGTCTACTGTGCAATGTGCCAGTGGTGCAGGGGGTGGGGGACTGGGTGCCCACATTTGTCAGGGGCCTACTGCGGGATTCTCAATCTGAGCCTGCTAAGACCCCCATTGATCATTCAAATAAGGGTCAGGAGCTCTCAACTGAGCACTGTAGCCTATATCTGTGAACAACTTTACTTGGTTGATCATCAGAGATCCAAGCAGGCCACGGTACTGTCAGTATATCGCTAAGCCTGCCTCTCTGACGTAATATACATATTATATTGATTGTGTGTGGTCAAATGAACTTGGGTGCCCATTGAGGCCAGCTATGATGTCTTTCGAGCCCATGTCAACAGGGATTCGGCACCATAGTTTCTTATTTATTGTCCATATGGACAGCATGGTGGCTCAAATCCGACCAAGGAAAACATCTGCATGGAGTTTGTATGTTCTCCCCGTGTTTTCATGGGTTTCCTCCGGCACTCCAAAGACACACTGATAGGGAACTTGGATTGTGAGCTCCATTGGTCACAGCTTGATGTCTGTAAAGCGCTGCGGAATATATCAGCGCTATATAAATGCATAAAATAAATAAATAACCAAAGTCGACAAAAAGTGGGAAACTCTGCCAGATGGGAAGAGACAAACATATAGGAATGAAATGAAGCAATAAACAATGCAATGTTTAGCTCTTTCAAAATTTTAGGACAGAAACTAAACATATGACACTGAATGATGGCCCCTTTCAGACTCTTGAATGGGCTTCCAGCAGCGAGAGTGGTTGGAAGTCATTTAATTGATCATGCAAATTGGGGCATTAGTTTCATTCCCAGACTACACCCAGTTACGTTCCTGTACAGTAGACAGATTCCCAGACTTGGGTGGCATAGTTGATTTTACAGCTGGGGCATTGCATCCAAAATCCAACCCATTAACCTAAGAATGTAGGGCACAAGGAGAGCGCCGCCTCTAGAAGCAGTACCAGCTTGCTAGGCATCTCACAGTGGAAGAGCCAACCCATCCCCGAGTATTTCTATGCTCAGACACAAATGATTACTCAACAGAAGGATCATTAAACATAATTATTAGTAAGGTAGAAGAATCAGTCACACAAGGTAGCAATAACTCAAATGCTGAACAACCTTTGACTAATTAAGTCACGTATTAACTAATAATTTAGTGTATTTGGGCAACCGCAATTATTGTTTTATGGATTCTATATACACCTGTGCATAATTATTTGGGAAGGAGTGCACACATGTAAAGTTATGCAGAACTGAAACATGAAGAACAAGGTATCTGCTCCTATTACTTTTCTGTACTCCTTTAGTTAAGGGGGTTTAAGTGTCCATGTCCCTCAGCAGCTTCACCCCCCATCCTCTGGTCAATAGATGTGAGGGGATGGCTATCAATAGATTGTACTATGGTAGCTGCTCTTCTAAGCATGAAATACTGACTCAGAATCAGGTTGTCTGCAATTGATACCACACATTCGATGAGAGAAGCAGCTGCTCCTGACCAGTATCCGATACGAAGGTGTGCATCTCTGCACCCCCCAGGAAAGAGAATTGAGAACCATCCCAAGCCAAGCTGAGATCTTAGGTTCACAACATGTTTGTGATCTACATTAAGCGTGTATGCTGTGAAAGCTCCCACTATGAGAAAACCAAGCTCAAAAGAGTGTCAGCATACCCCAAAACAAACCAGTACGGTATAGTGTCGTAGACTATGATCTCCTATACAACAGTATTCAGTAAAACAACATATACAGTAATCATATGCGTCTGTTACAGTGGGACGCTATGGCTGACGGATGTCACTGTATGCATTCCATTTAATATATAAGTCCTGTTATATATGTTAAACTGAGGCCAATGATGTGATGTGAACAAAGCCTTGATGGCGTTCAGTCATCATCTCACAGATGGTAGCTCTGCACCATTGGCTCCACAAACAAGCCCATACACCAGATGTCTGACCTTTATAATGCTAAGTAGCTCAGGCAGTATAGTAACATCTGTTGCCTGCTTACGACAGCAGAGGGGCAGCTTTTCCTACCTGTAAAACCTTAACTAGTTCTGTCTATGATGCCATGAGATGCCGGAGATAAAACCGCATGCTGCGGTTTTACCTCCGTCCTGAAATGCCGGAACACATGACTGGCATTAAGTCCCTTTGACTTACATTAGTGCCGGATCCAGTATTAAGAAACGACTGAAGGACGGATCCGTCCTTCAGGTGTGCGCATGCGCAGACCTTTAAAACTGTGAAAAAAATACAATACGGATCTGTCTATCCGCATGGCAAACGGAAAGACGGATCCACACATGCAATGCATTTGTAGACGGATCTGCAAGCTGGATCTGTCTACAAATGCTTTCAGTTGTCATGCGGTATGCTGGATCCGGCGGTACAGAACTGCCTGCCGGATCCACACGCCGCAAGTGTGAAAGTACCCTAAGGATGTATGTCCTTGGCTAAAAGATCAGATGGTCGCCCGGTGTAAACAGGGACGCACTGCTGACAATCATGTAACCGCATGTGCGGTAGTGACCGCATTATTGATTGTTTAGGCAAGTATAGCCCCGATGACTGCTCCATCAATATGGCGCTTAGCATGATATATTATTGATCAGTGCTTTACAAGGGCCTTTTCATTCCATGGCTCCAATCTGCAAACACAAAAGGGGAGATTTATCAAACTGGTGTAAAGTAGAACTGGTTTAGTTGCCCATAGCAACCAATCAGATTTCATTTTTCGGAGCTCCTTTGGAAAATGAAAGGTGGAATCTGATTGGTTGACATGGGTAACTAAGCCACTTTTCCTTTCCACCAGTTTTGATAAATGTCCCTCAAAAAGTTAAATATAATTTTATAACCCCAGTCATCATAAAAAAAAAACTATTACAACCAATACAGTGTAGATATATTTTCAATATACAGTAGATGATCCAGATATGTTGTGTCTTCATTGTTTGGGTCTCTTCTGAAAATGTATTGCTTACCATTCCTTTCCTTCTCTCTGGGTGGGCAGACTCTTTGTAGAGTGATGTTTGACCCGTTTTTGATACCTTTCCTACTACCCACATATCCCACAATGATGTGCCTGGTACTCACCCACCTCTCCTCCTTTACGGAGAGAGAGAAAAGCTGCAGCTACCTTCCCCTGTTCCTTTCCTGCTTATTCTATTTACTATAGTATTACATAATACTGTAGATTTTTGAGGGACTAAGGAGGTTTCTTAATATTTCCTGAGAGCCAACATTTTCTTATGGCCCCTTCATCTGACTCCTCGTCTGCACTTTTATGAAGTAAAGGTGTAAGATTCAGGAGTCAACAGAGTTTACCCAACCCCAGTATATACCTTTGGGTGTGTCCATCCTCTTCCTTTAGCTAAATATTGCCATACTGCTTCTGTTTTATATGAAATATCACTCTTTTGTGTATTGCTGTTTGTGCCGTTGCCTGGGAACTCTGGTGTGATTTATCTACAGGATCATGCTCAGCTGTATACTCTGACACCAGCGATAAGGAAGCAATAGGGAGAGGGAGTGTTGGATCATGGATATCATAACCTTCTATGCCGAATGCTCATATTGTATCTCCTGGGACAAGGAAATAACATCTAAAAAAGAAAGGGACTGATATGATATCTAAAAGGTTTTATGGTGATGTATAGGCATAGCTCAAGTGGGATTTGGGGAATTTCCAACAAATTCCAATCCAGAACATTGATCTTTCTAGACCTGTTGCCTCTAAAACGCTGAGAGACTACAATTCCCAGTATGCCCCCGCTAGCCTGCAGTTGTCAGGTAATGCTGGAAGTTGTAGTTTTCAAGTTGGAGTTTCAGGTTGGAAATGGCATCTTTGCAGGAAAACGGGCTGAACAGGATGGCGGATATCTTTTTTGAAGTCTTAAAGACTATAGGGGACATTTATTAAGACCAGAGATTTATACGTCTTAATCTCTCTATGCTGGCCATGCAACATGCTTTAAATTACGTCAGTTTAAGGCTATTTTCCTCTCCATAAACTGCAGTGGAAAATGATGAATGAGACAGGCCGGCTGGCCGGTCCTCTTCCCTGCCCATGCTACATCCCCTTTTTTCTACTACTTTGGAAAAGTGTTGTGAGCGGGGTACAGGCCCAGATTTTGGGTTATGTACACTGCAATCTGCAACCTTTACCCACTCGCGATGGGTCTAAAAAAGTGGGTGTGGAAGAAGAGGGGCCTCTCATTCATCATTTTCTAGGCCTGTTTTAGGCGTAGAAAATGGTCTAAATGTAAAACACCTAGGAAGCTGTATTACATTTAGCCTGGTGCAGGATACGCCAAAATTATAAAGAGGCCGGCACCACTTCATAACTTCAGCGGATCCACCGCCAAGCTAATGGGGTTATTAAGACCGGGATCTAAAATGACGGTCTTAATAAATGACCCCCAAAGATTTTACTTTGTATTCGTTGTTTGCGAGGAAAAACCCACAGTCATAAAAGAATTAGCATTTCAAGAATCCAAAGCTCATTGCCTGTAATATTCTTTAATTGCATAAATTGGCATGCTATTGCCAAGGTAACGTAATAAAATGAAAATATTGCAGAGTTGCATATTTACCATGTAGTACAAGGTTTCTGTCATTTATATATCGCTTACATAAAACTAAAAATATACTTTATTTACTGTAAATGTGCAAAATTCCATTCTTCTGATGTTATAGGAAAATTAACGATTAGCTAGGGGGATTATGATTAAAAACCATAGATATCATTAAAACACTTCTTGTAATCTGAATCTTCTGTATAATCTATCCCCTGCAACTGCAGGCCTCTTAAAACACATGGCACATTAGTTCCTGTGGGAGACCTACCGCAGGGCTGAATCACACTTGGGGGCTTGGGGTGACAATCTAATAAAGCGAACCATATGTAATCATCTCAGTCCATGTATTATGACCTCAGGCCATAACATCATTGCCTTAGTCCGTCTATAATCACCTCAGCCTTTACATTATCACCTCAACCCGTATATAATCATAACCAATATTCAGGGTGGCCCACAAAAAAGTAGCCCGCCTCCAGTGATAGTATGACAAGATGAACGAGGAAGTGGATAGGTTTTTTTTTAATTACCCAAAAGTCACAAAAAATTCTGAAAGTGGTCCTCATTCACGTCTATGTGCAACGGGTGTCTCCCCCTAAGGCCCTCTATAACGTGACCCAGGTGTAGGAATGCTGAGTGGTATAGTGCGGCCTAAAATGTCTCTCGATGTGTGTCACAGTGCTCCTACCTGGATACGGCTGGACCCCAGGCTTTGGCTGAAAAGCAATAAATAGGGGTAATAAATGAGGGATTTGCAAGAAAGATTGAGTCTAGACCTTGTATGTAGTTGAACAGCAGTTTTACTTTGCATAAACATTCATCAGAAATAGTCTTCTAGTCTTCAAGCTTGGCCTTGGTTCCAGCAGGCTTTAGCATGAAACTGGCAGGCAAACTCGTCTCTGCTACCTCTGTTTCTCTCTGGCACTGCTATACTGACAGGCTGACTGTATGAATTTGCTTCTTCTGTCTGCTGCACCTTCTCTCTGTAGTCTGACTCTTAAGTTATGCCAAGGAACTACGCTCCTGGCTGCTGAGGCTTTAAGCTTTGGCCTCCATGGCCTGCAGAGCTGCGGGTGCTCTGGCTGGCGTGGGCACATCCAGCAGAGATGTGCCCTGCACACCTTCCCCAAGCAGAGGGAAAGTTAGACTGACTCTCACTGGTCCCAACCCTTCCTGAAGGAATTAGTACTCGCCCACACTCCACAGAGGGGGGCTAGAATGGAATGGAAGGTTCCACTCTATCCAACTGCAGCCATGCCATTTACGCTGCCACCTTCTGGTAAACCAGGCACATTACATTTAAACATAACAGTTACAAACATTAGAAATTCACAGTGTATAGGACCTGAACAAAATACATAATATGACGTTTTGTTAGACCAATAAAGACAGTAGCAGGGTGCAGAAGTGGTAAAGCCACTCTCTGGCCTTACATATGCATCTTTGGCTGATACTGCTTGTGATGCTGCGGATAGTGTTTGTGATGTTTTCCTCGAGTTCATCCAGGGGTGTGGATTGTTAGCGAATACTTTCTGTTTAAAATTTCCCCACAGATAAAAATTGCACGTGGACAAGTCTGAGGAACGTGGTGGCCATAACCCCTTACTCACAGTTCGCTCCTCCGTAAACAGTTCATTAACCTGTGCCAGTGAGGTGTGGCATGTTGCCCCATCTTGTTGGAAAAGCAGGACGTTTTCTCATCTGGTGTTAGTTGGTTGTAAAACTATTCAAAGATATCCAGGTAAATTGTGGTATTAACAGTTGATTTGAAGAAAATTGGTCTCACTGTTCGTGTTCCTGACACTGCCAATTTTTCTGGCCGTTAAGTGGTGTTTCATGAGTCAAAAAGGGATTTTTAGCGGACCAGTACCTCGTATTCTGGAAATTTACATGACCTGATAAATGCGTCACAGGCGGGCGGGCCAGTAGTCACAATGCTCCTGCTTGCTCCTTGGAGGCTCTGATGGTGTCAGTAACTGCTGGAGTTTGCTGGAGAGTATTGGTGGAGGAGTAGTTCCCGCTTACTGCTGCACCACCAATCAGCCTAACACCTAGCACCGCAGTTAGGGTTACCACTTTCATAACCCCTAATGGAGGACATCATACCCAGGACAGTGCATAGCATGGAAACCATAATCTATATACCAGAGTCAGCCAAATTAAACTATAAGTAACATAAATGATTGTTTTACTCACCAAACTTGGCGACTAATTGTGTTATTTAACTTGCTTCCTTGCTCCCACCAAGAGTTTGCTATTGGACATTAAAGAGAGGTCATAGAGGAGGAGAGAACTACAACTCCCAGCATGTCCAGGCTGTTATTATGTAATATCAGAGGACATTAGAAGGAGGAGGTATAATATGGGAAAACTACAACTCCCAGCATGTCCAGGCTGTTATGTGATATCAGAAGCCATTACAGGAAGGAGGTATAAGAGGAGAGAACTTCAACTCCCAGCATGTCCAGTCTGTGAGGTGCTATCAGATGACATTACATTGAAGAGGTATAAAAAGAAAGAACTACAACTCCCATAATTTATCTGACTCTAATGCTGAGTTCATCGCTTTTCCAATTTCTTCTCCTCCACACAAAGTTCTGCCCCCTCATGTCACATGACATCATCACAGGTCCTTCACCACCACTTCTCCTCTCCACTGCTGATGATATCATTACAGGTCCTTCAGTTCTTGCAGTGTAGCAGATTCAGAGCAGGTCTTGCTCGGTAGTCACTGCTGTTGTGTCTTGAGTTCTCTTATTCTCTCTGTTATCAGCCATTAGCAAAGCTCCACCTTCCCCCACCCCTGTGACCAGATTACCCTGTTGTCAGAGGGAGAGGGAAGTGGCAAAAACAACCTCTCTCTGGCGCTGCGCTGCATGTTGGGGGGTGCCCTAGGCACATGCCCTCAGGTGCCTAATTGTATATACAGTCCTGCCAATAGCCAACGTCAGAAATTATTCTTGGGGCCCAACCCTTACATCATTAATAATGTCTAATAGTTTTTTTATCAAATAAATAAATCCTTGTGGTAAATAATGGTTTCCAAGGGCAGATCCAAATGTTTTTTTTTTCTCCTGCACTTTTTGGCCCAGAATTGCATCAGGGTCTGGTCCCACTGGGGGATTATCTGGTACACTGGTGGGCAAGTCCAACTGAAAACCTAATGAAAAAAACACTGTTCACCTACTGTATCAGTGCATAAGCAAGAGGCCTCCACTTATAGGTGTTGTTTGCTGGATCAGCTAATACCAGGCTGCAACGGGGAGTGGGGTAAGTATAATCTATATGAGGGGCTCGGGCATTGGGGGGGGGCATGTTTTAGACTTTGGATAACCTCTTGAAGGGATCATACACTATTTGATATCTCATCAAAAATATGTGACCCCTTATATGACTTGTGCAGTCTAGTTGAAAATCATAATACATGAGATAGGAATAGGAATCCTTGATAAATTATTTACAAAATAATCTTGCTTCAGACATGACTAGAGGAATTCCACCTTATATGGACCATTCTCTTAAACTCTACCAGCTTAAAGTGGTTTTCTGGTCACTTTTTACTTATGCCACATAGCCTGCATCACCTGTTGAAAAAGTCATACTTTTCTACCCCCTGCCACTCTGATCATGTTTCTTCCAGTTTCCAGTGTGTTGTCTTTCACCAGGTATGGACATGCCACCTGCACTGCTGCAGCCAATGACTAGCTTCAGTAGTGATGTGCCATTTGAGGACAAGTCACTGTTGAAGCTATTCATTGGCTGAAGCAGCACATATGGGCTCTTCCCAGCCGGAAGATAACTAGGCAGAGACTGGAAGATTGATGAGTGGGAGCCAGTGCAAGGACCAGTGCAAGTCACCAAATGACTATTTCAACAGGTGATGCAGGTGCAATACCTTAGGTAGGGTATTTGCAATTTATTTGCAATATAATGCTATTACTTTACCTGTTGTGAATGCTGATGTTTTACCTATGTCATGTACTGTTACACCAGTGATGGCATATGAGTGGCAGTGGGAATGGAGCTAACTACTTCATTCCCCCCACCTAGACAGGAGTGGGCTGGTCTGACTTCCTGCCAGGGAGAGAGGGCTAGCTAGGCTAGTGCGAAGTTACGAAGCATGTTCCATCAGCTCCTGCTCTTTAGGGTCTTAGGTCGAGAAAACTATCTCCATTGTGAGGGACACTGCTTCAGAGGGACAGGAGGGGTTAGGGTCACATTGAAGTTGCTGTCTGCATACAGACAGCAGAGCGATCAGCTACAATTAGCTTTACTGCTGCAAGGTAGGGGATAACCAGTTAAGACACCCAACACCAAAAGCAAGTCTTTGCAAGGTGGGACAGAACAAATTAAGACACCCATCACCCCAGGGCTGGATAGGCAAATCTGAAAGCCTGTATTACATAGTGGACATCTGCAGTCACAGATGCCAGCTAAATAGCTGTAGTAAAGAAGAATCAGGAGACAGAGACTTTGTCAGTTAGTTTACATCTGAGTGCCATCTAACCAGCCACCATACCTCATCATCTGGTAACAGAGACTTCACCTTGTATCTATTATTACTGGATGTACCGCGAATTATCCTTTGCACTCAATAAAGAAAGCCATTTGTTGTTCTTTTACATCTACCTGATTCCTTCACTGCACCAAACCCCACGGAGCGACGGCCTGAGGGAGTACACCATGACACAACAGCTTATCAGGGCCACTACCGCTACCATCCTCTGCCTCGGCTTCTCAGGGGCTCGCTGCACAGGCTATGGGGCAAAAGTAAAGAGTGATTTATGACCAGAAAACCTCTTTAAAGTGCCTGGATGGGCAAACATATTTGGGACATCGATGAGTGTCCATGCTAGAGCAGTTGCTAGGTTCTCTTTCACGAGGGGCAAAGACAAACCAGAGCAGTGGAACCCCCGACACCTAGCAGCAGAGGCACATGTTTTACGAATCTTCCTCGGTGACACCTTTGGTCCACTCTTGTAACCGTGTCGATATAAATTACTTACATATCTAAAATGATATTTAAACTGAAGAATCTAAGTGAAACGATGGGACATATCAAAATCAATACAACAATGTGGACTATAAATACGTTTCTACATGTCCTTTAGTAATGACGAATAACGTAATGAAGGTAGGTGTATATAATACACTGAACATGTGGGTGCGCAATTATACATTTAGGGCGTATACTCTCTAAACACGTACATCAGTAATAATTGGCAACTGTCCTGAATTTGCCTGGACTGTGCTGCAGTTCTAGGTTGTTTGGTGTATTGTAAATAAAGCTTTTTGAGATGCACATTCTATGCACAATCACTTTGTCATACATTGTTTGCACTGATTGGGTCCAGGAGAGATGATATCTGGGTCTGCAGTGATCCCTGTATACATAAGGCCTCCATTAGGGTCTTATACACAGTTCAGTTCTCTATGACAGTTCCCACCTTTGAAACCCAAAGGGTTGAGATGAACAAACCTTGTTTCCCAAAGCAACCATTCAGAGCTCAGCTTTTATTTCTTAAACTGCTGGGAAGATGAAAGCTGCACTGTGATTGGTTGCTATAGAAAACAAGGCCAGTTATTATCCTGATAGATGAGGACCCAAGTATTTGCAAAGTGCTTATTTCAATAAACTTTATTAACACTAAAACAGAAAGCCCATATAAAAGTAAAAACTACTAAAGTAGTATATATATATATATTCTCAAAAACATTTAATTTACTTAAGGGGATATTACTGTCTTAGGATACCCTCTTCCTGACCTACTCCAACCTGTATGGGCCATCAGTGGGGGTAGTAAATGTGCTGTTTCCCTAACACTGATTCACTTGTATGGGTGACACGTAAACCACGTATCACAGTTATTTCTTCAGTTAAGACTACCTCTGGCCGCCACAGGTTGGGGAGGGGGCCATCCTGAGATGGGATACCTCTTTAATCTCACCAAAGTCTTTTATATTTTTGCCTGCAAATTCCATCCATATAATCAGAATTGATCAGAATCACTGACAATTTAGAGTACAGTCACATGACCATCTGAATTTGTGGTCCACATAAAATTACGATTGACGTCCATGTTGCATACTTTTTTTCCATTGCATCCATTGTAACATTGCCTATTGCCCACAAGATGGACAAGAATAGAATATGTTTTATCTTTTTTGAGAGGCTGTTGAACGGACATACAGATGTGGCCAGCCCATGTTGTGCTGTCTACATTTTTGGTGGACCCATTGAAATGAATGGGTCCGTATCCCATCTGCAAATGCGGATCAGATGCGGACCAAAAATATGCTCATGTGAATGGAGCTTAATATGCACAGGAGCTGCCAGGCAGTTCCTTCATGTCTGCAATGGAAAACAAGGTTGAATCGTCTGATCTGAGGAGTAAGGTCCCTTTTACATAGGCTGATATGGCATAGTTGCCAACAATCCCAAAATTGCAGGGGCATTCCCTAATTTTCAGAGGCAGTCCCTGTAAATGTGGGCTGTACCAGCGTAAAAATAGGCGTGCCTAATGTAAGCTCTACCCATAAATGGGCCTTCATGGGGTGTCCCGCATTTACCAAATGAAAGGTTGGTAAGTATGATAGAGCAGGCAATGGCTGGGAGCGAACGTTTATAGGAACCTCCTTGTTAGCTGCAGATACATGCAGCAATCATTGAAGGACATACGGGGATGAATGATCGTCAGTACGATGATCTGTCCCAATAGTTTCCGTGTTTGTCGGCAGCACATCCCGATCATCTGGCCGTCTAAATGTGCTGCCGATTAACAAGCGAAACGCTTGTTCATCGGGTGATCCTGTCGGTAGGGCAGGCATCATCGATCATGGCTTCTGAGCGGTAATCTCCTGCTCAGAAGCCATGATTCTGTATGAGGACAAGAGATCGCTATAGCGAACCTCCGTCCTCATACAGTGAAGGATATCGCTGCATGTAACTGTGCGTTCCCTTTCAATCTGTTGACCATCCAATTATTCAGCCAACAGCTATTTAATGTCCACCTTGGTCTGAGAGCTTAAGGGCTCTTTCATACTAGCGTTTTTGTTTTCCGGCATAGACATCCGTCGTCGGGGCTCTATGCCGGAAAAATCCTGATAGGATTATCCCAATGCATTCTGAATGGAGAGAAATCCATTCAGGATGCATCAGGATGTCTTCAGTTCAGGACCGGAACGTTTTTTGGCCGGAGAAAATACCGCAGCATGCTGCGCTTTTTGCTCCGGCCAAAAATCCTGAACACTTGCCGCAAGGCCAGGTCCGGAATTAACGCCCATTGAAAGGCATTAATCCGGATCCGGCCTTAAGCTAAACGTCGTTTCGGCGCATCGGATCCGACATTTAGCTTTTTCTGACTGGTTACCATGGGAGTCAGGACACTAAAGTCCTGGTTGCCATGGTAAAGTGTAGTGGGGAGCGGGGGAGCAGTATACTTACCGTCCGTGCGGCTCCCGGGGCGCTCCAGGGTGACGTCAGTGCGCCCCACACGCATGGTTCACGTGATCGCATGGATCATGTGATCCATGCGCATGGGGCGCTCTGACATCATTCTGGAGCGCCCCGGGAGCCGCACGGACTGTAGGTATACCGCTCCCCCGCTCCCCGCTACTACTATGGCAACCAGGACTTTAATAGCGTCCTGGCTGCCATGGTAACCTCAAAGCTTTTCGAAGACTGATCAGGATCCTGATCAGTATTCTAATGCTTTCAGGCGACTTGCGTTCTGGTGGATCCGGCGGGACGGAAGTGCCTGCCGGATCCTCAGAACGCAAGTGTGAAAGAGGCCTAAGAAGGAAATGAATGAACTTGTGATCCATCATGGAACCTGTAGATACACCTCCTTCTCACGTGACAGCACTGAGAACACTGAGATAAAGGAGGTGTATAGAAATAGCACACATACAAAGGGAACCAATGCATGTTTATCACCTGGCCTTCTATCTCAGTCTCTGACATCATATAAATGTATTTCTCAAGATAAGTCACTGGAGATAAACTTCTCATGCAACAAACTGCAAGCATCTACAAGGGTGAAGGTGATGTTCTTGTGAGTAGTGCTGTAAGTGGTGGAGCTACCCTTGTATGGTTTCCATTCATAATACCAGACATCCTACTGTGCTGGGTACAACTCAGCAGATCCTAGCGGAGACCAATAGACCCAGTTGACTTATAACGGGATCAGTTGGCTGTCTGTCAAAGTTTCTGTTATTATGGGGGCTGAGCTGACAGAACTCCTGATGGAAATCCTGAATGGGTGTACAAGTACTGTAGGTTTTAGGAACCGATTACGCATCTATAAGAAGCTTAAATGGAGAGTAAACCAACAAATTATTTCAAGATGTCCTGGCTCCTAGGATCCAGCAGGTCATATATACAGTATACACATGTAGTATAGTGGCTAGACGTCGAAGATTCAGTTTGCCGTTCCAGTCTTGTAACAAAAAATCATAGCTAGGGTAGAGTGTCTTGTTGGTGCCCCCCCCTAGCACTCAGTACCTATCTCATCTCTAACCATAGAGCTGTACACATGTATATCATGTCTATACAGGTACATACCGTACTCTATACTGTAATCTAGAATTCCCAGATGAGTTTGCTAATCTGCACAATTGATTGCGATTTTATGATCTATGGTTTGGTCTTCAAGTGCACTTACCCAGTTATTACAGTACTTATGTACAAACAATGGAGACCCAATGAATTGAAACAACACATTCAGCACTGCTATATCTGCATCTAGACACAAAGTAAATAGCTGAATCTGTCTAAACACATAAAGATGCATTGAAAGCATGCATGAATAGGCATTTCATTCATTCATTGGGCACACATATCGTGACCTATAGAGACATGAGAACACCTGTAACCCTATTACAATTACTAGCAATAAAACACTGAAAAAACAGCTGCACCAGGCTCCATCCTATGAGATAGACGTTTACTCTAAATAAAATGCTATTAGAAAGTAAGTTATACAATATTTAGAGATATTTAGTAATCTATATACATTATATATATATATATACATATATATATATAATTTGTTATATGTGCACCTATATGGCGGTATCACAGTGCACACAAGGAATAGTTCAGTAATAGTTCTGATATATGTATGTGTGATTATAAAGCACAGCTGTATCTGTGCACATCACACCCAAATGCAGTGTAACTTTTGTGCACATTCCAAGACCCCCCCATGTTGTCAGTCACCCACCATCACTGTGAAGCATCTCTGGCCAGGACCTTACCTTCTCTGTGGGGCTCTGCACAAGGCACCCAGTGTTCCTGCATCCACCTATCCTCAGTGAAGTGTAGGGCAGCTCCTGCAGACACACTCTCCCTGTGTCACTCAGCAGCCCAAGGCTCAGGAAGAAGGCAGGGAGAAGGAGCACTGAGGAGGAGAGAAGGGGTGTGGAGAGGGGAGTTTATTTAACAGAGCACCTATTGTCTGCAAACCCCAGCATATGGTATATTTCATACATATTGAATGCATTAGGCTGCTGCAGTTGTAGATAAGTAGACTGGAGTGTAGAAGTATAATATGGGCGATGACGGGGGGATAATATTCAGACATCTACTAAGATGTGCCACAAGTCTTGCTAGAATTGTTCAGCAAAAAACTTCTCATTCTAAAAGCTTTAAAGTGATGCTCCGGCTTTGTAGTCACATCCATAAGGAGGGTCTCTGGACCTAACAAATGGAGTCCGTTGGAAATCGGTCACGAGGAGCATTTTAAGGCATCCTGGCAACGCAAGCACATTTGGGGCAAGTAGGCAATGCTTCACGCTACGTCTGTCACGCATTGTCATTGGAAACTATACAGAAATCTCCTGACATATACATCCACACATCCACAGACTTCTATGACATTTGGCCAGGATGTGTCCTGATCCTGCAGCCACAACAATACAGAAAATGTAACCGATTGCGCATTTTCAACTGTATAAAAAAAGGTATACCTGTACCGTACCTCGCTTTTTAAATGGAAGACTATGGCATACAGATAGGTATATATATATACATCTGGGCATATGTTCTGTGGGACAGTTTCTAATATTCCTACAGTACTGTGAATTTAACCTCAGCAGCTCGCATCTGCCCCTATGCAATGTATATGGCAACTGCCCATATACTTATTCTTTCTGTATTGGAATTGCCAAAATGAAACGTGTACTTAGCCTTGGGCCCTGTTCACATTGGGTTCTTGGGTTACGACTAAGAACGCTACAGTTCGAAACGCGTCAATTGTGCAGAGGTGCAAGGTGGTGTCCACGTGCTGTAATTTGTTACCGAAAATAAAGATGAAGCAACGAAACGATTTACAAGTGCTGGAACTTTCTTTACATTGTTGATGTCTGGAGAACTTAACTGGTTTGTTCCGTGCATGAAGGATGATGGATTCATGGTGAGCTGAATTTTTGTTTATGCACATTGGGTTTTTGCCTGCGGAATTTGGCGCAGAATCTGTGCCAAAAAAGCCGCCAGCAGCGGCGCTGAATCTGCTTCCCATTGTTTTAAATGAAAGGCTATGCAGCAGCTTATAGCCACGACGGCAGCAAGAAAGGACATGGGCTAAACCTTGAATGGGTCCGCGACTTTCATGTGGTGGACTTGCCCAGGCCAAGTCCTCCATGTGAAGTAGCAGCCACAGAAGTGCAGGCAGTCTGTATTCTGTCTATACAGCATGACATAGTAGTCTCTTGTCCTGTACTGACAGCCACTGTGATTGTGTCAGCACTGCTTTGACAGGATACATGCCGCCCTACCAGATCAATCTGCTATCAGTGCTACCGGCGCTGAGCCTTATATTGCGACATTCATTGCCATACTGCATTTTATCAAAGGTACCTGGCATTGCTATTTATAAGATTGCTTAATATCATTAAAGTGGGAATAATGATAACAGCATCCTAAAGTTAATACAGGCTGCTTTTTCAAGCAAAAACATTACTTACGGTAGACACTTGGAGTCCAAAAGAGAAAGTAATTGCACACAGCTTCCACACCCAGTGCATTGTAACCAGCACTGACACTGCCAGTGAAATCACAGCTGTAGGGGAGGACTCTGCTCCCTGTTATTGCTATGGGTCAGAGGGCGTCACAGGCAGACACCATAATAACAGATCCATGAGGGAACAGGGCATTGTGCCTTATCAGCCATGGCATGAATTATGTAATTGCGTAATCTTGTAACCTGAGTTTTTATACTGCTCAGATTACAAACTCCTGGGAGCAGAAGGATTGACATGTATGACTGTGATTTGGTTATCCGTCCCATTTACAGAGTTTCTAGCATAAAAAATACATTTTCATCACTTTTTGCTTTACTTAGTGCTACTGGTAATCTATGCTGCTGGGGTGTCTGTCTCTGGACAGAATCAGTGTCCTTCTCCCTCTGGCAGCTGCCAATTTAGTCCACTTGTACTTCCACTGCAGAATGAGTCTTCTTAGCTATAACTGCTATGATACTGCAGAGACTCTACTCCTTCTCTGACAAGCAGGACAGAAAACTTTTTCTGCCGACCACTTTGCAGTGAACAGAGGCTCACTATGCAGAATCCTGGTTGTGGGTAGAATGACTGAGCATGTGCAGGGCTTTTTTTCTCAGAAAAAGGTAGTGGAACTCACCTCCCCTCCCCTGGCCACGCTCCTACCCACCCCTAGGACTGCCACCTAAAACTGCCCCTATAGAGAAAAGGGATGCAAGTAAAATTTGGGGGGCTATAAAAGTCCAGCCCAGCAAAGAAACCCCCCAGATGGGGATGGCACTGTTAATGGGGGATCTGGGGATGGCACTGTTAATGGGGGATCTGGGGATGGCACTGTTATGGGGGATCTATGGATGGCACTGTTATGGGGGATCTGTGAATGGCATCCACAGATCCCCCATAATGTAACAGTGCCATCCACAGACCCCCCCACATGATTCATGCTGCCCCCTCTGTAGTATAACATTCAATACCTACTCACAGGGCTACTGTTATATCGTAATGCAGGCCGGCCGGGCAGACGAGCGGCAGCGTGACTGACTGACGTCACGTGCCTGTCCGGCCTACTTTATGAAAGAAGCAGGCGGCGCAGGCACGTGACATCAGTCAGTCACGCTGCCGCTCGTCTGCCCGGCCGGCCTGCATTACGATATAACAGTAGCCCTGTGAGTGTAGGATATATTGAATGTTATACTACAGAGGGGGCAGCATGAATCATTATTAATTGAATGACACATTTTATAACTGTACTGGAGCGGCGGGGCCGGAGCACAGTGAATGCACCGGCCCCACCGCAGTTGCCGGCCCCCAGCTCCTCCTCCCAGTCCCTCCCCGCTAATACATCAAAATGTCAGCATGGTAGGTGGCAGAACGCCGTTCCGGTGCGTTCCGCCAGAAAAAAAGCCCTGAGCATGTGTGATTAGCTCTGTAAATGGACATGCACATTGCAAAACACTTTGTATACCAGGTGGCAGCATACTATGTAATTACATTTCTTTAACTGGGGTTGTTCTAAATATGATAAGGCTATAGCCTAGAGGTATGTGGTCAGCATTGCATGTAGATATCCTTGGGAAGAATTTAATCCATAATAAAAGGTTTTCTATACTTTGAAAGAGATTTCTGTGTCTTTATTACAATCATATATTGTGCCTGGGGATAAACCAATAATATGTATTAGCTTTCTAAGCATAAAAAAACCTATATTCTCAACATCACAAGGGTAAGCAGTGTATATGATATATACATGCTATGACACAACTCTGACTTCAGTATGATGATGTCTCTCCTATCAATCAAGGGGAGGGAGGAGTGTGCAGAGCACAGGGGTGTCATAAAAACAGTGCTCCAAGGATGCCTGGTTTAATAGAGTTGATCATGCTAACAGAGGCTCTTTAGGAAATCCAGTCTATTTTGTCACCCGCATACCAGCACCTAGCAAGAAGAAAGGGCATTGGCATGAGTAAAGTATTTCAGCAGGAAAAATGGCAAAGAAATAACCAATGAAACTGATTTAGAAGAGCCTAATACTGGTCATACACATTAGTCTTTTGTTGACCGAAACACGCTGAGAACTGCAGGCTCATCAGATGCACTCAATTGTGTGGGGAACTCCCAACCCACCCTGACAGATGATATCTGGGGAGACAAGGATATGGCTAAATTAATATTTTCATCCAATCTTTTTGTTCTCCCCGGAGATTAGCCACTTTCCTCATAGAATACACATACATGTGCGGCCGAGCCAAACGTGTATGGGGAAGCCAGGAGGGAGTTGTCAGAGATGGCTGTCGACCGAACGATCATTTGGCCGACATCTATTGAATGTGCATTGGCAGCTTTAGTCCTAATTTGAGATCTCTACTAGTGACGACATGCACACTTCCATCTTGATACTGAATACTACAAACAGCTCAGCACCGGTTGGTGCTAGCAGGGCTGGCCTTTGGGGGTGCATCACTCCAGCAAGAAGAAAGGGCGCAATACAGCTGTTCAGCAGCACCAGCAGCACTCAGTAATTGAGAACTGAATCATGCTGCTGGGAGCTGCTGTCAGCGAATGCGGCAGGTGCGCATGTACGCTCCCCGCTGTGCTCAGCGGCTCATTGCCGACATGGCTGCCGGCTGTCTGCTCCACTAGGGCAGGATACTGCTTTCACTTGCAGCCAGGCAGCACTGGCCCTGTTCTCTAAAAGCTATTTCCTTCCCTAGTGACGTCACTGGCGGGTCACGTGAGAAACTGACCCGCCAGTGCCGCCATTAAGGCTCCATTCACACGTCCGCAAGTGTTTTGCGGATCCAAAGATCCGCGTATCCGCAAAACATGGACATCGGCAAATTGCAGAACGCATTTTTTTCGGCTGAGGAAGGCTAAACTAGCCGAAACGCGTCCCATGAAGGGGCTTAATGGATATTAGTTTATGGATCAATAAAGAAGCATTGAACAAACTATATGTTGCTGGTATCTTCATTTTCAGTGTGAAATGGCATTGACCCTTTTCCCGTGCAACAAAGATACGGATCGTGAGCTGTTTTATTTGCTTTCTATTTTTTTCGGGAACGCGACTGCGGACCCGGAAGTGCGGATCCGCAATTGCGGACCCGGGTGGGACATAGTCTGTCCCCATTGAAATTAATGGGTCCGCAATTTAGTTCCGCAAAAAGCAGAACAGAATTGCGGACGTGTGAATGGAGCCTAATGAGAGCTTGACTGGAGTGGAGAGGCATAACTCTGCTCTGGTCTGGGCCCTGGCCACCTGGGTCACTCCTATTAATAAACACTTAATTATAGACAGATGCTCATCCAGTAAGTTTGGGGGCAATGGACTGCTTGGCCATAAAAGTAAAATATAAGTGATTTGGTTAGGAGTGGACAGATATAATATTATACAGGTATAATATTATGATAATGTGCAGGTGAGGTTCTGGTGGAGCACATGGCAGCAGCAGAAGGCTGCCATACACATAATATATAGTATATGTCCTGCCATTAATGTGTATGGCAGGCTTATCAGTACACTTCTGAATATACTATATATCTGTACATACTGCATCTGTTATACCTCTTACCTGATACATAGTATACACACAGTGTACTGATATGTCAGATACAAGGTATAATGGATGAAGTGTGTACAGATATATAGCATATACAGAAGTGCACTGATATATCTGTACCCACTACATCTTTTGTACAGATAAAGCAGAGTTAACAGTCACACTTGATGAGTTATCACATCTAGTTAACATGTTATGACTGTGACTGTTAAGGCCCTATGCACACGACCGTTTTTTTCCCCCCGCATTTGATCCTCATTTTTCTTGTGGGTCGGATGCAGACCTATTCACTTAAATGGGTCTGCAAAAGATGCCTGTGCTGTCTGCATCTGTAAGTCTGTTCTGTAGCCCCGTAAAAAAATAGAACATGTCTTATTGTCCATTTTGCAGACAAGGATAGCAGATTTTTGAAGGAGTTAAAAAAAAGGGTGGCAGGCTCTGGGCTTATATCCGCAATGTGCATGACCCCTAAGTCTGCTACATCTGGACAGTACCTTGCACCTGACGTATCAATACACTGCTGTATACACTATATGTCTATACATAGTGCATCTATTATTCCTCATACCTCACATATCAGTACACTGCTGTATATTCTATATATCTGTACACACTGCATATATTATATGGTATACTAAATGCAGTGCGTACAGATATATAGAATATACAGCAGTGTACTGATATGTGAGGTATAAGGTATAATAGATGCACTGTGTGCAGATATATGGTATATACAGCAGTGTACTGATATGTGAGATACGAGGTGTAAGTTATGCCTCGTACCTGACATATGGTATTAGTACACTGCTGTATATATTATATATTATATATTCCCACTGCATCTATTATACCTCTTACCATGTGACCATCAGCAACGTGTGACCTGTGGCATCACACCTTTTGTAATAACACACTTTGTATTATAATACAGTGTGTGATTTTTGTACACTGTATTGAGGGGCACATATAGATAAGAGGCACTATTCATAAAGGGGAAATAAGGGGCACTATAGATAAAAGGGGCACTATACATAAAGGGGGCACATACAAGAGACGCTACACATAAAGGGGGCACATATAGGAGGCACTATACATAAAAGGGGTGCATACAAGTGACACTATTTATAAGGGACACCAAGTATGTCGAACTATATACAGGGGGCACAGAGCATGTAGCACTAGCATTAGGGGAACTGTGTTTCACTATATACAGAAGGCAAAGAATGTGTTGCACTATATACAGAGGACACAACATGTGGCACTATATACAGAGGACACAGAGCATGTGGCACTATATACAGAGGTCACAGGGTGTGTGGCACTATATACAGAGGGCACAGAGCATGTGGCACTAAATACAGAGGGCACAGAGCATGTGGTACTATATACAGAGGGCACAGAGTATGTGGAACTACAATTGGGGGCCCTGTGTGTGGCACTAATGCTGCTATTATATTCAGGGCACAGCATGTGGCAGTGAGAGGAGTTTGAGTCAGTATGTCGGGTGCCGACGTGTTGGTAAACCGAGAAGCTGAAGACATCTTTTCGGCAAAATCTGCAGAGATGAGTCATGGCTGGAAGATGTCACCATGGTGGTCTGAACAAGATGAAGAAGAACTGAGGAGAAGTCACCTGTAAGTCGATAAATGGAAATGATTATTCTGTTAATGATTGTGTATGATGAGTGCTGTAGTCACCTTGATGATCTATAGCTGATGATGGGTGGTAGCATGCTGTTTTGTGAAACAACAACTCCCAGCATACCTTTACGATTGTTGAGGCTATACTGGCCATACTGGGAGCTGTAATTTCACACTGTACAAGCTTATGTGACAAGGGCTGACCTGACTACTCAAATTGTATCTGTATTGAAAATCTAGTAATGTATATAGGTACTGCACATGGGTCTGGTGCTGTATTTATGTAGTGAAAATGGTTCTGGTGCTGTGTATGTGTTTTAAGCAAGGTTCTGGTGTTGTTTTTATGCAGTGTATTTGTGTTATGACCATGTTTCTGGTGCTGTATTTGTGTTCTGAGCATGGCTCTGGTCCTGTATTTGTGTTATGAGCATGGTTCTGGTGCTGTATTTGTGTTATGAGCATGGTTCTGGTGCTGTATTTGTGTTATGAGCATGGTTCTGGTGCTGTATTTGTGTTTATAGCATGGTTCTGGTGCTGTATTTGTGTTATGAGCATGGTTCTGATGCTGTATTTGTGTTATGAGCATGGTTCTGGTGCGGTATTTGTGTTATGAGCATGGTTCTGGTGCTGTATTTGTGTTATGAGCATGGTTCTGGTGCTGTATTTGTGTTATGAGCATGGTTCTGGTGCTGTATTTGTGTTCTGAGCATGGCTCTGGTGCTGTATTTGTGTTATGAGCATGGTTCTGGTGCTGTATTTGTGTTATGAGCATGGTTCTGATGCTGTATTTGTGTTATGAGCATGGTTCTGGTGCTGTATTTGTGTTATGAGCATGTTTCTGGTGCTGTATTTGTGTTATGAGCATGTTTCTGGTGCTGTATTTGTGTTCTGACATGGCTCTGGTGCTGTATTTGTGTTATGAGCATGGTTCTGATGCTGTATTTGTGTTATGAGCATGGTTCTGGTGCTGTATTTGTGTTATGAGCATGGTTCTGATGCTGTATTTGTGTTATGAGCATGGTTCTGGTGCTGTATTTGTGTTATTAGCATGGTTCTGGTGCTATATTTGTGTTATGAGCATGGTTCTGGTGCTGTATTTGTGTTATCAGCATGGTTCTGGTGCTGTATTTCTGTTATGAGCATGGTTCTGATGCTGTATTTGTGTTATGAGCATGGTTCTGGTGCTGTATTTGTGTTATGAGCATGGTTCTGGTGCTGTATTTGTGTTATGAGCATGGTTCTGGTGCTGTATTTGTGTTATGAGCATGGTTCTGGTGCTGTATTTGTGTTATGAGCATGGTTCTGGTTCTGTATTTGTGTTATGAGCATGGTTCTGGTGCTGTATTTGTGTTATGAGCATGGTTCTGGTGCTGTATTTGTGTTTATGAGCATGGTTCTGGTGCTGTATTTGTGTTATGAGCATGGTTCTGATGCTGTATTTGTGTTATGAGCATGGTTCTGGTGCTGTATTTGTGTTATGAGCATGGTTCTGGTGCTGTATTTGTGTTATGAGCATGGTTCTGGTGCTGTATTTGTGTTATGAGCATGGTTCTGGTGCTGTATTTGTGTTCTGAGCATGGCTCTGGTGCTGTATTTGTGTTATGAGCATGGTTCTGGTGCTGTATTTGTGTTATGAGCATGGTTCTGATGCTGTATTTGTGTTATGAGCATGGTTCTGGTGCTGTATTTGTGTTATGAGCATGTTTCTGGTGCTGTATTTGTGTTATGAGCATGTTTCTGGTGCTGTATTTGTGTTCTGACATGGCTCTGGTGCTGTATTTGTGTTATGAGCATGGTTCTGATGCTGTATTTGTGTTATGAGCATGGTTCTGGTGCTGTATTTGTGTTATGAGCATGGTTCTGATGCTGTATTTGTGTTATGAGCATGGTTCTGGTGCTGTATTTGTGTTATTAGCATGGTTCTGGTGCTATATTTGTGTTATGAGCATGGTTCTGGTGCTGTATTTGTGTTATCAGCATGGTTCTGGTGCTGTATTTCTGTTATGAGCATGGTTCTGATGCTGTATTTGTGTTATGAGCATGGTTCTGGTGCTGTATTTGTGTTATGAGCATGGTTCTGGTGCTGTATTTGTGTTATTAGCATGGTCCTGGTGCTGTATTTGTGTTATGAGCATGGTTCTAGTGCTCTATTTGTGTTATTAGCATGGTTCTGGTGCTGTATTTGTGTTATGAGCATGGTTCTGGTGCTGTATTTGTGTTATCAGCATGGTTCTGGTGCTGTATTTGTGTTATGACCATGGTTCTGGTGCTGTATTTGTGTTATGACCATGGTTCTGGTGCTGTATTTGTGTTATGAGCATGGTTCTGATGCTGTATTTGTGTTATGAGCATGGTTCTGGTGCTGTATTTGTGTTATGAGCATGGTTCTGGTGCGGTATTTGTGTTTTGAGCATGGTTCTGGTGCTGTATTTGTGTTATGAGCATGGTTCTGGTGCTGTATTTGTGTTATGAGCATGTTTCTGGTGCTGTATTTGTGTTATGAGCATGGTTCTGGTTCTGTATTTGTGTTATGAGCATGGTTCTGGTGCTGTATTTGTGTTATGAGCATGGTTCTGGTGCTGTATTTGTGTTATGAGCATGGTTCTGGTGCTGTATTTGTGTTTATAGCATGGTTCTGGTGCTGTATTTGTGTTATGAGCATGGTTCTGGTGCTGTATTTGTGTTATGAGCATGGTTCTGGTGCTGTATTTGTGTTATGAGCATGGTTCTGGTGCTGTATTTGTGTTTATAGCATGGTTCTGGTGCTGTATTTGTGTTATCAGCATGGTTCTGGTGCTGTATTTGTGTTATTAGCATGGTTCTGGTGCTGTATTTGTGTTATGAGCATGGTTCTGGTGCTGTACTTGTGTTATGACCATGTTTCTGGTGCTGTATTTGTGTTATGAGCATGGTTCTGGTGCTGTATTTGTGTGTTAAATGTGCATCTGATGCTATATTTCGATCTAATACTGTCCATTTACACCTGTGGCCCGACACTGTCACAGATTCTGTCAAAAAGTCCAGACAGAAAAGTCCTGCATGCCAGACTTTTCTGTCCGGTAAAGAAGCAGCTTCTTGAGCAGATCCCATTATAGCTGCAGCCTTTTTAACTATTTAAAGCCCATTTACCTACACCGCCTTTATATGGTAGGCGGAGTTAAACAGGTTGAGGATGGGCCGCTAAACATATGCCAGTGCTGTGTGCTTGCCTCCCAGGCTAAAATGTACCAGCCAGCCCCTGCTCAGCATATTGCCTGCACAGAACGCCTACACTGAGTGTTCACTTTTGTATACCATGCACATCTGGATTTTTCCATTCTGTTAATAAACTGCAATGTTTATTTCACTAAAACTGACATTATTATGCTGCAGTGTTGTTAACGGGCGTCTGTCAATAAATTAGCTTTGTCACACATTTAATTGATGGTAAACTTTCAATGAAGTGGAACCCAGTTAACACTCCTCTCACAAATAATAACAGCTTCACAGTTAGCTGAATGAGACTACAGCCAGTATGGAAAAGTGAAAAGCAAGGTAACAAATGAGCATTTGTTCCCCATGTCTTTGTGAAGGTGGAATGTGCCATGAGGCTAGTTTATTTTTCGAAAGGGTTGCTGCACCTGGAGTTGGGTCTGGGATGACGGGAAGAGGAGATGAGGCATCCTTTGGGGCACTGATGCAGTAAGGTTTGAGGGAATCAAGCCAACTCAGGACATTTGGGTGTTCAACCATGGAAGTGCAGTTGCTGGAGAATTGTGAATTCAGTTTGTGTTAGGTCATCACTTGGCTGGCACAACTATTACAGATTCCTCTATTTTTACATGCCTTGGCTAGATCAGCTACAAAAACTATGATTTATTGAAACTCATCCAGACAATGAGCCATGTTCATCTCTTGACCACATTTTAATACATTTGGAAATAACTGAATATTGTGACCTTCAGTTGCCAGCAAAAATATTCTTAAGGTGGTAAAACCCATTGATAAGGATTTCAGAAGATAGGTTCAAGAATAGTGACAGAAAAATATAGATGAAGGAAGTTACTGTATTTGCCCCAAAATTTTGACAAAAGCATTCAGCCTCTTGAGGCGGTTTCCTAGGTTTTTAATATTGATGACCAATCCTCAGAGACTGCAGACAGTATGGTAACCATGCAAAACAATGAAACAAATGAATGTTTGTTCCCCTCATCTTTGTGAAGATAGGATGTTCTATGAGGCCAGGTTATTTTTCAAAAAGGGTGCGTTGTCCTTTTAGGAGCCAGGGTGACCGTGCGCTCCCTACGGGACTAGGAAAGACATCTTGTCAACAAACATCAGTTTGCAGGCTACTGGAGAGAAAACATAGGCGACCATTGCAGCCGTAACCATCACAAGGGAGCAGAGGAAGGCCCTCAAATCTGGGTCGCCAGTGAAGGAGAAGAAGGGCGAGTGAAGCAGCCAATGTAAAACAAAGGTATTCTTCCCAGAGAAAAATGCTCCTAGGGGAGAATATTTGTATAATTCAGTATTCAAAACATAGCAAGATTTGTTTTCTGTAATCTATATAAAATACGAACGTCACATGACAGCTCCATACCGCTTAGCACCCGTACATAACATGGTCACGTCACGTGCACTAAAAGGCATAGGTCATCACTATACAAGTTCTCTTTCTATACTTTGTCAACATAGATATTCTGTGTATTTTTCCTACTGTTTAATGAATGCATTAACATCATGGCATTTCCAGGTCTTTAATTTTCTAACAGAAGATTCTGGCATGCAAAGAACAAACCAGATTACAGCACTGTAACTACTTTATACTGACATAAAAGAACACAGACTAGAACCCCAAGCAACATACAAACATAGACCCTAAAGCATAAACCAGGCCATACTATTCCCTTGGCTAATTAGTCCTATAAACAGAAGTCTCTTCCAACTCTTAATCAAAACATTAAGTTACATTTTTTTTAGAGTCTGTCGAGCCCATCAAATTTATTCTTTTTCCACTGGAAGCAAGTTTGCTGGAGAGTATTTATTGCAAGTTAAACAAGTACATCATTGGATAAGGAAGTTACTGGGATAGTATGGGGGTGTTATTTCATATCTCTGCCATGTAAAAATAACTCAATTTAAAGTTTTAAAATGGAAACTGTTTTAAACTCCCAAATGCTGAAGGACTATAATTTTTTAAATGAGTTACATCTGACACACAGACTTTACTATAAGAAATTGAAGTTTACTGTTTTTAACATACATTTGAGACATCAGAAGAAAACTCTAAATCAAAAGCATGTATAGGAATCTGGACTTTACTGTAGGGGAGCTACCAGGCTGCTACTTCTTTAAAAAGTCCAAATGTGGGTGAGAGTTGACCCATGGGGGTCAGAAACACAGGTGCAAAGCACCGAGGAATCAGAGAATACTCGTAGTTAGTAACAGGCCAAGGTCAGGGCAGGTAGCAAAGGGTGAAAAAGGTAATCAGACACAGGTCAGATCAGGCAGCAGAAGGTCAGTAAACTAGCAGAGGACAGTACATGGACAAAGAGAATAGCACACCTTATGCAGGGACTAGCAATCTAGATACATTGATTTCTCAGGCGCCCTCCCCTGGGGGAAGTTGCTGTAAATACCCTAAGATGGCCAACTATAGACTGGGGAAGATTAGGATGCATGCGCTGGTCCTTTAAGAGCCAGGGACGGTGCACACATCCCACAGAGAACAGGCCGTGGCCTGCAGCATGGAGGATGCACTTGATTCTAGAGGCCTTCTTCAGGATTCAGAGGAGTCCCAGGAAGTCCAATACCACCAGATCCCGAAGAGCAGCACCATGGTAGGAGAGGCGCCTGTGCCTGCCTCATATAGCTGAATGGCAGTGGGCACAGAGCACTGCTATAACAGGGCATATGTATTCTATCATATGAGTCTGGTATGATGCCCTTGAAGAGAGGGGACCTAGCCCTGTTTGGTCCCATCCATTTAAAGGGGTTTCCTTAGGATAGCTCATCAATATCTGACCAGTGGGGGTATGACTTCTGGAGCCCGCAGATCAGCTGTTTGAAGAGGCCGCCCTGCTTCAGTGAACTCCATGTCCTCTTCCTAGGCTAATTATGTCACGTTAATTGGTCATATGGCCTAACCGCAGCTAATTACAATTCAAGTGAATGGGCCTGAGCTGCAATGCTGAGCACAGCTGCTATACAAAAAATGCTCACTGGAGCAACATGACCTTTTCAGACAGCTAATCAGTGGCGGTGCCGGGTATTGGAACCCCACTGATCAGATATGATAGGATATTGATGAACTACCCTAAGAACAGGTTATCACCATTTCCCTCCTGAAAACCCTCTTTAACTATGGAGTGGCGAGTGCCTGTGCAAGATTACTCAGAATGGAATATGCCCAAGAGTCATTGAAAGGGCATGTAAGGGAAATCAAACTCCAGGCCCAAGTGTCTTGGGTGGTAAAACCAGGCCAAATCATGTGGGCCCAATTAATTTGTTGCTGTGGAGACCCCTTTCTTCTTTGTAAGGCGGACATAGTCAATAGGGTCAATTAGGCACTGTAAGTGTATGTCATGTGACGGATACATCTTCGACTTGCATTCCATTTTTCTGCTCATATGACAAATCAGAACAAAATGCTTCACGTAGATGTGGACGAATCCTAAGCTATTGAATTCTCTAAGTACTGTACATAATTGTTATAATCATAATAAGATGTACATGAATCCTGTTAGTGCCACATTATCTGATTCCCTCAATTTGAATGTTCTTCAGGCTTATTACTTTTATTACTAATATTAATATAAGGATATATGGGTTTCAGTAGTATCAAAAATTCATTTAAACTATCAACTTATAAAAAAGTTGACACCACTTGTACAAGGATCTTGTACGAGTCTAGGCTTAACTGCTTCAGGACCGCCGTATGCAGGATTGCGTCCTGCGGGCGGTCCTGTTCTTCTGATCGGACGCGTCGGCGCGCCATCTCGCGAGACGCGAGACTTCCTGTGGACGCGCGCGCACACGTTCACAGCGTCGCGCGTCTCAAGAGTTGGACTACAGCCTGCCAGCGATGATCAATCGCTGGCAGGCTGTAGATGCGATACAAATCGCATCAAACAAGTATATCAGACGCTGTTTTGTGAACAGCGTCTGATATACCTGCTACCTGGTCCTCTGGTGGTCCCATTTGCTGGGATCGACCACCAGAGGACCAGGTAACTATGTAAAGTTGCACCAAACACTACACTAACCCCCACCACCAATTAACCCCTTGCTCACCCAATCTAGACCCCCTGATCACCCCCCTGTCATTGATCAAACCCCTTGTAAGGCTCCATTCAGACGTCCATATGTGTTTTGCAGATCCGTGGATCCGTGGATCTGATCCGCGGATCCACAGATCCTCAAAACACGGACACCGGCAATGTGCTTTCTGCATTTTGCAGATCCGCACATTGCCAGAACTATATAGAAAATGCTTTTTCTTGTCCGCAATTGCCCACCGCACCGCAGTCACTGATTTTGGCACAGATTTTTTCATACACATTGATCGATGCGAATGAAAAAATCAGTGCCGTTCATTTTTTTTTTTTTTTCAGCCCAGAGGCTGAACGGAAAAAAAAATCTCATTACCCGTATGCTCAATATAAGGAGAATCGCAGAAACTCCTAATGCTGGCCATACGTGTAATGATTGCGGAGACCCCTAAAATGCCAGGGCAGTACAAACACCTCACATGTGACCCCATTTTAGAAAGAAGACACCCCAAGGTATTCCGTGAGGGGTATGGAGAGTTCATGCGAAATTTTATTTTTTGTCACAAGTTAGTGGAATATGAGACTTGGAAAAAATAAAAATAAAAATCAATTTCCGCTAACTTGTGCCAAAAAAAAAAAATTTCTGTGAACTTGCCATACCCCTCACGAAATACCTTGGGGTGTCTTCTTTCCACAATGGGGTCACTTGTGGGTATTTACACTGCCCTGGCATTTTAGGGGTCCTAAAGCGTGAGAATCCAAATGCGTAAAAATGCCCTGTGAAATCCTAAAGGTACTCATTGGAATTAGGGCCCTTTGCGCATCTTGGCTGCAAAAAGTGTCACTCATGTGGTATCGCCGAACTCAGGAGAAGTAGGGCAATGTGTTTTGGGGTGTATTTTTATATATACCCATACTGTGTGTGAGAAATATCTCTGTAAATGACAACTTTTTAAATTTTTTTATTCAAAGTTGGCAATTTAGAGAGATATTTCTCTCACCCAGCATGGGTATATGTAAAAATACACCCCAAAACACATTGCCCTACTTCTCCTGAGTACGGCAATACCACATAAGTGACACTTTTTTTGCAGCCAAGATGCGTAAAGGGGCCCAAATTCCAATGAGTAACTTTTAGGAGGGCTTTTTACGCATTTTTCTTCTCACGCTTTAGGGCCCCTAAAATGCCAGGGCAGTATAAATACCCCACATGTGACACCATTTTGGAAATAAGACACCCCAAGGTATTCGCTGAGGGGCATAGTGAGTCCATGAAAAATTAAACTTTTTGTCAAAAGTTAGCGGAAAGGGAGACTTTGTGAGAAAAAACAATAAAAAATCAATTTCCACTAACTTGTGCCAAAAATTTTTTTTTCTATGAACTCGCCATGCCCCTCATGGAATACCTTGGGGTGTCTTCTTTCCAAAATGGGGTCACATGTGGGGTATTTATACTGCCCTGGCATTTTAGGGGCCCTAAAGCATGAGAAGAAAATGCGTAAAAATGCCCTCCTAAAAGGTACTCATGGAATTTGGGCCCCTTGCATCTTGGCTGCAAAAGTGCCACACATGTGGTATCGCCGTACTCAGGAGAAGTAGGGCAATGTGTTTGGGGTGTATTTTTACATATACCCATGTTAGGTGAGAGAAATATCTCTGTAAACTGACAACTTTGTATAAAATTTTTAAAAAGTTGTCGTTTACAGCGATATTTCTCACACACAGTATGGGTATATATAAAAATACACCCCAAAACACATTGCCCTACTTCTCCTGAGTACGGCGATACCACACGAGTGACACTTTTTTGCAGCTAAGATGCGCAAAGGGGCCCTAAAACCAATGAGTACCATTAGGATTTCACAGGGCATTTTTACGCATTTGGATTCTCACGCTTTAGGTTCCCTAAAATGCCAGGGCAGTATAAATACCCCACAAGTGACCCCATTTTGGAAAGAAGACACCCCAAGGTATTCCGTGAGGGGCATGGCGAGTTCACAGAATCTTTTTTTTTTGGCACAAGTAAGCGGAAATTGAGATATATATATTTTTTTATTTAGTTTTTACAAAGTCTCATATTCCACTAACTTGTGACAAAAAATAAAATTTTACATGAACTCACCATACCCCTCAGGGAATACCTTGGGGTGTCTTCTTTCTAAAATGGGGTCACATGTGGGGTATTTATACTGTCCTGGCATTTTAGGGGCCCCTAAAGCGTGAGAAGAAGTCTGGAATCCAAATGCGTAAAAATGCCCTGTGAAATCCTAAAGGTACTCATTGGTTTTAGGGCCCCTTTGCGCACCCAGGCTGCAAAAAAGTGTCACTCATGTGGTATCGCCGTACTCAGGAGGGAAATGTGTTTTGGGGTGTATTTTTATATATACCCCTGCTGGGTGTGAGAAATATCTCTGTAAACGACAATTTTAATTTTTTTTTATACAAAGTTGTCAGTTTACAGAGATATTTCTCTCACCCAACATGGGTATATGTAAAAATACACCCCAAAACACATTGCCCTACTTCTCCTGAGTACGGCCATACCACATAAGTGACACTTTTTTGCAGCCTGGGTGCGCAAAGGGGCCCAAATTCCATCGAGTACCTTTAGCTTTTACATGGCTGCTCACAATTTAGCCCCGCCCAAAATGCCAGAACAGTAAACACACCCCACAAATGACCCACTTTCGGAAAGTAGACACCCCAAGGTATTCACTGAGGGGCATAATGAGCCCGTCTGAGATTTATTTTTTTTTTTGCCAGAAGTTAGCAGAAATGGAAACTTTATTATTATTTTTTTTTTTTCCTCAGAAAGTGTCATTTTCCGCTAACTTGTGAAAAAAAATGAAATGATACATGAACTCACCATGCCCCTCCGCGAATACTTTGGGGTGTCTTCTTTCTAAAATGGTGTCATTTGGGGGGTATTTATACTTCCTGACATTCTAGCACCTGAAGAAACATGACAGGTGCTCAGAAAGTCAGAGCTGCTTCAAAATGCCGAAATTCACTTTTTGCACCATAGTTTGTAAACGCTATAACGTTTACCCAAACCAATAAATATACACTTATTGGATTTTTTTTTTATCAAAGACATGTAGAACAATACATTTAGAGAAAAATTTATATAGAAATGTATTTTTTTTTAAAAAAAAATTACAACAGAAAGTGAAAAATGTCATTTTTTTGCAAAAATGTCGTTAAATTTTTATTAATAGCAAAAAAAGTTAAAATGTCAGCAACAATGAAATACCACCAAATGAAAGCTCTATTAGTGAGAAGAAAAGGAGGTAAAATTCATTTGGGTGGTAAGTTGCATGACGGAGCAATAAACGGTGAAAGTAGCGTAGTGCAGAATTGTAAAACGTGGCCTGGTCATTAAGGGGGTTTAAGCTAGGGGGGCTGATGTGGTTAAGATGTACATTATGAGCATGGTCGACCAAATGAATCATATAAATCACCATTAGGCTATTTCTAGAGTCTTGTATATTGTCACGAACCAGCAGGTGTGAACCCACTGTGCCACATGTCCTACATTCTCTAAAGCCGTTGTCTAAGTGAACCCCTCGATCTTCACAGTACCCCTGATGGTGGGGATAGACTTTCCCCAGGGGAACACCAGGTCGCTACCTCTTGAGGAGAATTGGCACACAAGGCAACTGGTCCAGGCGGACCAGGAGGTACCTGAGAAAGGTACCAGAGGTACAGACTTTGTCAGCAGGCTGAGTCGTAACCAGGAGCAACAGTGTAGTACCGAAGGATGAGGCAGAGGCGTAGTCAGACAGGCAAAAGGTCATGGCAGGCGGCACAGGTACAGGTCAGGCAATCCGGCTCGGCAACAGGAGAATCAAGGCAAGCAGGCAGGGATTAAACAGGTAGCAGAGTCCAGGAATACAAGTATGAGTCAGGAACACAAGTGGATATCAGGAACCTTAGCAGGACACAAGGACTTTGACACGGAGGCATCTGGGAAGGGGGCTGAGCCACTTATATATGTGCAGGAGGGCTAGGATTGGTCAGCAAGGTCACATGACCTAACCCATAAAGCACAAGAAGTGACACGTGCTGGCCCTTAAAAAGTGATGCAAGGAACAAGCAACAAGCATGCTGTGGCCAGGGCTGAAAGGAAACTGTGGAGTGAATCCCAGAACAAACAGTACCTACAAGGACAGAGCACAGGACTGCAGTGGTGAATGGGGAAGCACTGGCAGCAGATCACCACTGAACACGGCGCCCAGGACCGCGGCGGTAAGCAGGGGAACAGCGACGCGCAGCAGCCGCTCTTACTCTTGTAGAGTAATAAGCGATAGGCAACCCTTACTTCAGAGATAAGTTTCCCAATAAGCCTTCCCTCCTTTTTAGGAGATTCCTTACCCCTCATAACATATTAGCATTGAGTAGACTAAGGAAGCCTCACAATCAATTATTTTCCTCACATCTAAGGTTCCTTTAGGTGTGAAGCTTGCATAAATATAGCTCACAGAAATATTTTATTTCTTCTGTGACCAATGAGAGATTTAATATAACCTGTTTTCTTAATTGTACAGTAGTTCGGATTATGTAATTTATTTACTTCAGTGTCAGTGTGGTTTACAATACTTAGGGCATACCATTCAGTCCCTATGTAATAAGATCAGTAAGCAAAGATCTAATGTACACAATGGTTTTATTGTTTCTTCTCTTCGGGCACACTCTGGTTCTGGGGTTTCTCTTGCCTGGTGGTGGTTTGGGTGCTCTTAAAGAGGACCCTTCATCTGGAAAAAAATTCTGAACTAAGTATCATGATATGTAGAGCGGCGCCCAGGGATCTCCCTGCACTTACTATTATTCCTGGGCGCCGCTCCGTTCTCCCGCTATGTCCCCCAATATGTTCCGTGACTTGGTTATACTAGGCGGAGACTCTCCCAGGCTGTAGCTCTGTCCAATCGCAGCGCAGAGCTCATAGCCTGGGAGAAGGAGATGCCCAGGAGAACAAGGGCAGGATCCGCCTAGTATAACCAAGTCATGCAGTCTCCTCCCAGTATAACCAAGTCCCCAAAAATACCGGAGGACATAGCGGGAGAATAATAGTAAGAGAGATAATAGTAAGTGCAGGGAGATCCCTGGGCGCCGCTCTACATATCATGATACTTAGTTCAGAATTTTTTTCCAGATGAAAGGTCCTCTTTAATGGTAATGAATTGTGAGATGTAAAGCAAGGTTCCTTAGCAACTGAAGATGTTTGTGCAGTTTAATGGTGCAGGAATTAATGTGGCCAGGAGAATGGTTCTTTACTGAAAATGAAGTTCAGGTACAACCATCAATTCTCACCATGCATGGACTGGCAGTTCTTACATAGGTGCAATCTCCACAGATCTCACAGGTTACAAGACTGCAGTAACAGTTAATAGGCCATGATTAGGGATCAGCGAACCCGGTGAAGTTAGGGTTCACCAGGTTCGGCTAAACTTCAGGTCAAAGTTCGGGTTCGGGACCCGAACTTGACCCGAACATCGAACCCCATTAACCCTGTAAGACCTAAATATTGAAAAAATAAGCAAAAAAAATTTTTGACCTCTCAGATATTGTTTTAGGAGGCCTCTGATGTAGGAATTAAAGTTTTTTTTTATTTTTTACATTTTAGTAGGTTTTTAGGGAAATGTTGCAATATTGCAACGTTGGGCCTTGTTGTGAGCAGAATTTCTGTATTTGTTCTCACTTTGTCTGAACAGGTATACAGAACATTTAAGCATTTAGTTGCAGGGTTGTTCACTTACTTAGCCGCATAGCAGTATATATCATAAGTAATAATTACACAACAATCATTTTTTGGAATAAGCATTTATTAATAAAAAAATTTGGAAAAAAATTTGGTCACATTCAGTGTGGTTTGAATGAAGTCTCTGTTTACTTGCAGTGATAGTCCCTAAGACAGTTCTTTTCATCTGAGAAGCACAGGCGAACATTGCACTTGCTACACAATGTGTTTGTGTATCCATTATTGCAGTATCTGCAGCGTCCTCTCTTCGTCTTTACTGGGAAATGTGCAATCATGTCTTTGCGTACATCCAGTGGAGGGTGGTCTGATGACCTCTTGGCTGGGGGACTCACATCTGATGAGGATGGTCTCTTCTGAGGATCCAAAGGGCTCCCTGATGTCACCGTCTTCCCTGAAGATGGTCGCCCTCTCTTGGGTGATGTGTTGTGTGTGTTCACCAGGATGAGAGAGGATGCAAGTTGTGCCTGAAACTGTCTCCTGTTCAGTATCTCTTTCTTAGTCATCTTCATAGCTTTACAGTCCCGCTTGTAAAGGAGCCAGCCGTTAATTACTGCAAGGATGATGGTGTGCCAGAAGATGTAAATGTACCAGCGGTGAGATTTCATGGGGAACTTGTACTTGGCAGCAAATGAGTCCAACAAATCCACACCCCCATGTGTTTGTTGTAGGTTCCTACAATGTAAGGCCTCTCAACATCAATGATGGTTTTAGTGGCTTTGTCCCAGCGCTGAATTTTCTGCATAGGTTCTGGTCCAGCAAAGGATGACACAAGTGTGACTGCTCTATTGTCAAACCATTTGACAGCACAGATGTTGTGGTTCCCCTCCACTCGGACATCAAAGCTTCCTCTCCCTTTTTCTTCAAGCTCTTCTCATCTTCAAGGTTGCAGTTGGGTAGACGTACCTGCCTCGCTGTTCCCACATAATGGATTCCACGCTCAAGGAGCTTGACTACCAGTGGGACACAGGTGAAGTAGTTGTCTGCGTAGATCTTGTAGTTTTGACCCTCTGGAAGTGTGGAGGCAAGCTTCATCACAACATCACCTGACAGTCCAAGTTCAGATTTCGCTTGTCGTATTCCATCTACACTCCCTTGGTACACATCAAAATCACAGAGCATGCCAGAGATTCCAGATCTCACCCACAGTTTGAAACCCCATGGGTGTGGCTTGCCACGCATATATTGTTTGATGTTACTGAATCTCCCCTTGAAAGGAATCATCATTTCATCCATAGAGTTGTGCTCTTCAGGTACCACCTGCAGGCATCTCTCCCTAAATGAATTTATCCATCAAAGTATTACAATTTCAATGCAAATGCTAATCAAAATTCAACTACATTCAAACAATACTGTCTGAGTGACCTGCTATGCTCTACTTATCATACTAAAAGACCATTAAAACCTGTCCCTGAACAATGCAACAGGCTACCACTCTGACCCAACGTTGTAGAATTACAACATAAAAATAATAAGCTCTAAATCAAATTTGATTAATGTTTTCTAAAATAACTATATATGTATGTGTTCTAGACATTATAATAAACACACAAAAAAATATTTAAGGAATTTTACTTACTTAAATCTTGACAAATCCAGTCACGCAAAAAAAGGAGATCAGCTCAATGCGAAGTTTGCAGGTAGAGTAAGTTCACGGCAAGATGACCAGACCTATAAACACTTTTTCTATCCAATAGCATCGTGAGGACAAACAATAGGACCCATTAAATATGTAAATGTGGTTTTGAGAAAAAAAAAACATTTGCTGAACCTTTTTTAGAAGTGTTAAAAGTGATGTTGTAATTCTGCAACAGTGGGCTTTACAGGGTTAAAGTCAATGGGGACCCGAACTTGCCTGCCCAGGGATGACATAACTGTGAGTAACCAGAACTGTATTTATCTCGGCCCGCATAATACTCACACCGTGACCTCACAAATAATTCCCCTGTCGGTCTGGCATACTGCATAACAAATCTTGGTGTCACGAGCAGGATGCGCAAACCCCTCACCATATTCAAACTTGCAGTGACAAAACTGTGCGCCATTATGGACTGCCTATTGTGAATGAACCCCAAGCTGTTTGACTGTTTTACCGGGCCAAACACTTAAAAAAGTATCCGCATGTATTGCGCTCCACTTCTACTACAAAATTGCATCTTTAAATCTGCAATTTTTCAAAAGTCAGTAGCGCTGCTTACTTTGTTTGAATGGACTGTTTTGCACTTAAAATGGCCGCCTAAAGGACTTGTGGTTGTTTGCTGCGCCATCACTGAGCAGCCCGGCGGGAAGAGTCTAGTTACACTCCCTCTCAGAGCGGGAGAAAGTTGGTGCGCCACCCCATATGCAAAAAAGACAAATAGAAGTGTTGCCCACCACTCCTGTAGCGATCCAGGGAGGCCGAGCTGTATGCAGAGTGTAGCGCCGTCCCTCCTGGCTGTGGGTCGCGTTGAAGAGAGGCGCCGTGCCCGGGACTTGAGTGTGACGTACTCTCGCGCATTGCGAGATCTGGCATGCGAGCAAGAGAGAGGAGAACCGTTGCATTGCCAGCCAATACAGTTGAGCGAACACCTGGATGTTTGGGTTCGAGAAGTTCGACCGAACTACCCGAAAATGTTCAGGTTCGGGATCCAAACTCGACCCGAACTTCACCCAGAACCCGAAACCCATTGAAGTCAATGGGGATCCAAACTTTTGGGCACTAAAAGGGCTGTAAAATAGCCCAGGAAAGGGCTATAGGGCTGCAAAAGGCAGCAAAATGGAGGTAAATCCCCTGCAAACAAATGTGGATAGGGAAATAACTTAAAATAAAAATAAAAAATAAAAAATTTAACCAATATCAATTGGCAACTTGGAGGAGGAGGAGGTGGAATAGGAGGTTGGGGTGGCATCAGGTGGGAATGCTATGGGAGTTGAAGTTCTCATCACAGCCAAAAAGGATTCATGTCTGCCTGCAGTGCCACAGGCCTCATTCACAGACTCAGGGCCATGGCACCCGCAAAGAGAGCGGTCCCGTACCAGCAACATAGGCCTTAGGTCAACCTGCAATGGAACAGCCCATTATCATTTATGTAGGCACCTGACACCCAGACAGAGGAGAGGTCATTTGACAGTAAAAAGAGTTTAATGTTTCTCACCCAAACAGCAAGCAATTAAACAAAATATAGGCCCCTGACACCCAGACAATGGGGCGGTCATTAGACAGTAAAAAGAGTTTATTATCTCCCACCAAGACAACAAATGATTACAGACATATAAGCCACTGACACCCAGACAATGGGGCGGTCATTAGAAAGTAAAAAGTGTTAAATGTCTGCCACCAAGACAGCAAGCAAGTACGTGAAATCTAGGCCCCTGACACCCAGACAATGGGGCGGTCATGACAGTAAAAAGAGTTTAATATCTCCCACCAAGACAACAAATGATTAAACGGCATATAGGCCCCTGAAACCCAGACAATGGGGCGGTCATTAGACAGTAAAAAGAGTTAAATGTCTTCCACCAAGACAGCAAGTAAGTACGTGAAAATTAGGCTCCTGACACCTAAACAGAGGAGAGAGGTCCCATAGCAGCAAAAGAGGCATCATGTCACCCACCAACGGAGAAGGCCACTTTTAGTTATTTAGGCCCCAGCACCCAGACAGAGGAGAGAGGTCCCAAAGCAGAGAATCAGGCTTCATGTCACCCACCAATGGAGAAGGCCACTTTCAGATATTTAGGCCCCTGGCACCCAGACAGAGGAGAGGTTGATTCAACTTTAGGTTGCCCCGCAAAATAATGGTAAAATTAAAAAAAGAGGATTCAATAAAGAAGTGCCCTGGAGTAGAAGAATATATGGTTAAGGAGAGGTAGTTATAAATGTCTATTCTGCACAAGGGATGGACAGGTCCTGTGGGATCCATGCCTGGTTCATTTTTATGTACGTCAGCTTGTCCACATTGGCTGTGGACAGGTGGCTGCGTTTGTCAGTAATGACGCCACCTGCCGTGCTGAATACACGTTCAGACAAAACGCTTGCTGCAGGGCAGGCCAGCACCTCCAAGGCATAAAAGGCTAGCTCTGGCCAGTGGACAATTTGGAGACCCAGCAGTTGAATGGGGCCGAACCATCAGTCAGTACGTGGAGGGGTGTGCACACATACTGTTCCACCATGTTTGTGAAATGCTGCCTCCTGCTAACACGTTTTGTATCAGGTGGTGGTGCAGTTAGCTGTGGCGTGGTGACAAAACTTTTCCACATCTCTGCCGTGCTAACCCTGCCCTCAGAGGAGCTGGCCGTGACACAGCTGCGTTGGCGACCTCTCGCTCCTCCTTTGCCTTCGCCTTGGGCTTCCACTTGCTCCCCTGTGACATTTGGTAATGCTCTCAGTAGCGCGTCTACCAAGGTGCACTTGTACTCGCGCATCTTCCTATCATGCTCCAGTGCAGGAAGTAAGGTGGGCACATTGTCTTTGTACCAGGGATCCAGCAGGGTGGCAGCCCAGTAGTCCACACACGTTAAAATGTGGGCAACTCTGCTGTCGTTGTGAAGGCATTGCAACATGTAGTCGCTCATGTGTGCCAGGCTCCCCAGAGGTAAGGAGAAGCTGTCCTCTGTGGGAGGCGTATCGTCATCGTCCTCCGTTTCCCCCCAGCCACGCACCAGTGATGGGCCCGAGCTGCGTTGGATGCCGCTGTGAACATGCTTCATCCTCATCCTCCTCCACCTCCTCCTCATCCTCCAGTAGTGGGCCCTGGCTGGCCACATTTGTACCTGGCCTCTGCTTTTGCAAAAAACCTCCCTCTGAGCCACTCCTAAGAGACTGGCCTGAAAGTGCTAAAAATGACCCCTCTTTCTCCTCCTCCTCCTCCTGGGCCACCTCCTCTTCCATCATAGCCCTAAGTGTTTTCTCAAGGAGACATAGAAGTGGTATTGTAACGCTGTTAACGGCGTCATCGCCACTGGCCATGTTGGTAGAGTACTCAAAACAGCGCAACAGGGCACACAGGTCTCGTATGGAGGCCCAGTCATTGGTGGTGAAGTGGTGCTGTTCCGCAGTGCGACTGACCCGTGCATGCTGCAGCTGAAACTCCACCATGGCCTGCTGCTGCTCGCACAGCCTCTCCAGCATGTGCAAGGTGGGCACGTCGCATATGAGGCGGTGAGCGGGAAGGCCGAAGTTACGCTGTAGTGCAAACAGGCGAGCAGCAGCAGGATGTGAACCCTGGAAGCGCGCACAGACGACCCGCACTTCATACAGCAGCTCTGACATGTTGGGGTAGTTGTGAATTAACTTCTGCACCAGCAAATTCAGCACATGCGCCAGGCAAAGGATGTGCGTCAAACCGGCTAGTCCCAGAGCTGCGACGAGATTTCGCCCATTATAACACACCACAAGGCCGTGCTCACTCGTCGGTCTGTTGTTCAATACCCTGCCACAACTCCTGCGCGGTGTGGGGCCTGTCCCCCAAACATATGAGTTTCAGAACGGCCTGCTGACGTTTACCCCGGGCTGTGCTGAAGTTGGTGGTGAACGTGTGTGGCCGACTGGATGAGCAGGTGGAAGAAGAGGAGGATGAAGCCGAGTAGGAGGAGGAGGCTACAGGATGCAAAGAATGATGCCCTGCGATCCTTGGCGGTGGAAGGATGTGCGCCAAAGAACTCTCCGCCTGGGGCCCAGCCGCCACTACATTTACCGAGTGTGCAGTTAGGGATATATAGCGTCCCTGGCCGTGCTTACTGGTCCACGTATCTGTGGTTAGGTGGACCTTGCCACATATGGCGTTGCGCAGTGCACACTTGATTTTATCGGATACTTGGTTGTGCAGGGAAGGCACGGCTCTCTTGGAGAAGTAGCGGCTAGGAACAACGTACTGTGGGGCAGCCATTGCCATCAGCTGTTTGAAGCTGTTTGTGTCCACCAGCCTGAGTGACAGCATTTCAAAGGCCAGTAGTTTAGAAACGCTGGCATTTAGGCCCAGGGGGCTCAAGGGTGGGTAGGTGGGAATTTACGCTTTCTCTCCAAGGTTTGTGAGATGGAGAGCTGAACGCTGCCGTGTGACATGGTGGAGATGCTTGGTGACGGAAGTGGTGGTGTTGGTGGCACATCCTCTGTTTGGTGGGCAGCAGGTGTCAACATTCCTCCCGAGGTGGAGGAAGAGGCGGAGGCAGCAGAAGAAGATGGAGCAGAGGGAGCCAGAGTAAGTTCCTTGTTTTTAAGGTGTTTACTCCACTGCAGTTCATGCTTTGCATGTAGATGCCTTGTCATGCAGGTTGTGCTAAGGTTCAGAACGTTAATGCCTCGCTTCAGGCTCTGATGGCACAGCGTGCAGACCACTCGGGTCTTATTATCGGCACATTATTTGAAGAAGTGCCATGCCACGGAACTCCTTGAAGCTGCCTTTGGGGTGCTCGGTCCCTGGTGGCGGTGGCCAGTAGGAGGCAAACTCTCTTGGCGACAGCTGTTCTGCTTTGGCCCCCTGCTCCCTCTTTTGCTACGCTGTTGGCTCGGTCTCACCACTGCCTCTTCCTCTGAACTATGAAAGTCAGTGACACGACCTTCATTTCATGTGGGGTCTAGGACCTCATCGTCCCCTGCATCGTCTTCCACACAGTCTTCCACCCTGACCTCCTGTTCGGTCTGCACACTGCAAAAAGACACAGCAGTTGGCACCTGTGTTTCGTCCTCATTAGAGACGTGTGGACTCTGATGAGGTGGTATTCCCATGTCCTCATTATCAGGAAACATCAGTGGTTGTGCTGCATAACTTGAGGCTCTGACAGTTTCAATGATATGCATGGGGGTGATGTGACAGACTGATGAGCTTGGTTTACAGGCGCCACCTGTGCACTTTCTGCAGAAGACTGGGTGGGAGATAATGTTGTGAACATGCTGGATCCACTGTCGGCTACGCAATTGACTAGCACCTGTACTTGCTCAGGCCTTACCATCCTTAGAACGACATTTGTCCCTACCAAATATTGCTGTAAATTCTGGCGGGTACTGGAACCTGAGGTAGTTGTTTCACTAGGACGTGTGACTGTGGCAGAACGGCCACATCCTCTACCTGCACCAGAGGGTCCACTAACAACACCACGACCATCACGTCCCTTACTAGATGTTTTCCTCATTGTTACCGTTCACCACAATAAGAAAAACATTATTTGGCCCAATGTATTGAATTCAAATTCAGGCCTTTTTTTACAGGCACCTAACACTATCTGGCTATTTATTTATGTACCGTATTACACTAATCCAGACACAGCAGTAACCACAGATTTAAGGGAATATCAATTGTAGGCCTAGTATTTAGGCCCTGGATGAAAGGTATCCTTTTACGGACAGATTTACACTTGGAGATGCACAGTAGCGTGTGAAAAAATATATAGGATTATGCTTTCAGCACTTGTATTTTAAAACTTTGTGTAATATACCCTTTAACGGAAAGAAATACACCTGGAGATGCATGCTGAGTGTAATATACCCTTTTACGGACAGATTTACACTTGGCCTGCAACAGCTGGAACACCAGATTTTGGGTATTGCTATTTTTGCAACTGAATTTCACCCCAGAAAATAATATATTCTTTGACGGACACTATGAAACTTGTCCAGTCACAGCTGGAACACCAGATTTACGGTATTTCTATTTTTGCAACTGATTTTCACCCCAGAAAATAATATATCCTTTGACGGACACTATGAAACTTGTCCAGTCACAGCTGGAACACCAGATTTACGGTATTGCTGTTTTTGCAACTGAATTTCACCCCAGAAAATAATATATCCTTTGACGGACACTATGAAACTTGTCCAGTCACAGCTGGAACACCAGATTTACAGTATTTCTATTTTTGCTACTGAATTTCACCCCAGAAAATAATATATTCTTTGACGGACACTATGAAACTTGTCCAGTCACAGCTGGAACACCAGATTTACGGTATTGCTGTTTTTGCAACTGAATTTCACCCCAGAAAATAATATATCCTTTGACGGACACTATGAACCTTGTCCAGTCACAGCTGGAACACCAGATTTACGGTATTGCTGTTTTTACAACTGAATTTCACCCCAGAAAATAATATATCCTTTGATGGACACTATGAAACTTGTCCAGTCACAGCTGGAACACCAGATTTACGGTATTTCTATTTTTGCAACTGAATTTCACCCCAGAAAATAATATATCCTTTGACGGACACTATGAAAATTGTCCAGTCACAGCTGGAACACCAGATTTACGGTATTTCTATTTTTGCAACTGAATTTCACCCCAGAAAAAAATATATCCTTTGCCGGACACTATTAAACTTGGCCAGCCACAGCTGAAACCACTGATTTACGGTATTGCTATTTTGGCAATTGAATTTCACCACAGAAAAAAATCTATCCTTTGCCAGACAGCAGACAGTATTACACTTGGCTAGCCACAGCTGGAAAACCAGATTTAGGGGATTGCTATTTTGGCAATTGAAGTTTCTAGGGGTGACAATAAGCACAGCCAATCCCCTGATGTAGGATATAGCAAAAACTAGTATTGATAGATTGATGGACTTGGTGGCAGCTTGTGCTGTTGCACCACAAGACACAAAATGGCCGCCGATCACCCCAGAAAAAAGTGACAGAAAAACCAGTGAGAATTAACTAGCAGAAGTTGAATGGTTCACAGCTGTAGATCGATCACTTCATTAGGTGTTTTTGCTGAGTTTTTCCTGCCTAATCTCGCCATCACAGCAGCTGCATCCTATCCCTACACTAATCAGAGCAGAGTGACGTGCAGCGCTACGTCACTCCAGCTTAAATAGAGGCTGGGTCACATGCTGCACTTGGCCAATCACAGCCATGCCATTAGTAGGCATGGCTGTGATGGCTTCTTAGGGCAAGAAGTAAAACGCTAGCTGATTGGCTGTTGTGCAGCCCTTCAGAAAGCAGGAAGAAATCGCCGAACAACAGACCCGAACCCGAACTTTTTGGAAAATGTTCGGGTCCGGGTCCCGAACACCCCAAAATTCGGTACGAACCCGAACTATACAGTTCGGGTTCGCTCAACTCTACTAGCCAACCTTCACGGAATAAGCGCAAGTAAAGGCCCCGACCTTATACCTCAGCATGTGATAATCCTCCAGCAGTAGCATATAAAGTCAAATTTAGCCTGCAGCATTTAAATAGACGTATTGCCATGTCTGCTCAGGAGGAAGCCGCGCAGCCTGACCTCAGCGGATACCTTGCAGCAGCCGCAGCTGGCCCCAGTGCACCACCAGCCGTTGCAGCAGCCAGCATGATGCCACTTACCATGCCCTACTACTTTGCCCCCCCCCCCTGGTTCCCCCAATACTCTGGAGAGCTCACACCCTTAAAGAGACTTTAAGGAGAAAATGTGTGCCTTGTTCAGGTTGTACCCTGTCTCCACAGAGCAGCAAATGGAAATACTCCTAGCGCAACTACACTCACCTAAAGAATTATTAGGAACACCTGTTCTATTTCTCATTAATGCAATTATCTAGTCAACCAATCACATGGCAGTTGCTTCAATGCATTTAGGGGTGTGGTCCTGGTCAAGACAATCTCCTGAACTCCAAACTGAGGGTCAGAATGGGAAAGAAAGGTGATTTAAGCAATTTTGAGTGTGGCATGGTTGTTGGTGCCAGACGGGCCGCTCTGAGTATTTCACAATCTGCTGCTCAGTTACTGGGATTTTCACGCACAACCATTTCTAGGGTTTACAAAGAATGGTGTGAAAAGGGAAAAACATCCAGTATGCGGCAGTCCTGTGGGCAAAAATGCTTTGTTGATGCTAGAGGTCAGAGGAGAATGGGCCGACTGATTCAAGCGGATAGAAGAGCAACGTTGACTGAAATAACCACTCGTTACAACCGAGGTATGCAGCAAAGCATTTGTGAAGCCACAACACGCACAACCTTGAGGCGGATGGGCTACAACAGCAGAAGACCCCACCAGGTACCACTCATCTCCACTACAAATAGGAAAAAGAGGCTACAATTTGCACGAGCTCACCAAAATTGGACTGTTGAAGACTGGAAAAATGTTGCCTGGTCTGATGAGTCTGATTTCTGTTGAGACATTCAAATGGCAGAGTCCGAATTTGGCGTAAACAGAATGAGAACATGTATCCATCATGCCTTGTTACCACTGTGCAGGCTGGTGGTGGTGTAATGGTGTGGGGGATGTTTTCTGGGGACACTTTAGGCCCCTAAGTGCCAATTGGGCATCGTTTTAATGCCACAGGCTACCTGAGCATTGTTTCTGACCATGTCCATCCCTTCATGACCACCATGTACCCATCCTCTGATGGCTACTTCCAGCAGGATAATGCACCATGTCACAAAGCTCGAATCATTTCATGGTTTCTTGAACATGACAATGAGTTCACTGTACTAAAATGGCACCCACAGTCACCAGATCTCAACCCAATAGAGCATCTTTGGGATGTGGTGGAATGGGAGCTTCGTGCCCTGGATGTGCATCCCTCAAATCTCCATCAACTGCAAGATGCTATCCTATCAATATGGGCCAACATTTCTAAAGAATGCTATCAGCACCTTGTGGAATCAATGCCACGTAGAATTAAAGGGATTCGGTCACCATGTTACAGTATATATAGATGCGGACATGCATGGCTAGATCGCCGCTAGCATGTCTGCACTACTCGCATCGCGAGACTTACAGCGCTCTAACTGTCAGCACGGATGAGAACCCAAGACCTTGTCAGAGGTCAAAATAAGGTTCTTCATCATGAAACAACAAACCAGTTAGTCACTCAGACTTTGCATTGTCTTTACAAGAAGGCCTTAGAGATGTGGTTCAGGTAGACCCCTGTGAGGCAGAGAACCAAGACAAAACTCTGAAAGAACAAATCATTGAAGGTGTTAACACTGATAACCTAAAAAGTCAGTTGAGAATATTAGCTGCGCAACACCTGAGCGTCACCTTCCTTGACTTTAAAGAGCTAGCCATTAGCATTCTGGGAAAGTTCGCAACCAGAGCCTGCTAAATCTGTTGAAACTCCTGTCCATACGCCTGATACCCCTTCCACATGTTATCTGGTAGCCTGTCAGGCAGCTCAAACTCCGGTTCCTGATGCCGTAGCTGCCTTGACAGAACACGTTAACTTCTTGACAAAAAGCCTGGAGAAGGTGTGTCAAAAATTAGAACAGTGGGAAAAGCCCTTATTTTTGGAGGATGAACCATTGTTACCAAGAAAATGTTTCCCTCCTGACTACAAAAATATATATCCCAGAGGTCCTGGTGGGTGCCCAAATGACCACTCCAATGCCCGCAGGCGGCCTATTTTCACCCAATGTCATAAGTCAGGGCATACGGAAACAATGTGCGGGCGGTTAAAAGAGCAACCCTCGAGGCCAAGGATCGCCCCTCGGGAGGTAAACCAGTAGGTTCACAAGATTCCAACTGGAAAAGTAAGATCCCGTCCAGAAGTAGCAATCCGAATTAACGGAGTCCCCTTTGTCGCCCTACTGGACACCGGGTCTCAGGTCACTACCATCCAACGGCCTGCATTTGATAAATACTGGGACCAGAGCCAACTTACGCAATCACCAGAATCCTGGTTGAATCTTACAGCTAGCAACGGGAAACCCGTGTCAATACATGATTATTGGGAGCTAACTCTGCAAGTAGGAAAAACTACCCTACCCCAACAAGGTATTATTGTTGTACAAGCCGGAGACAAAGGTGGACCTCCAGTAATCCTAGGGATGAATGTCCTTAGGAATTGTTACACTGAAATTCTCGAGGCATTACAGCAATCTATGCCTACTGCTTCACCTGCCTCCAAAAAGGTCATACAACAGACCATCCGTGTGTTGAGCGCACAACAGAAATTCGCCAATGAGAAAGAGGAAATTTGCTGTGTCTGCATCACAACCTGTGATCCTTAAACCAAATGCCAAGACACTCATATGGTGCCGTGCAGCCACGGGAATTCAAGGTCAAGACTACCAAGCCATGGTACAGCCCTTCACGCTGGACGATCATCCTATAGTCAGAGCTGCAAGGAGCTTAGTGACCGTTTCCCAAGGCAAAGTGCCTGTCCGTCTCCTAAACTTGAATGATCACCACATTGCTCTCACCAAACACTATCCTGTTGCTCAGTTATTGCAAATCTCTTTCCAGAATGTCATCAGCGTGCCTGCAATTAAAGTAGAAAAATCTGCGCAGGGCTCCAGTACTCCCGAACATGCTCCGCCTGCCTCATGGTGGGAAGGACTCAACGTGGGAAACAGCTCTACGCCCAAAAACCAAATTGAAGGAGTTTTGAACATCATCAAGGAACATCATCAAGCCTTCAGTAAGCACTCTTATTATTATGGGGAAGTTGAATTATGGGGAAGTCAGTGGAATAAAACACACTATTCCTACCGGTTCTCACCCTCCAATAAAAGAAAGGTACCGTCCTATACCACCAACAATGTACCAATCCGTAAAAAAAATGATCCGAGAAATGAAGGATTCCAATATTATCCAAGACAGCCATAGTCCATGAGCTGCACCACTAGTTCTTGTCTGGAAAAGGGATGGACAGTCTCGAAGTTTCTATGGCCTAAACAGCATTCCATTAGTCTTTGAAATGTTCCTGGTGCATTACAAAGTCCAAAGCGCATGTAATTAAATTCAAATAGGCCCATGGGGGTAGTAAAAGCTGTTTTCTGTCGGTCTTCAGGAGCCATAGGTACTTGCCAGTATGCATAGTATTTGTCCATGACAAATCAGGACACTTTAGCGTGCAGAAGACAGAAGCTACCATCCGTAGACGATTCTATTGGATTGGAATGCGAGGAGACATTGAGAAATGGTGTCGAGAGTATTCCGCCTGTGCTGTTGAACGAGGTGAAAGGCATGACCAAAGAGCACCCTTACATCTTATTGTAAGCCAGACACCGTTAGAGATCATTGCAATTGACCATGTGAAGCTGGAAGCAAGTCACTCGGGCTCACCATATGCTATGACCATCATTGACCATTACACAAAAATCGTTGTAGCCCTACCTGTTAAGGACTTGACCACTAAAACAACTGTAAATGCCTTCTGGAAACATTTCCTGTTGCCATACGGATGTCCAGAAAAAATTCTTACAGATCAGGGATCTGCTTTTGAGTCGCAACTCTTCAAAGAACTGTGTTCGCTTCACAATTGCCAGAAAATCAGAACAACAGCTTACCATCCCCAAGGTAATGGACTTTGTAAAAAGATGAACCAGACCCTGATTGAAATGCTTAGAGCTGTGCCGCTTGCTACCAGGAATGATTGGCCTACTCTTTTGCCTCAATTAATGTATACCTACAATAATACCATTCACTGTTCCACTGGGTATACACGTTACTACCTCATGTTTGGCCGACAAGGTAAACTACCTGCTGACCATACTTTGGATGTACAAGTGCCTGATGCCATCAATCCATTGCCAAAAACCGATTGGGTGAGTGAGCGCAAAAGACATCTAGCTGACGCACAAGAAATTGTCCACCACCGCATGGAACATGCCCACCAGAGGCAGCAAAAAGATTATGAGTTGACCAATCTGCCAATGCAGAGCCTCTTGAAATTGGTGATTATGGGTGGCTAAAGAACAATCATCACACCAGCAAGTTGGACAGTAAGTCGGAAAGAAACCCCTACATCATTTCAGCTATCCCCAATCCAGCAACTGACACCTATGAGATCACCAGAGAAGACAAATCACCTCAAATAGTACATCGCAATCGCTTGAAACTGTGTAACAAGGAGAAAGATACTCGAGGAGGAATCCTTCCAGACAAGACTGTTGCAGAGGAAAATCAGCCTCCAACTCTAGTGCCTGAACTACCAGTTAAGCCTGTAGAGCCTATGCAGACCGTTGAAAAACTAATGATGGAAATAGATCCTCTAAAATGGTTCCTTACACCATGGTTAAACATTGCTGTGCTTGTCAGTACAGTGTCACATCAGCCAGAGGAACCACCTCAGGAAAAATTTTCAGTAGTGCAAGAAACTCTAGATGTACCAAGTCCCCTTGAGCCAAGGCCAGAAGAAGGACTGCCACTTTCCAGATCCAGCTGGATTACAAAGGGATAACCACCTGCCCGTTATAGTGAGTGTCTACTGCAAACCCAGAGGAGGATTAGGGAGTGCTTACTTCAAAACCAGAGGAGAATGCTTACAGCTATCCCAGTTTAATATGAATTACAATTTTGCTTTTTGGTGGAACTACAAAGTCCGGGTAAGAGACTTATTCACTTGTTAGCCTTGCTCTAAGAACTCTTTCATGGCTCCACATTTACTTATTTTTGCAACTTTCAAGCCTGTGCCCAGAGAAGGACTCAAACGTACCTGAGCTTCTGTGACTTGTTTCATCGTTCTACCATCCCCTATGCCCAGGGAACGGACTCATGCCCTGTGAGCCTCCTGACTTGCATCCATGTTTATTATTTCCCCCATTACGGACTACCCTGGTTTATTACTATTCCGCTGTGCCAGGTCAGCCCCTGTTCATCAGTCTTCAGAGGAAAGCAACGACGCCCCCTTTTACTTGTTTACTACCATTCTTGATGTTTGCCTGATATTTATATTTGTGCCTAACCAATTTCTTTTCAGCCTCAAGAAAAAGTATTGTTATGGGTTATGATACTGTTCTTCATGCCTGCAGGATTGTTCTCTTTTTTGTATCTTTCAGGAGACCTTCATCTTCATGTCAAGGTTGACACGAGTTAAACTAGGGGGGTATGCAGTGTCCCACTACCCACGTTGGTACTGCAAAGTTGTTGTGTTATGCTTTGTACGCTTTATATAACCTGTTTTATGATGCAGTGCATCTTTATGCATAATCCCTGCCTACAGGTGTGTTAGATTACATTATACTGGGCCTACCACTAGGGGGGGACAACACATCCCATATATAGCCCAGCTCAGCCCTAGCTAGTGAGTCTGGTAGTATTCAGCCCTGAGCTGAAGTGGTCCACATCATGTTCAGGACTCTGCTAAGAGTAAGTTGACATGAGCTAGAAGTTTAGCTTCAGAAAAGGATATTAATCCAGAAAGAACTAAAGGAACATAGACCAAAAGGGTTACGGCCATCGCTATAGGATCTTTGGAGTTAAAAGTGAAGGACTTACCAGCCTCCGGAAGCCTCACTAACCCGCACTGGAATAACAGGGACGAGCGTTGAAGTCATCTACCAGTAAGCATAAAACCTATATCATTAATAGCCTGAGACAGACATCACACCTGTGTGCAGTGGACACCTTGCAGCTTTACCTCTGCCTATCTTAAAGAGACTGTATTTCATATCTGGATGTACTAGAGACTGTTTTATACTTGGATGTAACTGTTACCAGGAGCAACGTTTAGTAAAAGTCATAAGTTGGATTCAACTGCTGTCTCAGTTTCCAATTCCTCAGTTACACTACAGTAAATGCTTGTACCACCATAAAAGGTACTGGCGTCACGACAACAAGGGGCCTTGCCATAGGCACATTAATACAGACCACCAAGGGCACCTTGAACCACCATCTGGTCTGTGTCCCTTACCAGAGTGTGCCCCAGAGAATCATTGTGCTGTTCTCCTCATCACTTCAACAATCCAACATAGAATAATGACACCTGTGATAACTTGTAGGCATTGTAGTATAATTGTCCTGCTTATTCAGTCTAGGTCCATGTAAGTTTTTCTATTGATTTGGAAAAGTAACTATTCCATGTAAGTTTTTGTTGGTCCAGATCAGTATGATTGTCCATGAAACAACTTCTTCATTCTTCATACCCAGGCATCTATTTCTGTCCTTAGAACTACAGTTCTGAATTACCAGACAATATTTCATCTGACAGCATTTCCAGAAGACGAAAATGTTTAGTACAAATTGGTCTGGTCATAGATCCCTACTCATATGAGCATACATCTGTTCACACTGCAGATGGGTCCTTCAGTTAGAATTACGAAGCTGAATTATGACTCGGTCACCTTGTCAGTCACTTTAAGATCTTCCTTCCAGCCAAGAATAAACCTTTCTTCCTTCTAGACTAAATAGAAAGGGATCCTCTTCCTGAGTTCTGTGCTAGGCATATGTCTTATATAAAAAAGACATTTTATAAATGCTTTCATAGTAACACACAGATTATTATTTATTCTACATTGCCTACCTGTGCTTTGAGAAATAGGACCATTGATACCGAATGAATAAATTAAACAATTGGGCAAACAGTTTTGTGCGGGGTGAGCTGTACTTTTTAGTGATGCCATTTTGGGGCATGTACTACTTTTTTATCACTTTTTATTTATTATTTTGTGGCAATTTCGGCCATTTTGACTTTTTTCCATATGGGATTACATGTTTTATATGTTAATAGTACGGGCATTTTTGCACACCGGGATACATATGATGTTTTTTTTTTTTATGGTGTTATTTTTTCATTTTGGCGAAAAGGGGGCGATTTGAATTTTTATATTTTTTTCATTTCTAAAAACATTTTTTTTACACTTCTTTTTATAGTTCCCATAGGGAACTATAGCAATCAATCATTGAAGTCTATGAGGATTTTACTGTATTTCTATGGAGCCTTGCTACAGTCAGGGGCTCCATAGAAATGATTAAGCAGCAACCACCTGTCACACAGGAGGACATGGGCTGCTGCTAACAAGCGCGCACTTCTGGGTTTTCAACATCGAGATGCTGTGGTCAGAATTGACCACGGCATCGAAGGGGTTAAATGTCAGCGACTGGCAGTAATGCCGATGATGCCGTATGAAACAGCAGGCATCCCATGGCTATGGCGCTTACTCTGCTCAGTCCCGACCGTCGAAGTATATTGCTGTATTGTGCTTGGGAAGAGGTTAAGTAGGGCCAACCTAACCTGAGGTTATCACTCGCAATGTAATTTCCCTATCTCTCACACACACTCTAGACATATACACACTATACACACGTACACACATTACATACAATTTTAAAGAAAGACAATTACCCTATCAGAATGTCTTTAGAGTATGACTCCAAAGTTGGACTACGTCAATTCCTAAATGTAATAAGTCACCCTTCCTCAAGCAGAGCACGTCAGGGTAAGAAGTAAGAGCAGAGTCCCCAAAGTATCTTTCCTTGGTTCCATGATTCCATCAACAAAAATTAGGTCTTATTCACATTTTGTACATTTTTTAATGAACTTTATTTAGAGGTGATCTGCCATACCATTACCACTGCCTGTGAATATACTTAACTATATTGGGATCTATATACAACACAAGCAATATTATAAAATGGTGAAATATTTCAGTATGGGACTAATCAATAAATGGTTATTGCGAACCTTTTATGACAATTTTGTATTGATATTTATGGTAAATTGAGCAAATTGTAAATTTAAATATTTGCAAGTCCACACCCCTTTAAGTGACTTGAAGATGAAATGATCTCCAAAAGGCATAAGGTTAAAGATGACACATTCTCATTGCATTTTAAGCAAATTCATTTTTTTAATCTGTATCTTTTATATTTTCAAAATAACAAAAAAGGAAAAGGCCCTGAAGCAAATGTTTAGGCACCCTGCATGGTTAGTACCTAGTGACACCCTTTTCAGCAAGTATCACAGCTTGTAAACACTTTTTGTAGCTATCCAAGAGTGCTTTAATTCTGCATTGTTCCTTGCAAAAGTCTTCCAGTTCTGTGAAATTTCTGGCCCGTCTTGCATGCACTGTTTTTGTGAGGCCTAAAAACAGATTTTCTAATCATTTTCAATGATGTTCAGATCAGGGGACTGTGAGGGCCATAGTAAAACCTTTAACTTGCGCCTTTTGAGGTTGTCTCTTGTAGATTTTGAGGTGTGTTTAGGACCATTATCTATTTGTAGAAGCCATCCTCTTTACAACCAGCTTTTTTATAGTTGTTATGTTTTCTTCCAGAATTTGCTGGAATTTAATTAAATCCATTCTTCCCTCTACCCATGAAATGTTCCCTGTGCCATTGTCTACAAAACAACCCTAAAGTGTGTTTGATCCACCACCCATGTTTAATGGTTGGAGAGATGTTATTTTCATGAAATTCTATGTGCTTCCCCCCCCCCCCCAAACATACCTTTGTTCATTGTGGCCAAAGAGTTCTATTTTAACCTCATCAGTTTCACAGGACTTGTTTCCAAAGTGCATCAGGCTAGTTTAGATGTTATTTGCAAGGTTGAATAAAACTGAATTTTGTGGTGAGGATGCAGGAGAGGTTTTCTTTGGATGACTCTTCGATGAAGGCCATATTTATGCAGGTATCACTAAACAGTAAAACAATGTACCACAACTCTAGATTCAGCTAAATCTTCCTGAAGGTCTTTTGCAGTCAAGCTGGGGTTCTGATTTGCCTTTCTAGTAATCGTACAAACAGCTTTCTCTGAAATTTTCTTAGTCTTCCAGAGCTTTTCTTCACCTCCACTGTTCTTGTTAACTGCCATTTCCTTATTACATTTAAAACTGAGGAAATGGCAACCTGAAACTACCCCAAAAGGCACACGCTGAAGGTTTTACCATGGCCATCACAGTCTCCTGATCTGAACATCATTGGAAATCTGTAGACTTCAAAAGAGCAGTACATGCAAGACAGCCCAGGAATCTCACAGAACAGGAAGACTTTTGCAAGGAACAATGGATGAACAATGGATGAAAATCCCTCAAACAAAAATTTAAAAACTCTTGGCTGGCTACAAAAAGCGATTACAAGCAAAGGGGGTGCTACAAGGTACTAACCATGCAGGGTGCCCAAATTTCTGCTTCAGGCCCTTTTACATTTTTTGTATTTTGAAAATTTAAAAGACTAAAATAAATAGTTTTTGCTTAAAATACAAAGGGAACGTGTCATCTTTAACTTTATGCCTTTTGGAGATCGTTTCATTTTCAAATTGCTTAACTGTTCACAGTAACAGTAATTCTGACCAGGGGTGCCCAAACATGTACATGCCACTGTAAACCCTATTTCTCTGACTGATCATCTGGGACCACCCTATTCTCCTACATGACAAGTATATATACAGTATCTGTGGATTAGGAAAAAGCAATGGGTAAGTTCCTGAAATAGTTTTCCTGAAATAAAATATCTCCCTCATATAGTATTGAATGAATGTAGTACAGTAGTACATACAAAAATAATAATACTATACAGAAGCCAAAATAACTGTTTGGCTCAATGGTTAGTACTAGTGCCTTGCAGGGCTGGGGTCCTATATTCAAATCAGACCAAGGACAACATCTACATGGAGTTTGTAAGTTCTCCCTATGTGTGTGTGTGTGTTTGCTCCCACACGCCAAAGACATACTGATAGTGAGCCCCACTAGATAAATCAAGCAATAATAAAGTGTTGGGGAATATGTCAGTGCTATATAAGTGAAAAAATTAAATAAATATTAGTGCCCTATAATAAGACTATCCACCGAGTTTACACAGTATGAAACGTCATATTTATGCTTGAGTAATAAAACCAGTTGTATCAGTATACCCTACAAACGCCCAAAAAGAGCAGAAAAGGGCACAACCAAAAATTGTACAAAAATATAAATGTTTATTAACAAGTAAATGACAAATATACACAAGATTTGTGCAATAGAGAACCACAGGAACAGAACCCAGAAACCAACCACTGATGCTAGATAGCCCCCATGCAAATAAATAAGAGCTAAGTAATTAGCCAACGGTAGGGCTAGAGGTCAAGGTTAACCTCAAAAATTAAGGCCACATACCCATGCAATACACACAATCATAAACCGCTATATAGCGTGAATAACATACCGTTAGCCATATTGAATGGGGGACCAGCACCAGTAGAGCAAGAACCCTCGACGCGCGTTTCGCACTTCGCTTCGTCAGGAGGTACAATAATCCTCACCAAAACCCTCCTACTTATAATCCAACGCTCACTTTGATTGATTAAAAAATAGATACCTACACAGTTGTATCAGTACTCATCTACTGTAATAGCATACCTTGACATTTGTGAAGAAATGGTAGAGGGACAATATATGTGAGGAGGATGACATGTAAATTCAGGGCATCTATGGAAACCACACAAAAATAGAAACAAGCTGGAGAATTGCTGCAATATAAAATAATGACTAGACTTTCTGCTGTCCAAGATTCCTTGTGGGTTAATTCCTCAGTTTTAATCTGATGGTCAGGAACAACCCACAAATACAAATGTAAGGTATCAGAATGCAGTGTATCAGATAGCTGATAAAGTGGAGGGTTGACGTAGCTGCTAGACCCCACCCTATATGATGAACCCTTTTGGACCCCAGAGTAAAGCCAAACTATGATTCACTGGGAGGTCCATGACTCTCAATTACTGCTAATGAGAACAGTTCAATAAATAATACTGAATTAGGGAATCAGTGCCAGACTGGGGTTTCTTGGGCCCACCAGAAGAGATTTTGTGTGGTCACCTTCCATCTACCCAGAACCTATGAACATCCACTTTTCACTCCATGATAATCTCTTTTGCTATCATTGTACACACTGGATATATAAGATCTATAGGTAATTTTTGAATCATCTTATTAGAAATAAATGCTAATGTCAAGCAATTGGCTTCAAAATCAACTCCAAATGGTGTTGTCTTCTTCTGGACCTTTAAAGCATGTTTCATTATTGTACTAGAGACTTGATACACCGGAGGCTCCTCTCATACTCTGGTAGGCCAGTATGACCCTTTAGGGAATAGCTTTGTAGTGTATGCAAAATATATGTGAACCTATACTGTAGCAGTGATCCACAGAGTGAGAACCCTTTGTGCTGTGGATACCTGAGTTCTACCAGCATATTCAATGATGTGACTTGCCTTGACAGGTCTATAAGTGACGGGCAGTATGTTGACTCAGTAAGGATAAGGGGCGTGAGCCAACAGGGTCATACAGTCCCATGATTTGCACAGTGCAAGGCATTTACAACAGTCTGCCTAATCTGACAGCTCTGAATTATTGTGGGTTTCTTATGGGTTGAGACAAATCAATTGGCAGGTTCTCTGCATTTTTGGGGGACAATCAATCAAATATTTATCTTCAATTGTCCATATGGCAGCGACTACAGCCAGACCGTGATACAGGGGTTAAAAATGATCATATACTTGGCCCGTTCTTCTAACCCCTTACTGGAGCAGGAAAGCAGAATGTTTACTTACATGTCCTGAACTGCCAAAAGAAAGGAAATGGGTAATAGTTGACTAGCTAAACCCATCCTCTTGCTAAGTGTTTTGGCTGTGGGTTTGGTGCCTTATCTCTGCTGAGGCTTGTATGAAAATCACAGGAATGATACGTCATATGGTATTGCTCAGAGTGGGTCATGTACAGTAGTTTCTTGAGAAGAAAAGCAAGAAATAGGTTTACATCCATCAATACAAGACTATAAGGTTCCATGTAGAGAAATAACTCAGATGACATATTTACTGCTCAGCTAATAAGGAAAACAACTTGTAATTTACTACATGGCAGTTGTTATGATTGTGGGAACACCCTTACAGTCTAGCTTGGATGTCTGCATGACTTTTAACTATTTATAAAGTGCCAAGGTAGTTTAGGGAGTTCTCCAGTTTTATGTAAATTTAAAGGGGTAGTCCACAAAAAGTATTTATCCACAGGATAACTGATAAATATTGGATTGTAGGGGTCGCATTGCTGTGACCCCAGCAATCCCGATAACAAGGAGTCCAGAAGTCTCTTCCCGAAATGGAGCAGTAGTACATATGTCAGTTCAGCACTCAATTAATTTCTAGGGATTATCCACTGCTGTGAATGAAGTGTGACAACTACTTTTCATGGGATAACCCATTTAAAGGCTAACTCCACTTATGAAGAACATCAGCTTTCCCACTCAAAGGATAACCCTGGGTTCAGACCTGAGCGTTCTTGAAACGCCTGTGGTGTCAATCACAATACGCGCGACAAACGCCCCAAAAAAAGCTCAAGTACTTGTTTATGCGTAGGGCGTTTTACAGTGCGTTCAAACGCGCTGTAAAACGCGAAAATGTGAACCAGTCCCATAGGGAAGCATTGGTTTGCATGTGTTGAGCGTTTTACAGCGCGTTCGAACGCGCTGTAAAACGCGCAAGTCTGAACTTAGGGTAAAACTGAAGACAGAGTGGAACACTTGTTAAGACACCAAATCCTCATCTGAACATTGAACACTATAACATATAATGGAAATGTTTGCAACTTTATCATATTATTATATAAAATATTATACATTATAATACATTAAACAAATGTAAGTGCACCAAGACCTTGTTGCAAATTGTGCACAAATTTGGCTCAATTTAATGCATTTTGGCAAAAAAATTACACATTTGTTTCTTAGCTCGACAAGAGGGTGCAGTTTACTACAATGGGTGTGGCCTCACAGAAAGTAGCATAGCCTATGATGTACCACAATTTTGGCATAAAATTTTGTTGCAATGTTAACCAACCAATAGTTGGTACAGAGTTAGACAGAAGTGTGTAGTCATGCACCAAATTTATCAATGGTGTTATCTCTAGCACAGGGAGATTTAGGGCACTGGGCTAAAGATAATTTTTAAATGAGGAATCGTGGGAGATTTTACCTCTGAAGCAAACAGAATTGTGATTGTATTCCATTTGGGTCTGAATTGATTCTACCCAAATTGAAAGTACTGCAATTGACCTGAAAATTTGTGTATGACACTTTGAGGTCTCCTAGAACTCCTATTTTTTCTCTCTTGCCTCTCACTTTTCAAAATATGTTTTCTTCTCTCTCTCTCTCTCTTTCTCCCTCTCTCAAAATTCCCCGAAACCTAATCACCAAAAATGTGGATTCGAATGCAACTCAAATTTTTACAGAACTCCTGTCAAATTTCATTAGTTTACAATCCATTCAGTCATCTATGCTCAGGACTTTAATACAGGTTGGAACTCAGCTCAGTTCAGGTGGAGGGTCGGAGATGAAATGATGCTTAACCTTCTCATTTGGCTGCCTGCTTTTTCAAAATCCCATTTTGCTTCTCCTTTTCCTCATTCTGATACAGTTTATTTTATGTAGTTTGTTAAAAAAAAACTTGTTGTTGGAATGGGGGGAGTTTATAAATGAGAAATGTGTTATTATTCTTCAGCCTGTGGAACCAGGATGAGCGGTGTACTCACAGGTATTCGTATCCCCGCTCTAATTTAGGAAAGACAATAAACAAACCGTACATAGGAAGCACATTTTCCTATTGGCAAGGGACGGCTGCATTCGTTAAATGCTCTAATCCTCCAAAAATTTAAACACTGCATTAATTTGTGTATTTTATTGTGTTGACTAATCCCTAAAGAGATGATTTGTTCTGAGGAAAGTTCAGTGATGGGAACACATTTCTTAACACTTTTTTAAATGCAAAGTCATTATATCAAATAGGCTGCTGAATCCTAGAAACAGCTGAGGGTACTTTCACACTTGCGTTGGTGCGGATCCGTCTGTTTATTTGCACAGATGGATCCGCACCTATAATGCAAACGTTTGTATCCGTTCAGAACGGATCCGTTTGCATTAGGTTTATAGAAAAATGACAAAGTCCAAAACGGATCCGTTTTGAATTACATTGAAAGTCAATGGGGAACGGATCCGTTCTCAAATGCACCATATTGTGTCACTGACAACGGATCCGCCCCCATTGACTTACATTGTAAAAAAAAATGGATCCGTTAGGCTTCGCCTCTTCAGACGGACACCAAAATAATGCATGCTGCGTTTTGGTGTCCGCCTCCAAAACAGAATAGAGGTGGAACGGAGCCTAACTGATGCATTCTGAACGGATCCTTATCCATTCAGAATGCATTGGGGCTTAACTGATCCGTTTTGGACCGTTTGTGAGAGCCCTGAAACGGATCTCACAAACGGAATCCAAAACGCTAGTGTAAAAGTACCCTGATATGCACATGCTTGGGTCCAGGATTGGACGGATCCAACTAAGGGATAGAAGATCCTTTTCTGAACCTTGCTTATGATTCTATAAAAGTTCCCCACCTCTAGAGAGTCCATGAGGTTCAGCAGTGGGCAATTTCAATGTGGACCATTTATTGATAAAATATAAATATACCTTTATTAATACACACATACCATAAAATGATTTAAGAAGATACCCACAGCTTTGAATGAACATGACATATCATATGAAAAAACTGTAAACCAAAATCCTGTCTAGTTTATACATTAGTTCACAGTGGGGAAACCCATTTGAGTATAAAAGGAATTTGTACTGGTGTGGAAGGTGCACAATACAATCAACCTTCTACATGCCATTACATTCTCCTCAAACACCCAATCTCCCCCATATCTGCATCCAACAATTATAAAAAAAAGGCATAAACAATAAGTGGTGTTTGCCCAAGAGGAATATCAACCAGGATGTTGGGAGCAGTAGCATCCTGACGTACATTTTGTCCAGCTATACTGCTGCTGCCGCTTCTACTTTTGCCACCACTGCTACCCCTACATTGCCATACATTGCCTACCTTGTCTGTTAGGTTTCATACTGTACTCTTGCTTCTCCTGAAAAAAAGCTGAATTTTTGGACTGCTTAGTCAGAACAAATCACAACTTTTTCCTATTTTACCATGTGTGTATAAACACTAGTTGGGTTCTGACCCCATTATGGCATAAAATTTGGACTGCTTGTTCAGAACAAACCACTGCTTTTTCTGATACTACCATATATATATAAATATATATATATCCAGAAAATCACAGGGCAGCACTACTAGCTTCAAGTAGTTCAGGAGCCAGTGTTGCATTATAGGTGTGGATCCGTCTGTGCAAATAAACAGACGGATCCGCACCAACGCAAGTGTGAAAGTACCCTCAGCTGTTTCTAGGATTTTAGGATCTAGGATCCCCTTGGTCCTGGGGTCCAAACACAATCCAAATAAATATAACGCAGCACTCCTTGGATAAAAAAGTGAAAAAAAAAAGTGATATTTATTCAACACATGTTGATACAGGCAACGTTTCAGCTCTCTCACAGAGCCATTATCAAGCCACTTGGCCACTTTTATAGAATCATAAGCAAGGTTCAGAAAAGGATCTTGTGTCCCTTAGTTGGATTCAGCAGCCTATTTGATATAATGACCTTGCATTTAAAAAAAGTGTTAAGAAATGTGTACCACCTTGTGTGTATAAACACTGGCAGGAATTTGATCCCAAAAAGGGTAATTTTTGGAATGTATTTTAATTTCTGAAAAAATACACCTAATAATAAGGGTGAAGGATATCTATCAAATTTGTATAAAAGGCTCTACATATGTTCAAGTATATTTCTCACACTACAGTGGTTCATCCACACATCACTGTATGCATTATCCCTGTACTTTAACGTCACTGTGTTTTTTATCCCTGTACTGTGTTTTCAATGTGTTTATAATCTCTGCACTATGACATCACTTTGATTATTATCTATGGACTGTGACATCACTGCGATTATTATATCTGTACTGTGACATCACTGTATGCATTTTGGCCTGTACTGTAACATAGCTGTGTTTTTTTAATTCTTGTAATGGGACATCACTGTCTTTTCCGGTGTATTGTGACATTACTGTATTTATTATCCCCAAACTGTGACATCACTGTGCATTTTATCTCTGTACTGTGATCTCACTTTATTTATTGTCCCCAGACTGTGACATGTTTTTATCTTCATACTGTGACATCACTTTATTATCCCCGTACCATGATATCACTGTGCTTATTATGTCTGTACTGTCACTTCACTGTGTTTTTAAAACCTCTGTACTGTGATACCACTTTCATTATCTCTGTACTGTGACATCACTATGGATATTATCCCTGTACTATGACATTACCGTGATTTATTATATCTGTACTTTTACATCACTGCATGTATTATCCCTGTACTATGACAGTACTTTAATTATTATTCCTGTATTATGATATTACTGTGATTTGTTATATCTGTACTTTGATATCACAGTATGTATTATGTTTGTTCTGTGACATCACTGTGTTTATTATACAGTACTGCAACATCACTGTGTTAATTATCCTGTACTGTGACATCACTGTGTTTATTATCCCTGTATTGTGACATCACTGTGTTTATTATCCTGTACTGTGACATCACTGTGTTTATTATCCCTGTATTGTGACATCACTGTGTTTAGTATCCTGTACTGTGACATCACTGTGTTTATTATCCTGTACTGTGACATCACTGTGTTTATTATCCCTGTATTGTGACATCACTGTGTTTATTATCCTGTACTGTGACATCACTGTATTTATTATCCTGTACTGTGACATCACTGTGTTTAGTATCCCTGTACTGTGACATCACTGTGTTTATTATCCTGTACTGTGACATCACTGTGTTTAGTATCCCTGTACTGTGACATCACTGTGTTTATTATCCTGTACTGTGACATCACTGTGTTTAGTATCCCTATATTGTGACATCACTGTGTTTATTATCCTGTACTGTGACATCACTGTATTTAGTATCCCTGTACTGTGACATCGCTGTGTTTATTATCCTGTACTGTGACATCACTGTGTTTATTATCCTGTACTGTGACATCACTGTGTTTAGTATCCCTGTATTGTGACATCACTGTGTTTAGTATCCCTGTATTGTGACATCACTGTGTTTATTATCCTGTACTGTGACATCACTGTATTTAGTATCCCTGTACTGTGACATCACTGTGTTTATTATCCCTGTACTATGACATCACTGTGTTTATTATCCCTGTATTGTGACATCACTGTGTTTAGTATCCCTGTATTGTGACATCACTGTGTTTATTATTCTGTACTGTGACATCGCTGTGCGTATTATCCTGTACTGTGACATCACTGTGTTTATTATCCCTGTACTGTGACATCACTGTGTTTATTATCCCTGTATTGTGACGTCACTGTGTTTATTTTCCTGTACTGTGACATCACTGTGTTTAGTATCCCTGTACTGTGACATCACTGTGTTTATTATCCTGTACTGTGACATCACTGTGTTTAGTATCCCTGTATTGCGACATTACTGTGTTTATTATCCCTGTATTGTAACATCACTGTGTTTATTATCCTGTACTGTGACATCACTGTGTTTATTATCCCTGTATTGTGACATCACTGGGCTTATTATCCTGTACTGTGACATCACTGTGTTTATTATCCCTGTATTGTGACATCACCGTGTTTATTATCCTGTACTGTGACATCACTGTGTTTATTATCCTGTACTGTTAAAAAAATGATGTACAAGCAGCACTACGCATTCCATTTCAGAAAACAAACCATAAATACAGGTACCTGAAATAAGGTCCAAAGTAGGTGCACGCAGATGAGGACTCCGACCATAATCCCCATGGTATCAATATAAAAAAGAAAAATCCGCAGCACTCTCCAGGTGGTATCAAAAATCCAACAGGTTTATTCCAGCAGCATACAAGAGCGACGTTTCGACTATAGTAGTCTTTATCAAGCAATATCACATACAGAAGTGACACCCTTATAAATCCCTTAGTGTAAAGTGATTGGTGCCGCCCAAATCTGGGGGGCGTGTACATATAAACATACTATAAAAACCATTTGCCAATTCCTCACTATATCCCCGTATGCAGTGATTTACCCCTATCCACATGCGTCTCCACTCCAGTAAAGGCATCTGCATCCGTTGTCCATGGCGTTGCGGAAGTCTAATTGCGCATGCACCATCCTCGGTGAAAAGCCTCAGTCATTTCCGGAATCCCAACCAATAGGGAGTCCTCGCTGGCCATGTATTTACCAGCGCCCAACCTACAACTCACATGATCGGGATTCTCACCAATGGGAATTCATAAAGAGATGACGTCAGCTGTTGTCAGCAGGGTAGACTGGAACATCTTCCAATCACAAAAGACCGCTCATACTGCGTCACTCGTTGCCGGTAGCATCTATCGTTCGAAAAAACTGGGGTGTATTATCCCAAGCCTTTCCTAATGTGCCAGAATTCCAACAGCCCCCACTCCTTTCATATAAAAGAACTCCCAACCTCAGGGACAAGCTAGTCTTCAGGTTACACAATAGGGAGAAGGTCGGGGTGTTTTCCTTGTCTTAATTGCTGCCATTGTAACAGTCTACTGAAGGGCAATTCTTTCACGCATCCGTACACTGGGGTTCGGTATCACATTAGGGGTCACTACACTTGTAGCTCCTGTGGTAAGGTGCAAGGTACCGTGGTCGACAGGAGGTACGTGTCACCGAGGTTCCTGGCCTCGGTGAGGTAAGAGCCGGGTTTTCTTGGGTGTCAGCAGCAGCTAGTGCTGTTTGACACATTTGTATTTAGTTTGGCTGCAAAGCCAATCCGGGCCGGCTCTTACTGGGAGTAGGCAAAGAGTTGGGTGGGTGCCTATTCCCCACGGTCCAGGCCGGTTTTTCCCGGACCTTTAAAAGATAGCCAGCACCAGCAGGTGGGGTGTGATTGTCCTGGAGCTGCTGTTAGGCTGTGGAATCATTTGAGTTTGGGAGTTCTCTGGGCTGGAAGCAAGAGCCCCGCAAGGAGGAGTGCAGACGGCCTGGAAGCCTGACGTTGATTGTCTTGCGGCTGGACTGACAGCCAGGTGCGAACCTGCAGCTAAAACCTCCCAGGTGACTGGAGCCTGTATTGGACTGTTTTGTTTTTCCTCATGATTTCTTATGTGTGTGAATTAACACCAAGAGACTGTTTATCGTTTATTTTGTGCAAGTGTGAATAAAACACTGTTTACTGCACTTTCTGGACTCCCTGTTTTGCCTCTGTACTGCACCCGCACCGCTATCTACCAGAGCGACTCCCCACATTTGGTGTCGGATGCGGGCATGCACAGTGAGGCTGGCGCGAACGCCGAAAATTTTTGTTTTTGCTGGGCACGACTGGATGTCCTATATTAGGCCGGCAAAGTTGCAAACAGGAATTTCTGGCAACATGGAGGCTGCTGTGAAGGCTCTCATAGAGGCTAACGTGCAGCAGCGGGAGACCAACCAGCTACTATTATAGCACGTAATGGCGTTACAAGCTGCAGGAGCATCCCACCACGACCATGATGCCCGGAAAGCGGTCCGTGCGGCGATCCCAAAAATGACCCCCTCGGACGACGTTGAGACATATCTGGCGGTCTTTGAGAAGGTGGCCGTGAGGGAAAAGTTACCCCGTGACCAGTGGGCCGAGGTGGTTGCTCCGTTCCTGGCATCCGGACCCCAGCAAGTTTTTTTTGACTTAGCAGATGACCAGGCTGCTGATTATCCCACGGTGAAGGGGGAGATCCTGGCCAGACTGGGGGTAAACGTGTTGGTCCGGGCTCAGCGGGTCCACCAGTGGGACTTTAAAACGGCTGAACCCGCCAGGCCGCAGTACTATGAGTTGCTGCACAGGTTGCAAAAGTGGCTGCAGCCTGATGTTCTAAGTCCGACTGCTATGCTGGACCGTCTGCTGGCCGACATGTTCTGGAGGGCCCTGCCTTACCCCCTTCAGCACTGGATCGGCCAGGTATCCCCTACTAATGCCCTTGAAATGGTTGATCTGGTGGAGCGCTATGAGGCCACAAAAAACTTGCAAGGGGGTGATGTTGGGAGGGGGCCGGTCAAACCCCGGAGGTCTCCCATCCAGTCCCGACGTCTGATACCTGAGAGACCTGTTCGGGGTGTGCCCCCTGTGGAGCCGGCCCCGATTGTCTGCTGGCGGTGTCAGGAGCCTGGCCACGTAAGGGCTGACTGTCCACACCGGGGAGAACCCATGGAGACTAATTATGGGTATTGGGCTTCCATGTATGCCCGGAGACTGTGTGCAACCGGCACCCCCGAGACAATAGACAATCGTCACCTGTGCCAGGTGCAAGTGGGTGATAATCTGGCAGTGGCGCTACTGGACTCAGGGAGCCTAGTAACCCTGGTAAGTGCTGCACTGGTACAGCCCACCCAGTATACGGGCCGGAAAGTTGGTGTGGTGTGCATACACGGAGACTTAAAGGACTATCCCACTGCTGTAATGTCTCTGTCCACGGCGGCCGGCACATGGACTTGTGAAGTGGCGATCTCCACAAAGCTACCTTATGAACTAATAATTGGGAGAGACTTCCCTGGTTTTCCGTCACTATGGCCTGAGATGAAAGTGACTAATAGCCCTGAGACAGGGGTAACCCTAGCAGAGTGGCCTGGTTCCAGTGGTAGGCCAGAGCCCTGGGAGCCCGAGTCCGAAGGGCCTGCGGTAGGGGTGACCACCACTTCTGTGATAGAGGGGAGACACCCCACTGAGTGTAATGGTGGGAGACATGGAGGACTTGCCACCAGGACCTGAGTTGGCAGACCTCCACGTCTCCGGAGACAATTTTGGGACCGCCCAACACCGGGACCAAACCCTAACCAGGGCCTGGGAGAATGTGGTGGAAATTGATGGTAAACCCCAGAAGCCAGGGGCTGAGTTAATATTTCCCGCTTTGTCGCTCACCAAGAAATGTTATATCGGGTGAACCGAATCCGGGGTGAATCTGTTGAACAGTTGGTGGTGCCCACAGCGTATCGCAAGCTGGTCATGGAGCTTGCCCACCAACATGTTCTTGGGGGACACTTGGGGTGGCAGAAAACGCAGGACCGCATACTGCAGCGGTTTTATTGGCCTGGTGTATTTAAGGAGGTAAAAGAATATTGTAAATCTTGTCCAACCTGTCAGGTAAATAGCCCCCAGCCACATTTCCGTAGTCCCCTTGTGCCTCTTCCAATCATTGAGGTCCCGTTTGAGCGTATCGCTATGGATCTAGTCGGGCCTGTACCGAAGTCTGCCAGGGGCCACCAACACATTCTGGTAGTTCTCGACTACGCCACTCGGTATCCGGAGGCGGTGCCTCTGCGACATACCTCGGCTAAGCTCATTGCCAAAGAGTTAATGGAAATGTTTTCCCGTGTGGGCCTGCCAAAAGAGATTTTGACAGACCAAGGGACCCCTTTTATGTCCAAAGTTATGAGGGAACTGTGTAAGTTATTGCGTATAAAGCAATTGCGGACGTCCGTTTACCATCCGCAAACGGACGGTCTTGTCGAAAGGTTTAACCAAACTCTAAAAAATATGTTAAAAAGGGTGGTGTCTAGAGATGGGAAGGACTGGGATCTGCTTCTGCCCTATCTCATGTTCGCAGTGCGAGAGGTGCCCCAGTCCTCTACTGGGTTCTCGCCCTTCGAACTGCTTTATGGCAGACACCCTCGGGGCCTGTTGGATATCGCCAAGGAAGCGTGGGAACAGCAGCCTGTCCCCCACAAAAGTGTCATTGAGTATGTCACCCAGATGCAAGACCGGATGGAAAAGGTGTTACCGCTGGTCCAGGAGCATATGGAGGCAGCGCAACAAGCCCAGAGTAGGGTGTATAATCGTCAGGCTCGTTACGGGACTTCAATCCGGGAGATCGGGTTTTGGTTCTGGTACCCACCCTTGACAGCAAGTTCCTAGCTAGGTGGCAGGGCCCCTATGAGGTGATCGAGAAGGTAGGGGAAGTAAATTACAAGGTACACCAGCCAGGGCGGCGCAAGCCGGAGCAGGTGTACCACGTGAATTTACTAAAGCCGTGGAAGGATAGGAACACGCCCGACGACCACAGCCCCCGGCCAGGGCTTCTAGGTGAAAAGGGTCCAGCCCCACAGTTCGAGGCCTGTGAAGCAGTAACCACGGTAAAAATTGCAGACAGCCTGTCGTCCAAACAAGTTCAGGAAGTCAGGGAGTTCATCAGTCGAAACACGGATGTGTTTTCGGACCTCCCTGGCCGCACGTCTCTCATCCAACATGACATCGTCACTGAGCCTCAGGCCAAGATCCGGTTAAAACCATACCGGGTACCTGAGGCTCAGCGACGGGCCATCGCGGATGAAGTGCAATTAATGTTGAAGCTCGATGTCATTGAGGAGTTGAAAAGTGAGTGGGCCAGTCCCATAGTTCTAATACCCAAGCCGGATGGGACATTGCGGTTCTGCAACGATTTTCGCAAGTTAAATGAAGTGTCCAAGTTTGATGCGTATCCCATGCCCCGGGTAGACGAGCTTGTGGAGAATTTAGGACAAGCCCGTTATTTTTCTGTGCTAGACCTCACTAAAGGGTACTGGCAGGTACCCTTAACAGAGTCGGCCAAGGAAAAAAACGCTTTTGTTACCCCGCAGGGCCTGTATCACTACAAGGTGTTACCCTTTGGCCTGCATGGCGCCCCCGCCACCTTCCAAAGGTTAATGGACATAGTGCTGCGACCTCATCGTCGGTACGCCTCGGCCTACTTAGATGATGTAATCATCCACAGCACCGACTGGGAAAGCCATTTGCCCAAAGTGCAGGCGGTAGTGGATGCCCTGAGGAAAGCTGGACTAACCGCCAATCCAAAGAAGTGTGCGATTGGGTTGGAAGAGACCAAATATCTGGGATATGTTATTGGGCGGGGAGTCATCAAGCCGCAGGTAACTAAGGTAGAAGCCATACGTAACTGGCCCCGACCGGTCACCACCAGGCAGGTAAAGTCCTTCCTGGGAATTGTAGGGTACTACATGCGGTTTGTGTCCCACTTTGCCACAATAGCAGCGCCGTTGACAGACCTGTTGAAGGGGCGAAAGTCTGGGAAGGTTAGCTGGAGTGAGAAGGCGGAGGAGGCTTTCTCCGCGTTGAAGTCGGCCCTGTGTGGGTCCCCGGTTTTGGTGACACCCGACTTCAACAAGGAGTTCGCTCGCTCAGACGGATGCCTCGGAGGTAGGTCTCGGTGCAGTACTGTCTCAGGAAGTCAATGGGGAAGAACATCCCGTTGTCTTCCTGAGCCGGAAACTCACCCCAGCCGAGACCAGGTATAGTATAGTGGAGAGGGAGTGCCTGGCTATCAAGTGGGCACTCGAATCTCTCCGCTATTACCTGTTAGGGAGGAGGTTCCGTCTGGTGACCGACCATTCCCCTCTCAAGTGGATGAGCCAGGCCAAGGAGAGGAATGCTTGGGTCACCAGGTGGTTCCTATCCTTGCAAAATTTCAAATTTTCGGTAGAACACAGGGCAGGCCGCTTGCAGGGTAACGCAGATGCCCTGTCCCGCGTCCACTGCCTCACTTGTGTTCACCCCCTCAGGGTTGAACAAAGGGGGGGGGGTATGTGGTAAGGTGCAAGGTACCGTGGTCGACGGGAGGTACGTGTCACCGAGGTTCCTGGCCTCGGTGAGGTAAGAGCCGGGTTTTCTTGGGTGTCAGCAGCAGCTAGTGCTGTTTGACACATTTGTATTTAGTTTGGCTGCAAAGCCAATCCGGGCCGGCTCTTACTGGGAGTAGGCAAAGAGTTGGGTGGGTGCCTATTCCCCACGGTCCAGGCTGGTTTTTCCCGGACCTTTAAAAGACAGCCAGCACCAGCAGGTGGGGTGTGATTGTCCTGGAGCTGCTGTTAGGCTGTGGAATCATTTGAGTTTGGGAGTTCTCTGGGCTGGAAGCAAGAGCCCCGCAAGGAGGAGTGCAGACGGCCTGGAAGCCTGACGTTGATTGTCTTGCGGCTGGACTGACAGCCAGGTGTGAACCTGCACCTAAAACCTCCCAGGTGACTGGAGCCTGTATTGGACTGTTTTGTTTTTCCTCATGATTTCTTATGTGTGTGAATTAACACCAAGAGACTGTTTATCGTTTATTTTGTGCAAGTGTGAATAAAACACTGTTTATTGCACTTTCTGGACTCCCTGTTTTGCCTCTGTACTGCACCCGCACCGCTATCTACCAGAGCGACTCCCCACACTCCACATATGTGATATATGTTCTCCAGTGTCCGTGTGGCCTCCTCTATGTGGAAGAGACCACGCAGGAGGTCAAGAAGAGACTCACACAACATAAGTCTAAAATACAGAGTGAAGCTTTGGAACTTCCTGTCCCAGATCATTTTCATAAGTTTTAACACAATGTGTCACAACTTAAATTCCGCATTATAGATGGGGTTCCGCAACTGCGTAGGGGTGGAGATCGAGAAACTATGTTAAAGAAACTAGAAATGAAGTGGATCCACCGATTAGAAACATTGGAACCTAAAGGCCTCTTACACACGGGCGTCATGTTTGACGCCCGGATAAGAGGCGGGTGCGTTGCGGAAATATGCGCGTATTTCCCGCGCGGGTGCAAACGTTTGTAATGCGTTTTGCACGCGCGTGAGAAAAATCGCCATGTTTGGTACCCAGACCCGAAGCCGGACTTCATCACTTAAGTCCAGTTTCGGGTCTTCTGGAGAATTGATTATTTTCCCTTATTACATGGTTATAAGGGGAAATAATAGCATTCTTAATAAAGAATGCATAGTAAAATGAAGATGAAGGGGTTAAAAATAATAAAAGTTAACTTACCTTAGCCACTTGATCGCGTAGCTGCGATCTGTCCTCTCTTTCCCTGCATCAGCTAAGAACTAAAGGACCTGTGATGACGTCACATCACATGGTCCAATCACATGGTCCGTCACCATGGTAAGATGGACCATGTGATTGGACCATGTGATGTGACGTCATCACAGGTCCTTTAGATCTTAGCTGATGCAAGGAAAGAGAGGACAGATCGCAACTACGCGATCAAGTGGCTAAGGTAAGTTAACTTTATTATTTTTAACCCTTCCTCTTCATTTTACTAAGCATTCTTTATTAAGAATGCTATTATTTCCCCTTATAACCATGTTATAAGGGAAAATAATAAAGATTGGGTCCCGTTGCTAAGCAACCATGCGGGAAAATCGCAACGCATCCGCACTTGCTTGCGGATGCTTGCGATTTTCCCGCAGCCCCATTCACTTCTATGGGGCCTGCGTTGCGTGAAAAACGCACAATATAGAGCATGCTGCGATTTTCACGCAACGCAGAAGTGATGCGTGAAAATCACCGCTCATGTGCACAGACCCGTTGAAATTAATGGGTCAGGATTCAGTGTGGGTGCTATACGTTCACATCACGCATTGCACCCACGCGGAAAACTCGCTTGTGTGAAAGTGGCCTGTGAAAGGAGACGCACGTGGATAGGGGTAAATCACTGCATACGGGGGTATAGTGAGGAATTGGCAAATGGTTTTTATAGTATGTTTATATGTACACGCCCCCCAGATTTGGGCGGCACCAATCACTTTACACTAAGGGATTTATAAGGGTGTCACTTCTGTATGTGATATTGCTTGATAAAGACTACTATAGTCGAAACGTCGCTCTTGTGTGCTGCTGGAATAAACCTGTTGGATTTTTGATACCACCTGGAGAGTGCTGCGGGTTTTTCTTTTTTATATTTATCCTGTACTGTGACATCGCTGTGCTTATTATCCTGTACTGTGACATCACTGTGTTTATTATCCTGTACTGTGACATCACTGTGTTTATTATCCTGTACTGTGACATCACTGTGTTTATTATCCCTGTATTGTGACATCACTGTGTTTATTATCCTGTACTATGACATCACTGTGTTTATTATCCCTGTATTGTGACATCACTGTGTTTATTATCCTGTACTGTGACATCACTGTGTTTAGTATCCCTGTATTGTGACATAACTGTGTTTATTATCCTGTACTGTGACATCACTGTGTTTAGTATCCCTGTATTGTGACATCACTGTGTTTATTATCCCTGTATTGTGACATCACTGTGTTTATTATCCTGTACTGTGACATCGCTGTGCTTATTATCCTGTACTGTGACATAACTGTGTTTATTATCCTGTACTGTGACATCACTGTGTTTATTATCCTGTATTGTGACATCACTGTGCTTATTATCCCTGTACTGTGACATCACTGTGTTTATTATCCTGTACTGTGACATCACTGTGTTTAGTATCCTGTACTGTGACATCGCTGTGTTTATTATCCTGAACTGTGACATCACTGTGTTTATTATCCCTGTATTGTGACATCACTGTGTTTATTATCCTGTACTGTGACATCGCTGTGCTTATTATCCTGTACTGTGACATAACTGTGTTTATTATCCTGTACTGTGACATAACTGTGTTAATTATCCTGTACTGTGACATAACTGTGTTTAGTATCCCTGTATTGTGACATCACTGTGTTTATTATCCTGTACTGTGACATCACTGTGTTTAGTATCCCTGTATTGTGACATCACTGTGTTTATTATCCCTGTATTGTGACATCACTGTGTTTATTATCCTGTACTGTGACATCGCTGTGCTTATTATCCTGTACTGTGACATCACTGTGTTTATTATCCTGTACTGTGACATCACTGTGTTTATTATCCCTGTATTGTGACATCACTGTGTTTATTATCCTGTACTGTGACATCACTGTGTTTATTATCCTGTACTGTGACATCGCTGTGCTTATTAGACATCACTGTGTTTATTATCCTGTACTGTGACATCACTGTGTTTATTATCCCTGTATTGTGACATCACTGTGTTTATTATCCTGTACTGTGACATCACTGTGTTTAGTATCCCTGTATTGTGACATCACTGTGTTTATTATCCCTGTATTGTGACATCACCGTGTTTATTATCCTGTACTGTGACATCACTTCGTATTATCCCTGTATTGTGACATCGCTGTATTAATTATCCTGTACTGTGACATCACTGCATTTATTATCCTGTACTGTGACATCACTGTGTTTAGTATCACTGTATTGTGACATCACTGTGTTTAGTATCCTTGTACTGTGACATCACTGTGTATTATCCCTGTATTGTGACATCACTGTGTTTATTATCCCTGTATTGTGACATCACTGTGTTTATTATCCTGTACTGTGACATCACTGTGTTTATTATCCTGTACTGTGACATCACTGGGCTTATTATCATGTACTGTGACATCACTGGGCTTATTATCCTGTACTGTGACATCACTGTGTTTAAAGTCTTCAATATGGACACCTTTAGCAATGTCACACCATATGGTGTATCACTAAAACAAGACAGTGGATTAGGATTGTTTTCCTAGTTTTTTCCATTTATGCTGGCTTAATTTAAAGCACAGGCTTGTGTTATTCTCCTTGCAGGAGCGTGCTCTCATCAGTTCTAAATAAATTGATTTTTCTGTAGTTCAGTCATTGTATTAAGTGCATTAAAAGTCAATTATTATTATTATGTTTATTATCCCTGTATTGTGACATCACTGTGTTTATTATCCTGTACTGTGACATCACTGTACTGTGACATCACTGTGTTTATTATCCCTGTATTGTGACATCACTGTGTTTATTAACCTGTACTATGACATCACTGTGTTTATTATCCTTTACTGTGACATCACTGTGTTTAGTATCCCTGTATTGTGACATCACTGTGTTTATTATCCTGTATTGTGACATCACTGTGTTTAGTATCCCTGTATTGTGACATCACTGTGTTTAGTATCCCTGTATTGTGACATCACTGTGTTTATTATCCCTGTATTGTGACATCACCGTGTTTATTATCCTGTACTGTGACATCACTTCGTATTATCCCTGTATTGTGACATCGCTGTATTAATTATCCTGTACTGTGACATCACTGCATTTATTATCCTGTACTGTGACATCACTGTGTTTAGTATCACTGTATTGTGACATCACTGTGTTTAGTATCCCTGTACTGTGACATCACTGTGTATTATCCCTGTATTGTGACATCACTGTGTTTATTATCCCTGTATTGTGACATCACTGTGTTTATTATCCTGTACTGTGACATCACTGTGTTTATTATCCTGTACTGTGACATCACTGGGCTTATTATCCTGTACTGTGACATCACTGTGTTTATTATCATGTACTGTGACATCACTGGGCTTATTATCCTGTACTGTGACATCACTGTGTTTAAAGTCTTCAATATGGGCACCTTTAGCAATGTCACACCATATGGTGTATCACTAAAACAAGACAGTGGATTAGGATTGTTTTCCTAGTTTTTTCCATTTATGCTGGCTTAATTTAAAGCACAGGCTTGTGTTATTCTCCTTGCAGGAGCGTGCACTCATCAGTTCTAAATAAATTGATTTTTCTGTAGTTCAGTCATTGTATTAAGTGCATTAAAAGTCAAGAAACGGGTATATTTAATGCAAACAGGAAAAAAATTAACAACAGACTATAACTTGAGCATTATAGTCGTTGTACAGGATTAGAAAATCATGGCTGCTTGCATCAATAATAAGTACCACACCTCTCTATGGGTTATACTTGGCAGTGCAGCTCAGTTTCATTAAAAAAAGATTAATGACTATTTCAGTTATACCTCTTCCTCCACCAGTGATGTAAGGATAGAGTCTCTCTGCATTAAAAGAGAACATCATTGCTGTAAATGACACATAAAAGCTGGTGCCTTTTGTATGGAATTTGCCTTAGGCCACAAGAATGCTCATGTTATACCTCTGTCGTCTACTTTAGACCCTACTCCATTTAATATGCTTTATGTACTCTGTTTTGGTTCTACATTGAATGGTCATAAGTCATAACTAGGGATGAGCTAACTTGTTTTTTCAAGTTCGGCGTACAAGGTTCTGGTTCGGGTTATCCAAGAATTCCATTATGGATTCCGATACCACTTATGGTCCGTGATAACGGAATTCTTAGATAACCTGAACCTTGTACGCTGAACTTTAAAACGCAAGTTCAATCATTCCTAGTCATAACACTAAAACCAAGCGTTATGCCATAAAATAAAAAAAATAACCAATTTGTCACCTGGTAAATCTCCCACTGCTCCATTTCTGCCCCTCAGGCAGGGGCGGACTGAGAAATTAAAGTGGCCCTGGAAAAAACTAAAAGTGGCTCCATGTTGTAGACGGGTCCAAATTGACAAAAGGCAGGGCAACACAAGTAGGTGGGGTCAGTAATACCATAGCACAAAACGTGAGATGCAAGTTGAATTCGAGCCACAGCGAATTGAATTCAGGCGGGCATGAGCAGTTGCTGGCCGGGTACATGAGTACCTGATTCTCACACTGTTAATTACCACTGAGAGCTCATTATGTACCCAGTGAGGGCTTGGGCGGCCCCCTGGGCTTCGGCCTACAGAGAAGTTTCCCTATAAGGTTTATGGCCAATCCGCCCCTGCCCTCAGGTGCTCCTATCTAGTCTTTATTTTTCTACAGCGATGACATGTCCATCTACCCGTGTGATGACTGTAACCAGTAACTACCCTCAATGACTGGCTGCAGCGGGCATGTGGGCAGCCTTGTAGTATTACATGCAGCCATTAAAGTGGATGGTCTACTATGCAACATATAGATGGGCTAGGTCTACCAGATCAAGTACTGCTCTTTGTCAGCGGATCATTACTCTTGCTCATATATGGGGTCAGAAGCAGAGGATCCACACTATATATCCTTCTAGGCTACATGGAAAAGCTGTTTCAGTCAAGTTTGTCTCATTAGAAAATGGATATAAAAGGGAACATTCAGATCTATCAAAATGCTGTATAATAATCAACTAGCATCCAAGGTTAGAAGATCAAAGTATAATATGTCATAACGGGTAATAAATATAGATGTCGTTATATCATAAAGCAAGGCGGAAGAGTGTGAAATTCAAATTAGTAAGTTAAAATCTAACTTATAATGACGTCTAAAAGGTGAATGCTATCTTCCACAGTGCCCTGACCAGTTTTAATACATTTGTCTATTTATGTGACTGAGACTATAAAGAATCTAAAAATGATAATAAATGTAAGTCGCACAGCACACATAGTACTTTTTTATGGGAACACTCTTGGCTTCTCTGATACATTAAATCTCTGTGCCATGGACTGTCCCCGCAGGCACTAGGCATAACATCGGGCATCAGTGTTCCTCTAAATTATGTAAAGAATTGCTTTTGCATTAGAGTCATGTTGTCCCCTTGGCAAAAAATGTCTGTTTGGTTAGTAACTGCAAAAGCTTGCATTTTTGCGATGAATATTCATCACACTCCAAAGACATACTGATAGGGAACTTAGATTGTGAGCCCCATTGGGGACAGTGTGATGCTAATGTCTGTAAAGTGCTGCGGAATATAGCCACGCTATATATAAGTGAGCGAATGAAAATAATAAAATGCCTAATTTGTTGCTTTTTCTTACTTTTCATTATATATTTTTGTTGATGGATTATGTGACTTCTTAAAGGGACTCCATAATGATGTCCTAGGCTACGATCCTTAGGAGTATTCATGAAAGTAATAATGATTATATTCTAAAATAAATCCTGGTTATAAAGTTATAATACAGATATGAGATTTAAAAACACAAACTTTCCTGTTAGTCAACGATGGGGCCTCACTTTGACAAAATTCTCGTCAAAAGAAATACTCATAAGGGGCGATTGATCAAAACTGGAGTAAAGAAAAACTGGCTCAGTTGTCCATAGCAACCAATTAGATTCCACCTTTCATTAAAGTCTATGCCATACATTAAACAGGTAAAAAGAGTGTCCTTTTGGCATCCGTCATACTGTAGTCCTTTCAGAGACTCCCTACAAAAAACACATACATGAAGTATTTTTTTAAACATGGGAGTCTATGGGCCTTGTATACAGTGGCATAGATTGTTGACATCCTACCAATGTATACCTCCAACATTCACCGCAGTGAGTATACCCCCTTACTGATTTAATGCCAATAACCCCCCCAACAGTGTCTGCTCTTAAATGAGGATCTTCTATATATAATTGACAATAGGTTGATCACAGCATTAGATGTTGATGACAAAAAAATACTTGTGGATCTGGGTCTGTAACTCCAGGTCCATTTGAACTCAGCATAAGCCGAGAGCAGCTGTAATTATTGTTATTGGTGCTTATGAACATGTCTGGCTCATAGCCCGAACCCTTTAAAGTATGCTGTTTAGCAACACACACCATTCAGTTGTTTAGTCTGCACAGCTCGGACTTGGTGATAGTCCAAATATGCTCTAAACAGGGGTCCCATTAACCCATGTGTGTCAAGAAAGAAGGTTTTTGTTCTTGTAATAATCTAACCTTAAAGGGGATGGCCACTTTCTGGCTACTTGTGATCAATATGTATGTAGATCATGACACTACTAATATAGCCTTTGTTGATATTCTGTAGCATTTGCTATTTTTTATAAGCCATGTTACCTTGTTAGGCAAATACTCTGTGCTGTCTGCATAGAAGTTCTGTCCAGGGCTCATTCTAGCTTTTCTGCTGCCTGAGGCGAAAAATAAAATGGTGCCCACTTCCCATTAAAAATTTAAAGGTAGGAAAGCGTCATAGCCAACTGTTTCTAGATCGCAAAACTAGTAGCCCACAAAGGCCAATAGTATTAAACTGCTCCTCTTTTGTTTCATTGGTATATACCGCTCACATAAATATATACCAGCAGTGGATAAATCGCACATGTAAATATATACCAGCAGTGAATATACCGCACACATAAATATATATGAAGGGACTTCATAGCTAAGAAGCGAGGAGCCAAGTCTGCAGTGACAGCCGACACGGACGGGAACATTTGGAAGGGACTGACTAGTGTGTACATACGGGCGGGATGGTGCTACCACCCGTACACATTTTTTTACAACTTGTACATGCGGGTGTTTGGTGCGGTAGTGCCACCAGCGGATGGTACAAATTTTTTTGCAAGCGCGTCCGGCTCTGCACTCAGACAAAGATACTGCTTACTGTATCAGTGCAGCTAAGATGTGAATAGATTTCGATCACACACAGCACAGCTGTGCTCATACATTTAGGACTTTGGACTGGAGGACAGCAGATCAGAGCTGGCGGCAGTAACTAACCTGTAGATAGCAGACCTCTGCTCCTGGAGCCTGGAGGCAGAGAGCGGAGGAGGCAGAGGAGGAGGCACTCACAAGCAGGGTGGTAGCTAGAGGCTCATGGGCAATGGTGCAAGAGTTCAGCTTGAGGTGGGGGTGCCGACACCCAGCACCCCCGCCACTCAGCTGTTTGAAGAGAAGGCAGCTCTCATATGAGTGCTTCTCTCTCTGCTCTGTTCACCTGCTCACCGCAGCATTTGCAGTGGAACATACAGGGTCATACAGCGTCACATATTTACCTCTTACATCCAGTGATGTCTCCTCTCTGATGTAGATATTCTCTTTCCTCATCTTCTCCCCTCAGACCAGACCACCATGATGATTTCTTTCAGCCATCTCTTCTCTCTGCATAGTTTGACAGATATCTTAGTTTCCTACTTTTCCATCATCCCACCTTTTCAACACCCCATCCTGCCACCCCCAATACTGTGTCCACTGTGCCCCCCCCCCCAATACTATCCTGCAGAAACAGCTCCCCTGAAAATACTGGTACCACACATTGCGCCAGTATAATGAATACCCCCTTACCTTTCAGATCAGACCCCGATATGAAACCTCAGATGAGACCCCCCATCTCAGACCAGACCTTCTTTAGACCTCTATGTCAGAAACCCACATTTCAGACCAAACCCCCCATGTATCAGACCTCAGATCAGACCCCCGTTAGACCTCCATGTTAGACCCCAAATATCAGACCTCAGATAAGACTGCCATTAGAACCTCATGTCAGACCCCCCCCCCCCCAATATCAGACCTCAGACTAGAGTCCCATCAGACCTCTCAGACCCCCATATCAGACCTCAGACCAGACCCCCAGTTCTTACTCCCATTAGACTTTCAGACCCCCATTAGACCTCCATACCCCTATATCAGACCCCCATTAGACTTACAGACCCCATATCAGACCTCAGACCAGACCTCCATATCAGACCTCCAGACCCCTATATCAGACCCCCTTAGACTTTCAAATCCCCATTAGACTTCCAGACTCGTATATCAGACCTCAGACCAGACATCCAGACCCCCATTAAACCTCCAGAACCCCATACCAGACCCCTATTAGACCTCCAGACCCCCATTAGACCTTCAGACCCTCATTGACCTCCAGGCCCCCATATCAGACCCCCATAAGATATACAGAACTCAGATCCCCCATATCACCTTACCTCTCCTGCTCCACCGCCACTCTCCGGGTCCGGTAGTCTCCCAGGCTCTCTTGTGTTCTCGGGGCCCGCACTGCCAACAGCATCAGGTCACAGTGCGCTCTGAACATCCTGATGCTGCAGGCAGCTAGGACACAGCAGTGCGGGCTCTGGGAAAAGCAAGCAGCAGGAGGGGTAAGTACAGCACACAGCGCTTCACTCCCCCGCCTCCTGCATACTAGTGAGAGCTTCCATAATGGAAGCGCTCACTAGTATTCCCTTTATAAGATGCACTGCATCTTATCTGCAACTATCTAATCTCTGATACTTAAATTCATCTAAGAGACAAATTATATTCTTCTACACGTTATAACTGCAGGGGCTGGACGAGTTGGGAATGTTTTTTTTTGCTGATGCCTGGGGTGGGGTCAGGTTGCTTGACCTCAGCAACATTTTATTGCACCCCTGGGCTGGACGTGCAGCCCATCACCAGGGTTGTCCTTTTGCCCAGTCCACCTAGTCCTGTTGCCTAATTTTGATTCTTTGTTCTGCACATCTTGTCTTACAGTATAAGTTGGCTGATTCATAGTGAGTTACTGGGTGTCCACAAGTGGCAGACCGGTCATAGACTATCCTGGGAAGATTCCCAGTGGGCCAATGCTCACCGCCCAAGCCCTCCTCACATTCGCCCACCGGGTACATAACAATCTGACCCTCCCAGCAATAATAGGTACGTAGGAGTGTCAGCTACTCATGTACCTGGCTGGCAGCTCCAGGTACCTTCGGTACCTGCCTAAATTCAACGGCATCACTGTTCTCAAAAAATCAATATGGTTAAATACTACGGAGGAGTACAGGAGCCTATGCCTCCCTACCCCACCATTCACCTTCAGAGTCCACTATGCCAATAGCCTATGAGGCAGTATACTGGCACACACAGTTGCAAAGAAATTACATCCTCACAACTGCTTGCGCTGGGATGTAGGCATCTCTGAAGAGGCATGTGGTCTACACTGCAGATAGCAACATGGAATATAACTCAGGTAAGTATTGGATGGAATTTTTTTCTTACTTGTCCTTAAAGGACACTATAGAAGGCATTACTAGGGACACATGGGACATTTTTTATATTTAGAACAAAATAGGGGCATTACTAGGGGCATTTTTAATACTGGGGCACTATAAGGGGGCATTACCTTGAACATGGGTATTTTTAATACTTGGAACACTATGCACTAGGCACTATGGGGGCCATTACTAGAGATTTTTTTTTTTACTGGAGGCACAGTATGGGGTGGCAGCATGATGGGAAGTTTGTATTGAGAAGGTGGGGAGAATGGTGGAAAAATTAGGAATATAAGATATCTGTGTGGCAAACTCTGCAGAGACAAGATGTGGCTGAAAGAAGTTGTCACAGCTGTCTATGACGAATGGAAAGATGAGGAAAGAGAACATCTATATCAGAGGAGAAGTTACTGGATGTAGTGCTGTATTCTCCTGTATGTTTGGCAGTGTTAAAAGACCAGACAGAATGCTGTGGCTCACGTCTCACCTCCTCAGTATCCTCCTCCACATCTGTCACCCACCTGACATGTCTGTTTTAGCATCTATTCTTAGGACAGATGATCCTTGAGGATGCCAAGAGTCAGATCCCTTTGATCTAATATTGATGGCCTATCCTCAGGATAGGTCATATTCTGAAACTGGAAATCCAATTATTTAGAGGTCTTGACTTTTGTGAAGGAAAAATCCAGTGGACAATTACCTTAAAGTCAAATCTTGATATTTGTCTTGCAAAGGCTTTTCTTACTACCCACAAAGGCTTCTAACATGCTTCCAATACTTTTTCACCCAGGGAAGTTCACTAAAATGTTAAAAGCATTAGCCATTCATATTGCTCGCTCTCCATAGATAATGAATGACATGCTGCATTCTTTAGTACAAGAACATACCCAATTCTTCAATAACTTCCTTTATTACTCATAGACATAATTTAGCATATTACCATATAACTGACCTATGTCCCTTTCCCAGTGACGACATTATACAAAACGATGGTAAGGACAAGGACACAGCCCTACTGTAAATCTCCATCAAGTACAGTATAATATAACAGTACAATAATGCACAATAACCCAGCTAACCAAACATCCCAAATACAGTCCAGACAAAAAAAAATCCATCAGTTGGATAGATTCCTTATCCACCCTCCACTCTGCCCTCTTGTACTTAAGAAGCAAACAATGAGTTATTTCTCTACCCACGACTGAGTGAGAGCAGTGGGGACTGGGTCAAGGGTTCCCATCCTGTCTACACTGAACTTTCGCATTTGATTTATCTACTATAAGAACATAGACAATGCCTCATGTATAAAGTATTTTAAGAGAAAATACTCTTAAAGTGTAACTGTTGTTTCAGGTAATTTTTCAGATTAAGCTACCACGTGAGTACATGAGCAATAACAGTAAATCTGGCCATTATATGACTTATGTCTGGCATATTGAGCAATTTTTCTCACTGCACTACACAAGAAGAAACAGAGGATCCTACTCCTTAAAAGGGTTGGGCAAGAATGAGGGGTTATTGGAGAACCCCCTTACTTTACTTGATCTGTAAAGGGAAGATTACTTACCTGCTTCCCAGTGCTGGCTCCCAGCCCCTTCTAATCCAGGCCTGCGAAGCTCTGTTGGGCTCCCTCAATGAAAACATCTGGTCTGACATGGCTGCAGCCAATCACTGGCTGCGATGGTGATTGGCTCCCCTTACGCCATGACAAATGGTCACATGACCCAAAGGGATCCGGTCTCCGCTGTGGCCAGCAGTTGGCTGTGACAACGTCAAACCGGATGTTTACATTGAGGGAGCCCTGCTGTGAAGGAGTGAGGAGCCATGTAAATAATGTTCCCTTTACAGGTCTCGTAAAGTGGGAGGGTTTGCCAAAACGGTTTTGGCAAAACCTTCTCCCCATTCTTACACAACCCCTTTAACTCTATGTTACACACTCTTAGAAGAAGCAGCTGTAATGGAGGACATTACATAGCTGAACTAAGTAGATTAGAGGTGAATCCAGAACAGCATTAAGACAGTAAAACTTAAATCAGCACCAGTCTCTCTGTCTCCCTGCCTCTGCCTGTTTACAGCAGCCCCTTACTTCTCCTCCTCCTCCCCATCTTCTATGTAATATAATCCTTCTATGAGCAGGCAACCGATCGTCACTGAACTTGGATCTGAGCAATGAATTGAGAATTAGTAAAAAGGAGGGGGGGGGGGGAGGAGAGAACACGAAAAAAAGAGAAGAAAGCATTTTTCTCTGATAAGATATATTACAAAGCTTCTTAATTATGTGTACTATTTTATGAAATAAATGAAATTACAGTTACTCTTTAACCCACTAAGCTGCAAAAACCAGTGTCAGGCAGCTGCCTCCAAGGCCAATAAGATAATGGGTAGATGCTTGTGATGAGAACCTAGTCCTACCACTTTACAAATCACTAATCAGACCACACATGGAGCAGTTCTGGGCTCCTGTGAACAAGACAGACATAGCAGAGCTGGAGAGGGTTCAGAGGAGGGCAACTAAAGTAATAACTGGAATGGGGCAACTACAGTACCCTGAAAGGTTATCAAAATTAGGGTTATTCACTTTAGAAAAAAAAGGACTGATGGGAGATCTAATAACTATGTATAAATATATCAGGGGTCAGTACAGAGATCTGTCCCATCATCTATTTATCTGACTAGGACTGTGACTGTGACAAGGGGACATCCTCTGCGTCTGGTGGAAAGAAGGTTTCTACACAAACATATAAGAGGATTCTTTACGGTTAGAGCAGTGAGACTATAGAACTCTCTGCCTGAAGAGGTGGTGATGGTGAGTACAATAAAGGAATTCAAGAGGGGACTGGATGTATTTCTGGAGTGTAATAATATTACAGGCTATAGCTACTAGAAAGGGGTCGTTGATCCAGGGAGTAATTCTGATTGCCTGAGTTGGGAAGGAATTTTTTATACCCCTTAAGTGGGGAAAATTGGCTTCTACCAGGATGACAGGCTGAACTGGATGGTCAGATGTCTTTTTTCGGCCTTATGTTTTATGTTACTATGTTACTGAGACCACCATGGCGCGGGTACATGGACGCAGATGTGTTTTGATCAAAATATAATGGCTAAGAGTCTCAGATTTTATCATTAGAGTGAGGTCTTAGTCCATATATTATGATTTAATCTATTGCTTTAATGCATTATTCTCCTCATATAACATACCAAGGACATTAATTCTTTCATTCTGCATGTTTCCAAGATGCCTTGTACACTATACTGTGGGTCCTTACCACCACAGGAAATATCAAAATAGGCTGTACAAGTTGCCAAAAACAGCTAGCCTTCTCTGACATTACTTCCTGCTCTGCAACTATTGGCTGAAGCTGTAGCTCACAGACTTCCTCACTTTCCACCACCTGCACATACTCTACATATAATACTGGCAAATTTTTGCTCAATTTCTGATAATTCCTTCAGTTTTCTCATCCAAATGCTGCTAAGATGGAGCTGAGCACTCTCAGTATTATCAGTATTATGTGCAGAGTCAGTACAAGGGGATGGCAGAGAAATAAGTCTGCCAAGTACAGTATCAAGCAATAGCTGCAAATTAGGAAATTATGTCAGAGAATAGGCTGTGGCTTTAGCAACTTCTGCTGTATAGAAAACCCGATAATCGTATTGTGACTCTGTTTTGTTGCTTTAAAGGGGCTGTTCCATCGGAGACATCGATGACGTATTGCTAGAATATGCCATCAATGTCAGATACGTGTGGGTTCAGAACGGGACCTTGAAGTGAAGGAGAACACATGGCACATGTGCGGTGTGCTTTCCATTTACTGCTATCGAAGTTCTGAAAATTGCCAAGTGAGAGCATTGGACTATTTTCAGATCTCCCTCTAATGTTTGTAGATAGGGACAGACAAGGTCAGTGAGCCCTGACCTGGAACCCAGCCCACTTTCCCTACCTACTTAAAGTTCAAGCCCTAAGTAGCAAGACCGTAACTGGTCAACAGTCCCTGTGCTACTAAGGTGTAGAGACACACAAAAACCAAGAGACAAAAACAACACAACGGGATAGTTGTAAAAAAATGGGTCAAAACCAGGTGGACAACATAGTACCAAAACAAGAGGAAGAGAGTGGTCAAAAGACAAGCCAAGGTCAAAAGCACAAAGAAATCCAAATAATTACAAGAATCAGGAACCTAGCTAGTAAGCCCAATCAAGTCTATCACTGGCACTAGTATATGGCCAGGAAGGGGTTTAAATAGATTAAATAGAATAAATAGCTCCATTAGTCAGAAACACTAGCAGACAGAAATAGAGCAGCTGAGCAATCAACCCACTGCTAATCTTCTCCAGCACATGACTGATAAGGGTGCTGTTGTGACACCAGGAGCATGGCTTTTGCTGCGCATCTCTCCTGGTGTGTTCACGCCAAAGCTGGAGATCTCACCATTGGAGCCCATACAGGTAAGTTTGTCACACTCCCATAGTGGTAAATGGAGGGTGGCTGTGCCTGCATGGTACAGTCTCCCTCACTTTAGGGGGACCATTCTGAAGATAGGGGCCATCAATAGTATTAATGTCTGAGATGGGAATATACCTTTAAAGAGGTTTTTTAAGAGTCAAATATAGATGACCTATCCTGAGGGGTTCCAGGAGTTGCACCTCCACCAATCTGATACTGATGACCTATCTTGAGAATAGTCTTCATTATTGTACAATATTGTACTCTGGGAAAACCTCTTTAGGGGCTGCCATACACAGTAAATGCATGAACCCTCGACAGTACTTCTATTGGCTCTGGTTCCATTAAGATGCATACATGTACGCCTCACAGATTCTGTACAAATTGTGGCATGTTTCATCATATATTGTATGGATGGAGCGAATACCATACACAGAACCCAAGAAAACAAGCACTAAAGGAGGCATATGTGTGCAAAGGCCTTACAGTCAGAATCAGATATCTTATGGTCTGAAAATGCAACTTGCAGTTTGAGTAGCAGTCATAAAAAATACTATGTCTGTGAAAGATACTGCAGCCATATGATGAATTACTATATTAGATGTGGTCCGTGAGGTCTGGTTTTAGCAGGAAGCTGGATCTCCATTTGATGAACAGCTCCCGTTCTTTAATTAGAAAGAGGTATCCTGTGATGCACAACTGATATGTGATAATTCTAAACAGACATTTTATTCCCCGTGCAGTGTACTTCATGACCACTGAACTGCTGTGTTCAATAAGGAAAGAATCATAATTATTTTTCATAGCAACAGATTGTATTCAATTGTTGTGGTCATATTACGGTTTAGCACTGGTTTCACTGCAGCTTTGGGAAATTTATTACAAAATCAATGATATGACTGCAAATTGCAATATGTGAATATACCCACCCTAGTCTAATTGAAGCTTTCATTACACGAAGTCCAAAACACCAGTAGAGCTGGGGCTGCACGGCGATCTTGGGCATGATAGGTGTTGCACGATCAAAGAATGCAGTGTAGTACTGGATCCATAGAAGTGAGTGAGGTTGCAGTGCAACTCACATGTTTTCCATGACCATGACCCCAGACTCTCAAAAAATCCACCAGGGTTTAATTCTTTTTGTGATTATGTAGTTGGGGTCCCCATGTAGCTCTAGCCTAAACGTAAACTCAAAGCAAATTTCCCACTGCACCAAAGATCAATGGTTTATAGAACTCTAAAGATAAGGGTGATCAACCAGAATATACCTTATTTGGTCTCATCATGTATCAATTATACAATACAATTCACAGATGACTATTTTGGGTTGAAATGAAGGTTGCAAATACTGAAGTTTGTGGTTCCAGCTAATACAACAGCCCTATCTCCAGAGTTGGACTGACTCTCCAACAATACCAATGGGCCAATGCTCTGACACAATAATAGGCTCAGATGTCCAGCAGATATTGGATGTGCACGTGTTCTGTATAGATGGTGAATGGGCCATCAGAATAATTCCTCTGGTGGACCTAAAATGCTTCAGTCCAACAGTGGTTGTACACATTTATCAAGTCAGAAGTAGTGAATCATTAACAATGACCATAATGGAGTAACAACATTTAGTTGCTTCAAATGCATAAACATACAATGGAATTTGGAAACATCACCACAAGGCCGTTGTGGCTTTTTGGTCGAAAGAACAGTCTTAGTGGACTCATTGGCGACTTTGAAACTTGGTTGTGTTTACTGGATGATAAAACACATTTTTGCAATTGTGCCAAATATGTAGATACCACATGTGACTGGAGAACTGTTCATGCCAGGGCTGATTTATAGTCTTAGCTCAGAAGACCTTGGAAAGCCTCATGGAGTGTCAACTTTTCAAAACTGGAGTTTAAAAGCCTATATTGGTATCTAATCTAATAGATTTACAAGTCAAAATGTAATTAATAAGTATTATAGAATATATGCACTTACAGTATTGATGACTTCAGATGACTGGTAAAATTTGACCAAAGAACTTCTCTCTGTTTCCATCTCAGCCATTCATGCAAAGGTCAGGTGGGGCAGCAGACGGTCAAGATCCAGAAATCAGGCAGAAGTCAGAAATCAGGCAGAAGTAAAATGAACTGTAGCTCTTTTACAAGCTTTAGCAAGCTAGAGAGACTTGGCTAGATCTATAAAGTCCAATTATAGAGCTATTGCTCAGGCAAAAAATGTGAGGTCAGCAGCACAACTATATAGTTAATTAACTCATTATTCAAGCAGCTAAGCACAGGATCAGAAAGGGTATTAACCCTTGCAGTGCTGTAGGGAGTGGTCTCTAATGCACACAGAAAGAGGCCTTGCAGCCAGGCTGCAGCCTGCTATATGGACATAGGAGTCTCATGGCCGGGCAGAAGCTAAGTAAGTGATACGGTGCCCATGCCCGCCCCAGATAGCGGAACGGTGGTGGGCACAGAGAACCTGAATTCCCTAAATTAAATAGAGGCCAGTCGGCACCAAAAGAGGTAGCATTTAGTGTAGGTTCCTGTCCTAAAGAGATTGCCTTGCCGGGCAGACACGCACAAATGATTATTTCCAAGAATCTCACATTTCTATAATTAGCATAGCATCAACACTGATATATATTTTTTATAATGAGTATGGAATTATTTTATATATTTTTTTGTTTGTGTTTGTAAAGTTGCTGTTGCATTGTGTTTGTTTTTGGGCACAGAAAGCCACCATGACAATAATTAGATAAGCTTTAGACTGCTAAGGACAGTTATTGGCTGCAGTGGTCACGTGGCATTTCCCAGCACATCACTGCTGTTGTAAACAAACAGCTGCAGGAGTACCAGACAAGCACCATAGAGAATGTGTGCCGTATCAAGTAAGGCCGGACTAGGAGCGCAGCGGTAGGGGTAGGCCAGCATGAACATGGTTTAGAAACAAGGGAGAGCAGATAGGGTTAAAATTGAGCTGAGAGAGGAGGGGTGAAGCTGTGGGCATGGTAACGGGGGGCGGAGCCAGGTAGGAGTAAAAAGGGGTAGAGAAAAGGTGAGGGTGAGGGAGAGCCATTTTGAAAAGCAGGCAAACGAACATGGCACTTACAGACAGCATGGTGGAGGAGATGTTGTGGAGTTTGAGGCAAGAGGCGGAGGTGAGAGGGCCAGGCTGGCTACAGGATGAAGTTGCTGGCCTGTTGGGGGACCCCTCGGGTGCGTTACATTCCCCAGAGATGGGCCAATGTACGGGCCACCTGCCAGTGCGCTTAAGCCCTGAATGTACCCCCAGGACTCGGCGCCATTTAGGGAGCCCCTCAAGGGACCCTCCGCATCAGGGGGCACACTAGCAGCCTTCCGACACGCGCTCCCGCCGTAGTTCAGGAATCCCGTAGTTCAGTGGAGTCCGGAGAAGAGTGGGACGCCCCCTCCCCCACTCTCTGCAGCGTCTGCATCAGGAACAGGACCAGGTTCTGCAGGCCGTCCCAGGCCAGGTGTTATCGGGCGGTCTTCTCGGCGTGGGCAGCAAGGGAAACGGGCTGCACAGACAAGAGGAGAAAAACTGGGCAGGCCCAGAGGAGCAAAGCGTGAAGAAGCGGGGATCAATCAGCACGTGGCAGGAGCCATACACATGTACCTGTCAGGAGCGTCTAGCTACACCCAGGGATCCACAGCTACGCATGCAGAAAGGCCTTCAACGTCTGTGATGCCTGTCCGGGATGAGACGCCAGCTACTTCTAGGAGCACGACGCCAGGATTCCGGGACCAGCAGGAGACAGGACTGACAGCAGCGGGAGTCACAGCACCCGCGGTGCCTGGTGAGACATCATGGGGTCCTATATTAGCGCAAGTTTGCTCCCCGGGTGGCGGGTTTGTCCCTGGGAAATTGGGAGCGGGGTTAGGTCAGATTTTAGGGGATTTGACGGGGTGGTTGTCTAGTTTGGGAACGTCCCCATTGCCGGCTTGGGTGGGTGACCGGGGGTTGGGTCTGGGCCGGTTGGTGGCGGTTTGGCGTCAGTTTCAGTGGAGACGCAAGTGGGCGGGGAGGAAGACAGGCCGAGGTTGGATGATAGGGCACAGGGTGAAGTATATGTGTGCTTTGAAGGCCCTTTGGCGGCTCACTTGAAGCAAGAGGTGAAAGAAAAAATTTGGAAACTGGAGTACGCTGCTCCCCTTAGAACGATTTAAATTGGATAGGAGTAGAAAGGAAGACGGTAAAAAGGAGGAGGAGGAGAAACGGCGGTACCGCTTGATTTCATGAACTTTCGCCAACTGGCTACATGCGTTTGCTATTTTGGCAAGCATTATTGGCGAAAAGTCGCCAGAATGTTGCTCCGCGTTATTTTGCTATCAAGATGCCATAGGGGATGTGTATCGGACTTATGGGGGTGTGGGGTGACTTCGATACGACAAACAATTTCGTCAGAGTAAGGCGGTTAGGCCCAATATCCGGTGGGATCACAAGGATATTGGTCTTTGGTTGAAGGTCGATGCAGCCCTTTCGCAGCCATGGCAGTGGCCTCGGCAAAAGGATTATGCTTCCTTTTCAATGAAGGAAGCTGCAGGTTCGGGGGAAAGTGCAAGTTCAAGCGAATGTTCTTCGTGTGGGGGCACGCACGGCGCCACGGCACCAATAGGTGTTTGTGGGGACTCAGCTGGAAAAGGGCCGGACGCCGGTACAGGTGGAAAGGATGCGGGACTTCCTAGATAGGTATCTGAATCGGGAGGCAGCAAAGCTGCTGGGTGATGGTTTCCATTTATGTTTCCAGGCCGTTGGTTCATAAGACCTTACGGTCCGCGCTTGAACACCCAGGGATAGTCTCGGAAAAATTGAGGAAGGAGGTGGAGTTGGGGCGGATGGCGGGCTCGTTTAGTAAGCCGCCGTTAAATGATTTCCGGATTTCACCGCTGGGGTTGGTGCCCAAAAAGGAGCCGAACAAGTTTCGGTAATACACCATTTATCATTCCCAAAAGGGGCATCGGTTAATGATGGTATATATCCCGAAGTATGTTCGGTAATATATACCTCGTTCAATGTGGCGGTGGGCTGGGTGAGGCGTTTGGGGCGGGGCACGTTATTAGCCAAAATTGATATTGAGGCAGCATTTCGCTTGTTACCGGTTCACGTTGACAAGTATGCGGTTGCTAGGTTGTTTTTGGGAGGGGGGTTATTTTGTGGACAGATTTTTGCCCATGGGATGTTCGGATTCTTGTGCGTATTTTGAAGCGTTTAGTTCTTTTTTGGAATGGGTGGTGGTTGAGGTATCTGGTTGTTCGTCGGTTATCTACTATCTCGATGTTTTTTATGCCTGGGGCCCGCGGGGTCCAGGGTTTGTTCGTTGTTATTAGATACCTTGCAGTCTGTTTTTGCAAATTTTGAGGTCCCTTTAGTGCAGTGTTCCTCAATTCCAGTCCTCAGGGCCCACCTGCGGGTCATGTTTTCAGGATTTCCTTAGTATTTAGCAGGTGATATAATTAGTGTCAGTGCATCAGGACTCACCTCAGGTACTCATTCTGTGGGATATTCTCAAATCATGACCTGTAGGTGGGCCCTGAGGACTGGAGTTGAGAAACACTGCTTTAGTGGAAGAAAAGACGGTGGGCCCGGTGACTGAGTTATGTTTTTTGGGCATTGTAATAGATACAGTCCAATTGGAATGTCGGTTGCCCGAAGAAAAAATTGCGGTATCAAGGGAGGACGTGAATAGGGCCATAAAACGAGAGAAAACCACGTTGTGAGACCTGCAGTCCTTGCTGGGCAAGCTGAATTTTTCATGTCGTATCTTGCCAATGGGTAGGATATTTTGCAGACGTTTGGAGGCAGCTACAGCGGGGGTTACGACCCCCCATCATTTTTTGTGGCTGGGAAAAGAGTTAAAGGGTGACCTAAGGGTGTGGGCCGAATTCTTGGGCAGTTATAACGGCAGGTCAATGGTCATGGGGAGGCATGGGACAACGTAGATTTTGACTTGTATACTGACGCGGCGGGGGGGGGTTCAGGGCTTACTGTCAAGGGCAGTGGTGCGCTGATCAGTGGCCAGAGAATTGGGTGAACAGAGGTTGGGTCAGGAATCTGGCACATTTAGAATTGTTCCCCATTGTCATGGCAGTGGTGTTGTGGGGTGAATGTTTCAGAAACAGGAAGGTGCGATTCCACTGCGATAATCTAGGGGTAGTTCAGGCTATTAATAGCTTATCGCCATCTTCCCCGCCAGTAGTTAAACTATTGCAAATTTTAGTCCTGCACTGTTTGTCGCTTAACACTTGGGTGGTTGCGGTACATGTGGCAGGGGTGACTAATTCACTGGCAGATGCTCTTTCTCGTTCACAGTTGGAGCAGTTCCGGCTTCTAGCGCCAGAAGCGGAAGAACGGGGTATAGACTGTCCAGTGTGGCTTTGGGGGATCCTGGAGGAGCAGTAATAGGGCTGTTGCAGGGGTCGTTGAGTCCTGGGACCTGGTCGGCATATGGTAAGGCGTGGGAACGATGGGAGCAGTGGTAGACTCAGCTGAGCATGGGGGGTGAGGAAGGGGAGACAGGGTTATTGTTGCTGTTAGGGCACCTTTGGGAAGAAGGGTGGACGGTCCCACAGTTGAACAGGTTCATGGCCGGGTTGGCTTTTGGTTTTCGCATGAGGGGAGCGACTGACGTTACTAAGTCTTTCTTGGTCCGACAGGTGGTGATGGGTTGGCGTAAGAGGTACAAAGTGGAGGACAGAACAAGGCCGGTGTCGTTCCAGTTACTCCTGGGGTTGGGAGACAAGTTGGGGGGATTTGTAGTTCAGCAGGGGAAGTTAACCTGTTCAGGATGGCGTTCGCTTTGGCATTTTTCGGGGCGTTCAGGTTGGGGGAACTGGTGTGTGGCAGTACGACCAAGGCAGGAGGCATTAGGAACGAAGATATAGAGTGGCGAGTTGACAGGGTGTCTGTTTTGATTCGGAGGTCAAAGACGGATCCTGAAGGCAGAGACAGACAGTTGGTTTTGTTTGCGATTCCAGGTTGTGCCATGTGTCTGGTTCGTAGTGTGGAGTCTTATATGGGTGTGAGGGGTTGTGGTACTTCCCCTATTTTACAGCACGAGGACGGGTCATACCTATCACGTTTTCAGTTTTTAGCGGTGTTTAGAAAATGTTTGCAGGCAATGGGGGTATGTAATAAGGGATATTCGGGTCATTCCTTTCGGATTGGGGCAGCTACTGAGGCTGCTAGATTGGGTCTAAGCGATGAGGTGATAATGCGTATTGGGAGGTGGGAATCTGTGCGTTTTAGGTCATATGTTAGACTGGGGTTGTTGTGAGTGATGTATCGCTTTTTTCTAGGTAGTTATTTTATCTTTTGTTTCGTTACAGGTTCTTTGGCTGCTCTTGTATGAATCATGGAGCACTCTTATGTGTTTTGGAGTGCCCAGAGGGCAGAAGTTAGGCCTAATAGGAGGCAGTTGGGTTTTCTGGAGGATGCGGCGGTGGTTCGGTGGTTAGGGGTTAGGGGCATGTTGTGGGGGGCGTTATGAGGGAAGTGCATTGTTTTGTCAGACTTGATTGACCTCCTGATATTCTGGTGCTTCATGTCGGGGGTAACGATTTGGGTGGGCGCCACTTTAGAGAGTTGATCAGAGACGTCAAGTTTGATATGCTGAGATTATGACACAGATTATGCTTTATTCCCAGGGCTGATTACAGTATGGTCAGACATTGTCCCGAGGCAGTCTTGGAGGGGGGCCAGGTCGGTAGAACGAATTAATAAGGCCCGGATAAAGGTGAACAGGGCAATAAGGAGGTTCATGGCGAGAAATGGGGCAGTGGCGGTTCGGCATGGGGAACTAGAGAAGGGGACAGGAAATTTTTGGAGAGCTGATGGAGTTCACCTGAATGCAGTGGGGACTGACTTGTGGTCTCTAGGGATTCAGGGGGGGTGGGGTGGAGATTGCACTACGGATGTGGAGGGACGCGCAGGCTTAAGGGAGTCAAGCTGCGCGTTTGTGGAGGTGGGGGAGGTCCTCGAAGTTGGATAAAATATCCTGATACGTGAGGATGGGAGGGCCCTGCGGGAGGGGCTGGACTCTCATAGAGGACCGGGATTGGAGGAATTTAAGACGTCCATCAATTTGCCTCCGAGCTGGGTTTAACGGCTGGGGGTAAGATGAAGTCGCCGGACGGTTGTGGTTTGTTGGTTATGGTTATTTGGAGCTTCTAGGACCTCCCTTCCCAGGGGTTAATTATGGTTTTGTGTTATTTAACTGTTATGTGGTTATTTATTTATGTATTTAATAAAACGGCTGCTGTGGCCGATTCAAATCCGAACCGTGGTTGTTGTGGTTATTTGGTTGGGAGAAGGAGTAGAGAGTTCACTGGAAGGGATTCAGGAAAAAGGTAAGCTCGAGTGAAGGTATAGCTAATACCATGGTCATGTATTTTTATTTTAAGCAATTGTATGGGTTGTCCAAGATTTTTATTTATCTCTGACAATCCCTTTAAACATTAATAGCCTATTCTTAAGCTAGGCTATCTATATTTGATCAGTAGAGGGCTCGACATTAAGGAGTGGGCCCATGCTGATCAACCAAGTGAAGACCTTAAAGGGAACCTGTCACCAGGAAATTCACTGATAAACTTTATTGTGGAGAAATAGTACTTTTAATCCATATGCTAATGAGCTGATTTGAGTCCAGTAGTTGATATGAGTCCAGCGTTTTTTCTATTCAGAGCCGTAGCCACTCCCCTATTCACTTCTTCAGATGTAAAAGGGGCGTGGTTTATTACATCATTCATTCATTTTAATAATTGGCGGGAAAATCAATAACAGGGAATGTTAAGGTATTATATTACCTAAGGTAAAAAAAGGGGAAGGAATATACTATTGAAGTTAGTAATTATAATAAGGGCTAGTTTATTCATTATTCATTCATTTTAATAATTGTTTATCAAACGTGTTTATCACCCCATGAATAATTGGCGTAAAGATGCCACTGAGGACATCGTTAATCATGATCATTTGTGAGATCACCAAAATCATTGTTTGCTGGCAGCAGATCACGCTGTCTAATTACGGTCTGATGCTTGCAATGATTCTGTATAGGGAAGAGCGGCGGCATCACCGATCGCTCCTCCCCATACAGTGGAGGAGATTGCCGCATGTCTATGTGTCATTCTCTTTCTCTGACGAGAGGCAATTGTCGGGAAGGAACACTTCCTTCCTGACAATAATCTACTTAATCTATCTGTTTAAAGAATCCTTTAGTTTCAGCACCAGGCACATCCACACTTGCATATTTAAAGCTGATCCTGTGCAAACAATGGGGGTCATTTACTATCAGATATACGCCAGTTTTCTGGTGTATATCTGGCACAGGCTATTTAATCTGCGACTTTTCCCCGCTCACGCCAGGTCTAAAAAAGTGGGCGTGGTATGGGCAGGGAAGTTGGCTGTCCGGTAGGCCCATCTCATTCATCATTTTCTACACCTAGAAAATGGTCTAAATTTAAGTCAGCAAGGAAGCTGGATATCGGACCTTTTAAATATGGATGTTGAACTCCTGCAGAAGCCTCCTGTCAGGTGCTAAGCCAGCTAGGACCTCATTAAGTACTAAATAGAGGCACACAATAAGAATAACATCTGCCATTGGCAGCTTGGTGACAGTTTTCAAGTAGCAACAGGAGATAAGAATAAGTCAAATAAATGTAACAAGCCCAAAATTAATGATGATTTACTGAAAATGTTACATTTGTAAACTATATAGACGTTATGACCAATATTGGGTTGTCACTAAAATAAGGTTGATAATAATTAGCAATCTCTTATCTAAATTCATGGTTTTGTTTCTGGGGACAGAATCCATTAGGCCCGACACGTGTTGAGACACCCTGGATTATTATAAACGGTCTGGTGTCCATTTCCATTCAGGAGGGTTGTTTCATGACTGAAGTTTAAGCTTTAAATGGATTCCTGGAAGTCATTAATTGAATCCTCTGGCTCCCAACTCTGTCTCTAATTTTATTTTTTCCTCTTATAACAAATATTTATATCCTGATATCCGTCGTCTTTGGATAAGCACATCTACAGGTCACGTCTCAGGTCAATGCAGTCTGCCTTTAATCTTCTACTAATAATTTGCAAAAACATTGCATTAATCAAATTTTGACCTAAAAGCAGATGCCACAGCCCAGAACACGTGCAAAATTACAGGAAGAAACTGAATCTGCACAGTAAACAACTTCAGCAGAAATAGGAGCTTATTTTCCAGAGCTTCATATTTAAAATAAAATACTATGGTTAAAACACAGACATTAATATACTGTATATCATTTTCAGATTTACATGTACAGTTAAATTCCTTTAATCCAGCATCAAATAATCTAGAGATTCTGATAATCCAGAACTTGTTAGAAGTCACCAGACCTAGATTATAGGATGGAAGAAGGAACAGTTGACCCCAAGGAACTTTGTGGGTCTCCACCTGTCAACCAGTGGAATAACGTAGGGAGTGTGACCGCGACATGGTCCGGAGGAGAAGGGAGAACCTGGCTCACCCAGTTCCCCGGGCAAGTCTCGCTTTCATTTGTGTCTGCATCTTCAAAATGTGAATCTAGTTAAAAGATATGGTGGAGCAAATACAGCGACCCATGGGGGAGTATGTGGAGGACCATGGGAATGGTAGTTATGACCCTGTGGGTGGTTGTAGTGCTCACAGCAATATCCTCCTCCGGCTCTCCCTGGGGCCGAGCAGTGACGGAGGGCACATCCTTTAGTCTTGTGGGGCACTCCCTGGAGTTGGGGCTCCTGCCTAGTGGTAGTTGCATTGCCCTTGATGGTAGATATATGCCAGAGTGTAGTCAATAGCCATGCCAATTGCTTGCAATAACTATCCTCTTATTGAAGTTGATGATAGGGATTGTATTACAAGTAGCAGCAAGGCACAGTTCCAAACTATATCTCAGTAGAATATTCTCTTAATATCAGCGTATGAACAGTGACAATGATGGAGGTTGTAGTACTCCTTTCTGTCTCTCTAAAGCCTCTCAGCAGAACTGCAGGCATTCAGTGAGGTTCTTGTTAAAGGGGTTGTCTCACCTCAGCAAGTGGCATTTATGATGTAGAGAAGTTAATATAAGGCACTTACTAATGTATTGGTATTATCTATATTGCTTCCTTTGCTCGCTTGGTTCATTTTTCTATCACATTTTACACTGCTCGTTTCCAGGGGTTTTGGCCACCGCTGCTGCGCAGATGCGAAGTGGCCGGAAGAGGAGGCGCTCGGGAGGCAATATGGACAACCACAACATATTAGGAAATGCCTTGTATTAAGTTTGTCTACATGATAAATGCCATTTGCTGAAGTGAGAGAACCCCTTTAAAGTCCTTCTGCAGTTCCCAGTGACCAGTCCATCTCAAGTGTGGGGAATGCTTTAGCGATATTTCTTTCCACAGCAGTAAGGTATTTCTGTCATAAACATGCACAATACCTTGTTGTGGGATTGCAATGCATGACCGTGAGGGTTTTAGACCCTTTAACTTCCTTCTCTCTCATTTAGTTTCAAAGACAGAGAAGTCTTTCTGAAGTATCAGAGACAGAAATTCTCTGAATTTGGGCTTAGCTCTGAAGAGCTTGCACTTGTAGGTCTTCACTGTTCCTTGGCTAGATTTAGACTTCCCCTAACCAAGAGCGGACCCAGGTCCATCACCCTGGAAATCTGACACAGTGAACCAGGCTGTTAACTGGTTCCAATAAGTACACAAATATTACAAATCACAACATTTAACTGAATAACATGACATTACAACAATTAACCCTTTGCTGTATTACCTCTGGAGTAGTACAGAGAAACTATGGCTCTCTGCCCTGACACCTACTTTGGTAAGCCACTGCCTGCTTTAGGTCTGTTGCCTTCCAGATGTCCAGAGGTTGGGCTCCCAGGAGGACTGGAGCATCCAGATATCAAGCAGCACATTGACATAATTGCATTGCACCGCCTGTGCCGGGCAGTTCAAAGTGGGCATGATGAAGTTGCCACTCATTATGGGAACATGGTTAGGTAAGTTTCAGTTTTTTCTATTTTTATTCTCATTGGGGACATTACTATTATAACAGGGCACAGTGGGAGACATTACTATTATAATCCGGCAATGTGGGGGACATAAATACACAGTGAGGTTAATTACTGTTGGCGCTCTGTGGGGGACCTCACTATATAGTGTGGCCAATAATATTATATTAGGGCACAGTGGGGGCCATTACTATACAGTGGAGGTTATTACAGGGCACAGTGGGGGACATTAATATTATGAGGGTAGAAGACAGACATTACTGTTGGGGCTCAAAAGCAGTCATTACTACAGTATAGGGTACAAATGGGTACCTTACTACTGTATAGAGGCACAAAGCAGCATTTCTACTATATGGGGACGCAAGGGGCATTACTGTTGGGGCACAAAGGCATACATTACTACTGTATGGGGATAGAGAGTGGGACATTATTGTGACATTCCTACTGTATGGATATACAAAGAGGACATTACTCTTGTATGGGGGCACAAATAGGGACAAAGCTACTAAGAGTTCTGGAAAACCAAGGAGCCAAAGAAGTGTTTGCATTAGTCGTGGCTGGAGGAAGTCTTCATGGCAGTCTGGGCTGGATGGTTAAGAAAAGGAAAAGTGGAAAATAAAACTTTAAGAGGACGTCACCTGTAAGTCATTGGATATAACTGTACTTCAGTCACTTATGTAGTCTGCAGAGCATCTGCGTAGAATTGACGGTCATTCGTCATAGTATAGTGGTTTCTATTTAGTGTAAGTATGGAGGTATTCAGTCACTATGTGGTGGTAATTTGTGTTCATCAGTATTATTGACCACTTTTAGTAGTGCTAATATTGGTCTTGGTTTACTGGGTTTTGTTCAGTAATATTATGGTGATAATATTTGTAACTTTTATAATGGTATTGTTTATTAACTGTATTATTTAGAGGTATGCTATCATATATTGGAAATTGTATTATTTTGGAGGAGGGAGATCATAGCAACGGCATTAGGTCTCATGCAGGTGGTAGTGGTGGAAACCCATTTGGATGGCTGAGTCTATAATTTGTCCTGGGGACCACAGGATTCTAGTTATGCCCCTGCAGTCTACCCCTGGGCAAAGTCTACAGGTCTGGTAGAAATTTGACTTGGCAATGGACCTCTACTGAAGCTCATTCTGTTTATCAGTCTAATTATACACAAGACACATGCCCTAAAATTCTATGTCTACCCATCATTCACACATGCATGTGGCTATCTTTTCTTTCAGTGGATCACTGTCTCAGCCTAATCTTTGTTATTTTTTGCTCAAGGATCTCCACCAACCTTTTTTGGGCTTGTTGCCTATAATCTTTTAATATATTGTAGGACTATAGTTTTCATATTATGGAACAGCAGGCTTAAGTGAGACAAGAGTGAATGTATTCTATTCTATTATTGTATTCTTTTATACATAGGAGTAGTAATGCAGCCATGGGTCCATATCTACTAGGCTCTGAGCTCCCCACATTAACACCAATAGATTATTGTGCTCTATAAATATATAGTTTTTTCAGTTTCTCATATTTTACGTGTTAAATGAGTGCAATCCAGACTTTGTACAGAAGTCATGTTATTTTGTAGGTTTTATGAGTATGGTTAATCATTATGATAATCATGTTGAATGCTCTTTGCACCCGCAGTATAAATGTACTGTACCACTGTAGAATATCATCTCCACATATAGGGGGAACCTTTGCAGGCCAGAATTCTGGCTACAAAAAGTTGCAAATAAGGGTCACTTTTGAGCACTGCGCCTTTCAGTGCTACTACCGATTTGAATGAAAATTTGATCGGAATTTTAGAGTAGATCACTTGAAGTGTTACTTTTTAAAACATCACAAAACTCCATAGCAGATATCCCCAAGGCATACAGTTACGGAAATAGGTGAAACCACATTGCACTTACACCAAATTTATTATTACTGTGCCCTGCTTTCATAAATTTGGTGAAGGTGCACATAGCTACTAACCTCAAATTTACCTACAATAATACATTTTTAGGCTTTGATTTTGCATTGGGTTTTTATGTTCCCTTTGTGTTTTAGCTGGTTTTGTACAATTTCTCTGGTAAAGGACTGGACTCTGTACTCCCTCTTTTCAGCACATGGACTATATAATATATTATTATTAGATATTCGATCTGTAAATGGATTTAGTTGTCTGAGAGACTGTTAAAAGGTTTGCTTTTTGCCTTGTATATATATATATTATTGTATATACTGTATAAAGGAGCTACAGTTGAGGACTGGTTACCTGGAGGTCTGAGGTGCAGCTTTATGTGTTTCGTTGTGAAGTATTCCAGACTGATTTGTCCCCTAAAAATAGGGTACTGTAAGTTGGGCGTTTGAGAGCAGGGTCTCAATAGGTGTAATGGTGCTCCCAAGGATAGGGCCTTAGTTGTGAGAAATAGTCTCCTGATATTCACGGAGGCTGACCAGACAATGTAGCTTCGGGTGGAGTAGCAAAGTCCTTGATGTGGCTCCCGTGCACTGAATAGGAACTCAGGACAGACAGTTACTCGTTTGTTCTGTGTTATATTCTTTTCGATGAAGTTCTGCAAGATTGAAGCATTAGTGACACCTTGTGTGCCTTAAAAACAATAAGATTCTGTAATTTATGTTGCAAACATAAAGTGTATTGTGCCCCTTAAAGTGACCACAACCTTTAAGCCTTTGTGCCACTGTATAAACAGCTCTAGAACCTAATGTGTTCTGCAATTGTCTTCTTTTAAAGGGCGACCACCTGAGAAACCTCACTCTATGTCTCCTATGTTTCCTTCCACATTCCAAAAACATATAGATACTGTAGATTAATTGGCTTTGTATGAAATTAGCCCATAAGTATTTGTGAGATAGGGAAATTAGATTGTGAGTTCCACTGAGGATAGGGACTGAAGTAGTCATGACATAAAAAGCGATAACTGAAGTTATCTTTCAATTGTTACCTTTCTTAGAATTTGCTTGCAGACGTTCCAGCCATCCTTTATAACAAAGAACATGCTGTAGCTGCGTAGAGTGGCACCTAGATCCTCTGCCCTGTAGCACATGTACCCTGGGGTATACATGCCATGCCTCTAGTAGTAGTCCTGCGGTACTTTGACTTAGGCCTCATGCACACGGCCGTGTGTGTTTTGTGGATCCGCAGACTGCGGATCAACAAAACTCGGAAAGCCGCTCCGTGTGCCTTCCGCAATTTGCGGAACGGGCGGCCCATTATAGAGATGCCTATTCTTGTCCACAAAACGGACAAGAATAGGACATGCTCTATTTTTTTTGCAGGGCCACGGAACGTAGCAATGGATGCGGACATTAAAGTGAATGGGTCCGCACCTGAGCCGCAAAATATGTGGCTCGGACGCGGACCAGACATACGGTCGTGTGCATGAGGCCTAAAATAATAAAATTACATTACCAAAATGATGCCAACATAAAGTAGACATATGGGGAATGTTAATTAATGAATATTTTATGAGGCATCACTATCTGTCTTAAAAGCAGAGAGATTCAAATTTAGAAATAAAGGTAAAACATAGGCAGCTTCGTGTTTTGCGGATCCGCGGTTTGCGGACCGCAAAACACATACGGTCGTGTGCATGAGGCCTAAAGACGTTAGAAGGTTTCTAATTTTAGAAGCACTTTTTGAAAATTTCCAAAGTCGACTTTTTAAAGGACCAGTTCAGTTCTGAAGTCACTTTGTGGGGCTTACATAATAGAACCAACCCATAACTTACCCTATTTTAGAAACGAAAGCCCTCAAACTATTCAGAACTGGTTTTCGAAATGTTATTAACCCTTCAGGTATTCCAATTAAAGCAAAATAGAGTTGAAATTTCAAAATTTCCCTTTTTTTTTGCCGATTTTCCATTTTGATAAATTTTTTCCTGGAACACAGCAAGGGTTAACAACAAAACAAACCTCAATATTTATTACCCTGATTCTGAAGTTTGCAGAAACACCCCATATGTGGTTGTATACCACTATTTGGGCACACGACAGGGCACAGAAGGCAAGGAGCGCCATATAGTTTTTGGAGGGCAGATTTTGCTGGAATGGTCCTTGGGCACCATGTTGCATTTGAAGGGACCCCAAGGTTCCCCCACAGTCAAAACCCCCAAAAAGTGACCACATTTTGTAAACTACACCACCCAAGAAATTATTAAGGGGTGTAGCAAGCACTTCACTCAACAGGTGTTTCATGGAATTTTTAATACTTGGGTGTGAAAATGAAAAATTATATATTTTTTATTTTACAAGAAAATGGTGCTTTAGGCCCAAACTTTCTTTTTCACAAAAGATAAAAGATAAAAATCACCCCATAATTTATTACCCACTTTCTCCTGACTACAGAAACACCCCAACTTTGCTCATAAACTGTCATTTGGGGATACGCCAGGGCTCAGAAGGGAGGGAGCGGCATCTGGATTTTCTAACATGGAATTTTCTGTCAGGGTTTTTAAGAGCGATAACTTTAAAAAAAAATTTGTTGAATGAGCTGCGTGAGGGCTTATTTTGTGCGGGACAAGCTATAGTTTTTATTGGTACCATTTTGGGGTACATATGGCTTTTTAGTTGCTTGTTATCTCCGTTTTTGGGAGGTGAAGTCACAAAAAAAACAGTTTGGTGTCATTTTTCTATATTTTTTTATACTGTTTACTTAATAGGGTAGACCATGTGATAATTTTTTAGAGACGGTCATTACGGATGCAGTGTTACCAAATATGTCTATTTTTTATTTTATTTTTACGTTTCACATAATAAATTTTTTTTTAAAAAAATCATGTTTTTGTTTTGCCATTTTTCTGGCTATAGTCTGCAGTGTGCAGGCTTATTTTTTTCGCGACAAGGTGACGTTATTATTGCTTACATTTTCGGGTACATACGACTTTTAAATTCATGGATATTATCCTTTTTGTGAGGTGAAGTGACTAATACCAAATATGTCTATTTTCTATTTATATTTTTTACATTTTACACAATAAGAGCATTTTTAGAAAACAAATTATGTTTTTGTGTTGCAATTTTCTTAGAGCCATATTTTTCTTAGAGCCATTCATTTTTTGCGGGATGAGGTGATGTTTTTATTGCTACCATTTTTGGGTACATTCGACTTTTTGATCGATTAACATTATGTTTTTTGGTAGGTGAGCTAACAAAAAAATCTGTTTTGGCATAATGTTTATTTATTTTATTTTTTTACTGTGTTTACCTGAAGATCATATGATATTATTATAGAGCTGGTCATTGTGGACGCGGTGATACCAAATATGTCTATTTTATTTTTTTTATTCTACTTTTAACATTGTTTTAATAACAGATTTGGGGGGAGTTTTTTTTTTTTAAATGTAAAACTTTTTTTTTTTAAAACACTATTTTTTTATTTTTTATTTTGCACTTTGTGTCCCCCATAAGGTCATACAAGACCTCTCGGGGACATTTTACAAAAAATTTTTTTTTTTACTATTAATTTCTCCTGACATAGTAGCCCCAGTTACAGTGGAAATACACCCCCCAGAGAGTTTGTACAGCATAATACTGCACTGTACAGCCTCAGTGCAGGGCTGATCATGGTATATGGAAGACCCCTCAGCTCCTGCACTCCCCCGGCCTCGGCGGTCACATGACCAACAGGTGGGACAGGAAGCGGCATAGCGCTTCCTGATCTGTATACACAGCGCTTATCTCTGGGGTGTCAGATTAGCGTGCAGCTGCCATCTCTGAAAGGACATTCCAGAACGTCCATTCAGAGATAAACCAACTGCCCAAGGACATTTATAGTCAATGGGCGGTCGGGAAGTGGTGAAAGTGGACCTTTCACAGCTCATGACATGCCTGTTTTATTAGCTTCATGCATTCCCCATGTAATAACAATTCTGGAGTATCTAGTCGTTTGACTCTATGTTATGTCATTCCTTTGTTATTTCTACAAGAAGTTATGAATGAGTTACTAGAAGTCTGCAGTAAGGGTACAGAGGGGAGGTAACAAGCTGGGGTAGACACCCCCAACAGGTTACCACCCCTCTGTACCCTTACTGCAGACTGCTAGCAATTCATTCATAACTTCTAGTAGAAATAATAAAGGAATGGCACAACATACAGACATAAGAATAGATTCTCCATAACTGTTATTAGTAACATAGTAACATAGTAATATAGTATATAAGACCGAAAAAGACATTTGTCCATCCAGTTCGGCCCGTTTTCTACAAGTTGATCCAGAGGAAGGCAAAAAAACCCTGTGAGGCAGAAGCCAATTTTCCCCACTTAAGGGGAAAAAAAATTCCTTCACGACTCCAATCAGGCAATCAGAATTACTCCCTGGATCTGTAGCGAGTTGTAGCTTGGATCCCTGGAGCTGTAGCTTGTAATATTATTATACTCCAGAAATACATCCAGTCCCCTCTTGAATTCCTTTATTGTATTACTTGGGGAAATCATGAAGCTACTAAAACAGGCATGTCAGGAGCTGTGAAAGGTCCTCTTTAATACCTGTTCGGAAGTTTAAGATGGGTAGGATTCCAGATGCTGATTTTTTTACATCTCTTATAGTACTGCTCAGAGCTGCAGAAGTTTTGAAAATTAGTGACGGATTTGCTTTTGGATGTGGTAAACTGTCCAGTGCCTTTTAGGCCTCTTTCACACAAAGTTTTTTTTTTTGCGAGTGTACGGGCCATTTTTTGCGTTCCATATACGGTCCGTATACGGAACCATTCATTTCAATGGGTCCGCAAAAAAACCTGAAAGTACTCAGTATGCATTCTGTTTCCATATTTCCGTATTTCGAGTCCGTTCAAAGATACAACATATTCTATTAGGGGACACATGTTCCGTTCCGCAAAAAACTGAATGCACACGGATGTCATCCGTTTATTTTTGCGGACCGCAAAACCGTACGGTTGTGTGAAAGAGGCTTTACTCTCAAGATGCATGTTTTGGGAATTATGGAGGAAGACCAGTGGCCATACCATACACAGCTTTTTTTTGCATAACATGCTCTTTCTAGCTCGTAAATTGGTAGCGCTGAGGTGGATGGCTAGGTGTCCATCTATTCTTCAATGAAGTAATTTGGTTAATACGGTTATTTTATATGAGAGGATTGTGTATAAAAAAGGAAACCGTATGATAAGATTTCACAAGGTCTGGGATCAATGGTGCCAATCTCTACACACAAAGTACAACGTTATCCCCCTGGTCACTGATTTGTCAGCTACTTCTGTACCCCACAGGCATCTCTCAGAGGGCTATCAATACACATTTGCATATGAGATTTTACAAGTGTTCATGAGATTTTGCAAGTGTTCATGGTAAATGACTATATTTCATACTGGATATTATTGTCATTGTCACTAAGTATAATGCCATAATCTCTGGATGCATGTGCTTATATTATATTGCTCTTATTTGCATGTATTATTGCTCTATTTTGTTTAAATCAATATGTTTTATTCTTCAATAAAACAAGTTTAAAAAAAATCTTTACTTTAATGCTCCTTTTCATGGCCTATATTGAGGAAGGAGTAAAGAATGATATTTTCTGGTGACAGTCCTGCCTTAAATAGGAGTATAAATAGTACTTGTATGAATCCTAATGAAAAAGGAAATACATTGTCGTAAGATCATTGAGTATTTAGAAGAGGGAGGATGTCTCGGCCCAGTCATTAATCAGTTCATGTAAATGGATTATACAACCTGTCATAACTATTTGATTTGTACATTATTTATGGGCACTCCTATATAAATATGCAACGATCAGCAATAACATTAAAACCACCTCCCTAATGCTTTGTACGCCTCCTTTGTGCTGGCAAAAGAGTTCTGACTTAATGAAGTTTGTACTCCACAATACCTCTGAAGGTGTTCTGTAGTATCAGTTATCAGTCCTATTATGTAGTGAAGCCTCCAAGGGCCAGACTTGTTTTTCCAGCACATCCCACAGATGTACGGTCAGGTTGAAATGTGGGGAATTTGCAGGCCAAGTCAACACCTTGAACTTTATTATGTTCCTTAAAACATTCCTGAACAATTTTTGCACTGTGGCCAGGCACATCATTCTGTTGAAAGCGGCCACTGCCATCAAGGGGTGTACTTGTCCGTACAATGTTTAGGTAGTTGCACAGTCCAAATGAATGCCAGGATCCAAGATTTCTCAGCAAAATCACCTTTCTTGTTTTCTTATAGTGCATCCTGGTGCCATATTTTCCCTAGGTAGCTAGCCGCCATGAGTCATCGGAGCAGGCCACCTTCTTCCATTCTTCCATGAACCAATTATGCTGCTGAAGTACTTATTGTAGGTACTTTCAGGAGGTCCTCTTATGTTCTCTATTAGTGCAGCTTAGCTGACACCCCAGCTGGCCACGTTAGCATAATAACTCAGCAGTGTTGTTGCAGTACCCCAGAAAAGGCTACTTTCAAAGTTATTTTTGTTATTTAATATTATTTAATGCATTATACCCATATAGTTCTGTATGGATCAGTCAGGGTAACCAATACTAACTTTGCCCTTTTTAGGAGGCTAGGAGATCCTCGGTCCACCCCTAATTTACTGTCATTCTACTGTTAGCTGAGGAAGAGAAAGGAGCTTAATAAATGTGCTCAGTTCTTAGAAGACTAGGCTTTGAGTCCTGGCCAGCCATATTTTAAAGGGATTGTATGGCCAAATATATTGATGACCTGTCCTTAGGATAGATGAATATCTGATCTGCGGGGGTCCAACACCCAGCACAATGCGAGCATCGCACTTTGTCTTGGAAGTGCAGTTTAATACAAGTACTTGCTCCATTCAAGTGAATGGAGTGAGTACTTGCAATTACACTACACTGCTTCTACAGGAGACGATACGTAGTGTGGAGACTAGGAAGCAGCACTCGCATTGATCGCTGCCTCCTCATCAAACAGCCAATTGTTGGGGGTGTCAGGTGCCGGACCTCCGCTGATAAGCTATTAATAATGTATCCGGACAATAGGTTATTAATAAATATGTGCAGGCAACCCCTTTAATTCTGTAGCCTTCACCTTGGGAATTACAGACAAGTTTGCAAGAACTTTATTGCCAGTCTTAGATTCTGCAGAGAGAAAGAGACTTTGGAAAAATAAAGAGAAGGAGTTGTACAACCTCATTATTACTTATATCCATTTGTAGAAGCCATCTTCGTTTCAACTTCAGCTTTGTTTTTTAGTGGGTATTATGTTTGCTTCCAGAATTTGCTGGAATTTCATTGAATCCATTCTTCCCTCTACCCATGAAATTTTATCTATGCCATTGGTTACAACACAACCCCAAAGCATGATTGATCCACCCCCATGCTTAATGGTTGGAGAGATGTTCTTTTCATAAAATTTCTGTGAAATTCAGTGCCCTTTTTTTCTCCAAACATACGTTTACTCCTTGGGGCCAAAAAGTTGTAATTTAACCTCAGTCCAAAATGCAACAAGCCAGTTTAGATGTTCTTTTCCAAACTTCTGATGCTGAATTTTGTGGTAAGGATGCAGAAGAAGTTTTCTTCTGATGAGTTTTCCATGAAGAGTCCACCATATTTGTACAGGTGTCAAACAATGTACTGCAACTCCAGCGTCTGCTAAATCTTCCTAAAGGTCTTATGCAGTCAAGCAGGGGTTCTGAATTGCTTTTCTAGCTATCCTGCAAGCAGCTGTCTCTGACATATTTCTTGGTCTTACAGACCTTCTTTTGACCTCCACTGTCCAGTTAACTGCCATTTCTTAATTATATTTCTTACAAAGGAAATGTCAACCGGAAAACTCTTTGCTATCTTTTTATAGCCTTCTCCTGCTTTGTGGGCATCAACCATTTTTATTTTCAGAGTGTTAGGCATCTGTTTAGAACACATGGCTGATATTTTTTGGGACATGGTTAGAGAAGTTTTTAAAGCTTTGAAATTTGCATTAACTGGCTTCTCCTAATGATGATTGTGTATTTCATGTCTGAGACATTGGTCAAAGTTATAGGAGTGCTCAAATGTCCTTGGGTTCCCATACTTTTGCAAGGTACCCCTTTCCTTTTTCACACTGATATTGCTTAAAATGTTGAAAAGTGTGTTTCATTTTTAACTTTATGCCTTTTGTGGGTCATTTTATCTTCAACTTTCTTAATTGTTCACAGTAACAGTAATTTTGACCAGGAGCGTCCAAACTTTTGCATACCACTGTATCTTTCTAAGTTTTTTTTATATAAAATTATAGAGAAAATCTACAGTCAACTAGGGATTCATTATAAAACTACAGAGTTCTACCCAGAAGGCCCTGTCCTGTGTCTGCTGGACCTGACATGTTTCATATAATTGTGTTGGTGCCAAGAATATTATAATGAGTGTTTTGTTCATTTCATAGATATCTGATTAGTGAGTTTTATCCAGGGTCTGTTATATGAGGACCCTCACACTGTTATTACAGCTGGACGCCTGCTTATGAGGTATGGCAGGTCTGCTTATGTTTTTCTTTGCTGGTTTATTTTTTCAGTGACCGGTCCAGCCATTAACTTATAAATACTGTAGTAATTAAAAAGAAGAATAATGGACTGCTATTTTGACACTTTGACGCACAGCCCATGTATGCTTTGCCCAGGATGAGGGGGACATCACAGAATTTTGCACTAGAGGAGTAGTCTCCAACTTATGGACCTCTAAGGCCCCTTTCACACAGGCAAGTTTTCCGCGCGGGTGCAATGCGTGATGTGAACGCATTGCACCCGCACTGAATCCTGACCCATTCATTTCAATAGGTCTGTGTACATGAGCGTTTTTTTTTCACGCATCACTTGTGCGTTGCGTGAAAATCGCAGCATGTTCTATATTCTGCGTTTTTCACGCAGCCCTAGCCCCATATAAGTGAATGGGGCTGCGTGAAAAACGCATTGCATCCGCAAGCAAGTGCGGGTGCGTTGCGTTTTTCACTGATAGTTGCTAGGTGATGTTGTTTGTAAACCTTCAGTTTTTTATCACGCGCGTGAAAAACGCTTAAAAACGCATTGCACCAGCGCGGAAAAAACTGAACAACTGAAGGCAATCGCAGGCAAAACTGAATGGCTTTGCCTGTGAAAACGCTCAGTTTTCACTGAACGCATCCGCAACGCATCCGGACCTAATCCGGACACGCTCGTGTGAAAGAGGCCTAACTGTTGCAAAACCCCATTCTCTGTAGTCAAGGCTGAAAACTGTACAAACCTAATAACTCTCACAGCTAAGGACTTGATATAATTGTATCTAGTCTCAGCAATCCTCTGTGAGCTAAAAAAAAATCTAGACCCCTGAGGTATACATTTCACCTGCACTGATATATTACAGCAAACTCTAATATATCAGCAAACTCTCAGAACTCTTAAAGATGTTTTTCGGGAGTTGAATTTTGATTACTACTATGAATAATAATCTTTATTTATATAGCACCATCATATTCTGCAGCACTTTACAATTCAGAGGCAACATGTACAAATCAAAATAAGACATTACAGAATTACAGGCCAATATACAATTAAAACACTAGGAGTGAGGTCCCTGCTTGGAAGAGCTTACCATCTATGAAGAAATGGGGGTGACACAAAAGGTAAAATTGATTGCCGTATTTTTCGCCCCATAAGACACTTTTTTTCCCCCTGCGTCTTATGGGGGGAATACTAATGAAGCAATTCAATTTTGGAAGCGCTCATTTAGTACTGGAGGACCGGGAGGCGGTGAAGGCTCTGTACTCACTGCTTGCTGGTCCTCGGATGTCGGCTGTGAAGGCTGCACACATTGTGAAGGCGCGCTGTGACAGCACAGCCGACAGCAGGAAGAAGACAGAGCGTGCTGGAGGTGAGATTCTGCAGCATCCAGGAGCAGGAGAGGTAAGTTTTTTTTAATTGTATTTGCTCTGTGGCAATGGGGCTCATACTGGGGGCAAAATAAATGGCACTGGGGGCATAATAAATGGCACTGGAGGCATAATTAATGGCACTGGGGGCTCATAAATGGCATGGGGGGGGTCATAAATGGCACTGGGGCTCATAACTGGCATAGGAGCTAATAATGGGGGCTCATGACTGGCATGGGGCTAATGGGGGCTCATAAATGGCACGGGGCTGATCTGAGGCATGGGGGTCTGATCTGAGGTATTACTGGGGTTTTATTAACATTGGGGGTCCGATCTGAGGTCTGATTAAGGGTCTTATTAACATTGGGTGTCTGATTGCTGGTCTAATCTGAGATCTAATTAAATATTTTTTTTTCTTATTGTCCTCCTCAAAAACCTAGGTGCGTCTTATGGGCTGGTGCATCTTATAGGGCAAAAAATAAGGTACTTTCTAAAGTGGTCAGTCGTCTTTGAATTAAATCGAGTAATGCAGATGGAGTTGCATGAACTATGCAGGAGTCAGCAAACTCCAGCACTCCAGCTGTTGTGAAACTTCAACTCCCAGCATGCTTTATTCACTTCTATGGGAGTTCTGAGAACAGTCAACCAAGAGTGCATGCTGGGAATTGTAGTTTCACCAATACTGTAGTGCCAGAGATTGCTGATCCCTGAGCTACTGCATTGATTGTGGGGATTAGTGGTGGATAATAGGGGGAAATGGAGAAAAATTGGGAAAAGTCAGTTTAGGAAATATAAGCCTGCCAAAAAATGTGTTTTTAATGCACATTTAAATCTAAAGATCCTTAGAACAACAAAGTCTGTGTGGGGAATACACTTCGTCTTGGAACACTGGCTTACTAAAAACTGGCTTTTTGGAACTGATAATGAGGGGTTTCCTGGGTTTTTATACTCAAGCCCCATGGAAATCCAAAACACGTTCGACATGGTGGCACCCTCCTACAGCATGTGTCCAGGAGCTTTCCAGCTGGAATACCAGAGGATGAAGAAATATATCATAACTGATTCCTGGTATAGAACACCTATTAATAACTGTAATCATAGAGTTTGGTATAATTTGGGTATCACAGGGAGTCTTAAGACTCCATCCACAACACCTGGCATATAATAAGGATCTCCCATTCTGGGACCCCTACAGATGTGGCATTAAAATAATCAGCATGATGAAACAAACATTATCAAAACATGTTGGTGCCTGTATGTCCGTCAAAGCAGACTGCATGTCTGTCAAAGCAGAAGGCTGGGCCAAGAATGGGAGGGCGACCCCTCTCAGCTCCACCCTCTGCCGAATTTGGATAAAAATTTGAGAATTTGGAAATTTCTTTGACACAATTTCTTTGACAATTGGTTGTGTTCCGCACTCTCCCTATCCCCAGGACCAGAAAACAGACTTTTACCAATCCATCTGCTAAGTACTGTATAAAGACTTTTTCTGTTTTTCTCCCATTTATTTTTAGAACTGTTCCTGCACATCTATGAATTTCTGTTATTTCTTTTCATTTTTCATATTCTAAGTACTGTACATTTTAATTACATTAATCCTACATCCTTAACTCTTACCCGCATTTTAACGTACATGTACGTGAGAGAATGCGGTCTCTTGCTGCATCCTCACGTGCAAGTACATGATCTTATCGGGCGGGTGCAGGAGCGATGCCTGCCCGATCAACTGACAGCCGGGCCCCTGCTGTATCCACCAGCATCACTGTATCCCCTGGTGCTGGCGGATTAACCTTTCACATGCCATGGTCAGCGTTGACCCCGGCATGTGTGGGTTTTACAGGTCTGACTCAATGGCCCCCCCACATTTCTGTGAAAACGGGCCAATGGTTCCTATAACAGGCCCATTGCCTTACACATCGGAGCCTGCCATCTACAGAAGCCTAGGAGATCCAGCCCCCCAGGCTGGATCTCTTAGGCAATTGTCAGCATCTTACACTGTAAGACATTGACAGCTCAATGCAGAACAATACAGCATGCATTATATTGCATTGAAACAGGGATCAAACCTGGAAAAGTTGAAGTCCCACAGTAGGAAAAAAATAAAAAGTTTCAAGTAAAAATAAAAGCCCTTTCACCATGAAATTTGGATACTAAAAAATAAAAAACAGACATAATAGCTATCCCCACATCCATAACGACCGGCTATATAAAAATGTTCTTCCCCCTCAGGTGAATGCTGTAAGAAAAAAAAAAAAGCTGCCAAAAAAGTCATTTTTTGTCACATTAAATCACAAAAATTGTAAATTGATCAAAAAGACATAAGTACCCTAAAATAGTACCAATCAAACCATCACCTCCTCCTACAAAAAATGAGCCCCTACATAAGACAATCGCCCAAAAAAAATATTGCTTTAAAAAAAATGGAGCCACTAAAACAATTTTTTTCAAAAATATTTTTATTGTGTAAAACTGAAATAAATTTTAAAAAGTAGACATTTTGTGGTTACCTTGCTCACAAAAAGCATAATATTGAACAATCAAAAATCATATGTACTACAAAATAGTGCCAATGAAACTCACTTTATCCCGTAGATTCCAAAATGGAGTCCCTTTTTGGGAGTTTCTACTGTAGGTGTGCATCAGGGGGTCTTCAAATGCGACATGGCAAACTAAAATTATCCTAGTGAAATCTGCCGTCTAAAATCCATATGGTGCTCCTTCCCTTCTGCACCCTGCCTTCTGTCCATACAGCAGTTTATGACCACAAATAGGGTGTTTCTGTAAACTGCAGAATCAGGTTAATAAATATTGAGTTTTGTTTGACTGTTAACCCTTTCTGTGTTTCAGGAAAAATGGGTAAGAATTGAAAATCTGCAAAATTTTTAAATTTCACCTCCATTTTTCATTAATGCTTACAACACCTAAACAGGTAACAACGTTCGTAAAATAATTTTTGAATTTTAGGGGAATAGGTTCTAAAATGGAGTCATTTATGGGTGATTTCTACTATGTAAGCCCCACAAAATTTCTTCATAATTGAATTATTAGTACTTTAAAAAGTAGGTCTGGAAATTTTCTTTAAATGTCAAAATTGCTTCTAAAATTCAAAGCAATCTAATGTCCTAAAAAACTAAATGACATTTACCCAATAATGCTAACATAAAGTAGACATATGGGGAACGTTAAGAATTAACTATTTTATGAGGTATCACAATCTGTCTTAAAGGCTACATGCACACGACCGTTGCCTGCCTCCGCATCCGCTCCGTCCGCAAATTTTGAGTCCGTCAAAAAAAAACGGATGACGGACCTTTTTTTTGGAAGATCCATTGTAATAATGCCTATCCTTGTCCGCAAACGTGAAAAAAATAGGACATGCTCTATTTTTTTGACGGAATGTAAACACAGACCACGGATGCGGAACAAAAACGTTTGACCATCAGCATTTTTTGACGGACCCATTGAAATGAATGGGGAAGCATCCTATCCGTGAAAAAAAACCGGAACGGACGTGGAAACAAACAACGGTCGTGTTTATGAGGCCAAAAGCAGAGAAATTCAAATTTAGAAAATAGTGAATTTTTCAAAATTTTCAATTTTTTTTATAAATAAAGTTAAACATATTGACTCAAATTTACTACTAACTTGAAGTACAATCCAAGTACAATCCAAGAATCGCTTGGATAAGTAAAAGCATTCCAGAGTTATTAGCACATAAAGTGAAACATGTCAGATTTGCAAAATGTGGCTTGATCCTTATGGTGAGAACTGGCTTGGTCTCGAAGGGGTTAATGGTTTGCCTTGTAGCCTGGAACAAGCCCAGTAGTGTGGTTTGTGCAACTTACCCTGTGTCTGCAATAAGTGTGGCTAGAGCTACAGTGCACTTGTTTGTGAGTGGGGAGATGTGGGGTTTTCTATAAGCCCCTAATTAATTTTTATATTAATTTAAATATCATAGACGGTTGCAGTGTGTTGGGGTGTGTGAGAGGCTGTGTTGAAGTAGGATTTATGTTCAATATGTGGCCTGTGTGTAGGAGCATGCGAGATTGAGTGTGTGAATTATATTAACCCTTGACAGTCACGTGACAGTACCACAGACTGAAACTGAAATATCAGGCTTAGGCCTCTTGCACACGACCATATGGCTGTTTCAGTATTTTGCGGTCCGTTTTTATCGGATCCGTTTTTCCATTTTTTGCTTCCGTTGCGTTTCCGTTTCGGTTCCGTTTTTCTGTTCCGTTTTTCCGTATGGCATATACAGTATACAGTAATTCCATAATAAAAACTGGGCTGGGCTTAAAATTTTCAATAGATTGTTCAGCAAAAACGGAACGGATACGGAAGACATGCGGATGCCTTTCCGTATGCTTTCCGTTTTTTTTTGCGGACCCATTGACTTGAATGGAGCCACTGAACGTGATTTGCGGACAAGAATAGGACATGGTCTATATTTAAACGGAATGGAAAAACGGAAACGGAAGGCATACGGAGACACTTCAGCATTTTTTACAGACCCATTGAAGTGAATGGTTCAGTATACTGAACTGAAAAAACTGCCAGTATACGGTCCGCAAAAGACTGTCGTGTGCAAGAGGTCTTAAGCCTCATTCACACGTCCGTGTTTCACGTACGTGTGCTGTACTTGTTTTCCGCGGACAGCACACGTCCCCATTCATTTGAATGTGTGTATTCACACATTAGTATTTTAGCACTGTCTGTGGGTCAGTGTTTTCAGCACGCATGCATGTCCTATCTTGGTCTGTATTCCCGGATCCCTCACGCCCATTATAGTCTATGGGTCCGTGAAAACCACAAATGCAACACGGATGCCATCCTTGTATCATCTGTTTTTTACAGATCATGAAGAAGAGATGCTTTGAAAATTATTTTTCAGCTGTTCAGTGTCAGTGAAACACGGATGCAACACGGACAGCCAAAAACACACACACAGACCCAACACGGATCCGTCACGGACAGCTTCACGGATGCATCACTGACCACCTGCTCACGGATTTGAGCACGGACGTGTGAATGAGGCGTTAGGTAAGTTAGTAAATAGGGGGAAAGACAAGAAGTTCAGTTTTGAGAGATTCTGTTTCAGATACAGAGAGGACATGATGTTAGAGACAGCTGCCAGACAATCATTGAATCAGAAGAGATTACTTGCCAGCCATCATCAGACACTTTGGTAAGGTCAGCTTCTGTAGAGTGTGAATGCCATATTGTAAGGGGTCAAGAGGAGAGTTAACAGAGAGGTGGCTTATTACACAAGAGTATACCAGATATTCCAGGAGTTAAGAGACGAGGGGAGATTAGAGACAGGTTGGTAATTAGCAGCCCAAGTCAGTTGAAGAGATGTTTTTTTAGCAGTGGGGTTATAACAAAATGTTTAAAGGAGGACGTAAAGATGCCAGAAGATATAAAGAAGTTAAATATTGTAGTTAGGTGAGTAGTGACAGGTGGTGAGAGAGACGGGAGGAAGTTTGAAGGAATAGCATCAGTACTGCAGTTAGTCAGTCAAGAGGAACAGAGGAGCCTGGAGATGTTTTCTTCTGGTGTAGGGTCCGATGAGGAGAGAGATGAAGTGTGGGAAAGAGGGAATCTACAGTATACTGGTTGGGGATTGGGAGATTATTTCCTGCTGGATGTTTTCAAACGCATCTTTGAAATAAGTGGCCAGGTCTTCAGCACAGAGGTCAGTGATGGGCACGTGCACTTTAGCGCTGAGAAAGGAGTGAAAAGCATCAAATAGTCATTTCGGCTTATTTGAAAGTGAGTAGATGAGAGAAGTAAAGTAAGCTTGGTTGGCATGGTAAAGGGAAGAGATATGTTCACACAATGGATTTTGAAAATCTGCCTCCAAAAATCAGCTGTCAATCTGCACTAATTTTGAATGTTTTTTTTTCATCTTATTTTGTGTTTGCTTGGTTTTGACACCTTTTGGCCTTTTGATGTGGATCTGTGCCAAAAACTGCAAAGAAATGTGCAGAGCGTACTGCACATTTTTTTTGCCACTTTCAATCGGTTTCAATGGGAGATTCAGGACGGATTCCACACCAATGTTTCTTTTTTCTGATGCAATATGAACCATGCTGAAAGAAAAACAAGTGCAGCTTCCTACTGAAATGAAAGAGAGGCCGTTTGGAGGCTTTTTTGGTGCTTATTGTGACTTTGAAAACGTTGCAAAATCAGCAACAAAAAACTCAGTATGAACGGCCCATATAGGTTTTAACCATAAATTATCCTGATTGGTGATCCAACTCCCGACACCCTGTTGAACAGATGTTTTAAGAGGCTGCAGCACTCCAATCAGTCTCATATCTATTTATCTACCTATTGCATATCTATGCATGTTATATCTATCTAAGGCTACTTTCACACTGGCGTTTTGGTTTCCGTTTGTGAAATCCGTTCAGGGCTCTCACAAGTGGTCCAAAACGGATCAGTTTTGCCCTTAATGCATTCAGTTTGGCTCCGTTTCGCCTCTATTCTGCTTTGGGGGCGGACACCAAAACACTGATTGCAGAGTTTTGGTGTCTGTCTGACGAAACTGAGCCAAACGTCCTGGCACACAATGTAAGTCAATGGGGACAGATCCGTTTTTACTGACACAATATGGCACAATAGAAAACGGATCCATCCCCTATTGACTTTCAATGGTGTTCAAGACGGATCCGTTTTGGCTGTGTTAAAGATAATACAAACGGATGCATGCGGTTGTATTATCTCAACGTATGTGTTTGTACAGGTCCATGATGAGTGTGAAAGTAGCCTAATATCTATCTTTTTTATCCTTTTTGTTTTTTCAATTAGTGGTCATTCTTTCAAGTCATCCGGTTGCAGCATTGTTAGAATACTATATAATTTCTCATCATTATATTAAAATCACCAGTTCCAAATTGTGCACACCAGGAAATGGAAACTATTTCCTTAAAGCCACTTGCGGTAACATGTAGATGACTGGATTTCCTCCAGAGAAGCTGACTCTTCAATACATTACATTTTTCTTAAACATTTCTTAATAAGTTTCATAGTAATAAGAACCGCTCCCTAAGACAGGATTTCTCACCTCTTACACATACCCCAAGTAATACTTCTGAAAAAATGAGAACATGACAACCTATTTTAGTTAACTATAAATTTTTGGTGTAAATATTAGTATAAATCAAACAACATAATTTTTGTATTTTATTAAAGGAGTTGTCCCATAAAAAATATTCTACATTTTTCAAAATAACATCTGGATCGGAATACTTTTGTAATTGCACATAAATAAAAGAAGGGGTGCCAGAACATAATCACTAGAGATGAGCTAATCGAAGTTGATGAAGTGGAGTTTGATCTGAATTTCAGGAAAAATTTGATTTGCACCGAATCCGAATTTCCTCACGCTTCGTGGTAACGAATCTCATTTTTTCCTAAAATGGCTGCTGCAAGTGTTAGGACATAAAGGAAAGAACTCTGGGAACAAAGGATCACCCACAATCCCATGCATGCAGCCAATCAGTAGCCAGCCAGCCCTGTGATGTCACAGCCCTATAAATACCCTCAGCCAGCTTGGATTCTGCTATTTTCCAGTGCACTTAGTGCAGAGAGAGACATTAGCAGGCGCTAGGGACAGTGGTAGAAAATACTTTACTGTGCTGAAAAATGGATTTACAAGTTCAGGGAAAGATTATTCAAGGTCTAGGTAAAGCATAGGGAGGCATCGTCCATGCTATAAAAGAAGAACAGGGTGCAATAGGAGAGTGTACAGCCTGGGTAATAGGAGCAATTCTATTACACCTTGCTGCACTTATTGGGCATCCAAATTGCTATTATACTGCTGCTTTTAGGATTGCATTAGATGATACCTCTGTAATTCCAGAAACCTTGTTTGTTATTGGGGTGCAGGTGCTGTGTTGCAGCGTGTATTTATAGGAAATATACATGCGTCATATTAACCGTTCTGCAGAGCTGGAGAGGGTTCAGAGGAGGGCAACTAAGTAATAACTGGAATGAGGGAACTACAATACCCTGAAAGATTATCAAAATTAGGGTTATTCACTTTAGAAAACTGGATGGACAAATGGCTTTTTGTTGGCCTTATATATATACTATGTTACTATGTTATTTGCCGTTCTGCGTTGCAGTTACTTTGTACTATAGCCTTTTTTGGGGTATATAAGTGTAAAAAAAGTACGTCTTATTTGCCGTTATGCGGTGCAGTTACATTGTTCTACAGCTTTTTTGGGGGCGTATAAGTGTAAAAAAAAGTACGTCTTATTTGCCGGTCTGTGGTGCAATTACTTTGTACTACAGCCTTTTTTGGGGTGTAGAAAAAGTACATCTCATTTGCCGTTCTGCGGTCAAGTTACATTGTTCTACAGCTTTTTTGGGGGTGTATAAGTGTAAAAAAGGTATGTCTTATTTGCCATTCTGCGGTGTAATTACCGTACTTTGTACTACAGCTTTTTTTGGGGTGTATAAGTGTAAATAAAGTACGTCTTATTTGCCATTCTGCGGTGCAGTTACATTGTTCTACAGCTTTTTTGGGGGCGTATAAGTGAAAAAAAAGTACATCTTATTTGTTGTTCTGCTGTGCAGTTACATTGTTCTACAGCTTTTTTTGGGGCGTATAAGTGTAAAAAAAGGTACGTCTTATTTGCCGGTCTGTGGTGCAATTACTTTGTACTACAGCCTTTTTTGGGGTGTAGAAAAAGTACATCTCATTTGCCGTTCTGCGGTCAAGTTACATTGTTCTACAGCTTTTTTGGGGGTGTATAAGTGTAAAAAAAGTATGTCCTATTTGCCATTCTGCGGTGTAATTACCGTACTTTGTACTACAGCTTTTTTTGGGGTGTATAAGTGTAAATAAAGTACGTCTTATTTGCCGTTCTGCGGTGCAGTTACATTGTTCTACAGCTTTTTTGGGGGCGTATAAGTGAAAAAAAAGTACATCTTATTTGCTGTTCTGCAGTGCAGTTACTTTGTACTACAGCCTTTTTTGGGGTGTATACAGATGTAGCAGGATTAACACACAAACTTGTAACTCAAATTTCTTAACTCATTGCATTATCTTGAAACAAAAGTCATTGAAAAGCAAATAATCGTGTTGGCTTAACGCATTTAGTTTAGATAACACGTCTCATAAAGCATGTGTGTTAACTCTACTACATTCTATCAGTGTAAAAAACAGTACATCTTATTTGCCTTTCTGTGTTGCAGTTACATTGTTCTACAGCTTGTTTTGGGGGTGTATAAATGTAAAAAAAAGTATGTGTTATTTGCCGTTCTGTGGTCAGTTACTTTGTACTACAGCCTTTTTTGGGGTGTATAAGTGTAAAAAAAGGACATCTTATTTGCTGTTCTGCGGTGCAGTTACATTGTTCTACAGCTTTTTTTGGGGTGTATAATAAGGCTCCATTCAGACATCCGTGTGTGTTTTATGGATCCACGGATGCGCGGATCCGCAAAACACAGACACCAGCAATGTGCTTTCCGCATTTTGCGGACCGCATATCGCCGGCACTCTCATAGCAAATGCCTATTCTTGTCCGCAATCGCGGACATGAATAGGACATGTTCTATTTTTTTGCGGAACGGAAGTGCGGATCCACAATTCCGGATCCGTGCGGGACTTTGTATGTCCCCATAGAAATGAATGGGTCCGCAATTACGCAAAATGCGGAACGGAATTGCGGACATGTGAATGGAGCCTAAGTGTAAAAAAATTTACTCTTTCTGCAGTGCAGTCACTTTGTACTACAGCATTTTTTTGGGGTGTATAAGTGTAAAAAAAGTACATCTTATTTGCCGTTCTATTGTGCAGTTACTTTGTACTACAGCCTTTCTTGGGGTGTATACATGTAAAAAAAAGGATGTCTTGTTTGACGTTCTGTGGTGCAATTACTTTGTACTACAGCCTTTTTTAGGGTGTATAAGTGTAGAAAAAGTACATCTTATTTGCAGTTCTGCAGTGCAGTTACATTACACTTTTTTTTGCCTTTTTTGGGGTGTATTAGTGGAAAAAAATAAGTACGTTTTATTTCACGACTGCTTTGATGACACCGGCCTGAGCTCCCGGTGTCATCTAGCAGTTGTGTCTTGACCAGCAACCCAGCGGTGCTTGAATGGTTGACTCCCAAGAGTCGGTGGGTTCTTCAGACACAACGTTTAGTTGGCATGGCCCAGTAGCAGGCCCTGTGCCCTCAACTGTCCACTCCTCAACCTGCCTTTGTCCTTTTCTGTTCCCTTTGCTAGAGAAGCATTATATGCTGTAGGCTCCGCTCCACTTTTCAGTGAGGATGAGCTACTGCCCAGCCAAGATCTGGAGGAGAGATCTGCCGCTTCCTCCAGTAGGCGGGTAAGTAGTGATGATGAGAGTCGCGTGAGAGCTGATGTTGCGAGTTGTCAGGCTCCTGGCCCAGAGACCATTGAGTGGGACATCACTGACGTGCAGACAGTAGTGGATGATGATGAAGCCGTTCGCACTTGGGAGTCAGCAGGGCGGCAGCAGTGGGAGGTTGGGAGCCAAATGTGCCCCGGGTAGACCGCCCACTTCGCAGGAGACTAAATGCCCAGGAAGTAGCGGTGCAGGGGTTCATGGAGGCAGCGGTAGAAGACAGTCAGTATTGAGTGTTGGGGGGAAAATGCCATACTTGGTGGTGTGGCAATTTTTTGTTAGGCCACCAGAGGAGGTGAACATGGCCATTTGCCAAATTTGTAGGCAAAAGGAGAAGCTTGGCCAGGGTGCCAATGTTGGCACCACCGCCCTGCGTCAACACATGCAGCATCACCATGAAGTGGCCTGGGAGAACTGTGGCTCCGATGTAGTGGTCCAGTCTGCCGCAGCAACCGCTGCATTACCCAGTGGCATGCACCCAATTTCATACAGTCAAGATTCCACCACCTCAGCCGAAGGGAGCTGTCTGTCCCTCTCATCATGTGCTGGTCTGGATGCTCCTGCTCCTCCTCCTCCCACTCCTCATCAGTCATTCCGTCAGCAATCGATCACCAAAGTGATTGCCAAGAGACCTCAGTATGCGTGCACTCATCCAACGGTGCAGAAGCTGAACGTACTCATGGCCAAGTTGCTGGTGCTGCAGTCCCTCCCTTTCCAAGTGGTGGACTCTGCACCTTTCAGAGAACTGATGGCTTGTGCCAAACTGAGATGGAGAGTCCCAAACTGTCATTTCTTTGCCAAAAAGCCAGTACGAGCCCTGCACACATATGTAGAACAGAAGGTGGGCCAGTCCTTGAGCCCGTCGGTGTATGCCAAAGTGCACCGCAGCATCGACGTGTGGAGCTGTAACTACAGTCAAGGACAATATATGTCCTTTAGGGCCCAGCCACACCAGCAACTTGGCCAAGTGACACCGCTTCCGCATCCACGTTTCCACACCGTTGGTCCTGCGACAATGTCCGCCTCTGCCTCCTCATCCTCTACCATGTCCTCAGCCTCCACTGCAGGGACAATTCACAGTGCCCCACCAGCATACCACATGTGCAGGGCACGGCGGTGTCACGCTACTCTGCACCTAGTTTGCCTAGATGAACGGAGTCACACAGGGGAAGAACTGCTCCGCGTCCTTTATCAAGAAATCGAATCCTGGCTTTCTCCTTGACAACTCAAAATCGGAACCATGGCGACCGACAACGGGAAGAACATGGTAACAAAGTAACATAGTATATACGACCAAAAAAAGACATTTGTCCATCCAGTTCAGCCTGTTTCCTACAAGTTGATCCAGAGGAAGGCAAAAAACCCCTGTGAGGCAGAAGCCAATTTTCCCCACTTAAGGGGAAAAAAAATTCGTTCACGACTCCAATCAGGCAACCAGAATAACTCCCTGGTTTAACGACCCCTCTCTAGTAGCTATAGCCTGTAATATTATTACACTCCAGAAATACATCCAGTCCCCTCTTGAATTCCTTTATTGTACTCACCATCACCACCTCCTCAGGCAGAGAGTTCCATAGTCTCACTGCTCTTACCATAAAGAATCCTTTTCTATGTTTGTGTACAAACCTTTATTCCTCCAGACTCAGAGGATGTCCCCTCGTCACAGTCACAGTCCTGGGGATAAATAGATGATAGGAGAGATCTCTGTACTGACCCCTGATATATTTATACATAGTTATTAGATCTCCCCTCAGTTGTCTTTTTTCTAAAGTGAATAACCCTAATTTTGATAACCTTTCAGGGTAGTGTAGTTGCCCTCCTCTGAACCCTCTCCAGCTCTGCTATGTCTGCCATGTTCACAGGAGCCCAGAACTGTACACAGTACTCCATGTGTGGTATGATTAGTGATTTGTAAAGTGGTAGGAATATGTTCTCATCACGGGCATCTATGCCCCTTTTGATGCAACCCATTATCTTATTGGCCTTGGCAGTAGCTGCATGACACTGGTTTTTGCAGCTTAATTTGCTGTTTATTAAAATTCCTAGATCCTTTTCCATGTCAGTGTTACCGAGTGTTTTACCATTTAATATGTACGGGTGACTTGCATTATTCCTTCCCATGTGCATAACTTTACATGGTGTCGGCGCTGCATCAAGGAGGGCTGAGCCATGCGCCCTGCATGGCGCACCTGTTCAATCTGGTTGTAAAGTGGTTCCTGAAGTCTTCCGCCCATCTGCAAGACATCTTGAAAATGGCCATAAAACTTTGCATGCACTTCAGCCACCCGTACACTGCAAAGCACACCCTCCTTGAGCTGCAGCGGCAGAACGGCATCCCACAACATAGGCTGATATGCAATGTTTCAACCCATTGGAATTCCACACATTATATGTTGGACCGATTATATGAACAGAGAAATGCCATAAATGATTTCTTGATGATACAGGCGGACAGAGGTACTCTCCTGTGTAACTTGGATGTTAGCCAGTGGCAGCTCATGCGTGACACCTGCTGTTTGCTCAGGCCCTTTGAGGCCACTTTATTTGTCAGTCGCCAGGACTACAGAATGAACAATGTTATTCCACTGATTCATGTCCTAGAACAGATACTGCTAAATCTGGCTGGCCAGGGGACAGGAGATGTGGTGACTACATCTCATGACAACATGAGCCCTGTGGGGGCTGAACTAGAGGAGGAGGACATTGGAGCACAAGCAACATGTAGCGAAATGGGTGGTTTTTCTACACAGGTCACAGGAGAGGAGGAGCAGGAGCAGCCAGAGACATTACAGGGTGATAAGGAAGAGGAGGCAGAGGACCCAGGCGCACCGTGGAAGTATGCAGTGGAGATGGAGGCAGGGAGTCCTTCCAATTCCGAGTCACTTGCGCCAATGGCTTGATGCATGCTCACTTGCTTGTGTAGTGACAGACGAATTGTTACCATTCACCAGAGGGATCACTACTGGCTCTCCACCATGTTAGACCCTTGCTACCGGTCCAAAATGGGGGCCTTTTTTTACACCTGCTGAGAGGGAGGACAAACTGAACGACTATCGAGACATCCTATGTAGTCAGTTGGACGCTGCCTATGTGCGCCATCGCCCCTCCTCACGCATGTCTGCCTGGGGGGGCCCTCTGCGCTTACGTTCCACTGCCATGGGTGCTGGGGGGTCAGGAGCAGTACCAGATCCATCAGCAGAAACTTAAGTTTACAGTCGCTGATGAGCAGTTTTCTTCACCCGCCTACTAAAGAAACTACTTACCAGCAGCAGCAGCTAGACATAGAGCAAAACCTGATCCAGCAGGTTGTGGCATACTTGGAGGACACCCTGCTACCCCACATCGAAGATCCCCTGGACTACTGGGCAGCCAAACTCGATTTGTGGCCGCAACTGGCCGAGTTTGCCCTGGACAAGCTTTCCTGTCCGTCCAGCAGTGTGGCATCAGAGCGGATGTTTAGTGCGGAGGGGGCCATAGTTATCCCAAGGAGAACTCCCCTGTCCACCCAAAATGTGGAGAAACTGACCTTTTGTGAAGATGAATGAGGTGTGGATCAGCCAGGATTTTCAAACACCAGTTGTGATGCATCTGACTAGATCATACATAGTGCCACACCTACACTTTGACAAAAGAGGCCTGTTTCTTCTAGCTCCCTTCCTCAGCTACTATTCTGATGCTGCTATCCGCCTGATGCCACACCTGATGCCAGGTGCTCCTACTGCCAGCCACCATCCTCAACTGGTACTGGTATTGCCCCCACTCCCCCAATCTGTCACTGTGTCACTCTGTGGTCTCCTCATGCTGCTGCTACATCAATACTATATCTCTGGTCTACTCTGTGGTTTCCTCATGCTGCTGACTCCTCACCACTCTGTGGTCTCCTCATGCTGCTGTTACCTCAACACTATGTCAATGGGGCACTCTGTGGTCTCCTCATTCTGCTGCCATCTCAACACTATGTCACTGGGCCACTCTGTGGTCTCCTCATGCTGCTGCCACGTCATTACTCTGTGGTCTCTTCATGCTGCTGCTACCTCAACATTATGTCACTGGGCCACTCTGTGGTCTCCTCATGCTGCTACCACCTCACCACTATGTCACTGGGCCACTCTGGGGTCTCCTTATGCTGCTGCCACCTCACCACTATGTCATTGGGCCACTCTGTGGACTTCTCATGCTGTTTTCACCCTCCCCACTTCATGACTGGGCCACTATTTTGCCTTTTTGGCCTGGTTGACATCATTTATTTGACCCTTCTTCTGATCTGTCAGAAGGAAGGAAGAATGAGACGCACAATGGATCCTGTCTATGTAGCAGCTGTAAGGCCTGTATGACATGGTCCCATCAGAATTGGCTTATGATTTGGTAACCAAAACCAGGAGTGGGTACAAAACACAGAAGACATATATTCCATTCACTTGTCATCTCTGTTTTGGATCCACTTTTGTGTTTTTTTTGGCTTTAGCAATACTGATGGATTACTGACCAAATGCTGACCGAATGAAGGCAGATGCTCAACAGACAGGATCCATTTTTTGGGGGGGTTATTGTTCTGACGGATCAGAGGGAGGGCAAAATAATCAGTCACGTCAACATAAACTTACTGCTGACACTCTCTCCACTCTGTTAGGGGGGCTCTACTTGTATAAGCGTTTAATAGATCTGGTTCTGTATACATCTATGTGGAATTAGCTGACGACGGTGTAAAAGAAGTGCTCTCATTCTTGACGCTCTTAATGCAATTCGCCACAAATAAATTCGGATTGAATCAAATCTTTTCTGAAAATTTTGCCAACCGTCCGAATCAAATTTTTGAAAAATTCACTCATCTCTAATAATCACTTTTCAGAATATTTGTAATATGATTGAAAACTGGCCTAAAGGCTATGTACACCTTCGGGGCCAATTTTTTTATGATTGCATTTTACTAATTTAGGGCTAAAAATATATTTTTTTTAAATTTTCAATTAGTCTTTATTAAAAGTACTGTTACAAAGGGTTAACTGTTTTTCTAGCTGTGTGCATTCTACTTTTACTTTCACTTTGTGCCAGTCATCTAATAACTTATCTCTAAATTACTAAGAGGTCATAAACACTTATTTAAGCCACATTCTTATCAATGAGATAAGGATTGAGTTTTGCTGAGTGTTTATAAGGTCCAAGAGCAGAGATAAAGAGCCCTCAGCTAGCTGTCTGACAAAACAGGGAAAATCTTCATATACTGCTAGTAGAGCATCTCAGCTCTGTACAGAGAAAAGGGTTCCATATTTTTAATATAGACCAATTGAAAAAATGATTTTTAGCTCATAATGAGGACAATGCACTAATAAAAAAAAACGCGCACAAAGGTGTACATAGCATTTAAGGGCCATGTCCAGAAAGTTGTGCTCAATGATTCCTATTTTGAATGGCCCCCAGTTATACGTGGTATACCCCAAGGCCCATATTATTAAATTTATTTATTAATGATATTGAGGATGGGATTGATAGCTCTGTTTCTATTTTTGCAGATGATGCAAAGCTATGTAGTACTGTGCAGTCTATGGAAGATAAACTACAAGCTTATACTCTGAGTTTATGAGAGGATACACCTGGCCAATGATGTTCTACAGTATATAGATAAATGTAAAGTTATGCACCTGGGTAATAATAATCTACGTGCATCATATGTCCTAGAGAAGGTAACACTGGGAGAGTGACCTGTAGAGAAGTATTTGGGTGTACTTATAGATCATAGACTAAATAGCAGGATGCAATATCTATCAGCTGCTTCTTGGGCCAGCTAGATATTGTCATATTGTCATTAAACAAGGCATGGACTCGCGGGACAGGGATGTAATACTACCACTTTACAAAGCTTTGGAGCGGCCTCATCTGGAATATGCAGTTCAGCTCTGGGGACCAGTTTATAGAAAGAATAACCTGGAGCTGGAAAAAGTAGAACGAAGAGTGTGACTAAACTGATAAGGGGAATGGAGGGTCTTAGTTATAAGGAAAGATTAAAATAATTAAATTTAGTCTTGAAAAGAGACGTCTAAGGGTACTTTCACACTTGTATTAAAGTTTTCTGGTATTGAGTTTCGTCCTAGGGACTCAATACCAGAAAACAACTAATCAACTAATCCTAATGTATTCTGAATGGAAAGCAATCCGTTCACTATGCATCAGGAAGGATGTCTTCAGTTCAGTCACTCTTGCGGTATTTGGCCGGAGAAAATACTGCAGCATGCTGCGGTATTTTCTCCATCCAAAATTCCGGAACACATTGAAATGCATTAATGCCGGATCCGGCACCAAGTGTTCTAGCAAAAAGGTCTGCATGCGCAGACCTTTAAAAATGCAATAAAAAATTAATACCGGACCGTTTTCCGGATGACACCGGAGATACGGATCCAGTGTTCCAATGCATTTGTTAGATGGATCCGCATCCGGATCCGTCTACAATTGCTTTCCGTTTGCACACGGATTTCCAGACCCGGCAGGTAGTTCCTCTCTGTCTACTCCTCCCTTTCGGTGACATAATTTCCTGTTTCCCTGGTCTTGATGTGTTTCTTCTTCTGCAGCAGGAGAGAGCATTTGTTTTGACCTCTAATGTCTTCTATATGTCTTTGCTCAAGGTAAACTCAATAAATTACCAAAGCATTTCCATTGTAGTCTCCTCACTGGATCTTCACATGCAACTGGTACTACGACCTAAGGGATATTTAGTGAGTTCAGCTGTCTACCATTGCTTGTACAGAGATTACCACTCACAACCAGTCAGAGATTTCTCTAACGTACATCTGTGGCAGAATAGTCAAAACGAAGTCTAAATCTACAGTCTTTGCATGTCTACACACAGTCTGCAAGCAAGGAAGCTTAGAACTGTCCTCCATCTTACATGCATGTGGCTTCATAAGCACAATTAGTAAGCCGAAATAATTTCTTAAAGAGACAGTACCATTTAAACAGGAATAACATGTCCACAAGAGGCTCCGTGGATTTCTCGGTCACTGAACATATAGAAACTCATCCTGCTCCCTAAAACTTAGATGTACAGAAAGCAGTGTCCATGTTCACTGAAGAACAAACTGTACGATCTAAACTAGAGATTAGCGAATCGAAGCTGACAAAGTGGAATCGATCCGAGTTTCAGGAAAAATTCAAATCGCACCAAAGCCGAATTTCCTCACGCTTCGTGGTAACAAATTGCATATTTTCCTAAAATGGCTGCTGCACGTGTGAGGACATGGAGAAAGGAACTCTGGGAAGGTGGGATCACCCATAATGCCATGCATGCAGCCAATCAGTAGCCAGCCATCCCTGTGATGTCACAGCCCTATAAATAGCATCAGCCATGTTAGATTCTGCCATTTACCAGTGTACTTAGTGCAGGGACAGTGATAGGAAAGACTTGATTGTGGTGAAAAAACGATTTATAAGTGCAGGGTAAGTATAGGGAGGAAACGTTCCACAGCATTTATGTAGAACAGGGTTAAGTAGGGGGAGGTTACAGACTGGGTAATAGGAACAATCTTATTATACCTTGGTGGACTGACTTGGGATCCAAATTGCCATTATACAGCTCTGTCACTCCAGCAAACGGTTCTTGTTATTAGGTTCAAGTGCTGTTTGATACAGCCATTAACAGGGTTTATTACAAGGAAATATTTCTACAGTATTATTTGCCCTTGTGCGGTGCAGTTATATGTTGTAAAGCCCTTTTTGCCATGTATTAGTGGCAAAAGAAAAATAAATTTGCCTTTGTGCAGTGCAGTGATATATTCTAAAGCCCTGTTTGCCATGTATTAGCGGCGAAACAAAAATATATTCAACGTTTTGTGTACTTATCTGTTGAAAAGCCTGAAAAGCCTTTTGTTTTGTGTAAAAGTAGAAAAAAAATTAGGGTTTAATTGCCGTTCAGCGGTGCAGTGATATATTCTAAAGCCCATTTTGCTGTGTACAAAAAATGGCAATAGTGTGGATGTGATAAATAATATAACAATATAGCAATAACAAATGACAAAACAGGTGCACACTGCAGTCTTACTAAGCCCTAAAACTGATGTTAAAATTGAGAGGTTAGTCAACATGTCCTACAGTGGAGGACATATCTTAAGCCCGAGCACCACGCCAAGGTCTCTCAAGTAGCTTGGGACCTAACACTCACCTACCTGTGCCATATGTTTTGTCATTTGTTATTGCTATACTGTAGTGTAAAAGTGAAAAAAAAAATTAGGGTCTAATTGCCGTTCAGCGGTGCAGTGATATATTCTAAAGGCCTGTCTGCCGTGTATTAGTGGCAAATGAAAAATATATTCGCCGTTCAGCGTTGCACTTACATGTTGAAAAGCCTTTTGTGTTGTGTAAAAGTAGAACAAAAAAATTGGCCCAAATTGCCGTTCAGCGGTGCAGTTATATATTCTAAAGCCCTGTTTGCCGTGTATTAGTGGCAAAAGAAAAATATATTAGCAGTTCAACATTGCACTTATATGTTGAAAAGCCTTTTGTGTAGTGTGAAAGTGGAAAAAAATTAGGGCCCAATTGCCGTTCAGCAGTGCAGTTATATATTCTAAAGCCCTGTTTGCCATGTATTAGTGGCAAAATAAAAATATATTCGCCATACAGCAGTGCACTTATATGTTGAAAAGCCTTGTATAGTGTGAATGTGGAAAAAATAAAGGCCTATTTGCCGTTCAGCTGTGCAGTTAAATGTGGTAAATCCCTTTTTTCTGTATGGACCAAATTACATTGTGGTGAAATTTATGTGAAACAGGCTTTTTTGGGGGAAAATTAATGAGCGATTGTAGACTTTCTTCTGTATGAACCGAATTCCATTATCCTTTCATTGGTGAAATTTTTTATTTCAAACACAATTTTTTGGGGAAAATTGATGGTTAATTGTACAACTCCTTTTGCTGTATGTACTGAATTATGCCGTCGTGGGTCCTACAGTAAACATAATGAAGACGCTGATGACAACACACCAGCAGACTTTGCCTTTACCATCTATTCACAATTACATCAAGCAGCTTCAGTAAGTTGAAAATATTCATGTCTTTTTATCTGCTCCATCTGCATTCGATCTCCACAGTACACAAGTGTCGCGGATGTGTCATGGTCTGGTGGTAGTGGACCGTGACACTTGTGCCGTGCATGCTTGTTGCCAGTGGCAACATGTTTTAGCATGTGTGGACACTTCTCCTTTACGTCTGGTGTTCCTTCCCATTTTGGTGTGTATGGGGTTAAGGTGTGTGCAAGGTGGAGCTAAGTGTGGCCTCATGGCTCCTCTTATACTGGAGTTGTGAGCCTGAGAGTTTTTGTATGTCTGCCTTTGTATGAGATGTGTTGTTAGCTCCCCTCGTCCATTTCTCAGTGGTTCCTTGCTCTTGTGCTGTGTTGCTGGCTGCATTCTTTTGGTGTACTGGCTGTGTGCTGGTTGGAGAATGCTTGCTGGCAGCAGCCCTGAGTGTGAACTGAGTCTGAGATGGACGCGGTGTTTGGTCCGGTTTCTCCTGACCGCTTGTTGGCTGGCTGCCTGGTTCCTAGTCGGTGGTTCAGGCATGCTGGCGGCAGTTCAGGGTGACGTACTGACACTGATCTTCACTTTTTTGTTTTTTTGGAGCAAGAGACGATTGATTCCTCCAAGACATGGAAGGACTGGAGTCTCCCACAGGCCCAGCAACAAGGAAAGGTCAAAGAGCAAGCTCAAACACACAATGTCAGGTAAGAGCCCAGCACAAATGACACATACTGGAACAACCACCACCTACCTGCCACAACAACTGGGTGGAACAACTACAGCTTGCTGACTTGTGGTTTAACCCTTCCGGGAAACCATGGAGCCCACTTCGGCAAGAACAGAAAGACAGGGAACATGTCTAGCAAACATGCTGTACTACAGACACCAACAAATCAGACATGTAACAACCACTAGACAAGACAACAACCACCCATACATAAACATCACCACATATATGCAAGGGTTGTGAAGGGATGGTAGACAACTGGATGACATAGATGACATCAGGGAGACATAGATGTCCACTAGGGAGCCCTCAAGGACAGGGCAGATAGAACACCGAGGACAGGAGCATAGCTCCTGCACAAACAGATGCTGCAGTACAACTAACTCCAGCCTGGAAGCCACAGGCAAGATAAACACCAAGTGGCCACACCCAGCCAGCCACCCTATCCCTAGCACCAGACAGGGAGAAACCATGATATGAGGGGCAGAGCACATACATGCTGCATAAACAACACATTGCCCCAGGCAACAGCATGCACGGCAACCGTGTCACGGCGCACAACACAAGACATGACAGGAGAGCCTCTGCTTTGGAGTCCAAGTCCAGGTTCTTAAGATAAGGAGTTCCATCAGAATTGTGCGTAACATTCTTGCTCCTTGTGCAAAGGCATAACAAAAGGACTTCATAGGCATACACATCAGAGGAAGCTGAAGCTGGTTGCCCCAATTTTAGAGCAGTAAACAGCGCGAAGCAAATAGAGGTGGCTGAACTTCACTGCTCTGCATCTCTTGTGAAGTCTCCAACTATGCCCCTTTCGCGATTTCCAGCAAATGCATTATTTTCATGTAGAGATCCAAGAATTATGTTGGAGTCATGTAGTGTATGCCAATATATACTGGAGAGTGAATCTGGATCGCACATCCTCAACACTATGCTTTTGATGTAATGACTGTCTCAGCATGATTACGTGGCATATCCGCCAAATATGTAATACATAGTATGCTGTGCATAAGAGGCATTAGTATACAGTTTGATCAAAGAGCATAGGCCCACTTTCCACGACAAGGAAGCCTCTGCACGTGGGAAACTACTCTAACCTATAAATGGCGCAGCCGTGCGCGGCGACCACCGGCGCCCCAGCACCGCACCAGCAGCAGACAGCGGGACCCAGGAGCCACACAGCAACCCCACTGTGCAGCAAAGCCTCCTTGGCTCTGGGACCCACTGCCCCACCAGCACAGCACTGAGGCAGCAATGGCAGACACGCAGTACTGCACCATGTGAACGAGTGCAAAGAGCTCACCCAGTCACGACCCTCAGGAGATCCAGATTCACTCTGCAGTATATATTTTACACCCACCAATACCTGATGTATCAGATTACATCATCCATGGTGCCACACCAACACTTTGACAAAAGATACCGGTTTCTTCTGGCTACCTGCCTCAGCTACTATTCTGATGCTGCCACCCGCCTGATGCCACACATCTAATGCCAAGTGCTCCTTCTTTCACCCACCATCTTCAGTGGGTACTGGTATTGCCACCCACCTCTGCACTTTGTCACGTTTCTACTCTGTGGTCTCCTCATGCTGCTGCCACCTCCACACTTTGTCACGTTTCTACTCTGTGGTCTCCTCATGCTGCTGCCACCTCCACACTATGTCACCTTGCCACTCTGTAGTCTCCTCATGCTGCTGCCACCTCCACACTATGTCACCTTGGCCTCCTGATGCTGCCGCCACCTCCACAATCATTGTGCCACTCTGTGGCCTCCTGATGCTGCTGCTGCCACCTCCATATTGTCATTTATTTGACCCTTCTTCTGATCTGTCAGAAGGAAGGAAAAATGAGATGCACAACGGATCCTGTCTGTATAGCAGCTGTAAGGCCTTTATGGTCCCATAAGAATTGGCTTGTGATCTGGTAGCCAAAAGCAGGAGTGGGTACAAAACACAGATGACATGCAAATATTCCATTCACGTGTCATCTCTGTTTTGGATCGACTCCTGTTTTTTTTTGCATTAGCAATACTGATGGATTACTGACCAAATGCTGACCGAGTGAAGGCGGATGCTCAACAGACAGGATCCATTTTTGGGGGTTATTGTTCTGACGGATAAGAGGAAGGACAAAATAATCAGTGATGTTGACACAAACTTACTGCTGACATCCTCTCCACTCTGTCGGGGGGCTCTACTTGTATAAGCATTTAATAGAACAGGTTCTGTAGACATCTATGTGGAATCAGCGGACGACGGTGTAAAACGAGTGTGCTTCTTCTTGGCGCTAACATCGACCTGTAAGGCTGAGTTCCTACATGAGTTATTTGGTCAGTTTTGGCCCCGTGACTGCCCAAATAAGTTTGCAGTGATTCTGTCATCTGCATGTCATACGGACTCACAATATTATTTCACTACCAGAGCAGACTTCCTATGCATGGTACTGAAAGGCACAGTGTTCTACACCACTATAAAGGCTCTCTGAAGCCAGAAAATAGCAATTTTTTTACGAGATTTACCGTGAATAAATTCGGACCAAACCAAATTTTTCACAAAAAAATCTGCGAACCGGTGAATTGAATTTTTAAAAAATTCACTCATCTCTAATCTAAACATGTTATCAAACCAACAGAAAAGATTAAAGAGAGATTTAAGGCAACCAAAGAATAATTCAGTGACAATTTAATTGATTTATGGCAAAGAACTAAACACTATATAGCAGCTCTTTTACGCTATAACAATGATGCACCAAAGTTAACCACAACGTTGAATCGTTTAACTAACGCCTATGTTCGCTATCAGCGATTTTCTGCAAAGTACATCACTTTTCTGAACGATTCCGATTTTGATGATGTTTCAGAAGAGTTGAGAGAGAGAAAGAATCTCCTCCAAGAGAAGGATGCCTTAGTACAAGACACTAAAAGCAAGGCAGAACTCCGCATCGCACACATGCAGGAGATGAGATCCCATCGATCAACTTCAACCAAATATATCCTTTCATCTTCCAAAACCTCTTGTTCCGGAAGATCCAGAGCAAGCATTAGGCCAAGGTACCGACCTAGACTGCTTCATGCCAGGAGAAGTGGAAGACCCAGCTGACCACACTGCCAGATATGTGCTAAGGCAATCATCGCCTGCTCCTCCTGCTGAATCGCATGTACCAACGCCACTTCCAAATCACCAACTGGGTGAACCAACAGAGCACCAGATATCGTCATCCACCAATAACAAGGTAATTTCTAGCGTCAAGCCAGCTGATCCTCCAGAGACTAAACCACAACTTAATCCTTATGCCACATCATTCTGTCCTGATCAATCTCAGCCAGGGCAGTTTCTAGGGAAATTTACCAACAGGGCGAAAATCAAAAAAGCGCCCCCCCCCCCCCTTCCAGATTGTGGCCGGATCTCTGCCATACCCCATTGTAGTTGATTGGGGCGGCGGGCATTCAGTCTGCATCCAGCAGTGCCGGATCCAGTGAATTTTGGCAGGCTGTTCTCTGCCGGAACAGCCTGCCAGAATCACTAACGCAGTTGTGAAAGTAGCCTAATGCAGCCCCACAACATACCTCTTACATCCAGTGACGTCTCCTGTGATGTAGATGTTCTCTTTCTTTATCTTCTCCATTCAGATCAGACCACCATGATGATTTCTTTCAGCCATCTCTTCTCTCTGCAGAGTTTGACAGACATCTTAGTTTCCTACTTTTCCATCATGCACCCACAAAACTATACTGCATAAACTGATAAACCCCCTGAAAATACTAGTTACACACAGAAAGCCCCCCCCCTTTTAATAATTATTGGAACACAATGCTCTAAAAAAAAAACTGCACACAGGAAATAGTGTCCCTGATACCAATAGTGTAACCATAATGTCCCCCAAAAATAACTGTGCTAAGCTGATACTGTGCCAGGGTGCCCCCACAGTAATAGTGCTCCCCAAAATCACAACTATAGTAAAAATTCTGTGCCAGAATGCACTTAGTAGTAGTAGTGCTCCTACAGTGCCCCCAACAGTAATTGTGTCCTAGAAGTAATAATGCTCCCATAGTCCCCCAGTTGTAATAAAGCCCACCATAATGCCCCTGTAGTAATAATTCTCTTTATAATGTGTGACAGTAGAAACCCCCCTTATAATGTGCGCCAGTACAAAAAATGCCTTGCTGTGTGTCAGTAAAAAATAAAATAAAAACATCATCTCTTAGTGTCCCCAGTAGAGCCAATGTCCCCAGAGTGCCCTCATGTGTTCCAATGACCCGTACTGTGTGCCACTACAAAAACACTTAGTGCCCCTAGTTGAGCTTAGGTGCCCATAGTGCCCCTTTAATTTGTGCCAGGATAAAATACTCCTATATAGTGCCCCCAGAAGATGCCCCATAGTGCTCCTCCCTGTCCCCATAGTGTCCTCCATAATGTGCCAGTATAAAATGCCCCTATAGACTGCCCCACATAGATGCCCCCATAATGTTCCTCTCCGCCTTCCCCAGAGTGGCACCAAAATGGGTGCTAGTATTAAATGCCCCTATATAATGCCCCCATAGTGCTCTTTTCCCCCACTTCTCCATAGTGCACCCCCATAATGCGTGCCAGTAAATAGGGCCCCCAGTAAATGCCCCTATAGTGCTCCTTCACCCCCCACTTCTCCATAGAGCCCCCCACGAGTGCCAGTATATAGGGCCCCCAGTAGATGCCCCCATAGTGCTCCTTTCCCCTCCACTTCTCCATAGAGCCCCCAATAATGTGTGTCAGTACATAGGGCCCCTAGTAGATGCCCCCATAGTGCTCCTTCCCTCTTCTCCATAGTGCCCCCATAATGTGCCAGTATATATGGCCCCATGGTGCTTTCCCTCTTCTCCATAGTACCCCCTCATATTGTGCCAGTATATTGGGCCCCCACAGTGCTTCCTCACTTCTCCATAGTGCCCCCCATATTGTAGCAGTATATAGGGCCCCCATAGTGCTTCCCCTCTTCTCCATAGTGCCCCCATATTGTGGCAGTATATAGGGCCCCCATAGTGCTTCCCTCTTTTCCATAGTACCTCCCATAGTGTGGCAGTATATAGGGCCCCCATGGTGCTTCCCCTCTTCTCCATAGTGGTCCCCATAGTGCTTCCCCTCTTCTCCATAGTGCCCCCATATTTTAGCAGTATAAAGGGCCCCCATAGTGCCCCCATATTGTGCCTGTATATAGGGCCCCATAGTGCTTCCCCTCTTTTCCATAGTACCCCCATATTGTGGCAGTATATAGGGCCCCCATGGTGCTTCCCTCTTCTCCATAGTGGTCCCCATAGTGCTTCCCCTCTTCTCCATAGTGCCCCCATATTTTAGCAGTATAAAGGGCCCCCATAGTGCCCCCCATATTGTGCCTGTATATAGGGCCCCCATAGTGCTTCCCTCTTTCCATAGTACCCCCCATATTATGCCAGTATATAGGGCCCCCACCCCCTTCTTGCCACAGTATACTATAAATAAAAACAATAAACTCATATACTTACCTTATGCTGCTGTCAGTGATGCGATGCAGGCCTCTTCCGGCCTGTGTCCCGCGCTGTACGATTCAGGCGGCGCGATGACGTCATCGCGCCGCCTGTGCCAGCAACTGATAGGCTACAGGCACTAAGCCTGTAGCCTATCAGAGGACTGGGCAAGGGAGACGCCTCTCCCCTGCTCCTCCGCACAATTCATCTGTATCGCTGTCCTGAGGACGGCGATACAGATGAATATGGAGATGAACGCTTCCACAGAGGAAGCGCTCATCTCCACTCCTGCTGCCTCCGAACATAAAGGGCCCCCCTCCGGCCCTGGACCCTGCTGATGGCGCCCCCCTCTTCTGTCCATAGTGATGCGCCCCGTGCGGTCGCACCCCTCGCCCGCCTCTAGAAACGGCCCTGATCTCAGCATTATATGCCAGAGCCCCTACATGCCCTAGATAAAGCAATCCAGCAACAAGAAATGGGAGATCAGACATGTCAGATTTTGCCCGATACACAATGCGCAGGGAGCTAATTAACATTAGTCTCTCAAAGTATGATGACCGTGCTGAAAACTGCAGAGCCTGGAAATCGACCTTTGAAGCGGTAATCGGTGATCTTAACCTCACTGCCAAGGAAGAACTTGACTTGCTTGTCAACTAGTTAGGCCCAGAATCTGCAGAACGCGTAAAGATAAAGACATTAAGAGCAGTTCATGCAGGCCACGCAGGAGAAGGTGTCGCTGCAGCATGGGAGAGACTTGAACAGACCTATAGCAGTTCTGAAGCTTTAGAAAGTGCCTTATTCAAGAGACTTCAAGCCTTCCTAAAGATAACTAGCAAGGACAATTGAGAGTTCCAGGATCTGAGCGACCTACTAAAGGAATGAGAATTGGCTAAAATGGACCCACGTCTGCCAGGACTGAGTTACCTTGATACTGCCCATGGTGTCAATCAAGTTGTGTTGAAACTACCACACGGCATGTAAGAAAAATGGGCAGACCAGGGCTCCAGATACAGGAGAGAACACAATGTGCCTTTTCCCTCTTTCTCTTATTTTTCCAGATTCATCAGTGACCAAGCTTGGAAGAAGAATGATCCCAGCTTTGACTTCACAGAATCCACTCTACCTGCTTCATCCTCATGCTCAAGGTATGAAAACACAAGTAAACATAGAGACTTAAGGGGAACACTATGCGTTAGAAAAACAAACGTCCCACTTATTGCAGCCTCTACTACTAGGAATGACACCCCCATCCTTAAAGAAAAGGACACTAACCGCATGTGCCCTATCCACAAAGCACCTCATTTTTTAAAATGAATGTAATGGGTTCAGGGCAAAGACTTTGCAAGAATACAGAGAGACACTCAAAGAGCTTGGATTGTGTTACAAGTGTTGTGCTTCGTCAAATCATATGGCAAAAGACTGTAAAGCTATCATCAGGTGTGCAGAATGCAGCAGTGACAAGCATGTTACAGCAATGCATCCTACTTTGCCTCCAGACAACGCACTACCTCAAGCCACAACTAACACCGTCGCACTTTATGGCGGGGAGCCACCGGTTCAAGAGCTAGCTACAATGACTGTCTCCTCTTCCTGTATGGAAATATGTGGCAAGGATACTGGTTCCAAGTGCTGTGCAAAAGTGGGTTTGGTCATCGTTTACCCAGAAGGGCAATCTGAAAAGGCCACCAGAATGTACGCCATTAAAGATGAACAAAGCAATAGGTCTCTGGTAAAACCTAAATTCTTTGAGACTTTCCGCATAACTGGAGAAGCAACACCATACACCCTCAACAGAAGAGCCACTGGATACCTTATCTCCTCCATTAATGGAACGTTCATATACCCTTGCCAACGTTAATTGAATGCGACCAGATACCTGATGAAAGAGATTAAATTCCTACTCCAGAAGCTGCATACCATCATTCCCACTTGAAACATCTATCTAGTGAGATTCCTCCTCTGGAAATGAATGCTGATGTCCTACTCTTGCTTGGGAGAGACTTGCTGAGGGTCCACAAGGTGTGGCAACAATGCAGTGGTCCTGACAATGCCCCATATACACAGAGACTCGACTTAGGCTGGGTGATGTATGTATAGGTAAGAGCCACAAACCATCTCAAGTGAACTCCTTCAAAACTTTTGTGTTTAAAAATGGTTGCACAACTCACTTTAAGCCATGTGTTCATCATGACGAGGTAAAGGAAAAGCTTCCTAACCTCCTTAAGGCACCAGACATCATTCCTACCCTTTATGACAACTTAGGAAGATCAGTTTTTGTACAACACCAGAGGACAACATGATGACAAAGAGTTTATTAAAATAATGGACAATGGTTTCTTCAAAGATGCATCTAACCACTGGGTTGCACATTTACCTTTCCGTGCTGTGAGAGCCAGACTTCCTGACAACCGGGAACAGGCACTATCCAGATTCATCTTCTTGCAACGTACGTTAAAAAACAAGCCTGAAATGAAAAATAATTTTGTGGCCTTCATGGAAAGGATATTTCACAATGACCACGCAGAGCCGGCTCCAATTTTGCAAGAGCATGAAGAATGCTGGTACCTTACCTCCTTTGGAGTATATCCAATCCCTTCGGGCCATAGACAGTCACTGCACGTAGGACCACAGGTGGTCATGCAGACAGCAAACGATGGGCAGTGTTGTTTACATGCTTAAGTGTACGTGCTATACACATTGAAGTAATAGAATCCATGAACGCTTCAATTTTTATCAATGCTTTACGAAGATTTCTCGCCATCAGAGGACCAGTAAAGCAAAGGAGATCTGACTGTGGAACCAACTTCATAGGTGCCTGCCGAGAATTGCAAATTACTCTAAGCCAGTTCACGACTACTTGGCCAACAATAGTTGTACATGGATCTTTAACCCCCCTCATGTCTCTCATATGGGCAGTTCATGGGAAAGAATGATAAGCATCACCCACAAAATATTGGACTGTATGCTTATGGACTAAAAGTTCTCAAGGCTCACCCATGAGACTTTGACCACCTTCCTAGCTGAGGTATCTGCTATCGTCATCGCAAGGCCTCTTGTACCTGTATCTATGGACCCAGAATCCCCTGCCATTCTTAATCCAGCAACTCTTCTCACTCAGAAGTTTCGATCTGTTCCTAATCCAACCGAAGAGTCTTCTTCTGGTAACCTATATCAGAAGCAGTGGAAACACATTCAACATCTGGCCAACTGTTTCTGGAGCAGGTGGAAAAAGGAGTACCTAACCCTTCTTCAACGACATAGGAAGTGGCAGCAGCTCAAGCCAAACTTACAAATAGGAGATCTTTATATCATGAAGGACCAGAAGGTGGAAAGAAATTCCTGGCCCATGGGTCTCATCTCAAAAGTCTTCGCCAGTGAAGATGGCAAGGTCCGTAAGGTGGGAATGACCATCGCAAAACAAGGCGATCCCAAGTCCTTCATCAGGCCTACATCTGAGATTGTTCTCCTCTTCAGAAATGATTTCTTCTGCCTTGAGGAACTTTTTAAGAACTTTTCGTCCATTTAGTTGTCGATCACTGGACTATTCCTACAAAATTGCAGACATTGCGAACCAGGCATACCAGCCATTTGGACTGTTCCTGTCTACCCATTCCAGTTTAAACTGTTTTCCTTGTTGCCTTTTGTTTTTCAGGTTCCAGTATTTTCATTCCACAGTGGGTACTATAATAACTTGAAACTGACAAAAGTAATAATAAATAAAATTTTACAGAAAATCAGACATTGCTTTTAAATTGTGGTTTGACAGAATAATTTATAAAACAAACTAATGAAGCTGGCCTGGACAAAAATGATGGGACCCTTAACGTAATATTTTGCTGCACGACCCTTGAAGACAATCACTGTGATCAAGCAATTTAACTGTAACTGTCAATGAGACTTCTGCACCTGTCCACAGGTATTTTGGCCACTTTAAAATAGTCCTATTCTTTGTTCTTAGCCATTCTTGGATGTTTTTAGCTGTGAGTCATTATCCTGTTAGATGATCCATGACCTGCGACTAAGACCAAGATTTCTGTTTCTGACACTGGGCAGCACATTTTACTCCATAATAACTGATAGTCTTGAGATTCCACTTTTCTTTGTATGCATCATTTTTGCGCCTGTGAAAATGTTTGTGTCTGTCAGGTGATGCGACTTGCCAAGAAGCTACAGTTTTGTCTCATTTGTCCAAAATAAATTCTCACAGAAGCTTTGTAGATTGTCAATATGCATTTTGGCAAATTCCAGTCTTGTTTTTTATGACCTTGGTGGTTTTTAATTAAATCCACTTTGGCTAAGACAATGATAGATGGTATGATCTGACACTGATGTACCTTTAATCTCTTTGGAAGTTGTTCTGGGCTCTTAGGTTACCTTTGGTATTATCTGCCTCTTCAATTTGTCATCAATTTTCCTCTTGCAACCATGCCGGAGAGCCAATCCGGGCTGTTTAACACTTTACATGCCGTGCACAATGGTGTCCGCCGCATGTAAAACGGTAACAGAGGGAGCGGACTCCCTCTGTCTCCCATCAGCACCCCGCAAATACGATCGCGGGGTGCTGATGTGTGTAAAGCCTTACCTGGCTTCCGATCCTAGGCCCCGTTCCTTCCTGTAGTAAGTTTCCAGCAGACTGTGCCTCTCTGGCGAAGCCTGCTGGTCAATGTTAGAATAGCATTGCTAGTAAAATACAGTGCATTATAGAGATAATGCATTGTATTTTAAAAGCAATCAAAATACTGTTTGTGATAGTCCCCTTGTGGGACTATTAAGTGGTAAAAAAAAAGAAAAAAACACATTTATTAAATATAAAAATGCCATAAAATAAAAAATATACGTTTTTTTTCCATTGAAAATACGCTTTTCAATGAAAAAAATTGCAAAAAAAATCTCCCCCATATGTTTGGTATTGCCGTGTCCGTACCGACCTGGACTACATAAATATGACATAAATTATCTGCTACGGTGAACGCTGTAAAAAAATAAATAAAAAAAAGACAGAATTGCTAATTTATTCTTAATTACCACCGAAAAAAACGTAATAACAAGCGATCAAAAAGTGTCATTTAATCCAAAATGATATCAATGAAAAATACAAGTCCTCCCGCAAAAATCAAGCCCTCACACAACTCAAATAAAAAAGTTATGGGTCTTGGGAAGCGGCAATGCAAAATCATATTATTGCAAAAAAAAGTAGTAAAACATAAAAAAAACTATATGTATTTGGTATCACTGTAATCGTACTGACCCAGAGAATAAAGATATTATGTTATTTATACCAAAAAATGAACGCCGTAAAATTTATATGTAAAAACGCAGTGGCAGTATTGCTTTTTTTCCCATCTTCCTCCAAAACATTTCACCCTATAAGACGCACGTAGGTTTTAGAGGAGGACAATATGAAAAAAAAACATTTTTCATTACTCCTCAGGTCAAACCACTAATCAGACCCCCAATGTTAATAAGACCACCCTCAGATCAGATGTCAGCTCAGACCCCAAAGTAAATGACCCCCAATCAGACCTCAGATAAGAGCCCCATAATCATCCATGATGCCTCTTATCAACCCGGTTATTATCCATAATGCCTCTCATCATCCCCTTTATAATTCATGATGCCTCTCATCATCCATGATGCCTCTCATATCCCCCATTATGATTCTCATCACCCCATTGCCTCAGATCAGCCCCAAGTTTCATAAAAAAAAATGCACTAACCTCTCCTGCTCCTGGATGCCGCTGCTCCTCACCACCCTCACTCTGTGTTCCTCCTGCTGTCAGCTGTGCTGTGAACCGGCGTGCACAACGTGACGTCACAGAGTGCCTCACACTGTGCGCAGCCCTGCACAGCCTACAGCCGAGGACCAGGAAGCGGTGAGTACATAGCCTTCACCTCTTCCTGGTCCTCCCCCTCCTACCGATTTTTGCCACGGGCAACGAAAATGCGATTGCACTGTACATGTGAACCCGCACCTGGAAGAGCCAATATCAAGGGGCTAAAGAGCCACATGTGGCTCTAGAGCCGCAGTTTGCTGATCACAGCCCTAGGATGATTCCAAAGGTAAGCTGGTAAGGGATTCATTGTTGAGGCTTCATTAGATGGTATTCCTCAGTTTCTTATCTTCTTCATGAGACATCCAGAGATGACCTCAGCACAGTTTTTTTTTTTTTTTCTTATATAGCACCAACATGTTCCACAGCATTGTAGAGAGAATGTCACCACATCAGTCTTCCCAGTGGGGCATGCAACCTAATTTCCATTATTTGGGCACACTATTGCAAATGTCATAGGAAGCCAAGTAACCATATGTTTTTGGACTGTGGAAGGAACCCCAAAGAATCTCACGCAAACAGAGATCTTAAAGACTGAATGTAGATGTTTCCCTTCAGAGTCTAACCCAAGAACACAGTGCAGCAAAGGGACAGGATGTGTATTGACTGCAGCCTTACCACTAGATGCACAGAATTATATGGTATCAAGGCAGTTATAAATAGATAGTAATTACTGTTATGCCTCATGCACACGACCGTTGGTGTTTTGCGGTCCGCAAACCACGGATCCGCAAAACACGGAAGCTGCTCCGTTCTGCAATTTGCAGAACAGAACGCGGCCCAGTGTAGAAATGCCTATTCTTGTCCACAAAACGGACAAGAATAAGATATGCTCTATTTTTTTTTCGGGGGCACGGAACTGGGCAATGGATGCGGACAGCACATGGAGTGCTGTCCGCATCTTTTGCGGCCCCATTGAAGTGAATGGGTCCCCGCCCGAGCCGCAAAATATGCGGCTCGGACGCGGACCACAACAACAGTCGTGTGCATGGGGCCTTAAGTAGGGTGAGGTCAGAGTTCACGAGTCTACAAGACATCCATTAATCTAGTGACATTTGTTTTTGTTAGTAACTTATTTAGCTTTAAAGGTAGCTTGTTTAACTTATATATGTGCCCCAAAGGGATATTTAGCAGAATAAAAGGCCTCTATACCTATATTTGTCTTGTGGTTTTAGTTACATGGTCGGGACTAATGGTATACAGTAATAATCAACTAAGTCATAGCCGGAAAACATCCAAATTCATAGTATTTCCAGAACTAATTTGAGTTAACTGTGTCTAAATGGTCCTCTGCTGTACATATTTCCATATGTCATTGCTGCCTTAGACTTTCATGAAGAAACAAATCCTAAGAACAAAGTACCAAATAATGGGGCATTTGGTTTTGTGAAGGGTGTCTGAAGACTTGAGTTCCAACTGACCCATGGGGTATTAGATAAGCTTTGAGTAGAGTAATGCATAAAACCTATAGATATGATCATTTTAGTAGGCCCATATAGGTAGATAGTCTACCATAACAGATACAATTGGACAGACTATACTAATATGTCTATTAGGATTCTAAGGGAATAAGGCCATGGGGAAATACTTGGCTTTTAAATGACATTAGCAGGAAGGGGTTAAAGGTTTTTCCTCTGCTTCCTCTCCTCCTGAGCTAGACCAGATGCTGTAATCATAAGAACATATTGTCTTTCCCCAGACTGATTGAAACCGCCTGATGGAAGGAGTAAGTTGCTGGACCTCTGCCAGCCCATCTCTGTGTAAAGCCTCAAGGAGTCAGGACGCAGCCTGCAATAGTCTAGCACTTACATATGTTGTCTACTGAAGCACTGGATGTCTGCAGGACTGAAGGTGTTAATGGCACAGCATACCTGTGAGAGAATGGAGCAGGTAACTCCCAAGACTAGCAGTGAGACAATTCTAAATTCTTAAGCTGATCAACCCGGTACAATGTGTGCTATGGTGAAACCATTAGACCTGGCAAGACAAATCTTGGATCTCAATGGGCTTTCCATAAAGAACATGCAAAAGAACAGGTCTTGGGGATTTGAGCAGTAAGATGTCGTTTTTAGGAGAAGTTTGAACCTATGGTCTATACCTTAGCTCTGTTCTCTTAATTGACCCTTCCATGTTAAGTTATTGAGCAGACCATGTGTGATGGATCATACCACATGAACTCCTTGTAGGCTCATGGGACAAGGAAACAACTGCATGTTATAGACTTACGGTTACGACTTGAATAAATCATTTTTGGAAAAACCCGAACACTTCATCAACAGCATATCTGTTTCCAGCTAAAGTCCTGGTGCCCAACCTTGCTTGTTGAAGATTAAAAAAAGTTGAGATTCCTTAGTGGTTGATACCTTTTAATGGCTAAATGAAAATATGATCACAAAATTGCAAGCTTTCGAGACTACTCAGTATCTGGAGATTCATTCATTTATACACCAATGTATAACATGCCTGAGGAAGAGACCTGAGTAGTCTAGAAAGATCACATATTTTCCGCTAGCCATTAAAATGATCAACCACTAAGAAATCTAATTTTTTTTATCTTCTATTTACTGGCTAATGTGGTACAAAGATACTGTAGATTTTTCACTTCAACCTTGCTTGTCTCATTTTATGTTATAGCAAATTGTGTATTGATGCATTGGATGTTCTCCAGAAGCACATTATCATAACATAAGTTTTATGGTAGAAAATCATAAGTATCAAATAACACTAAAATCCTCAAGGATGTTGAACGTTTGATCTTAATACAGTTGGCAGAATTAGGTATGGCGTCTTATTTTTGACATGTTTATTATTCATGAGTAGTGCAGAACTATATAACGTCCATTGTACTTATGTTTAGTACCTTCATTTATAATAATAGTTATCCCACAGGCATACTGTGTGCATATCTAGCCCTCACTTATAAGACTAAGATCAACAACCTAACCCTAGACTGAGTCCAATATATCATGATCCAACAAAACCACCTTCTAACTTTACAGACCAGTTTGTGGCTGATATGGTCAGAAGAAAGCCCTTGCCTAAAAACTATACTGTGTACATCTCTTGTGGATTATGGCACTTTACAACTGTGTGTTCATTTCTCTGTTGATGATTGTGAGCAGTCCCCTAGATGCAATCTAGTAGACAGTAGGACAAAATGTTTTTCTAGTAATTATGACCCTACTAGAGTTTAGGTGCTTGCACAGGCTACACAAGTGGTATGTCTACCCCTACCACTGGTTATTGCTTTTCATCTTTGGGTATTTTGGGGTGTATTTTACTAAAATTTACTCTACTGGGGTTAAATTATCATGAACGTAACTTTTGCAGTCAATTTTTGCTACATTGGAGTACTTTGTTTATGTTGGAGTAATTTGCATCAAATTTCTCATGTTGCATGTGGTTTGATAACTTTGGTGTATCTGTAAACCTTACACTTTTGTCTAGATATGCTGCTCCAGATTTATTTATTTTTTTTACGTCACCCCCTACTGGAGTAAGTTTGCAACACTGTTTTACAACTGTTTAAAAAAATCACAGTGATAAATCCGGAGTGAAACTTATCAACATAGCTAACCACACCCACTTTCCCATCCAATTTTCCAAAGTAGCTTAAAATCGCTAAAGGTATCAAATTTTTTTGAGCAAAATGGCACTTGCCACAAAACGTACTCCTTTTTTTACGCCAGCTGGCATACCCTAATGATATATTCCTCCCTAAAAAAAAATTCATACCATAAAATATAGTAACCCTTTAGAATAACAATATATGGATTAATTCAAAATGATGCATTCTGTAAAGTAAAAATCATATACCCACCTTAATGACAAAGGCAATTAGGGCCATGTTACCTCATAAGATCACCTTTCAATCCGCAAGTAATGTAATACAAGGCAGAGCCGTCTGGAATCTCATTGCTGATTGGTGCGATGCCTGGTACTCTCGAAGACACCAAGGACAGATCTGAAGAATCACAGTGACATGCCAACTTACAAAAATACTTTCTGTGTTCTATTCAGGTCTTGTGATATACGGTATCAGGCTGCAGCAAAGGATTATAGTCAAGGTCATCACAAAAATATTATTTAACCTTAATGTTGTCCAGTTGACATAAGGTCATTATTTCAGAATAAAGGCCACAATATGGCACTTTAAGGCCAAGCGTGGGCATTGACTTTTTCATGCTACTGCGCCAGCCAAATCACATAAAAATAAACATGCCCAAAAAGTTACTTGTGACTTCTACTTAAAGGAGTTGTGTCACAAAACATATTCTACATTTTTTAAGCCAACACCTGGATCTGAATACACAGGTATTTGCATGTAATTAAAATTTTTGTGTAGCCAGTGAGTTATTCAATAAATTATATCTGTATAGCGCCACCTGCTGTTTGTTCTTTTCCTTGTTTTTTGTCCTTCTCACTGAGCTGGTCTAATGTGCTCAGTTTAAATCTTCAACTGCCACCAGCCAGGTACAGTCTGGAATACAGAAAGAAATAATGGGCGTTGACATAAAAGTTGCATGGAAGAAATGATGTGTGACTCACATGTAAAATCACATATGCATTTTATTCCTATTAAGCTACCTTACAATTGTTGGCCTAAAGCAATAGTCCCCAACTTGTGGCCCCTCAGCTGTTGCAAATTTGCAACTGTCATCCTGCCTTTACAGTTGTAGTTTCGCAGAACCTGGGGAGACACAGGTTGAAGACCACTAGCCTAAGGTTGAAAGAAATTGGTGGCTTTTCTGCTAACCCCTTAACGACCAGCGGCGTACTTGTACAGCGCAACTGAATGTGACTTAATGCCCAACGCCGTAAATGTATGGCGGACTGATCAGGCGGGTGCAGGAGCTGCACCCGTCCGATCAGCAGCGGGGCCCGGCAGTCACTGATAGCCTGATCCCTGCTGCATGCGCTGGCATCAGTGAAATCACCGATGCTGACGCATTAAGCCTTGATGTGCCGCAGTTAGCTCTGACCGCGGCACGTGCGATGTCCGGCAGCGATCTGAACTGCCATAGGGTCCCCGTGCTGCTCTAATGGGGACCCTATGGCATGGAAGGTAGCCCGATGTAGACATATTAGGTATCGCCGTGTCCCTATCTACCAGTTCTATAAACATTTCACATTACCTAACCCCTCAGATGAACACCGTCAAAAAAATAAAATAAAAAACATATTTTTTGTCACCTTACATCACTAAAAGTGCAACACCAAGCGATCAAATAAGCGTATGCCCCCTAAAATAGTACCAATCTAACCGTCACCTCATTCCGCAAAAAATGAGCCCCTATCTAAGACAATCGCTCAAAAAATAAAAAAATAGGGCTCTCAGAAAATAGCAACACAAAAACAAGATTTTATTCAGTTGAAAAATGATTTCACTGCCTAAAACTTAACAAATATAAAAAGTCTTATGTACCCCAAAACGGTACCAATCAAACCATCAGCTCATCCTACAAAAAATGAGGCCCCACATAATTTTTTAAAAATAAAAACCAATAGCACCCATAAACCTATCCATCAAAATCTGCTCTGCAAAAGCCATATGGCGCTCCTTCTCAGTCCTGCCATGTGCCAAATAAAAACTGTGTCAAAAAAGCCATATTTTGTCACCTTACATCACAAAAGGTGCAATATCAAGCGATCAAAAAGTCATATGCACCCCAAAATAGCGCCAATCTATCCGTCATCTCATCCCGCAAAAATGATACCCAACCTGAGACAATCACCTAAAAAAACAGAAAAAACTATGGTTCTCAGACTATGGAGACAATAAAAGATGATTTTTTTTTTTGTTTCAAAAATGATATTATTGTGTAAAACCTAAATAAATAATAAAAAAAAGGTATACATATTAGGTATTGCCACATCTGTAAGGACCTGCTCTATAAAAATATCACATACCCTAACCCCTCAGGTGATCACCGTAAAAAAAAAAAAAAAGGGGGTTGTCAAAAAGGCCATTTTTTGGTCACATTACATCACAAAAAGTCAAATACCAAGCGATCAAAAAGGTATATGCCCCCCAAAATTATACCAATCAAACTGTCATCTCATCCTGCAAAAAATGAGACCCCACCTAAGATAATCGCCCAAAAAATAAAAAAGCTATGGCTCTCAGAATATGGAGACACAAAAACATGATTTTTTTCATAAATACTTTATGTAAAACTAAAACCAACAACCCAAAAAAGTAGTCATATTAGTATTTTCGCATCCGTAACAACCTGCTCTATAAAAATAGCACATGATCTAACCTGTCAAATGAACACTGTAAATAACAAAAAATAAAAATGGTGCCAGAACAGCTATTTTTTGTTACCTTGCCTCACAAAAAGTGTAATATAGAGCAACCAAAAATCATATGTACCCTAAAATAGTAGCAACAAAATTGCCACCTTATCCCGTAGTTCCCAAAATGGGGTCATTTTTTGGGAGTTTCTACTGTAGGGTGCATCAGGGGGGCTACAAATGGGACATGGTGTCTAAAAACCAATCCAGCAAAATCGGCCTTCCAAAAACTATATGGCGTTCCTTTCCTTCTGCGCTCTGCTGTGTACCCGTACAGCAGTTTACGACCACATATGGGGTGTTTCTGTAAACTGCAGAATCAGGGTAATAAATGTTGAGTTTTGTTTGGCTGGAAAAAAAATTATTAAAATAGAATACCTTGAGTGGTGTAGTTTTTAAAATGGGGCAATTCGTGGGTGGTTTCTATTATGTAAGCCCCACAAAGTGACTTCAGACCTGAACTGGTCCTTAAAAAGTGGGTTTTGAAAATTTTCTGAATAATTTCAAGATTTGCTTCCAAACTTCTAAGCCTTCTAATGTCCTCAAAAAATAAAATGGCATTCACAAAATGATCCATACATGAAGTAGACATATGGGGAATGTAAAGTAATAACAATTTTTGGAGTTATTACTACATATTATTAAAGTAGAGAAATTGAAATTTGCTACTTTTTCCAAATTTTTGGTAAATTTGGTATTTTTTTATAAATAAAAATGACATTTTTTGACTCAATTTTACCACTGTCATGAAGTGCAATATGTGACAAGAAAACAATCTCAGAATGGCCTGGATAAGTAAAAGCGTTTTATAGTTATTACCACATAAATTGACACATTTCAGATTTGCAAACATTGGCCTGGATAGAATGGTGAAAAATAGCCCGGTCCTTAAGGGGTAAATAAAAAAAAACTAATACACTTTGTCCCATAGAAATTTCCCTGAGGTGCTCAATCGGTGCAAAAGTTGCTAGATTACTATGGTTTATTGTGTCATCATTAGTTATTGGTTTATAAAATCTTCTGGAATGTCCCAATGTGTCTGAAGATGTTTAAAGGCAAAAATATACAGTTGTGTTTAAAATTATTCAACCCCCGATGCTGTAAAGGGTTTTAGGGAATTTAGTGTACATTTGTAATTGTGTTCAGAATGAAATCTTACAAGGACTTTTTAAAGAACCAAATGCAACTAAAATGACATCAATTGTTTTTGTAATACAGTATTAAATGTTTTTTTTGTGATTTCTTCATTGACAATTATTTAACCCCTTAAAGACTACCACTCTTAAGAACAGAGGTTCATTCAAGTGTTTTCGATCAGGTATTGAAAACACCTGTGGATGTCAAGGAGCAGCAATCAAGCATAATAAGCACCAATTAGGCAGATGTAAAATGACTGTGATACTCAGCTCCTTCTAGACATTTACTGGTGTGTTTACAAACATGGTGAAGTCAAGAGAATGGTCCAGGAAGACAAGAGAAGAGGTGATTTCTCTTCACAGGAAGGGCAATGGCTATAAGAAGATTGCAAAGATGTTAAACAGACCAAGAGACACCATAGGAAGCATCATTCGCAAATTCAAGCAGAGGGCACTGTTGAAACGCTACCTGGTCGTGGCAGAAAGAAGATGCTGACTTCGACTGCTGTGCGCTACCTGAAGCGCAAAGTGGAGAAAAGTCCCCGTGTGACTGCTGAGGAACTGAAAAAAGATTTGTCAGATGCGGGTACTGAAGTTTCAGCTCAGACAATAAGGCGCACACTGCGTAATGAAGGCCTCCATGCCAGAACTCCCAGGCGCACCCCTTGCTGTCTCCAAAGAATAAGAAGAGTCGACTGCAGTATGCCAAAAGTCATGTGGACAAACCACAAAAGTTTTGGGATAGTGTTCTGTGGACTGATGAAACAAAATTAGAACTGTTTGGGCCCATGGATCAACGCTATGTTTGGAGGAGGAAGAACAAGGCCTATGAAGAAAAGAACACCTTGCCTACTGTGAATCATGGCGGGGGTCAATCATGCTTTGGGGCTGTTTTGCTTCTACAGGTACAGGGAAGCTTCAGCGTGTGCAAGGTACCATGAATTCTCTTCAGTACCAGGAGATATTGGATGAAAATGTGATGCAGTCCGTCACAAACCTGAGGCTTGGGAGACGTTGGACCTTTCAACAGGACAATGATCCCAATCATACCTCCAAGTCCACTAGAGCATGGTTGCAGATTAAAGGCTGGAACATTTTGAAGTGGCCATCGCAGTCACCAGACTTAAATCCGATTGAGAACCTCTGGTGGGACTTAAAGAAAGCAGTTGCAGCGCGCAAGCCTAAGGCCTCATGCACACGAACGTATTTTCTTTCCGTGTCCGTTCCGTTTTTTTTGCGAACCATATGCGGAACCAAATTGAGCATGTCCTATTTTTTCTAGTTTGCGGACAAGGATAGGCATTATTACAATGGATCCGCAAAAATAACGGATCCGCAAAAAAAACGGAGGCCATACGGAACGTCATCCGTTTTTTTTGTGGATCCGCAATTTGCGGACCGCAAAACACATACGGTCGTGTGCATAAGGCCTAAGAATGTGACTGAACTGGAGGCTATTGCCCATGAAGAATGGGCGAAGATACCAGTAGATCGCTGCAAGACACTTGTGTCAAGCTATGCTTCACGTTTAAAAGCTGTTAGAACTGGAAAAGGATGTTGTACTAAGTACTAAGATTGAATGTCACTTGGGGGTTGAATAAAACTGATAATGATGAGAGCACAGAAAAGACATTTGTGGTTATTTCATTATAAATGTTATGTTATATTTGTCTGACTTACAAGTGCCTCTTTGATTTAATTGTAAACAAGATGACTGAAATGATCAAAATCAATGTCAAACTGGCCAAAACACTCAATTTCAGTGGGGGTTGAATCATTTTGAACACAACTGTATAAAAGGTTTTCGAGAGAAAAAAATCTAGGAATAATTCTTACTCATTCCTGGAAGTACGTAGCCTTCACCAATAACTCCTAATCATGGATCAAAACCAGGCTGGAGATTTATTATCTCCCTGCATCAGAAAAGTGGAATTAAAAAGTAGTACAGGGCAGTTTTATGCTGCATTCGATATTTTTCAGAAAGGGGGCGTGGCAAGGGTGGGAAGGGGCAAGCCTGCAACTAATTTATCTCCATTTATGCCAGTTTTCAGGGGCAGATGAGGCCATAGATTTTTGCTTAGGCTCACAGACTGCTGGATAATTTCTGAAGAGTCCTGTGCCTCAGAAAGCACTGGTCTTGATAAATCTCCCCCAATGTCTTCATCTCTTTGGTTTATTTACTATGCTATTCCCATTCAAGCACAAATAAAAGTTAGATGCCTTCAACTTGGTACTTATTCCATCTACCACTACCCCTCCTCATTTCAGGACAAGAAAAACTAGCACATGATTTCCAACCACATCTCATTTGTTAGAATAGAATATTATGAACATTGTGCCTAGTTTCCCATGCAGGATCCGACTGCCCATTAAAGTCCCAGAGGATCAAGGCGAGCTAGGTTCTGACAAAATAATGGGTCCTAAAGGTTTAGCAGAAGACAACCACATTCTAAGTTGATTTAAGGGTGGGGATTGAAACAAATAGCCTATTAGAATTTATTACTGGCATGCCCAATTACACCCAAGCCTTTCCATTCATTTCAATGGGACGGCTCTGTAGTATACACTTGTATAGGAACGAGCCGTCCCATTGAAATGAATGGAACGGCTTGGGTGTAATTACACCTGCTTACCGCTGCAGATGCAACGGCGAGTAGGTAAACAATGAAGAGGAGGCAGCGCTGGCACGGCGCTCGCCTTCTCTTCAAACAGCTGATCGGCGGGGGTGCCGATTTACTGTTGGAAAGGCCAAAGATGACATCATGAGGCTCAAAAGATGCCTGGTCCAACCGCTATCAGTGACCTTGGAATCCTAATGCATCTTTTACAACATGATGAATTCCAACTATAACAGATAATAATCTGGTTTGATATATATATAGGTAAAGGCAGTTGGTAGCAGCACTCCTATAGAAAACGTCGGCTTGAGAAAGATCGCAATGAGCGATTGGAACGTTACAAGAGTACGGTGTCCATATTAGGACATCGTCAAACATCATCCACAACTCCATCCTCCGTCAGGCAAAACACCCTCCTTCATCAGCCCAAACTCCATCAGTCCTCTTCCCTCTGGCAAAACTCCATCCTCTGTCAGCCAAAACTCCTTTCTTCCTCATAAAAAACTGCCTCCTCCCTCAGACATCAGCCAAAATGCCCTCCTCCCTCATCCAAAACTGCCTCCTCCCTCAGGCCTCAGCCAAAACGCCCTCCTCCGTCATCCAAAACTCCATCAGATGTCAGCCAAAACTCCCTCAGACATCAGCCAAAAATTCCGTCAGACCTCAGCCAAAACTGCCTCCTCCCTCAGACAAACCTCCCTCATCCAAAACTGCCTCCTTCCTCAGACCTCAGCCAAAACGCCCTCCTCCCTCATCCAAAACTCCATCAGATGTCAGACAAAACTCCCTCAGACCTCAGCCAAAAATTCTGTCAGACCTCAGCCAAAACTGCCTCCTCCCTCAGACAAACCTCCCTCATCCAAAACTGCCTCCTTCCTCAGAACTCAGCCAAAACGCCCTCCTCCCTCATCCAAAACTCCATCAGACATCAGCCAAAACTTCCTCATCCAAAACTGCCTCCTCCCTCAGACATCAGCCAAACCTCCCTCATCCATAACTGCCTCCTCCCTCAGACCTCAGCCAAATCGCCCTCCTCCCTCATCTAAAACTCCCTCAGATGTCAGACAAAACTCCCTTCTCCCTCAGAAGTCAGTCAAAATTCCCTCCTCCCTAACTCACAAGTATGTAATACACAAACTCTACGCCTGAAGAAGCTGCTAGCTGCTGGGAAGGCAAAAGACCTGTGATGATGTCATGACCATGTGATGAGTCATGTGTGTGGGAGGGGTCAGATTTCACAGCGGCTGTGTACAGAACTGTAGTCATCAAATAGAGCTGTGTATTAGAGATGTGTGTACTGTGTAATAGAGCTATGTGTGTATCCTGCATGTAGCAGAGCTGTGTACTGTGTAATAGAGATATGTGTGTATCCTGCATGTAGCAGAGCTGTGTACTGTGTAGTAGAGCTATGTGTGTATCTTGCATGTAGCAGAGCTGTATACTGTGTAATAGAGATATGTGTGTATCCTGCATGTAGCAGAGCTGTGTACTGTGTAATAGAGATATGTGTGTATCCTGCATGTAGCAGAGCTGTGTACTGTGTAATAGAGATATGTGTGTATCCTGCATGTAGCAGAGCTGTATACTGTGTAATAGAGATATGTGTGTATCCTGCATGTAGCAGAGCTGTGTACTGTGTAAGAGAGATATGTGTGTATCCTGCATGTAGCAACGCTGTATACTGTGTAATAGAGATATGTGTGTATCCTGCATGTATCAGAGCTGTGTACTGTGTAATAAAGATATGTGTGTATCCTGCATGTATCAGAGCTGTGTACTGTGTAAGAGAGATATGTGTGTATCCTGCATGTAGCAGAGCTGTGCACTGTGTAGCAGAGATGTGTGTCTAACCTGTATGTAGCAAAGCTATGTACTGTGTATATAGAGCAGTGATGTAACCTGCATGTAGCAGAGCTGTGTACTGTGTACTGAGATGTTTATGTAACCTGTATGTAGTAGACTATGTACTGTGTATCAGAGATATGTGTGTAACCTGCATGTAGCAGAGCTGTGTACTGTGTAAGAGAGATGTGTGTATCCTGCATGTAGCAGAGCTGTGTACTGTGTAAGAGAGATGTGTGTATCCTGCATGTAGCAGAGCTGTGTACTGTGTAAGAGAGATATGTGTGTATCCTGCATGTAGCAACGCTGTATACTGTGTAATAGAGATATGTGTGTATCCTGCATGTATCAGAGCTGTGTACTGTGTAATAAAGATATGTGTGTATCCTGCATGTAGCAGAGCTGTGTACTGTGTAAGAGAGATATGTGTGTATCCTGCATTTAGCAGAGCTGTGTACTGTGTAAGAGAGATATGTGTGTATCCTGCATGTAGCAGAGCTGTGTATTGTGTAATAGAGATATGTGTGTATCCTGCATGTAGCAGAGCTGTGTACTGTGTAAGAGAGATATGTGTGTATCCTGCATGTAGCAGAGCTGTGTACTGTGTAATAAAGATATGTGTGTATCCTGCATGTAGCAGAGCTGTGTACTGTGTAATAGAGATATGTGTGTATCCTGCATGTAGCAGAGCTGTGTATTGTGTAATAGAGATATGTGTGTATCCTGCATGTAGCAGAGCTGTGTACTGTGTAAGAGAGATATGTATGTATCCTGCATGTAGCAGAGCTGTATACTGTGTAATAGAGATATGTGTGTATCCTGCATGTAGCAGAGGTGTATACTGTGTAGCAGAGATGTGTGTGTAACCTGCATGTAGCAGAGCTGTATACTGTGTAATAGAGATATGTGTGTATCCTGCATGTAGCAGAGCTGTGTACTGTGTAATAGAGATATGTGTGTATCCTGCATGTAGCAGAGCTGTATACTGTGTAATAGAGATATGTGTGTATCCTGCATGTAGCAGAGCTGTGTACTGTGTAAGAGAGATGTGTGTATCCTGCATGTAGCAGAGCTGTGTACTGTGTAAGAGAGATATGTGTGTATCCTGCATGTAGCAAGGCTGTATACTGTGTAATAGAGATATGTGTGTATCCTGCATGTATCAGAGCTGTGTACTGTGTAATAAAGATATGTGTGTATCCTGCATGTAGCAGAGCTGTGTACTGTGTAAGAGAGATATGTGTGTATCCTGCATGTAGCAGAGCTGTGTACTGTGTAATAGAGATATGTGTGTATCCTGCATGTAGCAGAGCTGTGTACTGTGTAAGAGAGATATGTGTGTATCCTGCATGTAGCAGAGCTGTGTACTGTGTAAGAGAGATATGTGTGTATCCTGCATGTAGCAGAGCTGTGTACTGTGTAAGAGAGATATGTGTGTATCCTGCATGTAGCAGAGCTGTGTACTGTGTAATAGAGATATGTGTGTATCCTGCATGTAGCAGAGCTGTGTATTGTGTAATAGAGATATGTGGGTATCCTGCATGTATCAGAGCTGTGTACTGTGTAAGAGAGATATGTGTGTATCCTGCATGTAGCAGAGCTGTGCACTGTGTAGCAGAGATGTGTGTCTAACCTGTATGTAGCAAAGCTATGTACTGTGTATATAGAGCAGTGATGTAACCTGCATGTAGCAGAGCTGTGTACTGTGTACTGAGATGTTTATGTAACCTGTATGTAGTAGACTATGTACTGTGTATCAGAGATATGTGTGTAACCTGGGATCTATAAAAAATTGTAAAAAAAAAACATAAAAATTCAAATCACCCCCTTTTCCCAAAATAAAAATAAAAGAACAAAAAAAATACACATCATGGGTGTCACAATGTGTGAAAACACCCATAGTATAAAAATATATTCCCCATATATTCCCCATTCCCCATGCTCCATTTTCCGCGCCGGCATCCTCCATTGTACGCATTTTTTGCTGGGGATGGTCGTTTGTTGCGGTCCACATGTGGTGGGACTGCTCCCCCAATGAGAAACACGCTACAGTGTTTGGGGTCTGAGCAGTTCCCCCATATTGGCCACTATATTTCTGTGATCTCATAGTATATAATCCCCTCAGTCTGTATATAATCAGACGATGTGTGTGTGTGGCCGTCACAGCCATCTTGATTGAAAAAAATGTATCAGCTTGCTCGAGAATTGGCATGTTTTCTTCAATCAAGTAGAGCACATATAATGTGCTTTTTTGTCCGGTAAAATCCTGGGTTTTCTAATAGAAGTCAGGTCTCATTATAGTCAGTAGGGTCCATCAGATGGCCTTTGCTTCCATCATTTCACAGAAATATGGGTTTCGTTATTTTCATTGTTCTGTTGTTCCCTTGGCTCATTTGCAGTTACAAATGGAAAGCTGGTTCTACACCTCTCCTCCTCTCCCTGCAGCATGCAGCACTTCCAGCACTGGCCCTCCTTCTTTTCCTTCTCAACACTTGCCAGCTGAGGGGGCAGGCTGCTTCAACTTGAAATATCTCAGTCTGTATAACACCTAGAGATAGGAGAGATAGGTTATATCTGAGACTGTATGGTAGTTAGCACCACAATATGCACTTTTATGTGCAGGCACAAATTAAATACTGGAATTGTCCTTCTGCTTGTAATGCTAGTTATTCTGGTGATTGACTGGCCAGTTGGGAACTCTACTGCCTTGTCAGCAATGACCCAGTAGGACCCATCTCCTCTCCACAGATATCCTTTAGTTCTCTACTGTTACATCAGTACTACTTACAAATGTGGCTTTACTTACCTTCTACCTATCTAGACATGCCCTGATGTTTCATGAGATGACCAACTTTTCACAACAACATGATTTTGTGATATTGTGTCACAAGATGTCTATCCTATATTTGTCTATGAGCAGACGACCATAAGCTCAATATGAAGGTCTACTTAGCTTTACTTGTGCATCAAAGAGTTTAAGTACACAAGAACAAGGGGTTCAGCCACACTAGTGTGTAAGAGGTGCAGATCAGTGCTCTACCCAACTTATAGGAGTGCCCTCTTAAGCTTTAATAAATAGTAACGTGTTTAACAGTGCAGCTTACTTCTACAAGAAATATAATGTAGAACAAATAAAACAGACCGTGATAGGAAATGAATTATTGTTGGTACAAGCATATCATTCCAGAGTTACACAGCCTTGGTGGTCTTAGCTTTGCTTATCCATCTACAGACTGATAACAACCTGATGACAGCCTATCTGCAGCGAAGCCCACCATTGGCTTTATATTGGCTAACATAGGGTCTTTTTAGGAGACTGAATTGTGTGGTCACATACCAGGAGACCACCCACATCATACGCCTGAATAAGACTATTTAAAAATGAGAAATCATATGATTTATTAATTTGGGAAACTACAGTACAGAAATTTATGTATGAAATATTCCAAAACAAACAGAATTAAATTGAATGGGCTATTCTTTTTTTTTTTTAAAGAAATTCTATTTTTTCAAGACTACAGAATCCCCTGTACGGCGAAGTCAGCTTGGCAGTGAATTATGGCCATTCTGGCATCTTTGGATAAATCTTATTTAGGTTTAGGGCTTTTTGGAAAGGCAGAGGACTATCCAGATGCCTCAGCTCCTTTATTCTGCTGGGTCATTTGGCAGAGCAAAGCATATTCTGCTATAAGAAGTTTTCTCATGACATTTTGGCACAAACCAAGGGAACCTCAGCTGTCTCTGGGTCTTGTCAACTGTTGTGCAGATTCCAAGGTGCAATCAGTCACACAGTATGTAAACCTGGCACAATGCTTTCCTGGGAGCAGAAGACAAAAAAGAAAACAATCCATTCAGTAGTGACACATACTGTACTTGTGTAACTGTAAGTCTTGTGCATTATCTTCCCATAAGCAAAGATAGATGTTTTTGGCTACTCCATGGATTTGACATCAGCAATAGCTGCATAGCACCCAATTTTTATTAAATGTAATAATGGTCATAATTAGCTGGTCATTAAAAAAAAATTCTGTGACTTTAATATTCCTGGTCCATCGTTAAATTATTTATCAAAATTTGGTTGGTAATGGTCCAACTCCTGGCATTCCCTCTGATCAGATGGGGAAGTGAATGAGGCTGAGCTACAGTACCAGCCACAGCCACAAGCACCAATACCCTGAGAATCCCTTTAAATGTATTTTGATACAAATGGAGAAACTGGTAACATAGTAACATAATTTGTAAGGCTGAAAAAAGACATCCGTCTATCTAGTTCAGCCTGTTATCCTGCAAGTTGATCCACAAGAAGGGGGGGGGGGAAACTTGCGAGGTAGAAGCCGATTTTCCGCAGTTTTGGGGGAAAAAATTCCTTTCCGACTCCAATCAGGCAATCAGAATAAGGCCCCTTTCACACGAGCGAGTTTTCCGCGTGGGTGCAATGCGTGACGTGAACGTATAGCACCCACACTGAATCCTGACCCATTAATTTCAACGGGTCTGTGTACATGAGTGTTGTTTTTCACGCATCACTTCTGCATTGCGTGAAAATCGCAGCATGTCCTATATTCTGCGTTTTTCACGCAGCTCTGGCCCCATAGAAGTGAATGGGGCTGCGTGAAAAACGTATTGCATCCGCAAGAAAGTGCGGGTCAGATGTGTTTTTCACTGATGAGATGTTGTTTGTAAACCTTCAGTTTTTTATCACGCACGTGAAAAATGCATCAAAACGCATTGCACCCGCGTGATAAAAACTGAACAACTGAATGCAATTGCAGGCAAAACTGAATGGCTTTGCCTGCAAAATCGCACAGTTTTCACTGAACGCATCCGCAACGCATCCGAACCTAATCCGGACAGGCATGTGTGAAAGAGGCCTAACTCCCTGGATCCATGATTCTTCTCCAGATCTTGTAACTATAACCTATAATATTATTACACTCCAGAAATACATCAAAGCCCCTCTTGAACTCTTTTAGTGAACTCTCGATCACCACCTCCTCAGTCAGAGAGTTCGATAGTCTCACTGCTCTTACTGTAAAGAATCCTCTTCTATGTTTGTGTACAAACCTTCTTTCCTCCAGACGCAGAGGATGTCCCCTTGTCACAGTCACAGTCCTGGGGATAAATAGATGATGGGAGAGTATATGACGAATATTCTACCAAATATTCGTGAAATATCGCTTCTTCGAATATTGCCCCTGCCGCTCATCACTAATACTGACCTTTGTCAAGATGAATTAGGCGTGGATCAGCCAGGATTTCCACCCACCAATGCCTGATGCATCAGACTAGATCATCTATGGTGCCACACCAACACTTTGACAAAAGAGACTTGTTTCTCCTGACTACTTGCCTCAGCTATTCTGATGCTGCCACCCGCCTGATGCCACAAATCTGATGCCAAGTGCTTCTTCTTTCACCCACCATCTTCAGCGGGTAATGGTATTGCCACCCACCTCCACACTATGTCACCTTGCCACTCTGTGGGCTTCTGATGCTGCTGCCACCTCCACACTGTCATTGTGCCACTCTGTGGCCTCCTCATGCTGCTTTCACCACACCACTAGGTCATAAGGTGACTCTGTGGTCTCCACATGCTGCTGCCACCTCCACACTATGTCACCTTGCCACTCTGTGGTCTCCTCATGCTGCTGCCACCTCCAAACTATGTCACCTTGCCACTCTGTGTTCTCCTCATGCTGCTGCCACCTCCACACTATGGCCTCCTGATGCTGTTGCCGCGACCTCCACACTGTCATTGTGCCACTCTGTGGCCTCCTGATGCTGCTGCCGCCACCTCCAAACTGTCATTGTGCCACTCTGTGCTTCCACCTCACTACTATGTCATAGGGCCACTCTGTGGACTTCTTATGCTGTTCCCACCCTCCCAACTTCATGACTGGGACAATATTTTGCCTTTCGGCCTGGCTGACATCATCATTTATTTTACCCTTCTTCTGATCTGTCAGAAGGAAGTAAAAATGAGACGCAAAACAGATCCTGTCTGTGTAGCAGCTGTAAGGCCTGTATAGTGCCATCAGAATTGGCTTGTGGTTTGGTAGCTAAAAGTAGGAGTGGGTACAAAACACAGAAGACGTGCAAATATTCCATTCACGTGTCATCTCTGTTTTGGATCCACTCCTGTTTTTTTTGGCATTAGCAATGCTGATGGATTACTGGCCAAATGCTGACTGAGTGAAAGTGGATGCTCAACAGACAGGATCCATTTTTTGGGTGTTATTGTCCTGATGATCAGAGGAAGGACAAAATGATCAGTGACATCAACACAAACTTACTGCTGACACCCTCTCCACTATGTCGGGGGGCTCTACTTATATAAGCGTTTAATAGAACAGGTTCTGTAGACATCTATGTGGAATCAGCTGACGATGGTGTAAAAGGAGTTTATACTTGAGTTATTTGGTCAGTTTTGACCCCGTGACTGCCCAAATAAGTGAAGTGTGCAGTGATTCTAAGAGCGACGCCTGTCATCTGCATGTCTCACAGTATTAGGCTACATGCACACGACAGTTGTTTTATGCTGTCCGCAAAACGAGATCCGCAAAAAAAACTGATGACCCATCAGTATTTTTTGGAGTATTTTTTTTTTTTTTTACAGATCCCTTGTAATAAATGCCTATCTCGTTCGCAAATGAGAAAAAAAGTAGGACATGCACTACTTTTTTTGCTGAAGGGAAACACGGACAACGGACGCAGAACACAAACGGAAGAATTGTCAGCATTTTTTTGCTGGCCCATTGAAATTAATGGGTTCCTTTCCTATCTGCAACAAAAACTGAAACGGAAGCTGAGAAAAACAACTGTCGTGTGCATGTAGCCTTATTTTACTACCAGAGCAGACTCCCTATGCGTGTTACTGCAAGGCACAGTGTTCTACACCACTATAAAGGCTCTCTCTAGCCAGGAAATAGCTGTTTTTAAATGCGTTTCACCGTGAATAAATTCGGACCAAACCGATTTTTTCCCAAACAATCCTGCGAATTTTTGAAAAATTCGCACATCTCTATTCATAATCCTCTGGCAAATCAGCTGTTCAGGGTAACCTCTGTATGGCCTTACCTCTGCAGGGACTTTGGCTGGCCTTACCTCTGCAGTGGCTCTCTGCACTGGCACATAGAGTTTGGAGGGGGAAGGCTGAAACACTGAATGAATAGGGCATTTGGTTGGTAATTGTACTAACACAACCCCTTTAATGTATATAATGAGCATAAGATTATTGGGAAAAGTCATCATGTAGATGTCTAGTAACATGTCCCCAATGGGTCTTCATAACAGGTTTTTTTTTTTTGGAACTTGGCTAAACAGTAGAACCATGTCGTTAGCTTGTTTGTTTTAATAATTAACCTCTCAATTAAAATAAACAAATGAAGTTGATGTTTCTCTATTATGGGCAAACAATGGAAACTTCACACATCCCACCCAGGCATCTACTGGCTCTGAGTATGTCTATTCAGGAAGCTGAAAACAGTTCAAGCATTGTTCACAATGGTGAATTTCCTCCTAACTGATGCAATCACAATGTCTTCAACATTTCACAGATTGCAGGCTATACCCTATGGACTGCTCATTCATCTTGATAGAAATTTTACTCTAATGAGTTGCATACATAAAGTAAAATTTTAAAGGGTATCTGTCATGCTTTCCTAAAAAAAAAAAATCAATGATAGTATATGTTACTGCTGCAGCAGCATTATGCATAAAGCAATCTTTAGTTTTTTCACATACCGCTGTTTTCCTTGAGTTTTTCCCTTAGTTGAACACTTACAATATGAGGACCTTCTCAAGATGGCTCCTCTGCCAGGTCTCTGAGGCCAAAACTGCTTTCCCTCACTTCCCATACACACTTGCTGTAGCCAGCAGCTCCCTGCCAGCCAATCAGATTGGATTACTGAGAGACACGCCTCCTCACTCTGAAGCCTAATGCAGGCATGTAGTGTGAAGGACCGCCCCTCCGTCTTCCTGTCTTCTTAGCCAGAGACAGAAAAGCCATAGTAACGGTCTTTTAGGAGAGCAGTGGAAAGGGACAGAGGACATTAATGAAAGCTGTTATTATAAGGTAATTACTGATCTTTTGACAATCATTGACAGACTAACTCAGTTATACATGCCTAGCTCTAATAAACTAGCAAAAAAAAATAAAAATTTGACGGTCAATTCACACATCTGTATGAATGGTCCGGATCCATTCGGCAATTGTGCGGAACGGGTGCAGACCCATTCATTTTCAATGGGGCCAGAACGGATGCGGACAGCACACTATGTGCTGTCCGCATCCCCATTTCCGGATCCGCAATTCTGTTCCCGAAAAAAATAGAACATGTCCTATTCTTGTCTGCAACTGTGGACAAGAAAAGGCATTTTCTATTATAGTGCCGACGATGTGCGGTCCGCGAAATGAGGAATGCACATTACCGGTGTCCGTGTTTTGCGGATCCGCAATTTGCGGACCACAAAACACCTACGGACATGTGAATGGACATGTGAATGTACCATTTTCACTTTTTAAAATGTCCCTAGGGAACCCTACTTTATCATAGAACATGGTCTATTCCTTTAAATTTATAAGCATGGAACTGTTATCTCATGGCTCATACTATAGTATGTTAGTGCAGTCTTCTATTTTCTCCGAGAAATTTCTATCTTGCTTTTTACAAAAGAATAATGTAGTTTCTGCCTACCATCCTGTTTGTAGAAATTATTATAGGCAGGCAGTGGCCCTCGCCATGTCAAATGGTGGCTTGCTCAGGCTTCATGTAGTAAAATGTGACCAGATTTCATACAGCAGAGATTATAGTATATATATATATATATATATATATATATATATAGGTAACATAGTTAGTAATGCTGAAAAAAGATATTTATCTGTCCATCCAGTCCAGCCTGTTATCCTGCAAGTTTAACCAGAGGAAGGCAAAAAAAACCCTGTGAGGTATAAGCCAATTTTCCTAATTTTAGGGGAAAAATTCCTTCCCGACTCAGGCAATCAGAATAACTCCCTGGATCAACGACCTATCTCTAGTAGCTTTATCCTGTAATATTATTACACTCCAGAAATACATCCAGTCCCCTCTTGAATTCGTTTATTGTACTCACCATCACCACCTCCTCAGGCAGAGAGTTCCATAGTCTCACTGCTCTTACCGTAAAGAATCCTTTTCTATGTTTGTGTACAAACCTTCTTTCCTCCAGACGCAGAGGATGTCCCCTCATCACAGTCACAGTCCTGGGGATAAATAAATGATGGGAATGATCTCTGTACTGACCCCTGATATATTTATACATAGTTATTAGATCTCCCCTCAGTCGTCTTTTTTCTTAAGTAAATAACCCTAATTTTGATAACCTTTCAGGGTACTGTAGATCCCCCATTCCAGTTATTACTTTAGTTGCCCTCCTCTGAACCCTCTCCAGCTCTGCTATGTCTGCCTTGTTCACAGGAGCCCAGAACTGTACACAGTACTCCATGTGTGGTCTGACCAGTGATTTGTAAAGTGGTAGGACTATGTTCTCATCACGGGCGTCTATGCCCCTTTTGATGCAACCCATTATCTTATTAGCATTGACAGCAGCTGCCTGGCACTGGTTTCTAAAGTTAAGTTTGCTGTTGACTAAAATTCCTTTTCCATGTCAGTGTTACCGAGTGTTTTATCATTTAGTATCTACTGGTGACTTGCATTATTCCTTCCCATGTGCAGAACTTTACATTTGTCAGTGTTAAACCTCATCTGCCATTTCTCTGCCCAAGCCTCCAATCTATCCAGATCCCTCTGTAGCAGAAAACTGTCCTCTTCAGTGTTAATTACTTTACACAGTTTAGTGTCATCTGCAAAAATGTATATTTTACTGTGCAGGCCTTCTACAAGATCATTAATAAATATATTGAAGAGAATAGGGCCCAATACTGACCCCTGAGGTACCCCACTTATGACAGTGACCCAATCTGAGTATGTGCCATTAATAACCACCCTCTGTTTTCTATAACTGAGCAAGTAACTGAGGGTACTTTCACACTTCCATTGTTTAATTCCGGCAGGCATTGCCTGAACTGCCTGCCTGATCAGGCAAACTGTATGCAAACGCATGTCATTTTTTCTGACTGATCAGGCCTTTTTCAGACTGATCAAGATCCTGATCAGTCTGAAAAATACCTGATCAGTCAGAAAAATGCATTGCAATACCGGATCCTTTTTTCCGGCAAAACGTATCCGGTATTTTTTTTTCCACATTTTTAAAGGTCTGCACATGCGTCAATGTGATAATATTAATGCTGGATCCTGCACTAATACATTTTAATGGAAATTAATGCTGGATCCGGCATTCCAACATGTCTTCCGGAATTTTGGATGTTGATAATACCGCAGCATGATGCGGTATTATCTCCGGCCAAAATGCCGTTCAGTGACTGAACTGAAGACATCCTGATGCATACTGAATGGATTTCTCTCCATTCAGAATGCACTAAGATATAACTGATCAGTTTTTTTCCAGTATTGAGCACCGAGGACGGAACTCAATGCCAGAAAAGAATAACGCTAGTGTGAAAGTACCCTTAGCCACATACACACATGTTCCCCTAGTCCAGCCAGAGTTTTACCTGTTTACTGTCAACAGTTGTAGTAGGAAGCAACAGAAGTGTGAATGCAGCTTTAGGCTATAATGCAGGCTAGAGCTCAAGATACCGTTTTTTTTTCAGAATCTAAGATGCACCCATAGTTTGGAGGAGGAAAATAAGAAAAAAAAATTCAGACCTCAGATCAGGCCCCTAATCCTCAACAGACCCCCAAATCAGACCTCCGTTCTTCATCAGACTTCAGATGAGACCCTCATCAGACTCCACCTCCATCAGCCTCAGATCAGACCCCCAGACCCACAAGTGCCACCAGCCTCAGATCAGACCCCCAAACCTCCACCAGCTTTAGATCAGCTCCCTATCAGACCCCAGTTTCCATCAGCTTTAGATCAGACCCCATCAGCCTCAGGTCAGACCCCATCAGCCTCAGATACAACCCCATCAGCCTCAGATCAGAACCCTATCAGACCTCACATCAGACCCCCATCAACCTCAGATCAGACCACCATCAGACCTTAGATCAGACCCCCATCAGATCTCAGATCATACATTAAAACAAAAAATAAAAAAACTTATCTTGCTTTCTCCGGACATCGCTGACACTCACTTACCACTCCATGGTCTTCTTTAGGACCGAGCTTCTTATGCCTACGTGCACTACGTCAGTACACTGTACGCATCCAGGACACAGTGCAGACCAGGTAGGGTTAGTAGAACCAGTGGAGCGCTTCCCTCACTGCCTGACTGAGACCACCTTGGCACTGGTAGACGGGCACAGATGTGTTTTGATTAAAATATGTTGGCTGAGAGTCTTAGATTTTATCATATCAGAGTGCGGGCTTAGTCTATATATAATGTTTGCATCTATTGTGCTAGTGCATTATTTTCTATGACTTTTCTTATATAAATGTAGCCATGCACTTCTGCATATTTATTTATTACATCAAGGAGGGTGTTTTTTTAATCTTTTTCTGTGATTTCTGTTTGACCACTTTAACATTGAACAGTAATTTCTCTAGCAATTCAATGTTTGCTAAGGAAACTCCGTAAGCTTAAAATTACATCAAATGACCTTGCATAATTATTTTAACCTTTTTGGAGCCGGCATCAGTGGTAAAGTCACGTAAAGTCTCAGTCATTCGATGATATTTTCCAGACCAGGTAAACTTAGCATGTCAAGGGCTCTTTTTTCAAACAGACTTTGGACAGTAAACATTTTCCAAGTGCAGTCATTTAAGCATCACTTCATAGTCTAGTTGAAGCCTGTCCTGTATTAAAATAGAATCACAAACATGTTAATTGGTGAATGGTGACCTTAGAATAGTGAATGCAAAACCCTAAAAAAGCAGACCGTACATAGAGTATCACCGATGCCTGTGCCAATAGATCTTTTCTCTGACAATACTCTTCCAGATGTGAAGTGCTATTTAGAAATCAGCGAATCGAAGTTAACGAAGTGAAATTCCATCTGACTTTCAGGAAAAATTTGATTCCTCTCGAAGTTGAATTTCCTTGCACTTCGCCGTAATGATACAAATTTTTTCTAAAATGGCTGCTGCACATGTTACAAAGTAAAAGTATCAAGCCCAGGAAGAGGGAGCACCCACAATGCGATGCATGCAGCCAATCAGCAGATAGCCAGCCCCTGTGATGTCACAGCCCTATAAAACACCTCCTCATTCCCGCTCTCTGCCATTTTACAGTGAGCTTAGTGCGGGGGGAGAAAAAAATATTGAGCTGTAGAGATGTCGCGAACATAAAATTTTCAATTTGCAAACAGCGAAAGCGAATTTCCGCAAATGTTCGCGAACGGGCAAATTAGGCGAACCGCCATAGACTTAAAAATGCAGGTGAATTTTAAAACCCACAGGGACTCTTTCTGGCCACAATAGTGATGGAAAAGTTGTTTCAAGGGGTCTAACACCTGGACTGTGGCATGCCGGAGGGGGATCTATGGCAAAACTCCCATGGAAAATTACGTAGTTGACGCAGAGTCGGGTTTTAATCCATAAAGGGCATAAATCACCTAACATTCCTAAATTGTTTGGAATAACGTGCTTTAAAACATCCAGTGTGTGTATACGATCAGATATGATGTTGTATCGATCAGGTAGTGTAAGGGTTACGCTCGCTTCACAGTGACAGACCAAACTCTGACAGACCAAACGTCCTGTTTAACACATCACAGTCCATTTGCACAACTGCAAACTCCCCATTTGCGCAAGGTTGGATACCAAGCTAACTCCACCTCTCCTCAATAGACTTCTCTAGAGGACAACACTCCTTGAAACCTATCTCAATTATAATCCACAACAAGGGCTAGACATAAAACGTAGCTTTTAATTACCACTATTAAAAATATTAGAAAAATACCTCACCGTGTAAACCAATATTGTGCATATAAACAAAATCGCAGCTTACCTCAAGCCTTCACAATGGATGCTTGTGTACATACTCACATATGTGTGGGTGTAGATGTCTGCTTGTATGGTTTTGTGACAATTACAAACTAATACCTACGTTTCCCTGGTCATCCCTGTATTAATCTGGACCAGGGACCTGTAATGTCACCTGCCTACACAGCAGAGCACCCGCCCCGACAGGAGCGACCCCACATCGATGTATTGGTTTACACGGTGAGGTATTTTTCTAATATTTTTAATAGTGGTAATTAAAAGCTACGTTTTATGGATACCAAGCTAGCCATGTCTTGTTCCTTGTCCTCACTGACGTCATTAAAGGTCTCTTCCTCCACCCAGCCACGTACAACACCAAGGGTCCTTGACAACAAGCCCCCTGGGACGCCTGCTGTGGTTGGTCTTCCACCTCCTCAAAGCCACCTTTCTCCTCTGATTCCTCTTCTTCAGACTCCTCTCTCTGCGTTGCCGCAGGTCCAGCAATCGACAACGACAAGGCTGCTTCTGGTGGTGATGGTGACCACAACTCTTCCTCTTCCTCTTCACGCTCATCTACAGCCTGATCCAGCACTCTTCACAGGCGCATGAGCCTACAGCCATTGTGCATGAGCGTTTAATAACGGGGCCAAAAAATACCCAGCTCCGCAGAGGCTGTCCTTTTTTCTAAATTAAAAAAATCTGTTCTTACCAGTTTAATCTCTGTTTTGTCCCCTATCAGGGGCCGGTGTATGGAAAAGATTTTAGGAACCGGGAGATGGAAAAAGATGGTTGGTCGGTCCTCTTCCTTCCAATTTGCGCCGTGCAATGTACTGTGCCACCAATACAAATAGTGTGAACTACTATTCTTACCATTTTAATCTTTGTTAATTCCCCTATCAGGGGACGTGTATTGAATTGAATCCTTGCACGGGGAGATAGAGAAAAAAGCTTGCTCTGTCCGCTTCCTTCTAATTTTGGGCACTTGCAACGGAATTTGCAACTAGTGTTAACTAAGTACTATTCCTATCAGTTTAATCTCTGTTTTGTCCCTTATCAGGGCCAGGGCCGGTGTAGTAAATAGATTTTTGGAATCGGGAGATGGAAAAAGACCCATGCTTGGTCCGATTCGTTTGAATTTTAGGTCACTGTGCGTGCACCGTCCAATGTACTGTGCCACCCTATATGAGTGGTGGGCAGTGGGCACAGTACAGTCTGTGGGCCTGACACACACTGGCAGGCAACTGAAATTATATTAAAGGGTAAAAATGTTATGACTTTTTTATCTGCAAGGTACTGTGCCACCCTATATGAGTGGTGGGCAGTGGGCACAGTACAGTCTGTGGGCCTGACACACACTGGCAGGCAACTGCAATTATATTAAAGGGTAAAAATTAAATTACTTTTTTATCCGCAAGGTACTGTGCCACCCTATATGAGTGGTGTGCACACACTACAGTCTGTGGGCCTGCGGCCTCTAACACACGGGCAGGCAACTGCAATATATATATAGAAAAAATAAATAAAAGCAGACTGATGTACCAGCCCTAAAAAGGGCTTTTTGAGGTGCTGTCAGGACGCTGTCCTTACAGCAGATGAGTCTTTGAGTACTGGCCTAGCTAACGCTTTCCATATTAATTCAGCAGCAGCAGCAGCACTCTCCCTGGTCTAATTAACAAAGCAGCTTCAGAATGAATCTAAGATGGATGCTGTCCTTGCTTTTTGATAGGAGGTGGGAGGGTCTGGGAGGGAGGGTATGCTGATTGGCTGGAATGTGTCTGCTGACTGTGAGGTACAGGGTCAAAGTTTGCTCAATGATGACGTATAGGGGGCGGACCGAACATCGCATATGTTCGCCCACCGCGGCGAACGCGAACATGCGATGTTCGTCGGCAAATAGTTTGGGACATCTGTATTGAGCTGTTCAGGGAAAGATTATTCATAGTGTAGGAAAAGGATAAGGAGGTATTATCCACACTGTAGGGAGAGAGCAGGGACCAATAGGAGAGTGTAATAGCCTGGGTAATAAGAGCTATTCTATTACACCTTGCTGCACTAATTGGGGTTACTAAAAGTGATCTAGTTCTACAGATTTTAAGTTGTTTTAAACAGTAATTGCAGTAATCCTAGTATCTGTTATTGGGTTGGAAGTGCGGTCCGATACAACCAGTTTTGGGGTGTATTTATTTTAAATATATAAAAGTACGTCCATTCATCCTTGCTTTTAGGGTGAATTTGCGGCCTGATACAAACAGTTTTAGGGTGTGTTTATTTCATATATAAAATATAAAAATGCATCCATTCATCCTTGCTTTTGGGGTGAAAGTGTGGTCTGATACCAGTTTTGGGGTGTGTTTATTTCACGTATAAAAGTACGTCCATTAATCCTTGTTTTTGCTGTGAATTTTTGGGGTCCTGTCTTTGGAGCATCCGTAAGGCCTCTATCACATGGTCCCTATTTTGCATCAGGATTGGATCATGATTTGGAAGCCAAAAGCAAGAGTGGGTACAAAACACTGAAGACATGCAAATATTCCATTCACGTGGCATCTCTGTTTTTAATTCACTTCTGTTTTTTTTGGGCCTTAGCAATACTGATGGATTCCTGAGCAAATGCTGACCGAGTGAAAGCAGATGCTCAAAAGACAGTATCCGTTTTTTGGGGGTTTGTTCTTATGACGGATGAGAAGAAGGGCAAAATAATCACTGACGTCAACACAAACTTACTGCTGACACTCTCTCCACTCTGTCAGGGGGCTCTATTTTTCTCAGCGTGTAACAGAAGAGGGTAGAAATCTATGTGGAATAAGCTGATGACAGTGTAAAAGGAGTGCGCTATAGTAGGATCTTGGGCCACTGCACAGTTCTTTATACCTGATGCTAACACTGACCTGTAAGGCTGAGTTCACACTTGAGTTATTTGGTCAGTTTTGGCCCTGTAACTGACCAAATGAGTGAAGTGTGAAGTGGTTTTAAGAGTGACGCCTGTCATCTGCATGTCATACTGACTCACAGTATCATTTCACTACCACAGCAGACTCCCTATGCGTGTTACTGCAAGGCACAGTGTTCTACACTACTGCAGCCAGGAAATAGCCGTTTTTAATGGGATTCGGCGCACTGTCCGAATCAAATTTTTTAGAAATTAGCTCATCTCTAGTGATATTATTACAAATACTGGAGAATGGGGGTTAAATTATTTTTGTTTTATATCAAAGGGCATATAATTTATTTTGTTAAGAAAGACTAAATAACTCTTAAAGTATAGAATAAGTGACAATCTTGGGGGAAATCTAAATGGTCATGATGGCATACTTTTAACCGATTTTGGCTGCATTGTATGATGTTGATGACATTCTTCTAAATGGTTTTGGTGGCAAACTTCTGAATGATCATGTGACAGTCTTTGATCTTGGTCGTAGTCTTCTAAATGGTTTTGGTGACATCCTTCTAAGAGGTCTTAATGATATTCTGCTAAATGATCTGTGTGCCATTCTTCTAAACAATCTTGGTCTTATTTTATCATCTTGGTAACACTTATAAATTGTCATGGTCTCATTCTTTTACTCAAATGGTCTGAGAATGTTTTGTAAAAAGACTCTGAGGCTTGGCAGTTTATGGAGAGTTAGGCTGGGTTCACACGGATCAGAGGCGGGTGCGTTGCGGAAAAATGTTGGATATTTCTGGGGGGGGGGGGGCAAAGCGTTTTAATGCGTTTTGCATGCGCGTGCGAAAAATTGGCATGTTTGGTACCCAGACCCGAAGCCGGACTTCATCACTGAAGTCCGGTTTCGGGTTGAGTATTCTTTATATTTTATTATTTTCCCTTAGAACATGGTTATATTGGAAAATAATAGCATCCTAAATACAGAATGCTATGTTAACAGGGCAATAGAGGGTTAAAAATAAAAAAATTCAACTCACCTCCTCCCATTGATCACGTAGGGGCAAGGAACATCTTCATATCTGTTGGTTGAAGGACCTTCGGTGACATCACTGGGTCACATGGGTCACATGGTCCAATCATGGAAGCTTTTTATTGGACCATGTGACCCATGTGACCCAGTGACATCACCGAAGGTCCTTTACCCAGCAGAATGAAGAAAGAAGAATGATCTCGGCACCTACGCGATCAAGAGGATGAGGTGAGTTAAAGTTTTTTTTATTTTTAACCCTCTCTTCCCCTTTTTACATAACATTCTGTAATTAGAATGCTATTATTTTCTCTTATAACCATGTTATCAGGGAAAATAATAAGGGTCGGGTCCCCATCCCGATCGTCTCCTAGCAACCATGCGGGGAAATCGGACCACATCAGCAGTTGCTTGCGGATGCTTGCGATTTTCCCGCAGCCCCATTTACTTCTATGGGGCCTGCGTTGCGTAAAAAACGCTGAATATAGAACATGCTGCGATTTTAACGCAATGCAAAAGTGATGCGGGAAAATCACCGCTCATGTGCACAGCCCCATTGAAATGAATGGGTCCGGATTCAGTGCGGGTGCAATGTGTTCACCTTACGCATTGCACCCGTGCGGAAATCACGCCTGTGTGAATGCAGCCTTAGGGTCAAAATTAGGTTGGCCTTATACATATATATATATATATATATATATATATAAACATGCCTGTATAACACCAAACACAGCCCATGGACAAAAGCCCATTTTTAATCTCATGCAACCCATTTAATTAAAAAAGACATCGATTAAGAACTGACCAAATGAGGGTAGTAGGTTAAATCATAGTCAGGGAGAGAGAAGGTAAAAAAAAAAAAGCAGAGCAACACCAGGGTACTATAGATCTTACCTTTTTTTTTTTTTGTTGGTTGCTCTTAATAAGCTGCTTTAAATGATCTGAAAGGAACATATAATCATATATGAGCATAAGATATGTAAGAAATATAATATGTGTACACATTGGAGCCAATTTTAACAGTTCTTATATCAGATATAATACCTGAATACCCAAGATCAATAGTTCTGTAAGTTTAGTTCATTGGTCAATAAACTTTCAACAAATTTTACATAAATCACTATTACAGGTAAATAAAATATAACAAGCTTTGTAATAACGGTATATCTTATCAGAGAAAAATACTTGTTCCACCCCTCGTATACTTGTAATTGACTTTACATTTTTTGCTAAATCAATCTTGGTCTTGGTCCAAAATGGACTGTCAGCTCACTTCAAGATCAGATTATATGCTGCCCATAAAACTTTATGAAGTGAGAAGGGGGAGGAACTACAGAGAAAGATGCACAGACATGCTTCACATTGAAGTCTATGGAGAGGGGAAGGGGGCAGTGAGAGGGAAGTGGAAAGACACACAGAGGCGCTACTGTAGATAATAGTGAGTTTTCTATCTCAAGTGCTTTATTCACATCAGTATTGTTTAGTACTTTATAATGTCCCATAGTGTGCTATTGCTGGTTCTCAATGACAGAGAGTTAGGGAGAAGGATCTCGTCTTACCTGTATGCAGTACATAGGAGACAATTAGTCTTTGTCCACTAAGGGACAACTGACAATTAGACATGGAGCCTACAGAGAGTAAAGTTGGTGAAGTTATTGGAAAAAGTAGAACTATTGGGGTTCTGGTGTTACATCCGTAAAACCCATCTGCCCATCTGTTTTTGGCTTCACTCAGCATGTAGACACCACACAATTTTTATATATCTCATTAGTAATACAGTTCATTCATTCATCATCGGCTATAAATGTTCTGCACTGTTTGTATGGCTCCATTGAAATGTCTGCCAGTTTCTACTTCACAAGTCATTATGATGTTATCAGCAGTTTATGTTGAAAAGTGTTCAAAAAAGAAAAAAAATTTGTAAAATAATCTTTAGTTCAGCTTGGCACTGCTAAGGCTTTTACAGTGAATTGGCATGGGCACCGCACCAGAGAGAACCTAATTATTCTCTTTCTTAAAGTGCTAGCTGAACTAATGGCCTGCAGATGCACACTGCCCACTGGTTTCAAAAACCAGTCATTCACATACAGGAGCCATATGTGATGGAACTCATGTCTGTTAACCATGTAGCATTTTCCATGAGATCTTTCAGCTTTTTATACTATTTAGATGGAATGCTGAGAAATCACACGCTTTAGAGATAGAAATAGAATTTTGAAGTATCTAGAATTGTACAAAATTCAGATTTTACATTATGGGTGCCAGAACACAGGTCCTAATGAAGTTACATACAATAAAGGCAAACCATGATACTGGTATAGGGCCCTTTAAGAGAAAGTAGGCCAAGCCCTAGTTGGTCCTGCCCTACTGAGTAACATAGTAACATAGTATATAAGACCGTAAAAAGACATTTGTCCATCCAGTTCGGCCTTTTTTCTACAAGTTGATCCAGAGGAAGGCAAAAAAAACCTGTGAGGCAGAAGCCAATTTTCCCCATTTAAGGGGAAAAAAATTCCTTCCCGACTCCAATCAGGCAATCAGAAGTACTCCCTGGATCAACGACCCCTCTCTAGTAGCTGTAACCTGTAATATTATTACTCTCCAGAAATAAATCCAGTCCCCTCTTGAATTCCTTTATTGTACTCACCATCACCACCTCCTCAGGCAGAGAGCTCCATAGTCTCACTGCTCTTACAGTGAAGAATCCTTTTCTATGTTTGTGTACAAACCTTCTTTTCTCCAGACGCAGAGGATGTCCCCTCGTCACAGTCACAGTCCTGGGGATAAACAGATGATAGGAGAGATCTCTGTACTGACCCCTGATATATTTATACATAGTTATTAGATCTCCCCTCAGACGTCTATTTTCTAAAGTAAATAACCCTAATTTTGATAACCTTTCAGGGTAGTGTAGTTGCCCCATTCCAGTTATTACTTTAGTTGCCCTCCTCTGAACCCTCTCCAGCTCTGCTATGTCTGCCTTGTTCACAGGAGCCCAGAACTGTACACAGTACTCCATGTGTGGTCTGACTAGTGATTTGTAAAGTGGTAGGACTATGTTCTCATCACGGGCATCTATGCCCCTTTTGATGCAACCCATTATCTTATTGGCCTTGCCAGTAGCTGCCTGACACAGTTTTTTGCAGCTTAATTTGCTGTTTATTAAAATTCCTAGATCCTTTTCCATGTCAGTGTTACCGAGTGTTTTACCATTTAATATGTACGGGTGACTTGCATTATTCCTTCCCATGTGCATAACTTTACATTTGTCAGTGTTAAACCTCATCTGCCATTTCTCTGCCCAAGCCTCCAATCTATCCAGATTCCTCTGTAGCAGAAAACGGTCCTGCAGAGGATTGTATAAGCTAATCATGTAGTGGGAAATTGCCCCACAAGTAATGAAAAGGGCGGGGAGGAGGAAACAAATACTCTCATCCTACTATAATGGGAGGCCCATAATAATTTCTATGAATACCATTGACCAAAGGACAATTTGTAGAAGGAAACAAAAATATTTGCTAGTGATAACATATTGCCCATACCTCCCAACATTTGAATCCCAAGTTGTGAACTTTTCAAGCCCTACCGTTTGTTCTGCATGAGAATCCCCCCCATATTTGCAAGTATGCATGAAACTTAACTCTTTGTGTTCCCATTGAAAAATAAAATTTATTTTATTACATTAAATAAAGGCAAATGGTACAATATAGAATGGTTAGATATTAGTTGACTATAGCGTCAACTAATATCAAAATTAGTGATGTTCATTAGACCACACATGGAGTACTGTGTACAGTTCTAGGCTCCTGTGAACAAGGCAGGCATAGCAGAGCTGGAGAGGGTTTAGAGGAGGGCAACTTAAGTAATAACTGGAATGGGGCAACTATAGTACCCATCAAAATTAGGGTTATTCACTTTATAAAAAAGACGACTGAGGGGAGATCTAATAACTATGTATAAATATATCAGGGGTCAGTACAGAGATCTCTCCCATCATCTATTTATCCCCAGGACGAGGGGACATCCTCTGCATCTGGAGGAAAGAAGGTTTGTACACAAACATAGAAAAGGATTCTTTACAGTAAGAGCAGTGAGACTATGCAACTCTCTGCCTGAGGAGGTGGTGATGGTGAGTACAATAAAGGAATTCAAGTGGGGCCTGGATGTATTTCCGGAGTGTAATAATATTACAGGCTATAGCTACTAGAGAGGGGTCGTTGATCCAGGGAGTTATTCTGATTGCCTGATTGGAGTCGGGAAGAAATTTTTTCCCCCTAAGTGGGGAAAATTGGCTTCTGCCTCACAGGTTTTTTTTGCCTTCCTCTGGATTACCTTGTTGGAAAGAGGCCGAGCTGGATGGACAAATGTCTTTTTTTCGGTCTTGTATACTATGTTACTATGTTACTAGATGGACACACAGGTCCTTGGCTTGTTACAAAACACAGTTATAAGTAGCCAGGCACCTATGTGTCCATCACTTGACTAGAACAGAGCATACTATTAGTCAGCCACAGGACAACTTCAAGGACCACAAGTCTAAAGAGTCACCAAATACATAGAGCTGAAAAGTAAGATGTTAAAGGGGCTAATCGAACCCATCAATATCAATTGCTATGTGACCTCAGAGATCCAAGGTTTTTAGCTAAATGTTATCATTGTAATTTTTTACTCCTTTTCTTTATTGTCCATGGAGCTTGAACATCATTGTAACTTACAACTAGGAAGAATGAACCTAAAGGGATATCCCAGGAAAAAATAACATTTTAGTTTTCCCTGGACCCTTAATGCCCTCTCACCCTGTCTATCCATAGTCTGACCTCCCAAAGGGATGTGAGGGTGGAAGGGCTATCAAAAAAACTTCAATAAATTAGTCAAGGCTACTCAGATGGTAACCATGAGCATACCATTAGTTGGTAAAGAATTTTCTATTTAAAGCTTAGCTGTCATTTTAGCTGACTTTTCAGACTTTTCAGAATTGGCTGCTATGTGTGTATATGAGCAATAACACCATTTCAGGCCAATATATGATTAGTATATGGCATTTTTGCTAGTTGTGCCTCTGTAGAATCTGTAGTTGTCAGTGTTCTCTGAGCTAGTGGGTGCAAAGAAGCTGTTATAATGTGTCCCATACAAAGTGTCATTGGGTGTGGATGCACTGTACCAACTAACTGGTTTTCAGTTTCTGTGGGTTAACTTAAGGGTGTTATCCTGGCAGACCTCCAATGTTCACCCGCTAACTTCTGTACATTGATCTGGACTTTGCTGTGGAGGAGCCACCAGGCTGCTACTCCCGGTGTAATTGGTGGATGACCCAAAGGGTAAAAGACACCTGTGCTCAGCACAGAGGAGGCAATAGGTGTAGCCTGAATACCAACCAAAGTCAGGGCAGGTGAAGTATAAGCATAACCAGAAGACAGATACAAATTTAGGGCAGGTAGATAACGATAAATACGAGGAACAGGCAAACGTGAGGGCAGATGGCATGGAGTAACAGTCAGTTGTCAAGGAGGAGTTCGGTGTATGGGTAGTCAGACATGATATAGCACCTTCACAGGTATACTAGACACTAGAAACCTAAAGATCAGGCACCCTCCTACAGGTGAGGGCACCTGAAATAACCAGGGACAGTCACTGGCTAGGGATGTGCTTAGACACGGTGGTGGTCCTTTAAGGAGCTTAGAGCAAGCGCCACACTAGGGAAAAGGCCAATACAACTATACAGGACACAATCCACTGCGTCAAAAGGTGCTGCTAACTGAGGAGCGGGACTGGGAAACAACAGAAGGGATTGGGTAAGAAGCATAGCGTTGATGCCCTCCAGAGAGAGATGGAAAGCAGCAGCATGAACGACCAGCACAATAACACATAGAAAAGAAGAGGTCCTGCTCTCTATCTCTCCCTAGCACAGCCTCAGAAGCAGTCTTTCTTCCTCTACTATTCTACAGCTGCTCCCTCCTCCGCCATATTTACATAGATTCTATTGCAGCATGTAACCTGATTCTACAGTAAGCTGATTGGATGGATTTTAGTAGCGAACTGAGGGTAAATGATCATATCAAAAGAGCTGGGGTAGGTGAAAAAGTGTCTCATACATGAGAAAAGATGTGTTTTTCTAATAAGATGTATTACAAAGTTTCTTATATTCACTTTTGCACTTTTATGAAAAGTTTGTTGAAAGAACAATGCCCATTTATTTCATCTGCAAGATCCCAAATCCAAAATATAGAATGGCTGCATAGACAATAAAAGGTCTCGTGGGCTCAGTTATGATTCTCAACCCAGACTTCACTTCCTTTTCTGATTTAATCTCTGCAATGTCCTTCACCTCCTGGTGGCCTCCTTCCAGAGCAGACCATACACGGATATGGAGAAGACAGGGAGAGGTACGTAGAATCCCGATGAGAGACATATGATGCCTTATTGATATACAATTTTGGAATAGAAAAAGAGTAAAACTTCTATTCCCACATCTTATCTTATAGTCTTGTTGGCGGTAATAAAATGATGAACAAAACATTTGCTATAGTGGGTTCTCTGGAGTATACACAATATACAGTGCATTTGGAAAGTCTTAAGACCCTTTCGCTTTTTTCACATTGTTATGTTGCAGCATTGTGCTATAATAAAAAAAATCAAGTTTTTCCCATCAGTCTGCATTCAATACCCCATAATGAGAAAGTGAAACAGAATGTTAGAAATCCTTGCTAATTTAGTAAAAAGGAAAAATTAAAATATTGCTTTGACATACAGTAGTTAGTTAAAGCACCCTTGACAGCGATTACAGCCTCCAGTCTTCTTGGGGATGATGCCACAAGGCTTGCACATCTGGATTTGGGGATTTTTCTGCCGTTCTTCTCTGCAGATCCTGTTAAGTTCTGTCGTTGAATGGGGACAGTCAGTGAAAAGCCATTTTCGGGTCCCTCCAGAGATGTTCAATTGAAATCCCAGCTCTGACCGGGCTACTCAAGGGTATAGCCACTCATGCGTTGTCTTGGCTATGTGCTTAGGGTCATTGTCTATTTGAAAATGAAACATTTAGTCCATTCTGGGGTCCAGAGTACTCTGGATAATATTTTCATTAAGAATATCTCTGTACTTTGCTCCATTCAGCTTTCTCTCAACTCTGACCAGTTTCCCTCTCCCAGCCGCTGAAAAGCACCCTCATAGTGTGATCCTGCCAGCACCAACATGACACGTAGAGTTGACGCCAAAAAGTTCAATCTTAGTTTCATCAGACCAGAGAATCTTGTTTCTCACAGTCCGAGAGTCGTTTAGATATTTTTGTTGTAAACGTTTGTGTCTTTTAATGTGGAGAGGCTTCTTTCTGGCCACTCTGCCATAAAGCCCAGATAAAAACCTACAAGAAACTGAAGCGTAAAGGTACAGTAACAAAATATATATTTTATTGAATCAAGTAAATACATACATAAAATCGTTGTGTTTAAAAAACTAGCAGCAAAAAAAAACACCATCCCAGTGGTACACTAACTGGTAATGATAGTATAAGAGCCCACTTATGTCAAGGGTGTAACTGTGACCGAGCCTCTAGAATACTATGTGACCAAATATGAATATGTGGGGCAGTGAAATCACTGCCACAACTGGCAGCAACGGTATTCAGTTGTGAGCATCACACAAACAAGTGAAGCACAACAGCAGAATATAACCTATAATAAACTATTGGTCATGTTCATTGTTTATCTATATGACTCCAAATGTTTCACTGGTGTGACCAGCGAAACATTTGGAGTCATATAGATAAACAATGAACATGAACATTACTATTGAATGATGGAGGAAAAGGGGAGATATTTGTATTTTGTTAAACTTTATAGATAACTGGATTTTGATACTGCGCATGCGCAGTGGCCTGGAATTTTATGCTACCTTCGGCTCGGCGCATTTTCCTACCTGCGCCTGCGCCGAGCCGTCTCATTCGCACGCATGTGCAGTGGCCGGATTTTTATGCTACCTTAGGCGCGTTCACATCGCGGGTGAACCGTCCACGCCTGCGCTGACAAACCCACCGGCAGACCAATCAGGAGCCGAGATGAGAGACGCGCCTCCCACGTCACTACCGGAAGTGACGTGGGTAGCAAAAAATTCCGGGTAGCAGAAAATTCCGGAACACCGGCCGACGCGCAATCATTATGGCGCACTCTCCTCCTCCTCCATCACTTGTCCCGGAAGTGCATTCACATCTGTTTGTTCCACCCTGGACCGCACTTCCATACTAGCATAGATACTGCACACACTACTATATGATGGAACCTATGCGTTTCAGAGTGGAACACATGCCATTTTATTAAATACCAACTGCATATTAACCCTATATTTTTCAAACGACCCTGAAGGAAAGAAAACATAAACAATTCGTTAGGGATCTAGCAGAGTTTAGGGAACAGCAAGCTTTTAGTTTTCTGAAAGAGCAAACTGAAACTGAACCATCCTCAACTGATATTTATTCTTCAGCTACTAAGAAGGGTAGGGAAGGCTGATACACCTGTAACCATTCAGGTAGAGGAGGTAGGGGCAAAAGAGGAAAAAGGAATAACTATAAGAAATGGCCCCCAAAAATCAGGGAGGAGAACAAACAAATTCCTGGGCCCTACCGAGAGACAAAATTGTAGTCAGTCATATTTGCCTCCTTATCATCTTCCGCTTCTTTTTTAGTGTCAGGAGGGGGGACACTTGGGGTTCCTTACCAACTAAGATGATTGGAACGTATAATAATCAGAACGAATGGGTTATGATTTGAACATATTATGGAAACATTGGGGAATTCTCCTCATTGATTTGGAATTGAAGGAGGTGATGACTAGTGTTGAGCGCAGATATTCGAATTTCGCATTTTTATCGCGAATATCGGCACTTCGAAAATTCGTGAATATTTCGAATATAGTGATATATATTAGTAAAAATTAATATTCAGGTTTTTCTTTGTTTTTTGTTTTTTTATCTGAACCCATTACCGAGTATACCTACCTGCCTCTTGCTTGTGGGCTATAGTGCTATATATTTGTTTTTTAGAATATTCGTTATTTTTTTCCATCTGAAGTCATGATTCCTCCCTGCTTAAGTTGCTTTTGGGCCAATGACTGTTCACATTAAATTGGAAAAAATTGCGAATATTCTAAAAAAAGAATATGTAGCACTATATTCTATAGTGCTATATATTCTTGTTTTAGAATATTTGCATTACGCGAATATTACATTGCCGATTTTTTGCAGAAAAGAAAGATTTTTTTTTCCTCTTATGCGAAAAATCAGCAATGTAATATTTGCGTAATGCGAATATTCTGAAACACAAATATATAGCACTATAGAATATAGTGCTATATATTAGTTTTTTAAATATTCGCAATTTTTTCCAATTTAACGTGAACAGTCATTGGCCCAAAAGCCACTTATGCAGGGAGGAATCATGACTTCAGATGGGAAAAAATGACAAATATTCTAAAAAAAGGATATATAGCACTATATTCCATAGTGCTATATATTCGGGTTTTAGAATATTTGTATTACGCGAATATTACATTATCGATTTTTCGCAATCAATACGAATATTCGCGAATAAATGACAAATATTATAACGAATATTCGCGAAATATCGCAAATTCAAATATTGCCCCTGCGCTCATCACTAGTGATAACCCCATACCCCACAGTAACATTCAGAAAGGGTAGATCCCTAATGGACTGCTTTGTACGCAGTATGTATCAGAAACCAAAAAATGGAAGGCACCTGGCTTGATCTAAGCCACTGGGAATGTGTATATGTGGGGGCTGTATTGCCTGTCCGTCTAGATTAAAGTCTATGCCCCATCATATATAGCTCCTAGAGTTAACTCAGTTTCTGTTAAGTAGTGATACCGAACCTACTGTGATGATTTTATAAATCTTTATTATTGATAAAGTGGGGGATTTTAACTGATATCATAAAAAAAAAAATTAAATGGGTTATTATTTCAATTCTGTGATAGCTATTCTTTGAACCATATGTTATGGAAGCAATGATATTGGTTCCCAGCACTATATAAAATATAGTATTGGGCATTTTATGCTAACTTACTGAGCTATATGTACAAAAACAACATTTTGGAGGATGTTTTACTTTAATAGCAGCCAAGAATGTAAAAAATGGATTGTGTCTAGTTAGTTTGTTTGGGGATTACAGTCATAAATCCAAGTTCTATGTAAATTCTTTGTGGTCTGCTTAAAGTGAAGTAAACCATATGTAGATGTAAGATATCCGCATTCTCATTTCTACATTAAATCTAAATAAGTTCCTTTTGCAGTGATTACTTGTTGAAAAATTTCAGTTGTATCTAGCATAAACCACAACATATTATCTCACAGTAATTTTACTTTAATATATGGCTGCTCTGGACGCTTCTAACAATGTTACATTGTCTCATTAGCAGAAATAATCAGTATCCTCATGACTGCTCAGTGGCAAACAAGGATACGAAAGGCCAGTCTGCAGAACAGCAGCAGATTCCAACATACCAAAGAAGCCCAGAATGGGATACATAGTTAACCACAATTGTCTTTGATGACATAATTGAGAACTTCGGATGAGATATACTGATCTGTCATTAGATGTTACTAGAACTCCCAAGAACGAGACAAAACATTATAGGGTTGTCTGCTTCAGTAAAAAGGAACCTCCAACACGAAGTTGACCACCATTTGTTTCTTTGCTGGGACCTTCAGTGATTAAGTATAAACTTTGGAACAACCTAAAGTAAATGTTCAATTCTCCTGCAGTGCCAACATAGGAGAGATGAAGCATTACTCAGCTTCCACTGATATCAATGGTTTGTCAAGGTAATGCACAAATATAATACAGTATAGAGGGTCACTCAATACACCGAATCCACAGACCAGGAGTATCTAGATTGTATATTTGAAACTTTATTGACCACAGTAATTAATCATGATGAAAAATTCATCAAGATAAACCATATCAAATTATATAAAAATATATAAAAATATAAAAAACACCAATAATTCATATAAAAAGTTCATATAGGAGATGCCATATAAAGCCAAAACTTTGTGCCACAGGTAAGGTTAGCCAAGGTTAGGTAAGGTCTGCATCTGCAGATATAACACAGAATCATATAAATCCACACGGAAATTTGAGCGGAACTTATGTGCTGGCGGCCTAAAATTCTTCATGCTTGCCTGGACTTGTGAAAGTGCAGAGGGCATGGCAGTTGCAGAGAGAGCAGAAACTCTAGGAGTAACCCGGGCACATATGAACATGGGACCAACCAGTTGTTCTATGGGCCCCAGGGCAAAGTTTAAATGACTCCCCCCCCCCCCCCCGTGAGCCTCCGCCCACTGTCGGACATTAGTGCCACTGCCGCACCACTGATCATCTATGCATCCATGCCCTCTCCCCTCCTGGTATGAAGCCAGTGTGTGCTATAATAGATATGTAGATAGATAGAAGATAAATATGAGATAGATAGAAGATAAATATGAGATAGATAGATAGATAGATAGATAGATAGATAGATAGATATGTAATTAGATAGATAGATAGATAGATAGATAGATAGATAGATAGATATGTAATTAGATAGATAGATAGATAGATAGATAGATAGATAGATATGTAATTAGATAGATAGATTGATATGTAATTAGATAGCTATGTAATTAGATAGATAGACAGCTAATAGGCTCTGTGGTGTCCTGTGTGACATACAGGACGGTCACAGCCTAGCAGTGGGAATCAGTAACTATGGCAGAGTCCAGAGCCCACCACAGGTAGAGAGAAAGCCTTGCCCCGGGAGACAGTAAACCGGGTGGATCATCAGTCTGTACGTGTCCTGACACTGGCTGGGTATAGGGCTAGTCTAGACGTACCTGCTGGAGATATGGAGCGCTGCTCCTGGTGTCCATCACTGCTGCAGTGCGCGGGAACTGGCAGACCTACACAGGAGATCGCCGAGCAGACATGCCTGCTCTTGTTCTGCCTGCTCTCCTTCACACAGCGTTCCCTGGCGTCCCTCTCTTCTCACTAGACACAGAAGTAAAGCGCGCCTGCGCTGAGGTGCTGAGGGACCTACCCGGAGGCATAAAGCAGGGAACACTGGCAGCGGCGGCACTTAGTTAAAATATAGGGAGAGCCCACTGTCGCCGCACTTAAAAAAAGCACTTGCGGGGCTGCGAGGATGCATCCTCTGTGACCACGATCGTTACGCCCCTGGGACCAACACAGATGCCTTCAGCTGCCAAGCGCACATTCGACTGCAGGTCAGCCAGTTTCATAGGTACAAATCTGCCAACAGATGCCCTTTAAAGCGAACCTGTCACCTGGAATTGACTTCATAAACCATGAACAGTACCTGATAGTGCCCCACAAGACGTTTCCAACAGTGTTTCCTGAGCTTTTTCTGTATTTAAAATCATCCTTGCAGAAGTCAAGATAGAAGTCAAGGGGGCAGCGGCCTCCTTGACTCCAGGTCTGCTTTCCCTGCCCTAACCCCGCCCCTCTGCTGCATAACTGACATTAGCTAAAGTTGCCGGGACCGCGCTCGTACAGCCCGTGCATGCGCGGTATGCCTCCTTTAGCAGCGCGATTCCGGCTTTCCCGCTGTAACTTGCGTGCCTCCTTTAGCAGCGCGATCCCGGCTCTCCCACTGTGACTTGCGCGTCTCCTGTACACTATCTGCGCATGCGCCCATAGTGTACAGGAGACGCGCAAGTCACAGCGGGAGAGCCGGGATTGCGCTGCTAAAGGAGGAATATTGCGCATGCGCGGGCTGTACAAGCGCTATCCCGGCAACTTTAGCTACTGTCAGTTATGCAGCAGAGCGGCGGGGTTAGGGCAGGGAAGGCAGACCTGGAGTCAAGGAGGCCGCTGCCCCCTTGACTTCTATCTTGACTTCTGCAAGGATGATTTTAAATACAGGAAAAGCGCAGGAAACACTGTTGGAAACGTCTTGTGGGGCACTATCAGGTACTGTTCATGGTTTATGAAGTCAATTCCAGGTGACAGGTTCGCTTTAAGCTACAGGTGAGTCCCAGAGGTGGGACCCACACCTATCGGACATTGATGCGTTAAATGTCCAGCTGAGAATACCCCTTATGCTCATAGTACAGTTGTCAGTTGTGTGTTGTAGAGCAATGACTGAAGTGTGCTGATATATAGTGCTCTATAGTTCCTCTGTATGACACTATATTATGAAGATACTCTTCACTTAAAATAAATGAAAGAACAAGACATTTCATGGTTTTGCTTTTCACAATTTAGACCATTAGAATTTTTACATGACAGAAGTCCACGTGACCTTATTTCCAAATGAACTTATAACTTTTAACAACCACCACAACTTTCCCTCTTAGTATAGCACACAAGCCTGCTATTCATGGCCAGGTGCTAACCATTAAGAAATGTTTTCACACTGTGAATATTACTGAAATGAGCCAATAATTCAATCAGGAAAGCACCACTGGTTTATGTATTCACCCAAAAATTATGAAGCTCCATGCCAAGGTCAACGATGGAAGGTATGTCTTCTATTCATTTTTATGTCCGTCATAATCTGCTGTTGCATGTTAGAGATTGTCTGATCGTAGAGATGTCTGAAATACTACTCTAACTATAAACATTGTGTGAGGTATTTTAAAAAATAAAACTGTATCTATCTTGTGGTGGAAAGTAATGTTGACCTCTACATTACTACACACTCTGTTTCTGAAGATCTATGGGCACTTTGGTCTTTGCTCTCATTTCTGGTGGCCTGCTTGATGACATGATCTAAAAAGAAACCATTCTATTAGACCGTACCTGTGGGGTACCTTGTTTCTGGCTGCTATTGAATAAAAGCATATGCAAAGGGGTCCGTGAAGGTCTTTTTGCAGTGCGAATTTTTTAATTCCTCCAGTGTTGGATGTGGATGGAGACTTAACTTGCAGCACCAAGGGTCCAATGCAAAATTTGAAACAAGTTTGAATTTATCATGTAGTGCAAAAATGTTTAGGTAATCTGTGTCCGAATAACATCAACATAAATACCAGGGCTCTAGATTTCCCAGCAGAACATTGCTTAGAGCATCACACTGCCTCTGTTGGCTTGCCTTCTTCCTTTAGCACATTATGCTTCCATCTCTTCCCCAGGTAAGTGCTGCACCCTAACCTGGCTGTCCAAATGGTGTAAAAGAAGCCATGATTCATCAGACCAGGCCAAGTTCTTCTATTGCTCCATAGTGACGTTCTGATGCTCATGCACTCTTTGTAGGTCCTGCAACTATGTAGCCTCATAACAGTTAAACTTAAATGCACTGTGTGTCCTTTCTGTCATAGCCAATGAAGGCAGAAGTAGCTCTTATGTGGAATTGCACAGAAAGACAGGCTAGTCTTTGCTCCCCTCGTGTATCAATAAGAATTGAGCCCCTATGACCTAGTATCCAAATCACCTTTTCCTCCTTGGATCACTTCTGTTATGTAATAATCACTGTATACCTGGAACACAGTGCAAGACCTGGCATTTTGGAGATGCTTTGACCCAGTGTCCAGGCAATGCAGTCTGTCCCATGTCGAAGTTGTTGACATTTTGAAGCTTGCCCTTTTTGTCTGCTTCTTGAACGTTTGTTCACTTCACTTGCCAGTTGTTTTGAATGTTTGGCTGATTGGTGTATATTTTTAGTGTATGTGCATTGGAAGAGTGATGTGGTTCATATATGGAATACCATAACAAGCTAAGGGTACTTTCACACTAGCGTTAGAAGAATCCGGCAGGCAGTTCCGTTGCCGGAAACCCGTATGCAAACGGATATCATTTGTTTCCGGATCTGGATCCGTCTGACAAATGCATTGAAATACCAGATCCGTCTCTCCGGTGTCATCTGGAAAAATCATCCGGTATTTATTTTTTTCACATTTTTAAAGGTCTTCGGAAAATCGGATCCGTCAATGCGGCAATTTCCAGAACACTTGGTACCGGACCCGGCATTAATACATTTCAATGAAAATTAATGCCGGATCCGGTTATCCGGCAAGTGTTCCGGAAATTTTGGCCAGAGAAAAACAGCATCATGCTGCAGTATTTTCTCCGGCCAAATACCGTAAAAGGGACGGAACGGAAGACATCCTGATGCATACTGAACAGATTGCTTTCCATTCAGAATGCATTAGGACAAAACTGATGCAGTTTTTTTCCGGTATTGAGCCACTAGGACGGAACTCGATACTGGAAAACTTTAACGCTAGTGTGAAAGTACCCTGTTATAAAAGATTCCTGACCTTTGGGCATAATCTAGAAAAATGTGAAATGCATCATGAATGTGTTTTCCATTAGCAGAACCTTATTCTATATCTCATGGAACACAATGGGTTCCCATTACTGCATAGTACAATGGGCTACTGTTAGCTATTGAATTAGTATTGTTAATGACCTGCTGGTCTAAATTGTAAAATAAAAGAAAACATGTCTCATGTTATTATACGGCACGTTACCACAGATGAAATGATTCATGGTTGTTGGCTTTGTTGCTATATATGTCCCTCTAACAGTTTTTCTCACTTATCACCACCGGTGCATGAAATGATATAGGCTGGGAGTTTGCACGGGTGTATTGTATGCTCAGGGCAGCTTGGAAAAGTTTATGAATAACTTTAGATCTGAATGTTATTTTAGGAACCCTAAAGCAAGCTGCCCCTTCCTTTGGCCCTCCACCCTCTCTGCTCCTGATGAAAGGCAACTCTGTCACAGGAGCAGGAGAAATGTTGAAAAAGCCTCTTTTTATTAGATGCTGACTGGAGATTTGATTAGCAAGCGTACACCCTGGGTAAACAGTCTGTTCATGAGCAGTGAGAATAACATGAAACCGGGTTGGAATTAAAAGCTAACACTGCACGGAAGGCAACAGGCAATCTATGATGTCATATATTACAATAGGATCTGAGTCGTTTTTATACCATTCCTCATCTTCTGTCCTCATATTCTGTTTTCAAAGCAGTGTTGCCAACCTGATTTTTTTCTGGACAAACCACGAACAGCGCACTGTTGATTAAGACTGTTGTATGAAATGCTGGTCTAATAAATTCCACCCTTAGGCCTCTTTCACATGGGTGTCATGGGTGTCATGTTTGCACGATTTTTCCGCACGAGTGCAAAGCGTTTTAATGCGTTTTGCACGCGCGTGTGAAAAATTTGAATGTTTGGTACCCAGACCCGAAGCCGGACTTCATCACTGAAGTCCGGTTTCGGGTTGAGTATTTTGTATATTTTATTATTTTCCCTTATAACATGGTTATATGGGAAAATAATAGCATTCTAAATACAGAATGCTATGTTAGCAGGGCAATAGAGGGTTAAAAATTAAAAAAAATGAACTCACCTCCTGCCATTGATCGCGTAGGTGCAAGGAACATCTTCTATCTTCATATCTGTTGGTTGAAGGACCAATCAGGGAAGCTTTTGATTGGACCATGTGACCCAGTGACATCACGGAAGGTCCTTTACCCAGCAGAATGAAGAAAGAAGAATGATCCCAGCACCTACGCGATCAAGAGGAGGAGGTGAGTTTTTTTATTTTTAACCCTCTCTTCCCCTTTTTACATAACATTATGTAATTAGAATGCTATTATTTTCCCTTATAACAATGTTATAAGGGAAAATAATAAAGATCGGGTCCCCATCGCGATCGTCTCCTAGCAACCATGAGGAAAAATCGCACCGCATCCGCACTTGCTTGTGAATGCCTGCGATTTTTCATCAGCCCTATTCACTTCTATTGGGCCTGCGTTGCGTGAAAAACGCAGAATATAGAACATGCTGGGATTTTCACGCAACGCAAAAGTGAAGAGAAAGATGAAGCCCGCCCCTGTTTTACATGGTCTACTTTAGTTGGCTGTACAATAGCACGCACTATTTACAGGTGCATTACATGGACCCTTTTTTGACAATCTCAGTCAACATCCAATTAGATACAATGACAGGTTGATAAGGATTAGGAGTCCACACATTATTGGCCCAGACATGCAGCACTCACATCCTGAAACCGCCATTCAACTGAATTAACAGTTGAGGAATGGAGAAAGATCTGACCTGTGCTTTGCTTTGACATAAAATCTTGAGGGAAAGTGGGAAATTTTATTTAACCATTATTAATTAAACTAAACTAAAAATGGTGATGACTGAGGTTTCCATTGGTGAGATCTCAACACCAATGGGGTCATTAATGATTATTTCTGCATAAAGCCCAATGCTACTTACCAAGATTCATATTCTTGGGCTGTGTTGATCACACAATGACTTCTGGTATGCAAGGGCTGAAATGGGTTGTCCAGGATTAGACAAGTGTCTATTTTACAGAAAAGGCTTCAAACTTGCCTTTGAGCTGGGGCTAAGGCTATGTTCACATGACAGACAGCCACTTTTTTAACGTCACACACCCATTTTCAGAACAGTGACAATGTATGGGTAGTGTTGAAAGAAGCAAAGCATTTGCAGAGGAATTCGGTTTGAAGTTTAGGAAAACTTCAATTCACAACAACAGAATTTTCTCACACTTTGTGATAACAAATCAGTTTTTCCTAAAATGGCAGCTGCATGTGTTACAAAGTGAAAGTAAAAAGCCTGGGAATGCGAGATTACCCATGATGCCGTGCAGCCAGCCAATCCACAGACAGCCATCCCCTGTAATGCCGCAGCCCTATAAAACCTTCACCCCGCGTGGTCTCCACCAATGTCCTGTGAGCTGAGCATACGGAGAGAAGTGGCAAGCGCTCATGCAGTGTTGATGAAAATGCAAGGGCTATTAAAAAGGTCCAGCAAACTGTACATGCACTTTAGCCACTCTTACTGGGCAAAACATGCCCTCCTTGAGCTGCTAAGGCAAAATGCTCTTCCCCCAACGTCACCTGATATGCAACATTTCCACCCGCTGGAACTCCACGCTTCATATTCAATTTCTTAATGCAGTAGGTTTACTCCCCGGTGTAACTTCCACGTTAGCCAGTGGCAGCTCATGTGTGACACTTGCTCTTTGCTCAGGCCTATTTAGGAGGCCACATTATTTGTCAGTCAGCAAAACTATGGGATATATGATGTCATTCCACTTCTTCTTATCCTAGAGGGAATGCTGAGAAATCTGATTGGCCATGGGACAGAAGATGTGGAGCCTACATCTCTTGACCACCTGAGATCTGAGGAGGATGAACTCGCAGAGAAGGACATAAACGGTCAACAATTTTATACACAACTAGGTGGTTCATCTTCCCAAGCGACAGGAGAGAAGCAAGAGGAGCTGGTGGCCTTGCTATCGGACTGCTGTTGTTGGGTTATGCTACTACTGTGATTTGCCACCATTTTGTGTTGTATGCCACTGCTGCTTCCCCCCAGCACCAACACCACCACCACCACCATCACTGTTTCTTGGGACCACTATTGTCACTGTTACTGCCATTGCTGCTGCTGCCATGCTCCCCACTCTGTCATGGGGCCATTATTGTCACTGTTATTGCCACTGCTACCGCCCTCCCCACTTTGTCATGGGGCCACTACTTGAATATTGGTGCACTTATGTGCATAGTGATACATTTTAGCAGAGTCTGTAGTTCAGAAGTCTCCTATGCTCTCCCTGCAGTTTAACTTCCAAGCCTTCAGAGTGAGATTGGGAATAATTCAATCAGACAGATTGAGCTGGGTATACCAGATTTATAGCAATTTGTGACAAATTAATTCAGAATTAATCAAATTTATTGGTGAACTTCGGCAAAGCTGTCAAATAGAATTTTTCAAAATTTCATTCATCTCTATCTATGGGTATATTTTTTTTTAACAGACCATGAATACTGGCTGTTAAAAAAAATAGGCGGATCCGCACATTGCCAGAACTATATAGAAAATGCCTTTTCTTGTCCGCAATTGTGCACAAAAATAGGACATGCTCTATCTTTTGGGGAGCTGCGGCCGGATGTTTGGGGGCCGAAACCCGGAAGTTCGCAGCTGCAGCTCTGCAAATGCTGATGCGGCGAGCACAGTGTGCTCTCCGCATCACCGTCGGCCCCATTCACACTGAATGGGTCCGCATCTATTCCGCAGAATTGCGGAAAAGATGCGGACATTTTTGCGGACGTGTAAATGGGGCCTTACTTCTTTTTTTTTTTTTTTGCCCTTTTTTTGGCAGAGATTTTTTCATCCACATTCATTGATGCGAATGAAGAAATCTGTGCCGTTCATTTTTTTTTTTTTTAAGCGCAGAGGCTGAACGGAAAAAAAAAAATCTCATTACCCGTATGCTCAATATAAGAAGAATCGCAGAAACTCCTAATGCTGGCCATACGTGTAATGATTGCGGAGACCCTCAAATGCCAGGGCAGTACAAACACCCCATTTTAGAAAGTAGACAACCCAAGGTATTCCGTGAGGGGTATGGTGAGTTCATGTAAAATTTTATTTTTTGTCGCAAGTTAGTGGAATATGAGACTTTGTAAGAAAAAAAAATGTCAATTTCCGCTAACTTGTGCCAAAAAAAAAATATTTTATGAACTCGCCATGCCCCTCATGGAATACCTTGGGGTTTCTTCTTTCCAAAATGGGGTCACATGTGGGGCAGTTATACTGCCCTGGCATTTTAGGGGCCCTAAAGCGTGAGAAGAAGTCTGGAATCCAAATGCGTAAAAATGCCCTCCTAAAAGGTACTCATTGGAATTTGGGCCCCTTTACGCACCTAGGCTGCAAAAAAGTGTCACACATGTGATATTGCCGTACTCAGGAGAAGTAGGGCAATGTGTTTTGGGGTGTATTTTTACATATTCCCATGCTGGGTGAGAGAAATATCTCTGTAAATTGACAACTTTGTATAACATTTTTAAAAAAGTTGTCATTTACAGAGATATATTGCAAAAATTTCGATCATTTTTGATTAATATCAGAAAAAGTAAAAATGTCAGCAGCAATGAAATACTACCAAATGAAAGCTCTATTAGTGAGAAGAAAAGGCAGTAAAATTCATTTGGGTGGTAAGTTGTATGACCGAGCAATAAACCGTGAAAGTAGCATAGTGCAGAATTGTAAAAAGTGGTCTGGTCATTAAGGGGGTTTAATAGCCGCGCTGAAAATAGAGATTCCACCGGCAGTGATGGAGGGAGCTCCTCTCTCGGGTACAACTACACCGGCACCACCAGCATCGTACCTACTTGAGTATCTGTGGCATTGTTCACACTCCATTTTTTATTACCCATGCAAATTGTTACCAGCAAATTTTTGCTATGTTCACTGTGTAATTTGCCAATTTCTTAACCTAACCCCTTTGCCACAATGAAAGCACTCAATGCCATGAATCTTTTGCTGCCACCATCTTGCCTCTACCTTGTGCTGCCTGAGGCAATCGCCTCATCTGGCCTCATTGGTGATGCACCTCTGTATCTGGCTGTTTGCACACAATGATTATGACCAGTACATAAATCGTATTGTTTACTTTAAGATCTGACTATAATATCTGCTCAGTATCATGCTTCTTAAGGCTGTGTAGATAGAAAAAAGCATATAGTCGATTAACACAGATGTATGTACACTTTCATCTACCCCCACATGGTCTGTACAACAAGTGCACACTAGTCCTGATGTGGGGGCAGAATATACTGTGTTACCCATGATGACAACCGTAGTATATGCGGTACATTATGTAACAAATATAGATAGTGGGATAAATACTCTTATATTGCCAACAGATGCTCTATAATACAATCTTCATGAGAAAGATACAGTCGTTCCCAATTAGTCCAGGCACAGAGTGTACAGTAAGTGCATGACCAGACATAATATCTGCTCAGTATCATGCGTCTTATGTCTGGTCATGCACTTACTACTGTACACTCTGTGCCTGGCCTAATTGGGTATGACTGTATTTTTCTCATGAATATCGTATTATAGAGCATCTATTGGCATTCTAAGAGTCGGCCTCAGGTGAATTGCACCGTGGACAGTTAGAGGTGCTTCTCAAACCCTGTTTATAAAACCATATTGGTGTAATATAAATCCTATGAAAAATATTAAATTGAACCAATACGTGATTAAAAATTTCCCCCCGGAGAGTGTACCGTATATTATTAAATTGTGCTTTAAGTAAAGCTTTATAACAGTGAGAAATCCTAACGCTCTGTGCTGAGTTTACCATCCAATCATTTAAAAATGTGAAAGTGTCTATATGAAGCAAACATTTTTCTTTTATACTAGAAAGTGCAGAACGTAATTGAAAATACCTAAACCAAGACAGATTCAATATGTTTTCCCTTTGTGCCTAAGTCTAAAAACGAAAGAATATGTCCATTTTCAACCACCTGGGGAAGATAAGTAATATTATTATTTTGCCAATACTGATCCACAGCCAGTTCATCTAAAGCAGGGATGCTCAACCTGCGGCCCTCCAGCTGTTGTAAAACTACAACGCCCTTCTGTAGGCTGATAGCTGTAGGCTGTCTGGGAATGATGGGGTTTGTAGTTTTACGACAGCTGGAGGGCCGCAGGTTGAGCATGCCTGATCTAAAGCGTGTAAATGATAATTATACCATAGGGCGTACAAAAAAGAGATCCCTTTATTCCTGACCAGTCTTTAATGGTATCCCAAGACTTACTAAACAGCCTGGCAGTGACTTTATAATCTTGTCTAATTGCCAGATTCCAGTAAGGTAAAAAAATGATCTTATGGAGAAATCCTCCCCAGAGTCTTACAAAGTGGACTTTTCTCCAATTCGCGATATATCCATAGCTGTGATGCTAAAAAATATCCCTTGAAACAAGGAAGCTTTAATCCTCCCCGTTCCATGAGCTTAAAGTAATACTCCAATTTAAGCCTAAATCGTTTCCTCCCCCAAAGAAGGTCCTTAATGATTCTTTCGATAAGTGTAAAAAACGTATCTTTGATTCATACTGGGGAGTTTCTGAGGACATACAAAAGTTGGGGGAGAATTACCATCTTCACCAGGGATATTTTATTGGCTCTAGATAACGGAAGTCGGAGCCATATTGCAATGTTTCATCTCAATTTAGATATCAATGGAATTAAATTGAGCTGCAAAAAATCTTCAATCTTAGGTGAGATAATAATACCCAGGTATTCCAGTGAATCAGAAATCATCAGATTACTAGAAAGATCTTCAGTAGGAGGTTCAATTCTATCTAAAGGCATAAGAATAGTTTGGACTAGTTAATATCAAAGCCCGAAACTTCACCGAAAGAGTTAACCACCTGAAAAACCTTCAGGAGTACCCTGTTATTGTGTTGTATATAGAATAGAACTTCATGAGCATATAGGGAGATATGATCTTCTAATCCCAATGTTCCAAACCCCTCAATAATGGGATCCTGCCTAATCCTAACAGCAAGAGGCTCGATATATACAGTTGTGTTCAAAATTATTCAACCCCCACTGAAATTGAGTGTTTTGGCCAGTTTGACATTGATTTTGATCATTTCAGTCATCTTGTTTACAATTAAATCAAAGAGGCACTTGTAAGTCAGACAAATATAACATAACATAACATTTATAATGAAATAACCACAAATGTCTTCTCTGTGCTCACATCATTATCAGTTTTATTCAACCCCCAAGTGACATTCAATCTTAGTACTTAGTACAACATCCTTTTCCAGTTATAACAGCTTTTAAACGTGAAGCATAGCTTGACACAAGTGTCTTGCAGCGCTCTACGGGTATCTTCGCCCATTCTTCATGGGCAATAGCCTCCAGTTCCGTCACATTCTTAGGCTTGCTCGCTGCAACTGCTTTCTTTAAGTTCCACCAGAGGTTCTCAAACGGATTTAAGTCTGGTGACTGTGATGGCCACTTCAAAATGTTCCAGCCTTTAATCTGCAACCATGCTCTAGTAGACTTGGAGGTATGCTTGGGATCATTGTCCTGTTGAAAGGTCCAACGTCTCCCAAGCCTCAGGTTTGTGACGGACTGCATCACATTTTCATCCAATATCTCCTGGTACTGAAGAGAATTCATGGTACCTTGCACATGCTGAAGCTTCCCTGTACCTGTAGAAGCAAAACAGCCCCAAAGCATGATTGACCCCTGCCATGCTTCACAGTAGGCAAGGTGTTCTTTTCTTCATAGGCCTTGTTCTTCCTCCTCCAAACATAGCTTTGATCCATGGGCCCAAACAGTTCTAATTTTGTTTCATCAGTCCACAGAACACTATCCCAAAACTTTTGTGGTTTGTCCACATGACTTTTGGCATACTGCAGTCGACTCTTCTTATTCTTTGAAGACAGCAAGGGGGTGCGCCTGGGAGTTCTGGCATGGAGGCCTTCATTACGCAGTGTGCACCTTATTGTCTGAGCTGAAACTTCAGTACCCGCATCTGACAAATCTTTTTTCAGTTCTTCAGCAGTCACACGGGGACTTTTCTCCACTTTGCGCTTCAGGTAGGACACAGCAGTCGAAGTCAGCATTTTCTTTCTGCCACGACCAGGTAGCGTTTCAACAGTGCCCTTTGCCTTGAATTTGCAAATGATGCTTCCTATGGTGTCTCTTGGTATGTGTAACATCTTTGCAATCTTCTTATAGCCATTGTCCTTCCTGTGAAGAGAAATCACCTCTTCTCTTGTCTTCCTGGACCATTCTCTTGACTTCACCATGTCTGTAAACACCAGTAAATGTCTAGAAGGAGCTGAGTATCACAGTCATTTTACATCTGCCTAATTGGTGCTTATTATGCTTGATTGCTGCTCCTTGACATCCACAGATGTTTTCAATACCTGATCGAAAACACTTTAATGAACTTCTGTTCTTAAAAGTGGTAGTCTTTAAGGGGTTGAATAATTGTGTCAATGAAGAAATCACAAAAAAAACATTTAATACTGTATTACAAAAACAATTGATGTCATTTGCATTTGGTTCTTTAAAAAGTCCTTGTAAGATTTCATTCTGAACACAATTACAAATGTACACTAAATTCCCTAAAACCCATTACAGCATTGGGGGTTGAATAATTTTGAACACAACTGTAAATCAAAAGAATGAAAGTAGGGGCAACACTGAGAGCTATCTGGGATAAAACAGTGTAAAATCGATTTTATTTAGAAATATTAAATATTAAAAATATATATAAGTAAATATAATAATAAATAAAAAATAAAAATAGATGGACCTGTTTGGTTTGTTCAAATTGCGCTTCACTTAACTTATTGACTCTATTCGTCGACGCACACCTAGACCAAAAACCCTTAACCAGAATAATGTGCAATAAATAAACTAAATAAATTCATACACTGATAACCACTGTGTTACAAAACCTTCTGTGCAAATGGTGCAATTCCTGTGCAAATTACAATAATCATATAAATAGTTAAAAATAAAAAATGGCAATAAACAATCTATAGCATAAAAGTTCAAAACGTGCTGTTTCAATTAAATGTGATGAGATGGGCAATGGGCATCAAAAATGAGTCACTAATAATGGCGCTCCTACTGTCCTCGATATTTATAAGCGCACTATGGGAGCTCTGAATGGTCAGAATATTTCCATATGGATGAATAGCCCTTTTACATTGATACACTGGCGTTTTTGCAGTGAATAGTAGCTGACCGTTCTGTCCGCTTCTTAGTACTGAGATGGAGTCGGCAACACTGCGCGCTCCTCCCTTCTTCCACACCGCCGTCCCCCGACCCCGGCTGCTTACCTCCGGTCTCGTGTACCGTCACTGTCAGAGTGTCCACACGCCCGCGGCGTCCCGCTCGGCGTCCTAGGCACACGCGGCGTCCCACGTGGCTTCCTTTATAGTGTTGGCAGCCGCTGGGTCCTAGAGATCGTCGGTATCTCTTTTTCTGTGGTTCTTTATAATCAATATAGCTGTATCTTTGTTAAACGTGGGGGACGGAGGGGGACAAACTTCGATAGGTCACCGCCAAACTCCCAGACGCGTTTCGGGGTTTGCCCCTTCTTCAGTGGGTAATGGCGGTGGTTAGCGGTGTTCCTTAATATACACTTTGCTTGCTGATTAATGGGCATGTCAATCATCATTATCAATCAGCCAATCCGGAGCATGTATCAATGCATGCCAGTATTTCATAGGTATTTTGTACAACTCCCTTTTGTCCATAATTTTCAAAAATAATTTTCACAAATACACATGAATGTATAAAAAATGTATAAAAATGTATAAAAAAGTATAAAAAAGAAGAAGGAATGTATAAAGAAGGAGGAATACAAGGAATAAACTTGCAGTAGTTCAGTATAGTATCCAGGTAAATGGAGAAATTGTATATATTCCATAGAATCAAAGTCAATATATATCCCAAATTATCAATAGATAACATCGATAAAAAGAAGAATAAAAGATAATGATAAATAAATACAACATAGGTGGAGCAGAGTTCTGATGGAGTATAAGGGAAGGAGACGGGAAGGGAGAGGAGGGATCAAGGTGTCGATAAACGGCCAGACCCTGATTCCCCATCGCCCCCCCCGACACCCTTCCTAATTTATAGAAACCCAAAAATCTCCATCTCTGAATTTAATCCTTTCGGCATCAATGTGTCAAATTCAAAAATTCGTCTCGATTCCTGTCTTGACATTTGTGCTAAAAAGTTCCCCCCTCTCCATGATCTTTTTATTTTTTCAATAGCCACAAAAGTTAGATGTGAAGGATCACAATTGTGCATAATTTTAAAATGTTTAGATAAGGGATGGTCTTCATAACCCCCCTTAATTTTAGCTATATGTTCACTTATCCTTTTTTTAAAAGTCCTTTTGGTCCGGCCGATATATTGTTTCCGACACGGACATTCCAGCATGTATATTACTTCCGTGGTGTTGCATGTTAGAAACTCCTTAATCTGGAATTTACTGGAATTGCTCCTGGACTGAACCTCTTGTGTTTTCTTAGGGAATGATGTACTTTTACATCCTATGCATCTACCACATCTATAAAAACCTTTGAAGGAGAGCCAATTTTCACCACCATTTGTTTTTTGTTTGTGGTTTTGTACTGTGGGGGCCACTTTTATAGCTAAATTTGCCGCTTTGGTGTATACTATTTTTGGGTTCTCCTCAATTAATGGGCCAATCCATTTATCTCTTGATAAATGGTTCCAATGTTTCTTTATTATTCGTTCGATCATCTTATATTGGGAATTAAAAGGTAAAATTATCTTGGGCATTTGATCACTCTCCACATCTTCTTTGTCTTTTTCTCTAAAAAACCTTTCTCTTTTCATATCCCTCACTTTTTTCAAAGAGCTTTCTATCACTTCTATTGGATAATGTTTCTCAATAAACCGTTCCCTCAAAAGTTCTGCCTCTTCCTCAAATTTATCTACCAAGGTGCAATTCCGTTTCAATCTACGGAATTGGCTGATTGGAACATTAGTTAACCACCTTGGTAGATGACAGCTATCAAACCTAATATAACTGTTTCTTGATACTGGTTTAAAGTGCGTGCTACAGGTTAGTTTAGTACCCTCTACTTTCACATCTAGGTCCAGAAATTCAATGGTCTCCTTACTAATATGTGGTGTAAACACCAGATTAAGATCATTGGTATTAATTAATTTCAGGAATTCATCCAGTTCATCCTTATCCTTTTTCCAAATAAATATAATATCATCTATATATCTTCTCCAGAGTACCAGATCCGCCCCAAGTCTGGGTATGATGGTATCTAACTCCCATTGAGCCAAAAATAAATTGGCGTAACTCGGGGCGAATCTGGTACCCATGGCGGTTCCGGTCTTCTGCAAATAAAAAGTATTATCAAAAGAAAAATAATTATGTGTTAAAATGAACTGGATGCCTTCCACCAAAAACTCCACTTGTTCCTCTGGTATTGAACGATCTCCTCTTAGTTGTTGTTGTACAGCTTTTATTCCCGAATTATGTTCAATTATTGTGTATAGTGATCCTACATCCAATGTTCCTAAAAACCACTCCTCATTCCACTCTATCCCTTCAAGCGCTGCTACAATCTCCGTGGTATCTCGGATATATGATGGTGTTTTTTTCACCAGTGGTTGGAGCCACCTATCCAAGTACTGTGATAGGTTAGATGTTACAGAATTAATCCCAGAAACTATTGGGCGCCCTGGAGGGTTGTTCACATCTTTATGTATCTTTGGGATACAATAAAAGGTTGGTATTCTTTTTTCTGTTGACACTATAAATTGCTTCTCTCTTTCTAATAGCACTCCTATGTCCTTTCCCTTATCACAATAGTCGTTTAACTTATTATAAAATTCCTCCGTAGGATCTTTTCGTAGTTTTGTATAAGTAGTAGGGTCATCTAACTGTCTAAGACATTCTTCTAGATATTTGTCCTGATCTAATATAACAATGGCCCCCCCTTTATCCGCTAACCTAATAACAATCTCCTTCTTATCCTGTAGTTCCTGAATAGCCCCAATTTCATTTTTAGATAGATTATTGTTTATCTTCCTGACTCTTATTTTTCTTAAATCTTGTTCCACATTTTTCTTAAATGTACTCATCTCCTCACTTATCTCTTGTCTCGGAAATTTCACTGATTTCTTTTTTAAGGTTGTGTATTTGTATTTTTCTTTTATAATATTATTACATGGGTTCTCCACAATGGGATTTTTTAGGAAATATTTTTTGAGACACAAATTCCTGATGAATTTTTCTATCCCTATGTAGGTAGAAAATTTATCAATTGAGTTAGTTGGGGCAAATTTTAATCCTTTCTCCAACAAATCAGTTTGGGCTTTAGTCAAGGTCACTTTACTTATGTTTATTATACACGAGGGTTTCTGTGATGTCTTTGCCTGCGATCTATTTCTCGCATGCCTTCCCCTTCGGACCTTTCGTGATTCCGATGCTGATATTGTTGGGGATACCCTCTGTAGTCCGTTAGTTCCCTCTCGTGTATATGTGTCTCCTGTTTTCTGTCCTCTCTCCAATATTCCCTTGGTCTCGTTCTCAAATTGTAATCGTGTGTGTATGTTTCCCTCACATTGTAGTTCCCCTTTTTGTATGTTCCTGATGTTGGGGTTGGGGATCTTCTCGTTTTCTTTTTCTGCTTGTGGTGTGGGGGGGTGTAATCTAAAAAATGGGGTGATGCTAAAGCTTCATATCTATTTCTAACAGGGATATTACTTTGTACTCTTTCCTCATCTGTTCTTCTTTCCCTACTTATACTTTCCTCCCTTTCTCCACCTGTCTGTGCCTTATTCTCAACTGTCTGCTGGGTTGCTGTTTCCTCAATGTAATTTTTATTTTTGTTTTTATTAAATTGTAATTTTCTGGATTTCTTTTGTATAATTTCCTTTTCAGTTATATCTAAATTTTTACAGATCCTCTCTTGCCAGTCTCTGACTATATCGTCTTTTGGGAATGTTGACACTTGTTCCTTGAGGGCCTCAATCCGTGAAGTGAGTTGATCTATCATAATTTTCCTCCTTTCAATCACCATTTGAACTAAAATCACGGATTGTGCCCTCAAAAAAGAGTTCCATTTATTTTCAAAGGTATCATCTATCAGATCCATTGCTGGGATCTTGCTGAGCAATAGACCTTTAGGTACCATTCCTTTTTCCAAAAGCTGTAACAGGGATTTGACTTCCCATTTGTTTCGTAGTAATTTTATAACCAACTTCTCTAATTCCCTAAAGGTATCTTCTCTCTTCATTTGCATACCCCCGTTTTCTTCCATTTCTTCGCTTACATTGAAATTATAATTATCCATATTTTTATATTTATCTTGCATATGTTCCCAGATATCCATCATTAACTCAATCAAGGAGCTATCAACCGATGGGTGTATAAGAAAACTAAAACCGATATAAATGGTGGCTACACTTGATGGTGTTTCTGATGGAATTCTCAGGTGCTCACCTAGTGTGCCTACACCCACTTAGGCACTTGAAGACCTTGGTGCAAAAGAATGAAAGTAGGGGCAACACTGAGAGCTATCTGGGATAAAACAGTGTAAAATCGATTTTATTTAGAAATACTAAATATTAAAAATATATATATATATAAGTAAATATAATAATAAATAAAAAATAAAAATAGATGGACCTGTTTGGTTTGTTCAAATTGCGCTTCACTTAACTTAACTTATTGACTCTATTCGTCGACGCACACCTAGATCAAAAACCTTTTACCAGAATAATGTGCAATAAATAAATTCATACACTGATAACCACTGTGTTACAAAACCTTCTGTGCAAATGGTGCAATTCCTGTGCAAATTACAATAATCATATAAATAGTTAAAAATAAAAAATAGCAATAAACAATCTATAGCATAAAAGTTCAAAACGTGCTGTTTCAATTAAATGTGATGAGATGGGCAATGGGCATCAAAAATGAGTCACTAATAATGGCGCTCCTACTGTCCTCGATCTTTATAAGCGCACTATGGGAGCTCTGAATGGTCAGAATATTTCCATATGGATGAATAGCCCTTTTACATTGATACACTGGCGTTTTTGCAGTGAATAGTAGCTGACCGTTCTGTCCGCTTCTTTAATACTGAGTTGGAGTCGGCAACACTGCGCGCTCCTCCCTTCTTCCACACCACCGTCCCCCGACCCCGGCTGCTTACCTCCGGTCTCGTGTACCGTCACCGTCAGAGTGTCCACACGCCCGCGGCGTCCCGCTCGGCGTTCTAGGCACACGCGGCGTCCCACGTGGCTTCCTTTATAGTGTTGGAGAACTCTGCTCCACCTATGTTGTATTTATTTATCATTATCTTTCATTCATCTTTTTATCGATGTTATCTATTGATAATTTGGGATATATATTGACTTCTATTGTGACTTTGATTCTATTGAATATATACAATTTCTCCATTTACCTGGATACTATACTGAACTACTGCAATTTTATTCCTTTTATTCCTCCTTCTTTATACATTCCTTCTTTTTTATACATTTTTTATACATTTTTTATACATTCATGTGTATTTGTGAAAATTATTTTTGAAAATTATGGACAAAAGGGAGTTGTACAAAATACCTATGAAATACTGGCATGCATTGATACATGCTCCGGATTGGCTGATTGATAATGATGATTGACATGCCCATTAATCAGCAAGCAAAGCGTATATTAAGGAACACCGCTAACCACCGCCATTACCCACTGAAGAAGGGGCAAACCCCGAAACGCGTCTGGGAGTTTGGCGGTGACCTATCGAAGTTTGTCCCCCTCCGTCCCCCACGTCTAACAAAGATACAGCTATATCGATTATAAAGAACCACAGAAAAAGAGATACCGACGATCTCTAGGACCCAGCGGCTGCCAACACTATAAAGGAAGCCACGTGGGACGCTGCGTGTGCCTAGAACGCCGAGCGGGACGCCGCGGGCGTGTGGACACTCTGACGGTGACGGTACACGAGACCGGAGGTAAGCAGCCGGGGTCGGGGGACGGCGGTGTGGAAGAAGGGAGGAGCGCGCAGTGTAGCCGACTCCATCTCAGTATTAAAGAAGCGGACAGAACGGTCAGCTACTATTCACTGCAAAAACGCCAGTGTATCAATGTAAAAGGGCTATTCATCCATATGGAAATATTCTGACCATTCAGAGCTCCCATAGTGCGCTTATAAAGATCGAGGACAGTAGGAGCGCTATTATTAGTGACTCTTTTTTGATGCCCATTGCCCATCTCATCACATTTAATTGAAACAGCACGTTTTGAACTTTTATGCTATAGATTGTTTATTGCTATTTTTATTTTTAACTATTTATATGATTATTGTAATTTGCACAGGAATTGCATCATTTGCACAGAAGGTTTTGTAACACAGTGGTTATCAGTGTATGAATTTATTTAGTTTATTTATTGCACATTATTCTGGTTAAGGGTTTTTGGTCTAGGTGTGCGTCGACGAATAGAGTCAATAAGTTAAGTGAAGCGCAATTTGAACAAACCAAACAGGTCCATCTATTTTTATTTTTTATTTATTATTATATTTACTTATATATATTTTTAATATTTAATATTTCTAAATAAAATCGATTTTACACTGTTTTATCCCAGATAGCTCTCAGTGTTGCCCCTACTTTCATTCTTTTGCACCAAGGTCTTCAAGTGCCTAAGTGGGTGTAGGCACACTAGGTGAGCACCTGAGAATTCCATCAGAAACAACATCAAGTGTAGCCACCATTTATATCTGTTTTACAACTGTAAATCAAATAGTAATGGGAAGAGCGGGTACCTCTCTTCAAAGAAATACACCCCGTCAACATCCCATGAATATTTAATCTGGCCTTGGGGGATTTATACAAAAGCCTAACTATATTTATAAACTTACTACTAAAACTCATTCTACCCATCACCCTCCAGAGGAATCTCCATTCCACCCGGTCAAAGGCCTTAGAAGCATCCAGGACAGGATGGAACGAGAAAACCTCCGGAGGGACTGAATATTGGCAAAAAGACGATGTAGATTGTAATGAGTTCCCTTATTAGGGATAAACCCATTTTGATCAGGATGTATAATAGAATAAATTTCTTTAGACAGCCTTGTAGTTAGAATCCTTGAGAGAAGCTTAGTATCAGTGTTGATTAATGAGATCGGCCTATATGAGCCCATATCCAGAGGGTCTTTACCTTTTTTCAATATCAACACTATTAATGCCTCTGTCATTGACCCTGGAAGATTACCATATTCTATTGACTCAGTAAATACTTTAATAAGACGGGCAATAAAAACCTCCACGTATTTACGATAAAATTCATATTGGAGTCTATCGGATCCTAGAGGGAAGTTTCGAACACAGGTTTTCAAAGCAGCCTTCAACTTCCGCATGAATAAGTCTGCATCCAGGAACTCTCTTTGAATATCTTTAAGAACTGGAAGGGAGATGGAGTCCAAATATGAATCAATCGTTTCATCTGAGACACTATTATCTGATTTATATAAATCCGAAAAGTATTTAAAAAATTCTACTTTGATGCATTCCTGATCTCGAATAATTGTACCTTCTGCAGATCGAATAGCATGTATCTCTATTTTTGGATCTTGACTAGTTATCACCGTGGCCAGTAATTTCCCTGGACGACCTGATACAGAAATTTTTTTTTGTCCCCTAAAGAACTATCTTTGCTGAGCCTTTTCCAGAAGTAAATCAGAATAAGTCTGACCTGTCCTCTGCATAATCTCTGTAGCTTGTTCTGTATTCTTAGTGAAGAAATCATCCATAGCGTCACCCGCTGCTTTTTGTAGATCTCACTCTTTCCTGGCATAAGTTTTTCTTAAATTAGAGATATTGCTAATAAACACTCCCCTCATAAAGGCCTAAACGCAATCCATACCGAACATATTTTTGCTGTATTATAGTTACGATCCCAAAAGAACTCCATCTCCTGTTTAATTACTGCATCAATTTCCATTATAGAAATCCAATAAGGATTTAATCTATATGGGGGCCTAATCTAAAATCTTTCTTCCATCATGCATAACTCAATAAAGAGGGGTAGATGATCCGATAAAGACCTGGCCTCGTATTTCATACGTTTTATATAATTCAAATACTTTTTATTTATTAAGGTTAGATCTATCTTAGACATGGACTTACCAGATTTACTAACACAAGAATACACCTGTTTCCCCTGCCCTAGATGTCCCCATACATCCACAAAGCCAGATTCCTGGCAAAAACAGGATAGGGGGGACCCCTGGGGCAGAGTAGAAACATCCCTCTCCATAGAGATCCTATCTCTTTTAGAATCAATGACACAGGTATAATTTCCATTCACTATGGAGGGACACTCGGGCCACTGATGCATAAAAGTCAATAAACAATTAAGTACATGCAGAGAAAAAGGAGGTGGAATATAAATAAAGGCCAAGATGCAAAATTTCCCAAATAGATTTCCATAATGAAAAACAAATCTCCCTTGCTTATCGATGGAGGAGGCCCAGCAGACAAAATCAATCCGTTTATGAATTAACACTGTTACTCCTCTAGAATAACTAGTGAAGGTAGAGTGATAAGTCTGCGCGGCCCATCCCCCACCAATACGTAGAATCTCTCCCTCAGTAAAATACGTTTCCAGCAAACTGACAATCGCTGGGAGAGATCTATAAACTCTATCAAAAACTGCCTGTCTTTTTATTTTATCACCTAGATCCCGAACATTCCAAGTTAAAATTTTAACCGACATCGATGAAAAAAATACAAAAAATTCTTCCCTGGGTAAAGAGATTTAGTTTTTCTACCTCTCCAAACTGGGAGACGCATTGCAACCCACCCCTTAGGAAAAAAAACGACTTACCCCCCCAAACCCCCTCCCCCAACCCTCCACCACTTGATTCGCCACCTTCTTGGGACAAATCTCTCACCTAAGACCAACCGCCCTCCTCTCCCCATCCCGCCTATATAACAAAAGAGAACAGTTAGATATTATTCTGGTCAAGCCAGTCTACCACCGAGTCAGGAGAATCAAAAAAAGTGTCCCATTGTTAAAGACAATACGTAGTTTTGCCGGAAAAACTAATGAATATTTAATGCTCTTTTCGCAAAGCTGTTTCTTAACATCAATTTAGTTTTGTCTCTTTTCTTGAGTGTCATTAGAAAAGTCAGGAAAAAAAGACAATCTGTTTCCATTATATAAGATGGGGGGCACTCTCTTGCCCTCTTCAAAATCGTCGCCCTATCCCATGAGAGTAATAACTTCACAAGAAGTATCTGCGGAGATCTTCCAGGAGTTGTTTTACCACCTGGGACCCTATGGGCCCTCTCTACGCAAAATAATGGAGAGAAATGCTCCTTCCCAAACTTCTCCAAGATTAAAGTCTGTATCATATTTTCAGTCTTATCTCCTTTCATGCCTTCTGGTAAACCCAGAATCTTCACATTACTTCGCCTGGACCTATCTTCCAGATCCACCATCTTTTTTTTAAGGATGTTACCCTCAGATCTCAGCGTAGGGATTTCAGTTTTAAACATTTTAGTTTCCTTCTCCAAAACCTCCACAGAGTTTTCTATAGTAATAACTCTGTCACGTATTTTAGAGACATCATCTTTTATCAGTCCAACATTGGTCTAGAGTTGTATTGAAATATCTTTTATTAACTCTCCATTTTTTTAACAGCAGCTAAGATTTTCTTCAATGGCGAGGGTTCATCTTTAGACAACCCATTTACTGTACCTCGTCTCTCTCCACCTCTGCCTCTTGAATGTATTCATCCCCTGTTTCTTCCATTCTAGATCCGCCCTTTTTTTCTGTATTAAGGTCTAGAAGTCCTTTCTGCCCCACCCTTGTAGTTAACATCTTGGGCAATTTTAAAAATTGTTAATTTTTGCAGAATCAGATAGTTTTTGAGCTGTTTTGTTGGTTGCGTGCTCGGGGGAAAGTCTATTTTGCTTGGGGGCCATTCTCTTGATCTCCTCTTTCTTCCCTGCTCATATATATATATATATATATATATTTTTTTTCCTCCTTTCTTCTCCTCTTCTTTCCTTTCTTTCTCTTTTTATCCTCTTTTGCTTTATTCTATTTTGTTTCTCGGTTTATAATTTTTTAACCTCTCCCCCTCCTTAGAATCTTAGAACCAGAGCCACGGCTAAGTCTCCACAGTTTTGTTTATATTCCAAGTTCATCCACAGCCAGCCAGCTTAAGTGGATTTTAAATTCAAGGGAGCAGGGAGAGTTCGATTATGGAGAAATTAGTTGCATGGAGCAGGGGTGGGGAGATGGAATAGACATAGACACAGGCAAACGTAGAGGGGAGCATAGATTCACCACTTCATGCTCACAACAGGACACAGAATGTCAACAGATATATACTGACATGGGAGGAAAGATGACTCAACCCCACATATCTAAAGGAACACAGAGGGAGCGGCAGCGACACCGAATGGCCCAGACAGCATCCTCCAAACCTTTGACTTGAGACCAACTCCAGAAAAAGAAGTGGGAACAGAGGAGCAGGAGGCAGGGAGGTCAGGACCGGCTGTCGAAGCAGGCAAAGAGGGACCGAGAGGGCAACGGTCATCTCTCATGTAAAGTGAGAGGCGTCCCAGAGATCACGCAGGAAGCCGGCATCAGCAGATCCTCCGACTCGAGCGGAGGCCGAGCAGCATGGCGAGGTGGGGAGGAGGAAGGCAGGCGCAAAGTAGCAACTTCATCACGTCATCCTCAGAACACTGCCACTATATTATTTATATAAACCCGATTAGGGCATCCCACCCCTCTCTACTCCACTAGCTGTTAGGCTAGGGTTAGCTAGGGATAGATTTAAAGGCAGCGGGATCACTCTTTTCAGTGCTGCTATTCCACTTTAGGTAGGGTGACCCAGGATCAGTTTTTCCCTGGACAGATACAGTGGATATAAAAAGTATACACACCCCTGTTAAAATGTCAGGTTTCTGTGCTGTAAAAAAATAAGACAAAGATAAATCATTTCCACCTTTAATGTGACCTATACAACTCAATTGAAAAACAAACTGAAATCCTTTAGGTAGAGGGAAGAAAAAATATAAAAATAAAATAATATGGTTGCATAAGTGTGCACACCCTTAAACTAATACTTTGTTGAAGCACCTTTTGATTTTATTACAGCACTCCGTCTTTTTGGGTATGAGTCTATCAGCATGGCACATTTTGACTTGGCAAGATTTGCCCACTCTTCTTTGCAAAAACACTCCAAATCTGTCAGATTGCAAAGGCATCTCCTGTTCATAGCCCTCTTCAGATTACCCCACAGATTTTCTTGTGGATTCAGGTCTGAGCTCTGGCTGGGCCATTCCAAATCTTTAATTTTCTTCTGGTGAAGCTATTCCTTTGTTGATTTGGATGTATGCTTTGGGTCGTTGTCATACTGAAAGATGAAGTTCCTCTTCATGTTCAGCTTTCTAGCAGAAGCCTGAAGGTTTTGTGCCAATATTGACTGGTATTGGAACTGTTCATAATTCCCTCTATCTTAACTAAGACCCCAGTTCCAGCTGAAGAAAAACAGCCCCAAAGCATGATGCTGCCACCACCATGCTTCACTGTGGGGATGGTGATATTTTGGTGATGTGCAGTGTTGTTTTTGTGCCAAACATATCTTTTGGAATTATGGCCAAAAATATCAACCTTGGTTTCATCAGACCATAACACCTTTTCCCACATGCTTTTGGGAGACTTCAGATGTGTTTTTGCAAAATGTGGCTTCGATGCTTTTCTTCGTAAGAAAAGGCTTTCATCTTGCCACTCTACCCCATAGCCCAGACATATGAAGAATACGGGAGATTGTTGTCACATGTACCACACAGCCAGTACTTGCCAGATATTCCTGCAGCTCCTTTAATGTTGCTGTAGGCCTCTTGGTAGCCTCCCAGACCAGTTTTCTTCTCGTCTTTTCATCAATTTTGGAGGGAAGTCCAGTTCTTGGTAATGTCACTGTTGTGCCATATTTTCTGCACTTGATGATGACTGTCTTCACTGTGTTCCATGGTATATCTAATGCCTTGGAAATTCTTTTGTACCCTTCTCCTGACTCATACCTTTTAACAATGAGATCCCTCTGATGCTTTGGAAGCTCTCTGTGGACCATGGCTTTTGCTGTGGGATGCAACTAAGAAAATGTCAGGAAAGACCAACTAGAGAAGCTGAACTTTATTTGGGGTTAATCAGATGCACTGTAAATGATGGCAGGTGTATGCTGACCCCTATTCAACATGATTTTGAATGTGATTGCTTAATTTTGAACACAGCTACATCCCCAGTTATAAGAGGGTGTGCACACTTATGCAACCACATTATTTTAGTTTTTTTTTTGTTTTCTTCCCTCCACCTAAAAGATTTCAGTTTGTTTTTCAATTGAGTGGTACAGTTTATAAGTCACATTAATGGTGGAAAAAGTTCTGAAATGATTTATCTTTGTCTCATTTTTTTACAGCACAGAAACCTGACATTTTAACAGGGGTGTGTAGACTTTTTATAGCCACTGTAAGTATTGTGATATCTTTGGAATACTCTCCCAAAGGGAGACACATTTTATAATTCAGCCATTTGGATATTTCTCTATGGTGTTCATTGTCTTAATGTATTATAAATAAAAGTTATATTTTAGGGTTGGTCTCTTTACATTGTGTGAATTTTTGCTAGGACCCTATTAATTATCTCACTTACTGGTAGGGTTAGTTCACACGGCTAATTTTCAAAATACATGTGTAAAAAATCTGTGCTAAATCCAAGCATATTTTTACGCCTAAAATTACGTGCATTTTTTATGCTTTTTTTATGCTTTTTTTGTAAAGCGTTTTTCAGGAACAGTTTTCACTTTATTAAATTCTATAGTACTTTTCCCACAAGTGTTTTTTGGTGCGTTTATACATGAAAAAACATGCGTATGTACACATTACAAATGGTGTGTTTTTTTCTGCTTCAAACAAATCACAGAAAATAGATATAGAACACCCTGCACGATATGATAGTAATTGTTGCGGATGTACATCGCTACATTTATAAAGTCACAAAAAATAATGCACTATAATAATAGATGCAAACATAACATTTGAACTAAGCCCTCACTGTAATGGTAAAATCTGAGACAATGAGCCAACATATTTTTATCAAAACACATCTGTGCCCACCTACCAAGCGCCAAGGTGCTGTAGCGCATTTATATTCAGGAGCGCAGTCCCTGCACATACAGTGTGTTGCCCTTTGTTACCTCTATGTGCATCAGCAGCCGGTGAGAGTAGGGACATACACACCTATATGTACCACCTTAATCAAGGTCGCCTATTAGATAGGTGGGGCAAAAGTGCACATGAATGTCACTCCCAGAATAGGAGCGCATTCACACATGAAGGATGTTCTATATCTATTTTCCGTGATTTGTTTAACTTGTCTTGAAGGAGTTTGGATGCGCTCCTATTCTGGGAGTGATATTCATGTGCACTTTTGCCCCACCTAATAGGCAACCTTGATTAGGGTGGTACATATAGGTGTGTGTGTCCCTCCTCTCAACAGCTGCTGATGCACATAGAGGTAACAAGCAACACACTGTATGTGCAGGGACTGCGCGCCTGAATATAAATGCGCTACAGTATGGATAGGTAAGGGTAGGAGCTGCCTGAACTGAGACCACCTTGGCACTTGGTAGGTGGGCACAGATGTGTTTTGATCAAAATATGTTGGCTAAGTGTCTCAGATTTTACCATTAGAGTGAGGGCTTAGTCCACATGTTTGCATCTATTATAATAGTGCATTATTTTTTGTGATTTTTTTCTGCTTCCCATTAATTTAAATGAGAAAGTCAGTGTTATTTCTGCCTCAAGATAGGAGATGCCGCTTCTTTTTACACGCTTCTTTTGTACACGTTTAAAAAAGAAGTGCTGCCTCCCATTGAAATGAATAGGTGGTTGTTTAGAGGCCTTTTTATTCGAGCAGATTTGGAGCTGATTTTGAGGCAGAAACGCTCCAAAATCAGCGGCAAAACTCAGTGTGAACTGACAGTCTACCTAACAGCTGTGTGATTTCTGTCAAAAATAGAACATGTCCTATTTTATCCATTTTCACAGCCCGACAGCCCCCATGCAACAAAAGGGGGCTTTTCATTGTTCTTTTTCAGAATGGCATCCATAAAAACTGCCAGTTTAATGTTTTTTTCACTGTCATTGTGAATATATCCTAATATTGTCGCTTATTCCCTTTTAAAGAAGAACTCAAGCAAAACATTTTATTCTCTGACCTGTTAGAAAGGTACATGATGTAACCTGTAGTGAAGGTGATCTTCTTGCCACTTTACCAGTGACTGTATTTATCCCCTACCTTCTTATCTTCAGCTGTGTCATGTGACCAGCAATCAGACTTTTAAAATGACACAGGACAGGAAGTCAGTTTCTCTATGTGTTCCTATGGGAGCCTCAATGTTAGTCTCATAGGAATGAATTGAGAAGTAACTGACTTCTTGTCCTGTGTCAGTTGGAGATCAGACTGTTGGTCACATGACACAGCTGAGGATCAGAAGGTAGGGGATAAGTCAAAAATACAGTCACTGATAAGAAGATCACCTTCACTGCAGATTACATCATGTACCTTTGAAGCAGGTCAGAGAATAAATTTTTTTGTAGGAGTCCTTCCTTAAATAAATTGGAGTGGGCTATATCTGACACATTCCATGAGCAAGAGTGGCACTATTTCTAGAAATTGCAGACTATTTTTTACTGATTCTGAACATCTGCTTTAGGGCTCATGCACACAAACGTCTTTTTTTTGTTTCAGTTTTCGCTCCTTTAAAGGTCCGTATGCGGAACTATTCATTTCAACGGGTCTGCAAAAAAAAAAAAAAAACTGAAATGACTCAGTGTGCATTCCGTTTCTGTATGTCCGCATTTCCGTTCTGCAAAAAAATTGTCCTATTCTTGTCCGTTTTGCGGACAAGGACAGGCACTGTTACAATGGATATGCAAAACAAATACGTTTTTTTTCTTTGCGGATCCGTGTTTTGCAGACTGCAAAATATATACTTTTTTTTTTGTATGATTTCTTGTATGATTAAACCCTTAAGAGATTGAGAGACATATGTGTCACGACCGCTATCCCAGCAGCAGTCGTGTCGCACCAGACGGTGGGGAAGGGGGACCCTTATCTACGGATGGGAAATAGAACGGCCACCCCTAACAAACCCTAAGCTGGCACCTGTCTGCCCTGATACCCTAGACGGGGTGTGAACCCGTGCGGCGAGCAGGATGCCTGACACTGGGTTCAGACCTGAGCGTTTTGAAGCCTAGCGTTTTTGGTGCGTTCAAGACTGGCGTGTAGGCGCGTTTTTTCAAGCGTTTTGGTAAATAGTGTAGGCGCGTTTGACGCGCGTTTATGTGATTGACTGCATAGTTGGCCAATGATCAATGATATAGTTTGGCCAATCTGAGTGCTTTAGAGGTGTGACATTCCATGGTGGCTGATTCAGCATGTTGCAAACTTTGTAAAACGCGCATCCATAGGCGCGTTTTACGCTGCACAAACGCCTGAACAACACGCCTATCGTGTTTCCCATTGAAGTCTATTGGAACCAAACGCTGGATAAACGCCCGAATTAACGCGAACATACTTGCCTATGCGTCGGACGTTTATAGGCGCCTACGAACGCGCATTAAAACGCGCAAGTGTGAACCACCTCCATTGGAATGCATGGTTCCTGTACTGTTGTGCGTTTTTTTGCGCGTTCGAAAGCGGCGTTTTACGCGAAAGTGTGAACTGAGTGTAAACCCTGAGTCACCCTTAGAAGACTAGACTGGGGAAAGGCAGATGGGAGCACTAGGCCCCATCACTCATGTCTAGGAGAACAACAGGGGAAGACAGGGGAAGGCAGCAACAAACAAACAATCTCCAGCAGAGATAGACTTATCCAGTCACGAGCAGAGAAGATGATCCCAATAACGACAGTCCACGCCAGACAAGAGCTCCACAGCAATACCGTCAAACGATCTCCTTCAAAGGTCAGAATAGCACTGGAAGTAAGGACTATATCTGGCAATGACTGCAAGTGAAACTGAAACTAATATAGTAGCTGGGAGTGGCAGACAGCACTCACCTGAGAAGAATGCCTACAAACTCCCAGTCAGGACAAAAAGGTTCACAAGGCAAAACCCGGATGACATACCCTGAACCACGGAGCAAACTCACAAGCTATCGCGAGTAGCAAGTCGCTGTGACCTTCTCTTCCCAGACCTATCTGGATCAGTCACAGTCGTGACAATATGGTGTTCCCTCATTCCACCTAAATAAAGCATTACTATAATAACCTTACTGTTCATATTTTAGGTTCCTAACTGTAGCGCTGGCCATCAATATGTTAAGAATATGCTACTTACCTGGCCAATCAAAACTCAGCATCCTCCTCGAGTATGGTGACCATTGTAGGAGTACATTTCTAGCTTCAGCTCGTGCACCCTTCCTTGTTTGTAATCTAGACCTTGGTTTCTGACCGGGCCTCCCTTGACTTCTTCTTTGCCGCTTCCTTGATATCTTTTCAGGCCGTTTGTTGAAGACTCTTTTAATCCAATATGTTTGCTCCTAATAATATTGTTCCTTGCAGATTGTAATTACTATGTGCAGCTAGCCACCCGGAAGAGTGGAGAGAAAAGGAGTGGTGGTACCAATAACTGGGGCAGTAGTTACCATAGTAGTTCTTGCGCTGTTTTGATACCCTGGCGCTGGGCAATGATGGGAAGGGGGCATCTTTTCCTCCTTTTGGGGCACAACCTGGTTTTGGGGGTTCCCCTGCCTGGTGCTGGTTGGAGTGCCCTTGGTGGTGAAGAATTATGAGGTGCAAGGCAGGGTCTTCATGAAAGTGGCAGATAGGTTCCAATACATCACAGTTCAGACTTTGCATGGATTGGCAGATCTTCCACAGTTTTGCAGTTTTACAGATCTTACAGTTCCTACTGTTGCAAAAGGCAGTTAACAGGCCAGAATCTTTCTCTGTAGCAATTTTCCTCACAGTGTAATTTTCTATCCCATACTTAAGCATACAGAAATATGAGTGTAACACTTTTCAATTTCTCTATGCAACCATGGAGGGGCCCCCTCTCCATGACAGGCTAAGTTCTGTTCCTTTTTTCAGGTGGCTGTTCTCACAGTAAACTGTTCCACAGAATTAAGTGGGATGTGGGCCTTAGCCAATCCACAGTCTGCCTGTAAATTATGTCCAGACTCCGGAAGCCTGGGAGCTGCGGAGTTCAAAAGTCTGTAAAACAGATTATCTCCACAGAACCTCTGCATGCACCTTCTCTCACCACTGGTATGCTCCACGAGTATGTATTTTGTTCTTAGCTGGGTTAAAGTTGTCTCTACCCCTTTGCTTCTCTCTTGCTGTCCCAGGGCTGTTCTCTGTTAACACATGGTCTCTTCAAAATCTCAGGACAGACTGACTCTACACTGATTTCTAAACACTCCCTATGGGGAGGGTGACAACAGCCCCACGAGTGGCAGCAAAAAAAAACACCTGCTAACTCCTTTTGCTAGTCACATACATAAAATACTGAAAAATATATTTTTTAGCAGTGGAGTACTGCTTTATTAGTGGGACACTGCATATGGATATTCCAGATTATGCATGATTCTGCTTGCTGATGACCTTGTTTAATCATCCCATGCTGTTACAGGTAACCATTTTCTCCAGTGAATAAACTCTTGTTCAGGTCCCTTAAAGTTATTGAGGGATTAAAGGGGTTGTCAGGGATTGAATGGGACTAAGTTGCAACTAGGCCATATGACCAATGAATGTGACCCTACTGGCCTAGAAAGAGAGTGTAGCCTCTACAAACAGCTGATGGGCGCGAATACAGTCAGTCGTACTCCCACTGATCACATATTGATGACCTATCCTGAAATTAAGTCATCAATGTAGAAGACCCAGAAAAAACATTTAATGGACTTTAGTACAGTGCACTCAGTTCTTGAATGTATTCCATAGGATAAGAATCCAGTGACTTTATAGTAATACTGAAGAGATTTAAGTTCTTCTAGAGTCTTCCGCTTCGTATAAACACAAAGACTATATGAATGTACTGTTAACAACTGCCTTTCAATAAGCCATATACACATTTCTCATCACCTCATCTTCTGTTTACTTACAATGAATCCCAATGGTGTAAACCTAGGCCAACGAGCTTGAAATGAAAGACCTCTGAGAACAGAAAGGTCATATGAAGAGTTGCTGGGCAGTTACCTTGCAATACTTCAAACACACGATCTTCCTGCATCAAAGAGTGGGATAAGTTAACCTCTTCACTCATCCACTCCCCTTCAAACGTGGACATCAAAAGCAATTCCCACAGCAGACTCATTCTCCAAACTACATCAGGCACATCACACAGCCCTCTCCCATCCCCGCTCATTTTGCCTTTTCTTCTAGTCGTGAAACATTATACATTTTTCACTTAGACAAGTTCAAATAAACGACTTGGGTTGTTGGCCTGGTTTTCATTAAATCCTGCACTGAGTTTCCTTCCCGTGTTAAGACATTTTGTCTGTCAGAGGTTGGGTGGGATAGGGCTCACATTCTGCGCGCTGGAGGGGGTTTTAAGTGCTCTAAGTGGAGAGAGTCTGTGTTTTCATTTCAAACAGCAAAAACAAAGGGAGCACTAGAAGATAACGTGGAACATTCACATGGAGGGGTAAATCAGTGAAACAAATTATACTTAATTATAAGCGTTTTTTTATAAAGCGTCCCAGCCATAACAGGAGAATGTAATGTACAATTAAAGGGGTTAGGCTACTTTCACACTAGCGTTTCTGCTGGATCCGGCAGGGTTCAGCAAAAACGCTGCCGTTACTGATAATCCAACCGTCTGCATCTGTTATGAACGGATCTGCTTGTATTATCTTTAACGTAGCCAAGAAAGATCCGTCATGAACTTCATTGAAAGTCAATGGGGGACGGATCCGCTTTCTATTGTGTCAGATTAAACTATTATTATTATTATTGTGTCAGAATGCTGCGGTTTTCTCTCCGGTACGAGAACGGAACTGAATGCATTTTGGAGAATTCCATTCTGTTCAGTTACGTTTTTTCCCCATTGACAATAAATGGGGACAAAACAAAAGTGTTTTTTTCTGGTATTGAGACCCTATGACGGATCTTAATACCGGAAAATATTAACACTAGTATGAAAATAGCCTTATCCCTTAAATTATCATACTAAAAGTATTAAAAAGTTATTAACCTCTTAGGGACGAAGGGCGTACATGTACGCCCTTCGTCCGCACTTTAAAGATGGCGCCCGAGCTGCGGGTAAAAGCTTGATTCATCGAGCTGACACCCGCAGCTCATGTCCGCGACCGGCAGCGATGCCGATCGCGGATATTTAACCCCTCAGATGCCGTGGTCAATCCTGACCACGGCATCTGATCGCGCAAAAACCGAAAGTTTCACTTTGGCTTTGCTCCGGCTCCCTGATGGCCACAAGGGGAGCCGAGCATGCATGTAGTACCCTAGGTTTCTGTGAATGAAACCTAGGGTACTACTAGTATTCCTATGGAGCCTATGACTGTAATAGGCTCCATAGGAAATATATGATTTTCTCATATATTCCAATGCTATTGCATTGGAATATATGAGAATAGCAATCTGATGATTGCATCTTATAGTTCCCTATGGGAACTATAAGAAAGTGGTAAAAAAAAAAAAGTTTAAAAATAAAAATTAAATAAAAAAATATAAAAATTCAAATCACCCCCTTTCCCCAAAATGAAAATAAAATAAATAAAAAATAAAAAATTACACATAATGGTGTCGTAATGTGCGAAAACGCCCATACTATAATAATATTAAAAATATTCACCATACGGTAAACATAAAACGGAAGAAAGCGTCCAAATGGCTAATTCGCCATTTTGGACGCTCATTTCCTAAAAAAATGAATAAAAAGTGATCAAAACATCATACGCACCCCATAATGGTATCAATTAAAAGTTCAGATTGCCCTGCAAAAATGAGCCCCTACACTGCTCCATACGCATAATTACAAAAAGTTATAGGGGTCAAAACATGGCGACAAAAAAATAAAATAAAAATTCCCACTTTTAATTTTTTTTCACTATCAAAACGCAAGAAAAACTATACATATTAGGTATTGCCGGATTCGTACTGACCTGAAGAATAAAATTAACCAGTCAGTTTTATCGCAAATCGAACGTTGTAATTTAAAAACCCGTAAAACTGTGGTGAAATTGCTTTTTTTTTGCAATTTCACCCCATTTGGAATTTTTTTCCCGTTTCCCACTACATCACATGCAAAAATAAATGGTAGCGTTAAAAAGTACAACTTGTCCCGCAAAAAATAAGCCGTCATATGGCTATGTGAGCGGAAATATAAAAATGTTATGGCTTTTGGAAGGCAGGGAGCGCAAAACAAAAACGCAAAAATCCCAAAACCCCCGGTCCTTAAGGGGTTAATAGCTGTTTTCAAGTAATTTGCGATGTTTGTAGCAAACAAACCTTTTTTCATATATGTTTGTTTACCTGTGTCCCCCTTGGAGCTGCTGCTAATCCTACTGGGAGTGACTCTGGGCTGAGTCAGTCTACTTCCCCTTCTAGCAGCTGACAATATGGTTCCTTCTTACATCCACTTCAGAAGCAGTCTTCTCACCTATACCATTACATTACTGCAGAGGCTCTAGTTCTTTTTTTAAAAGCAGGGGAGGGAGTTATCTCAATTGGCTTCTCTGCAGTGAACAGAGGATCACTATGCTGAGTCTTGGCTGTGGAGAGAGTGCCTGAGTATGCACAAGAAGCACAAGAAGTATACATGTACATAGCTGTCCATTTTGTCAGCAGATGGCACCATACTATTTAAGTAAATACAACATGCAATCATTTTTAAATATTTCATTACCGGGTGATTTTTCATTTTCACTTTTCCATTTTCCTCCCTTGACAGAGCTATAACTTTTTTTATTCTTCTGTTCGCATAACTTGTTTTTTGTGGGATAAATTGTACTTTCTAATAACACCATTTAATATTGCATATAATGTAGTGGGAATCAAAAAAAAAAATTCCAAATGGGGTGGAATTTAAAAAAACCAAAATGCAATTCCACCAGTTTTATGTGTTTCATTCTTACGATGTTCCCTATGTAGTAATCCTGACCTTCATTCTATGGGTCAGTACAATTACAATACCATATTTATATAGTTTTTATTGTGTTTTAATACTTCATATTCTGACCCCATATGTTTTTTTAGTTACATCTAAATAGCCGTTCAGGGCAATCGGTTGCTTTTTTTTTTTGTATATATGTTTTTGACATTTTAATCACTTTTTGGGTTGGTGAAGTAATAAAAAAAAACACTTAGTCGATTATTTTGTTCTTTTTCCATAACAGTATGGGACAGATATGTTCATATTTTAATATTTATATATGTTTATATTTTAATTTTTTATTTTTAATATGTGGAAATGGAGATGGTTTCCATTTTTATATATTTTTACTTTTTTGTATATTTTAAAAAACTTTTTTAAATGTTTTCACTTTTTAAAGTCCTTTTAGATGACTTTAACATGCAAACATCTGATCACTCCTTTCATAAAATGCAATGATTTTGCTGTGGAAGCAAACTAATGGCTCCCCAAATATTCATATGGGGTTACCATTTGGGCCCCAGCAACTGCTTTCAATTGTGACCACGGCATCTGAGTGTCTAACTGTATGCGATCAGCGTTATCACCGATTGCAGACATTGTCTCCCGGTGTCTGCTATGTTAAATGGAGCACAATGGGTAGCATGTTTAAAAACCCTACTGCCGACATACAAAATAATCGTGTGGCAGTAGGGAAATTGAGTGTGTAAATATGATAGTTAATGGTGGGACATCCATTTTAATTCCCCTCCAGTTGCCACAATAGGGGTAATAAAGCATTACATTGTGACAATTGAGATCCGCTCCTATACAGAGAGACACTTTTTGTAACTACTATCCTCTGCAGCTTGCTGATGGAGATTTTTAATTGGGAAAATGGCCCCGTCAGTAAAAGGCTGGTTCCCTGTCAGTTCCACGGAAGTGAATGGAGTGCTGGATCAACATGTGGACTACAGTGGCATTTAAAAGGAGAACCCCATTCTCGGGATTGATGGGGGTCCCAGCAGTTGGATTTACAACATTTATATATCTTTCATATATCCAGTGAATGCTGTATTCTAGTGACCACCAACTCTCTAGTGTAAGATCCTTGTCAAACAAATCCCCATTCACAGGTACCTGAACCTCTGTGAGTGGGACATAAGGGTAAGAGGCATCAGGTTTAATGAATCACATAATATTTAAAGGCTTTGGGCACCTTCTCTGTGGAAAAAGGGAGTTTTTTTAATGTTATTTTTTGTTATTTAATAATGTTAGGTGTTATTTATACAAAAAAAAGCTGCACTACATTGCACTCTGCAATCTATATTCCTTCATTTATTTTAACCCAACCCCGATATTCAGATTGCAAAGTTCTCCTAGTTGCAGAGTTTGCTTAGAAAGTCATATTCCTCCCAGTAATACATGTTGGGTCTGTCTATCCAGGATACCTCTGCCCTCCCCATGCAAATCTCCTTATGCGCGCTTTTATCAGCATTGACAACCTGTGCGAACTACGTTTCCTGGATTCCATCCCTCCTTCACATACATCTGCTATATACGATATGCTGGCCAATAATGTGTTAAGTTTGTGGCTGTATTTTACAATACTATATCTTGTGAGCCAGTGTTCTGTATTCGTCTTTGTTTACACCAGTTCTTCAATTTCTGCTTTTTTGCCCCATTATAGGAACAGAACAATGAAAATAACAGAAATGCTGAAGCCATCAAATGATGTTAACCCATTCTCGGCCACCATACGGCTATAAACCTCGGAGGTTGGGACTTTAAAGATGGCGCCCACTCAGGAGCGGTCACAGACAGAATATACCTGCCCCCCCAACCCCCCAGTCCCCTTCAAACCACACATACAGACATAAACATATACGTGCAAATAAAAAACATCATCTTGTTAATATGGGATAATATGTTTACAATTTGTATATATATATATTTTTCATACTAGAGCACGCCTCTAACTCCGCCCCAAAGCATAACTATATGCACGCCAGTCCCCTTAATGCCCCCACATATTACTATGGCGCCTTCACAGTAGTAATGCCCTCATTGTGCCTCCTTAACAGTAGTTATACCCAGATATGTGCCACCTTCACAGTAGTAATGCCCTCACTGTGCCTCCTTAACAGTAGTTATACCCAAATATGTGCCCCCTTCACAGTAGTTATGCCCAGATATGTGTCCTTCTTCAAACAGGCGGTTCTGGGTTTAGGAACCCTACCAATCAGCAGGGTTGCGAACCTGAATTTTTCCTTTTTTCTTCTGGACAACCTATTTAAAAATCACAGTCAACATTTTTTAGTGACAAATTGGAAAACCACATTGAATGATAAAGATTATAAGTAGGGTTAAGCGAAGTGCGCTTCGGATCATAGATCCCAAGTCGCTTTGTTCAAAACTTCGTTTGAATGCTGTATGGAGACCCGTCTCTGCAGAGCATCCAAATGTATGGGATGCACGGAGGTGAAATTCGTTAAGTCTGAAGTCTTGCGAGACTTCCGTGAAGAACTTCAGCATTTGATTATGCAACTTGAAAACCATTTTAAAACTGCAATCCAAAGTCGGCTTCGGTAAGGAGGTACCGGTCGGTACTGAAACCAACTTTAGATTGCTGTTTTAAAATGGTTTACAAGTTGTACAATCTAAGTCCGATGTTCTTTACCAAAGTCTCGTGAGACTTGGGACTTAACAAATGTTCCATCCACGTAGCTCATACATTTGAATGCTGTCTAAAGCGCGTTTCGCTTAACTATAATTACAAGTAATACTTGTCTATAGCTCATATACTAATATGAATGCATTAGCAGTATTTAGTGTGAGCCATAAAATGATGAAAATTACAACCACAATGACCTGTTCAAGTACCAGAGCGACCCTGCCAATCAGTTATAAGGGGTCCATTCACATGCCCGCAAGTGCTTTGCGGTACACAAATTGTGGATCCACAAAACACGGACACCGGCCATGTGCGTTCTGCATTTTGCGGACTTCACATGGCAAACACTATATTAGAAATGCCTTTTCTTAATGCCCTCTGTGGCTGAGGACAAGAATAGGACATGTTCTATTTTTTTGCGCGCCGGAGAAAGGTAGCGCAGAAAACACACCGTGTGCTGTCCGCATCTTTTGCGGCTCCGTTGAAAATTAATGGGTCTGCACCCGTTCCGCAAAAATGCAGAAGGGATGCGGACCCATTATGTGAACATTTGAATGCACCCTAATGACCTATCCAGAGGATAAGTCATTAATATTTTCCTCCGTAAAAAAACCCTTTAAGAGGATTTGGGTGAATTGTTATCTAAATAAAATGTATGTATATAAACTTTCCCATACTCATAAGCAACATGTGATATGCAAATAAGAAAAATCTGTTTTTTATGACTTTTAACAAACATTTTTTAGTTTATTGTCCATGTGTTGGAGGAGATGTCAAAATATTTTCCGTAAGTCAAACATTGGCCTAGTATAAAATGTCTTATGAGTTGGTCATCAGGAAATGTATGATATTACTGAAAACCATATGTTTTTTTTATTGTTATTACAAATAGCTGAACTCCACATATACAGTAATCGTAGCCTAATTTAGCAAATAATGTTTCTTAGTTGTAGCCAACTACCATTTTCTCAGAGCTTCTTATCCACATTGTAAGACTGAATAAATCATTTACCTATAACTGCTGTAAGGAAAATAATATATTCCCTGTTAAAGCAGTGGGGCTGGTGGGCTTTTTAGACAACCACAATTCATATTTTGTTGGTGTTCGGGTTCAAGTATCACTTCAAAAATTTACTAGGGTTCCAAATGTAAGAGTTCCATGTCTTCTTCTTGAGAATCATGACACCATCAGCTCCTGTATGTTATAAGCTCTCCATATAGTGGTCGTGTTAGGGTCCTTTTACAGATTTCAGTTGGTGCTCATCTAGCTCCATTTACATGGAGCATTCATCAGCATGTATGTGCCTGATTTGTGTGATCGTTCAGCACATACTCTTACATTATTCAGCAGTACATCTCTGTTTATATAGCAACATACTGGCAACAACTATTGAATTTGGTCTAACTTTTTTGCATTGCACATTTGGGGGAATGGTTGTCTCCATTTGGATCATGCATTCCTGCCCATATGTCCAAGGCTTTTAATTAGAGCATAGTGTAGCTGGAACCCTCATTGCCCTGAATTTTGTGGGCCTAGGCCCAGGAGATGCAAGTCTGTTAGTGTTGGTCCCTGTCTGCAGAAGCCACCTAGCCATTAGTAGATGGGCCCGACACAATTTTGATCAAAAATATGTGCAATGAGCTTCTTATTTTATGTATAGTCAGTATCGCAATAACGCAATTCAGATGAACCTTTCTTTCCAGTGTTTATATGTCTCTTTGTGCACGGAGCAGTGTGCTGCTGCATGTAGTGTTTGTCTGCTTTTGCATTTCAGCCATGAGAGTGTGCGCCTGTATCTTATTTCATAATGTTTGGAGGCTCTGGTCTAACTTAGTTTTTTTGTAGTACAATTTGCATGTAGCATTTATAGAACAGAAAGAACTGAGCAGATTGATATATAGTTTTGTGGGAATAGATTCACTAAAATATGTAATTTACACATTTAAACATCTGCCTTTTCTATACTTCAGACTGCCCCTGTGTACAACTACACTATACTATACACAAACACGCTATCTCTGTATACACACTTACACAGGGAATGCTATAAATCACTGATAACACCTCCCCTGTGTACAACTATCAGTGACTAACTGCTATCTCTGTATACACACTTACACAGGGAATGCTATCAATCACTGATAAGTAACAACTCCCCTGTGTACAGCTATCGGTGATTGCAGCAATCTCTGTATACACACTTACACAGAGAATACTATAAATCACTGATAACACCTCCCCTGTGTACAACTATCAGTGACTAACTGCTATCTCTGGATATAAATTTCCACAGAGAATGCTATCAACCATTGATAACACCTTCTTTTGGTATAGCCATCAATGACTGACAGCTGTCTCTGTATACACACACATAGAATGCTATCAATCACTGATAACACCTCTCCCATGTACAACTATCACTGACTGACAGCTATCTCTGTATACACACTTACACAGAGAATGCTATCGATCACAGATAGCACCTCCCCCGTGTACAGCTATCACTGACTGACAGCTATCTCTGTATACACACTTACACAGAAAAAGCTATTAATCACTGATATAACACCTCCTCTGTGTACAACTGAAGTCAGAAAAAAACTGAGATCTAAATGGGGCTGCGCCAAGTTTAATTACTGATAACATCTCCACCATGTACAACTATCAGTGACTAACAGCTATCTATGAATACACATTTACACAGAGATTGCTATCAATCACTGATAATACCTCCCCATGTACAGGTATCAATGACTGACAGTTATCTCTCTATACACACTTACACAGAGGATGCCATAAGTCACTGATAACACCCACCCCCCACCCCATGTACAACTATAAGTGACTGACAACTATCTCTGTATACACACTTACACAGAGAAAGCTATTAATCACTGATATAACACCTCCTCTGTGTACAACTGAAGTCAGAAAAAAATTTAAATGGGGTTGTGCCAAGTTTTTAATTTATCATAATGGATAACTAGCTGATTGCTGATGGTCCAAATGCTGGGGCAGGATATGGTATAAGTAACTGATCTCTGATGGTCTGAACCCTGGGACCCCCACTGGTCACGAGAACCTGGGTCCCTTTCCCCCGTTTTGATGGAGCTGCAGGTTGTTACGGGTTATAGCCACAGCTGCAGCTCATATACAGAGTGTCCGGGATGGGAGATGCTGCGCATGGGTGCCTATGTGGGCTCCCATAGTCCAGACCACCAGAGAGGCCCGAGCTTTTTCCTATAGTGTGCAAGCACGGTCACTGCTGCTGGACTGCAGGGTGGTTATAACCCTTGGAAATGAGCAGTGTATAATGAGATGGAAAAATGAATCCAGCCAGCAAAGGAGACAATATGTACAATCACAATACATTAGTAAATGCCTTGTATTAACTTTGTCTACCTGATAAATAGCAATTTGGCGGAGATTTTGGCAAACACCCCTTTCTGACCAGACCTGCCAAGGGAAGCATACTCACCTGCTTTCATGTGCTGGCCCCAGCTTCTTTGCTCCCTAGCCTTGGCTGCTCAATTTGTCTCCCTGGATATAAAGTTCCTGTTTGATGCCACTGCAGCCAATCTCTGGCCGCAACGGTGACCTATTTCCTTTGCGTCAGGGGACCACTTGACCTAGCAGAGCAGCCAAAGCCAGGGAGCGAAGAAGCTGTGAGCCAGCACAGGGAAGCATGAAAGTATGCTTCCCTTCACAGGTCCGCCTGGGGGCTTGGGGGCGGGGGAGTTTGCCAACCCTCCCCTCCCAAATGTGCACAACCCCTTTAAGACCAAAACACTGAAGCAAATGTGCGAGCTTCAGAAGTATATCTGGGGGACTGGGATCAGCCTGTGTAATACCGTAGTCCGTAGATACAGTGAAACCTGTTACAACATCCAAGAGTCTTAAAAAGATTATAGTCTGGAACTTCAAACATCACCAAAGTCATTATTGCATTTGCTGTACTGTATATATGTAAACTCTAACCTCCTCATGACAATCCACTTCTAAGCACAGTCTCGCTGGTTATTTCCTATCATTGTAAACATGGACACACTATCCTACCCTTTTAAGGAAAAGCAGCCGTCCTGTGATACCATTTGTGTACCGACATCTGACTGGGTCAGTGGAATAAAAAGACTGATTGTTCATCAAACAGCAGAGTTGTGTCTTCTGCTTAAAATGCAGATGGGAAGGTCCCCTACTTATTCATATGACCCTTTACACAATGAAGTAAACAACTATATGACCGTCATACTGCATATGATGTCAGGACTAATTAAGCCTGTAATCTCAATTGTGGGGAGAACTGAGACACTCCCTACACTGTGGTGACGCCTGTAATTTTATGTCGGCACTAAATAAGTGATTGGGGTAAGTGAATCTATGAATGTCCTCAACATCATCTGCCCAGCTACAACGTTTTGTAATTCAAGACGCAGATGAACCACTGAGTAAGGACTAAGGGGGTCATTTACTAAGATGAAATACAGCTAAATTAGGCATATTTCAGGTGCAGATGGGACTATCTGAGCCTTCACCCCGCTTACGCCAGTTGTAAAATTGTGGGTGTGGTGTGGGCGATGAAGGGGACATGTCGTAGGCCCGTCTCATTTACCATTTTTTACGCCTGTCTTAGGTGTAGAAAATGGTCTAAATGTAAAACAGCTCGAAAGCTGTTTTACATTTAGAACTGCTGCTCAATGCGCAGAAGTTATAGAGAGGCTGGCACCTGTTCATAACTTCAGCGGATCCTCTGCCAGCTATCGGGCTTTATTAAAACTGTCATCTTAATAAATGGGCCCCTAATTTTTTTAATGAAACCTGGAACAGAATAAAGGTACTCCATATGCAAGCATAACACAGTATAGATTAAATATACATTGAAACGCTGAGGCACTACAAAGTCCCAGCCTAACATAGTAATGAATACACGTACAATGGAACAGAGCGGAATGGTGGTTAGGGCCTACCCAAAGGACAAGCTGTGCAGGAGAGCAGTCTCTAGCATTCTTCAGCTTGGCTGTGGGTATCATTTCTACTCTGCCTTCTGAGGGGGAAGAGCCAGAGGAAACTCTGCATGGAGGATTATGACAAGCTAATGCTGTAGCTGTGTCCACAGAGGAAGTCCAGTCAAAAAGGGGCAATTAATACTGTAGTAAAAAGAAAGCAGCTGGGCCAGTAGATTAGACCTAGCGGACCATTAGATGCACCCCGGGTTTAGACAATAGAAAATTAGAAGGAAATATTTTCTCCTTATTAAAGCTTCCATGCTGATTTGAAGAAGTAAAGGGACATACAGCACGGCTGCATACACCGCCAGACAAACACAGATTTGCTATACAGCTGACTATATATATATATATATATATATATAAAATATATACACATATGTGTGTGTGGTATGTATATATATATATAAATATACATACATATTTTATATATGTATCTATTTATGTATACACAAACGATAGAGAAAGAGCAACATTCCAAGGTGTAGCACTGCTACATATATACTGTATCTCTCTCACACAAACACACTCACACACACGTTCTTTATTAAAACATCCCATTTATACTGACGTCCTACTGCCCAGCTCACATATGTAACACCCCAGAGTGGTGTTACCACTACTGCACCCTGCTACTATCTCTAATGGGCTAATATAATGTCATCTTATGTATGTCTTTTCAGTTCCTCCACAATGTGCATTTATAATCTTGTTATGTAACCGTTTATTACATGTAATGTGCCTGGTTCACCAGCAGATGACAGTGTAAATGGCAGAGCTATCCTTAGAGAGAATGGAACTTACCATTCCATTCTCCCCCCCCCCCTGGACAGAAGTGGGCTAGTCCTGCTTGATGCCAGAAGGAGGTGGGGCAGTTCTGATTTGTTCTGGTTGAGACTCCATGTTGGAACTGCCAGGATTCTAACCTACTTTTTGGCTGAACATAAGTCCGACTACAAGAGTGAAGTGCAGCATAAAGAGGAAACAAAGGCACAAAGTTAGCTTGTCAGTACAGCAGTGTGAGAGAAAGATATAGCAGAGTTGAGTTTACCTGGCTGCCAGTTTAAAGCTAGAGCCTGCTGGAACCAAGACAAAGTCTGAAACTGTTTGGAGAAACGTTTAATCAAGTAAAGCTGCCATTGAACTTCATCTCAAGGTCTGGACTCAAGTTATTTCTTCAAATCCCTCAATTATTCCCTCTATTTATTGCTTCGAAGCCAAAGCATGGGATCCAGCCATATCCAGGTACGAGCACCGTGACACACAAAAAGAGACATTAAGGCCGCACTACACCCCACAGCATTCCTACCAAACCTGGGACGCGATATAGAGGGCTTGGGGGGAGGCATCCCGTTGCACATACACCCCAACAGAAACCTGCATCAATGCTCCTGCCTACCTTGCTCAGAGTTCTAGCCCAGAAAGTTTGCAAGTATAGTAAAACGGCTGACATCATCATAGAGTGGCCGGGATTAGAAGTAGCTCTTATCCTGGGTGTTTGAGCCCTCAGATGCCTGGGTCAACAGCAATCATGGTATATAAGCAACTGGACAGAGTGAGCAGACTCCCTCTGTTATCCAAAATCCCACCATAAAGCCTAAGGGTTGACATGGCAATCAGGGGCCTAGTGAAGGATTCTAGGCTTCCATCGTAGTATATGGCAACACAAACCAAATGCTTTTTATTTTGTAGAAGTAACACATATGTAACAAACATATACTTCTTTATTCATACCAATGCACAGAGTAAAGTTATCACGTAATTTTTACCACACAATGAACGCGGCAAGAACAAAACTAAAAAGCAATGGCGGAATTTCTGGAATTTTTTACGCTGCTTGTAATGTGTGAAATGCAGACACGTCGTAGCTCTGTGTATTTAACCATGTGGACTTAACACATTTTTGGAACAAAGCTGCACCATTGTTTCACTGACGTGCCAGCTTGTAACACCTAGTCTTGATTGTAGATATTCTCTGGCCAGGGGCACAGACCAGGCACTAGTGAAATCGAAAGTGGCTGTATCGGTGAGCTGGATTTACTTACATTATTTGCGCAAGTATTATAGTTGTCAACAAGTAGAAGCAGATCTATATACAGAAGTGTAAGTTGAAGCTCCTGGATTCTAATCCAAAAATCAGTACTAGCCCCCCTCATCTACCATGTACCATTTATGAAATTGTTATCTTATTATGGTTTAAATGGGCCTGCGTGCAATTGCTACCTCTGCAGCCCCTGACTATAGATTTGCTTCCCTTCACGCAGCTATATAGTTTGGCGAATTTACTACACATATATTTATACAGCTTCGTTTGAGTCCTATGAAAGCTGTATACATCCAAATACAGAGAGCTCCCCTAGTGACGGCATCAGGCAACCAGAATTTTAGAAGCTTCTATAAAGATATATAATAAAAATCACAAACAATGCATAAATGACTTTATAAAAGACTCACTATAAGGCCTCTTTCACACGGGCGTCACGATAAGAGGCAGGAGCGTTGCGGGAAAATGTGTGATTTTTCCGCGCGAGTGCAAACTGCTTTAATGCGTTTTGCACGCGCGTGGGGAAAATCGGCATGTTTGGTACCCAGACCCGAATCCGGACTTCATCACTGAAGTTCGGGTTTGGGTTGAGTATTCTGTAGATTTTATTATTTTCCCTTATAACATGGTTATAAGGGAAAATAATAGCATTCTCACTACAGAATGCTTAGTAAAATGTGGATTAAGGGGTTAAAAATAAAAAAAATGAACACACCTTACCCACTTGATCGCGTAGTTGCCGAATGCTATTATTTTCCCTTATAACCATGTTATAAGGGAAAATAATAAAGATCGGGTCCCGTCTCACTTGCTTGCGGATGCTTGCGATTTTCCCGCAGCCCCATTCACTTCTATGGGGCCTGCGTTGCGTGAAAACCGCACAATATAGAGCATGCTGCGATTTTTACGCAACGCAGAAGTGATGCGTGAAAATCACCGCTCATGTGCACAGCCCCATAGAAATGAATAGGTCCAGATTCAGTGCGGGTGCAATGCGTCCTCCTCACGCATTGCACCCGCGCGGAAAACTCGCCCGTGTGAAAGGGGCTTAATTGATCCTAGACCATCATGCATTTCCGTGCCAAATATTCTGAATTTCTGGACAGATTCCACTATTCCACAAGAACTTTTTTTCTCATGTATCTACAATAAATGCCCATTTTGGACATTCGCTGATTCTCATTCTCTTACCCGATATACATTTTATATACAGCAAAAACAACACCACACCTATAAGCCTCAAAACTGCAATACCAGGCACAACCTATGAATAGATGTAGCGCTTTTGCTGGAAAAAAGAAGCCATGTTTTTTTTCTAATTAAGGACAACCCTTTTAAAACCTGCAGGTGCTTTATCATCTTTATGCTGCTTTCGTCTGTCCTCATGTCCCTCTTTTAGGGGCTGCAACCCTGCAAAGTGCCAATAACCCTGCCCTACACCTTTAAATATGCAGACATGTTCCTGGCGTCCAGACAAACTAATTATTTACAATCTGAAGTCTTACGTGAAAATGAGGAATATTATTTGTTTGGCTGGTACTAGGACAGTTCTAGCCTAAAGCCATGTAGGTATCATGGGCAGAGTGAAGCCACATGAAGGAAGACACGCTGACACTAATGAGGACAGGCAGGTGATCACCATGAATCAGGTTTAGCTTTCTGATTAATCTTTAGCTTCCTGCTGTGTTGATACATGCTGTCCTCCATCCCATTGCTTAGTCCGCACCTCCCCAAACACAGAACAATGCACGACTAATAAACATTTGGCTGTTGCCAGGGAAGTCACGTCACCTAGTTTTTGCAAGTTTTAACTAGTGTCCCTTTTACTTAGGGCAACGCGCATTTTCTCAGGATATGGGATATAGGGTTATGTTATGATAGGAAGCAGCAGGCCAAATGAAAATATAAAAGTGAATGAGAAAATGAAATATAAAACTAAATGCACAACAAATAAATGAGAATATTGGGCAAATTCTCATTGTATGATATTTATATTTAATTTAGGTGCTTTTAATGAATTCCACTGAATGCTCCTAAGATCCCACTAGTGGTGATTGTAGATCAAGCCACACATTCTGGATCAATTTAGATTAATAAAAACAAACTAGTGTGCAAAGTCAGGCAATCATGTTCAGGACTGTTTTTGGCACAAAAATAAAAAAGGACTGGGCTTTTCTGTACAATTATGATAATGCCATTGAAAGACCAAAATTAACTTGTCTTCTGATCAGGGGTACACCTAGCCTTTCTGCTGCCTGAGGCGAAACCTGAAACGGTGCCCCTCCCCCCACGCCAATTTCTTAACCTAACCCCTTTGCCACAATAAAAGTGCTCATTGCCCATGGCCCTTCTGCTGCCCCCCTCTCGCTCTTCCTGGTGCTGCCTGAGGCGATCGCCTCACCTGGCCTCATTGGTGGTGCACCCCTGCTTCTGATTGTCCTTGGCATACGATGAGCAAATATATGGTAAATGGGTACCTACTTGGAACAGAATCCCAGGGCAGATGCAAACAACTGAGGACTTCTGCGCAAAAACATTTTTGGACCCCTTGCTATGGAATAGCTTATGCCATCAGTAATACAGTAAACAGTAGAAAGCTGTTTATGAGGCCAAGGTTGGATGTATGTCTGTCCCTTTATAGTCCAGAGCTAACCCAGTAAACTTTCAGAATTGCAAAAAGGCATACTAGAGATGTCTTTAAAGGTATGGCTATATGGTCAGGTCTCCTGATGCAATTTTGGAAGCCTAAAATTATGTTCAGATGGGATTTCAGGTGCGGGTTTCAGTATGGATTTGAAGCCGAAAACTGGGCCAAATTTGCCCTAAACTGCCTCCAATGGAAGGTTTGTGTGGTTGAGCTCCATTCAGTGGAGATAAGCCTAAAGCAGGTCCGTATGAATACCCACAGCAGAAAATGCAGCAACGTTTTTTTCCATGGCGTATGCTTTAGATTTTGTTGTGGACAAAATCCTCCATCTGAACATACCCTATATCAGTAGTGGATTATAAAATGATAAAAGTATAAAGGACAGATACAACTTCTCCTCTTTTTTGAAATGACTCCTGGTTTTGGCTTTCAAAACTGCAGCAGGAAACGTGACTGTTTAGCCATACCCTAAGTGTTATGAGCAACAGGGATTTTCTGCTGGCTTGGTGTAAACCGAAATGTCACATCTCTGGATTAAATGTTGACACTGTTTTATACTGTAATTGCCGTGCTTCTTCCATTTATATACTTTGGATTACCTGTGGATTAGATGGGTTAAACCAAACCCACCTGGAAAGGTGTCCCTGATTTTTTTTTTCTTTCCACTGGATGCATTTTGCTTTTGATAAGAGACACCATTAGTACTTGAGAAAAGTGACTGCTATCGTTAATTTCTAACGATAATTGTTTTCCCTTAGTCCTAACAGCAGCACAGATGGGGTTAACCACCCCCCGTGGACTGGCAGGACCGGCGGAATGTTTAATGAGCCCAAGACTAATAACTCAATTTAACAATTAAGTATCTCCTTAAAAGGAGGAAGTCAACCCCCAGCCCACTGTGTTTATAGCAAGAAAAAAACTAGACTTACTAGGGTGGGAAATTTGTGTGCTGCTGTTAGGACTAAGGGAAAACAAATTATCGTTAGAAATTAACGATTCCCTTACGTCCTACCAGCAGCACAGATGGGGAGATAGCAAGAAAAAACCCCTAGAGAGGGCCTTCCTGCCTGGCAGAACTAAGAAAAGTCTGCCCAAAGGCCGAAAACTCAGCTAGACTGGCATCTAGTCTATAATGGGAGATGAATGTCGATTCAGAGCTCCAGGAGGCAGCTTTGCAAATCATGTTGAGAGGCAGAAGACTCCTCTCGGCAAAAGAAGTAGCCACAACTCTAGTAGAGTGGGCCTTCACAAATCCCGGAGGGTCCAGAGATTGTGGAAACATCCTTAATAGCCTCCTCAATCCACCGACTGATGGAAGGTTTGGATGCCTTATAGCCTTTAAACTTACCGGCAACAGGATTAGCAGATTCTCATCTTTCCTGAACTCCTTGATCTATCCACATAGATCCGGAGACATCTCGAGACATCCAGAGGATGTCTAGCAGGTTCCTAGGAGGAGGTGGTAGATATCGACAGAACCGGGAGGAATATCACCTGGTTGATGTTCTGGAAGGAAGGAACTTTAGGCCTACAATACGGGAGGAATCTAAGAAGGTCCCGGTCATGTAAGAATAGGGCTCATGTGCTGAGAGAGCTTGAAGCTCAGAGACCCTCTTGGCCAAAGTCACTGCAAGGAGAAACACAAACTTCCAAGTGACGAACTTGATGTCCACCTCCTCTAACGGTTCAAAGGGGGAGATGCTAACCCCTGAGAACTACTGAAAAACCCATTGAAAAAAGGGGTCTCAGTACTGTAGGCTTTAATCTTTCAGCTCCTTTAAGGAACCGTTTGATCAGCGGGTCCTGAGAAAAAGCCTGTTAAGGCAAGCTGAGATGGCTGAAACTTGAATCTTCAGAGTAAAGGGCAAGGCCTCTATCAAGGCCGTTTGCAGGAACTGAAGGATAGCGGAGAGGGGCGGATCTGCAGACGCCTCCTCAGTTGAGGTACAACAGGATGAGAATATCCTCATAATACAAGAGTAGGCTCTCTTGGTAGGGTCCGCTCTAGAATGAGACAGCGTTCTCAGGACCGACTCTGAAAGCCCTTCTATTCCGGGAAGGGACTGATCAACCTCCAGGCTGTCAGGTTGAATCTGTGCAGATCTGAGCAGAGGTGAGTGTCCCACGACACCAGGGTCTGCTGTGGGGAGCCTCCAATATTGTCCTCGACTCAACTGGGTGAGCTAGGTAAACCAGGATCTCTTCGGCCAAAACAGTATGATGGCTATCACCGAGGCCTGATCCTGACGGATTTTCATCAATACCCTCGGTATCATGGAAAAGGGAGGGAAGATTTAAGCCAGCCTGAACCTCCAGGATATTGACAGAGCGTCTAACGCCAGGGGGTTGTCCTCCCTGTAGAGGGAGCAGAACCTCTCCACCTTGGCATTGAACCTTGTTGCCATGAGACCCACCTCTGGCATACCCACTTGAGGACTATCTGCTTGATTCTCCGGATGTAAAGACCACTCTACCGACGGAAGACCGCGGCTCAGCCGCTATCATATTGAGGGAGCCTTGGATGTGGATCGCAGATAAGTGGGAAGGTACAACTCTGTCTAATCCAGAATCACCCCGATCTCTGACAAGAGGGGAAGTGATCTTGTGCCTCCCTGCTGGTTGATGTAAAGTACCGCAGTCACATTGTCTGACTGGACTTTCACCGCTTGCCCCGGATCTGAGGGGCTAAGTGAAGGAGGGCTAGCCGGATAGCCTGAATCTCGCGGAGATTGGATGAAAGAAGCCACTCCTGAGGAAACCAGGTCCCGTGAACTGGAGTGTCGTCTAGGTGAGCGTCCCAGCCTACTTAGGACGCATCTGTAGTCAATATGACTCAGACTGGCTGGGTCATAGACTTCCCGTCTAAAAGATGGCACCACCATCTGAGGGAATACCGAGTTTGCCAAGTCAGGGAGCACAGGGAGTTTAGCCCAGCAGGGCTGCCATTCCATTAGGAGAGGACCTCCGACTGTAGAGGGCGGAGGTGCCATAGAGCCCAAGGGACTGCTTCCGCAGACGCTGACATGAGCCCCAACATCTTCATGAGAGTCCGGATTGGAACTCGCCGGGGAAGGGAACTTGCCGTGTTCTGAACCCGGAATCTTCTTTCTGGAGTCAACTGGAGCGACATCCCAGCGGAGTCGGTTATGAAGCCTAGATATCTTACTGAAGTCGACGGGATCACGTTCGACTTCTACCAGCTGATGATTCAACCTAGGTGGAACAGAAAGGAGATTGTTACCTGAAGAAGTTGGGTTAGGACCGCTAGAGCAGAGGCTTTCAAAGCCAGTCGTCCAGATAAGGAATGATGGTCAGTCCTTGAAGCCTCAAAGCCGCCACCACAGAACCACCACCTTGGTAAAAGTGTGAGGGGCAGAAGAAATGCCAAAGAGAAGGGCAACAGAAGATTCTTGACGACACCGGACACCTGGACTGTGATCCTGATATACTTCCTGCAACCAGGATGGATCGGGATGTGCAGATATGCATTCTTGAGGTCCAGGGTTGCCATCACGTCTCCACAGGAAGATGCATAAAAAAAAAAAAATCGCATCTATGAAAAAAATAGTGCATCATCCCAACCTGCTCCAGAATCTGCCTTATGTCTGACCCTGAGGCTAATTGCACACGACTGTATGGCTTTTTCAGTATTTTGCGGTCCGCAAAAAATACGGATGAACGGAACAGCTGGCCCCTGATAGAACAGTACTATCCTTGTCTGTTATGCGGACAATAATAGGACATGTTCTATCTTTGAACGGAATGGAAATACGGAAACCGAATGCATACAGAGAACATTCAATTTTTTTGGCGGACCCATTAAAATTAATAGTTCCGTATCCGTATACGGAAAGCAAAAAACGCCCCGTAAACTGATAAAATAAATGTTTGTGTGCATGAGGCCTAATTCTGTACAGAATGTGGATGACCAGATTCAGGCTTTGAGTTCTTTGAGGCAAGCTGTCCTTACTTGTCCTTACTTAGAAACCCAGGAACAACTCCCTTTCTAATTAACTCACTGGCAAATGAACTATCAATTTGTAGGGTGGTGCTGATACTCCCGTAGATTTTCAGGAACCAGATATAAATTTCCATCTAAAAGGAGTATTTTTAAACTCAATATTAAAGGGTTTCTCCAGGCATTTGAACTAATTAGGGCATTGTGATAACCTGAAGAGGGAAGCTCTTTTAAATAGGAACTAGCCTCCCTCGCTTCCCGATACCACCTTCTCTGTCGCGCACTGCGGGCTTTTCCGGTCAGGTCCTGATCATGCCCTAATTAGTCCTAATTAGAACCCCTTTAATAGAAAATGTTGTTTTACATGTTTGGCTGTTTTGTGTTTGGTTTTTTTGACAGTACGATGCCATTGAAAATGAAATACAAAATACTGTCCTACTGTTAGCACAGAGAAATAAAACCTATTGTTAGTTTATTGATGCTGTTAGGGAAGATCTCATCTGAATGATAATCCAGGGCCATAGTTTCTGTCCGCATGCGGATTGGATGCGGACCCATTCCTTTCAATGGGGCCACAAAAGAAAAGGACTGCACACTGTCTGTATCCACATGTCCATTCCGCGGGCCCACAAAAAAAGATAGAACATGTCCTATTCCTGTCTGTTTTGTGGCCAAGGAAAGGACATTTTTGCAGAAAATAAAAAATCAATGGCCGTGATCTGTGTTTTTCGGATCCACATTTTGCGGACCGCAAAACACAGCAGTGTACATGAGCCTTAATAGGGATAGAATAACAGTATGGTAGCTGCTCAGTGTATTTATCAGTGTAATGTGTGATGATCTCTGTGCTCCTCCTCCTTGACCTGTCCTGTGCCTTTGATATTTTTGACCACTCTCTCTTGTTACATACACTCTCTTCCCTCAGCATCAAAGACCTGGCCCTCTCCTTCAGCGTTTCCCATTCATACACTGCCCCCTCTCTGTTGGTGTCCCTCAAGGCTCTTTCCTGGGTCCCCTACTTTTCTCAATTTATACATTCGACCTGGGACAGCTCATAGAGTCCCATGGCTTCCAATACCACCTCTATGTTGATGACACTCAAATCTATTTCTCAGGCCCAGATGTCACTTCCCTGCTAACCAGTCCTAGAGTGATTGTCGGCTATATCTTCATTGTTCTTCTTTCTCTTATAACTAAACATGTAAATGTTTTCATCATCTTTGCCCCATGTCACTCAGCCCCCCCTACCTGACCTATCCACTACAGTTAATAGCATGACGCTTTCTCCAGTCTCACAGGTGTTCTGCCACCACATATCCAGATGAGCTGCCTTTACCCTCACCTACTATGTTCCTTCCCCTTCCCTTTTAGATTGTAAGCTCTTGCGGGCAGAGTCCTCTCGCTCTCTTTACCAGTCTGTTAATAGTTTCTTGTTTATTGTATTTGTATTTTTCATCTTATGAATGTGTGACCCTCTCTTGATGTACTGTACCATGGAATTAATGGAGCTTTCAAATAAATAATAATAATAAAAATAATAATTGAGTCACTCATCCCCGATTAATTTCTGGTCATAGTGAATGGTCTGAATGAGAAAGTCAAGCGAGGCTGTTTGTTGTGCTAAAATTCAAACGTAAGCAGGATGTTAAAGACCCAGGACAGGAAGCAGAATACATGGAGTGATACAGAAAACCATTCACCCATTTTTATTTTTATTTTAAATACCTGGAATATTCACATATATGTTGTTAACATGTAATAAAACATTTTTGATGATAATGTTCCTGTAAGAATTTTTGTGAGACTTGTAAACTTTATTTTCCTGGGTCAGAGACCTAGAGAGTAGGTATTATTAAGACTCTGTAGAGGCATTTAGTCTTGGGCATTTAGATCCTTAGTCCATCTTCGTTCCTTGAAACAGGTACACAGGACAGTTTAAGTGTACCTGTGTTTTTAACAAACATTTCATATGTCATAGTGATACATCAATTGTTTTAATTGCTGGGAGTGCTGAGAACACCATTGATTTTTAAAATGAAGATACAGAAGCACTCACACAAAACCGTGTCTTTCCTCCTATTGAGTCCATCTTCAGCAGCAAGGAGAAACAGCATTCTATGTGAACCCTTCTTTATCCTCATTTTATCAATCAGTTGGGGGTCTCAGCATTTGGACTGATAAAAACCTTTGATATTTCACTATAACTTATCAAAAGTTAGTTACAAGTAAAGGTGCAGGATAAGGAATATTCAGCAAAGTTTATACGATGGATTACAGCTAGTGATTTCAATGACACCTCTCTTCGTAGTCAATCTTGTGTGGGTCTCCCTGATCAGGTTATGGTACAATTTCCCCATGTAACTCTCTGAACAGTGTCATTTTTGGCCATTAATACTGAAAGCTGTATCAGAGAGGGAGATTTCTTCATGTTGTTCTACTGAGGACTCCTATCCTAGTGTGTCTTGAGCATTAACCAATGCAAATTGGTCCCCTGATACCCTCTGAGGGTATTTTCACCTACCATTCTTCCTCATAAAATTGTGTCAGGATTAATACAGGGCATTTCTGATTTACAGCTGCAGGTTCTATCCACGGCACCTCTAGAGAAACCTGCTCAATTGTTGTTTGTCCGTAAAATCTTAGGTCAGCTGTTGGTGTGTCATGGTTGCAAATTGGCTGTTCATCCGGGTATCACTAATATGAGTAAGACCATGTCTCTTTTATTTGGTGGCCATCAATCAGGAAGGATATTGAGAGCTTTATTTGGTAAAGAAACTTCTTTGACCATAATAAGACATCTATTTGGAGTTAAGACATTTATCCAACCCCCAAGAGACCTTGACATTATATGCATATATGCATTGACCTTTTATCGCGTTGCCCAAATCAGCAGGGCAGGGTGAGGGATACCAGTTGAGTCATTGTGGACAGGATCTGTAAGATGGCACATTTCATACACTTGTCTACCTTACCCTCTTGTTGATATTCTAGTCATTTTCTTTGTCCAACAAGTGGTGAGACTTCATGATATACCAAAAAAACATTGAATCTGACAGGGGTTCATAGTTTGTAGCCAGATTTTGGAAAGCTTTCTGTGCTAATTTAGGTTTTGTTCTAAGATTCTCTGAAACAGATGTTACAGTAATATCTCCCATGTTAGTTCTCAGAATTACATAATCATTGTTCTCAGTTTCTGATGTTAACAGAGATTGCTTATAAGCATTCATTTTATACATGTGTGCTAAATACATATCTAAGGTTCAAAGGTTCAGGGTGGGAGATAGAGTGTGGTTGTCTACAAAGAGCATCTGGCTAAGGCAATGTTTGACTTGCCTCAAAGCATAAGAATACCTGTGACCTTTCATTGTTCCCTTTCTAAGCCTGTATCTCCATTTAGAAGATCTTTTAGTAGACCCCATCCATTCTTGTCCATGGTCAGCCTGAATACATAGCTTAGTAGATCCTTGACTTTAGGTAGTGCAGTAAACAGCTCTATTAGCTTGTTGAAATGGCATGGCTATGGTGCAGACTCCAGAGGAAAGGTCCTGGGAACAGACTAGGTAGATCCATGTAAACTAATAATTAAGGTCTCTTCATTGCTGCTTCTTCCTCACCTACATTATGTACTAACATTGTTTGGGGCAGTTGTTATATGTTAAAGGGGTTGTGCAGCCTGTTTGTATTGATGACCTATCCTCAGGATAGGTCATCAATATCTGATCGGTGATGGTCCGACACCCATCACTCCCACTGATCAGCTGTTTTAAGAGGAAGTGACGCTCTTTGCGAGTGCTGTTTCCTCTTCATTACACAGCCTTTCAACTCGGAAGTACAGTATAAATCACTTGAATGAAGCAAGTACTTGTAATTACACTATGCGACCACTACAGGGGAGATGATGCGTAGTGTAATGAAGAGGAAGTTGTGCTCGCACGGAGCATTGTCTCTAGAGGCTTTAGAACATATAACTGCACCGCTGATCGGCAAATATATTTTACTTTTGCCACTAATACACAACAAAAAGGGCTGTAATTTTCACCCTTCACCACACAACTAATACAAGCCAAAAAATGCTTTAGAACATATAACTGCACCGCAAAAGAGCAAATAAGATTTAGAAATATTACCTTGTAATAAACCCTGTTAATGCCTGTATCAAACAGCACTTGCACCCCAATAACAAGAACGGTTTGCTGGAATTACAGAGCTGTATAATGGCAAGTTGGATCCCCAGTCAGTGCAGCAAGGTGTAATAGGATTGTTCCTATTACCCAGTCTGTAACCTCCCCTACTGAACCCTATTCAACATAAATGTTGCGGAATGATTCCTCCCTATCCTTTCCCTACGCCTTGAATAATCTTTCCCTGCACTTGTAAATCGTTTTTTTAGCACAAATATTGTTTTTCTTAACACTGTCCCTAGTGCCTGCTGATGTCTCTCCCTGCTCTAAGTATACTGGTAAATTGCAGAATCTAAGATGGCTGCCGCTATTTATAGGACTGTGACATCACAGGGCTGGCTGGCTGCTGATTGGCTGCATGCATGGGATTATGGGTGATCCCGCCTTCCCGAGTTCCTAGCTCCATGTCCTAACAGTAGCCATTTTAGGAAAAAATGCAATTCGTTACCATGCATCGCAACGAAATTCGGCTGGTTGGCTGGTTCGGCAGTTTTTTTTCCTGAAATTCGGATCGAATTCCACTTCGTCAGCTTCGATTCGCTCATCTCTCTAGTAGTCAGTGTTGATTGCTTTGCCTTTAAAAGTCCCGCCTTTTGCTTCTCCGGTTGCTGAGAATAATGAATACTCTGTGCTTTGATTTCCAGATACTTAGTATCTTGCTCCAGGCTATTGTGTTATGTCTGTGTATCTTGCGACCTGCTGTCAGGATTGAAGTTTGTTGCTTATTATTTCCACGTGATTCTGTTTTTGTCTGTTTGTTGAGTTGATTTTGATTTGTCTTGGCTGTCTTGCTGGGTTGTATTTCAGAGCAGGGTCTGTTAAGTGTACAGTATCTTTATTTCTGTTCACTGTCATCTCCCCTCTACTCCATTGCCAGACTCCCATCTTCTTTATTCATGGCCATCATTATTCAGTTCCTGTCAACTATCAGTGAGTTTATTTCAGTACATTATTGTCTGCTAGTGTTCATACATGCTGTTCATACAGTAGTACAATTTGTACACTGTTAGTACTTGCGAAAGGGGAATGCTGTAAATGAAGTCTAGTTCTGTGGTCTTATGAGCAACCAGCATTGCCACAATAAAGGGGTCAGATCTTACAGAAAGGATCTTTTTGGCCCTGATTGGTATGCACGGGACCCAACCCTAGGATGTTGGAAAAAATTAGGTGGACCCAGACGTAACTTAAAAAAGGCTGTTTTTACTGGTCTCTCTAATTGGGAAACAAACTCATGGTTACAACAGCCTTTTGAGCCTAGAGCTTATTCACATGGTCATAATTTTTCTTCCACATGCTATCCGTGTGTGAAACAGATTAGGCAAATATAAAGAGTTCCTTTAAAAGACAACAATTCACTCTTCCTCTGACTTGTGCTGTACCCAACTCCTGGGTGATGACACTGTACATTTAGTCAGCAATGAAAGTGGTTGTATTTCTCCACATCATGCAGTAATGCACAATGGTATACCCCTTCTTGCGACATAAAGTATTGCACAAAATATAGTCTCTCAGGGAGCCTTTATTCCTTCCAGGATGCATGAGCTAGGCAGTTCTTTTGTACCCCTCAGCTCCAGCCTCAACTCCTCTGTGATGTTCAGGTGCTCTGTGGTTCTATCTATGTTTTGAGGTGTTCGACCCTTATAACTTGTACTAATCACCTCCACTTGCTAGCTAGCTATATGCAGGACCATTTGTTTTTGCTACTACTGGCTATGCTTCCAGCAGTACCTTCCCAGCTCATTCTTAAATCTGTCTACCAGCTACTGACATAAGGTCAGATATTAGAAAGAAACACAAGGGGGGGGGTCAGTCAGCACGTCCCTGTATGCAGGTGCACGCAGCTATGGCAAAATGTACATACAGACACAGAAATGCAACAGCACTCTGCAACCAGCACTCTGCTAGAAGCTATCAGAGCTCGTTAGTGTACATTTTGATCAAAAAGCCACTCGCCACGTCAAGGCTGCCTCTATGAGTGGTCCTAAAGCTAAATCCTACCTGATATGGGTCACAACAGCCACATAGAATCCAGGAAGTGCGGGCCCAGCATGCATGCTGGGATCAACCATGCTTATTAACCCTTTCTCGTGCCATAACAATAAGGTCAGATATGTCAGTTCAGTACTGTACAGTATATCCACAGGGAGTCTCCCTTGTTCCCAGTGCAACTTACCCACAATTTCTATCACATTCTGTGCCAGGTATATGACTAGCACAGAATGGAGATATGCTCTTGCAGCCTGCCTGCGACATTTCCAATTATTATACGGTATATTTAGGGACTTTTTAGCATCCATAGTGCAATACCTACTTTTGTGGTACCCCAGCTGGCATTTACTTAGTGGTACAGACCAACATAGCACATATGTTACATGTCACATAAATCACAGAACTAGAGATGAGTGAAGTTCTTGAAAATTTGATTCAGCTGCTTTGCCGACTTGTAAGCGCAATGACGTGGAATGGCAATTCATTAAACCTCTCAGATGCTGCGTTCAAGCAACTGGGAAAGGAGCAGCAGCAGGACTGTGGACAATTGAGTGAGTTTTTATTTTATTTTCAGGGACACAGGTTAAGACCGAAGGGGCAGTCGGCTCCGATACCCCTTTAAGCACAGTTCATCATTTAAGTTAGTTAAGGTAGTGAGATCGCACTGCTGATACTTAAAATGGATGTCATAAATCACTGGGGAAAAAAAGTGCACCACAATGATAAGCAACTGACAACACTGGCTAAACCCTCAAGCTGATGTTAAAAGCTGAGACTTTTGCCAATATCTTCCAGTCAGGAACATATCGGACCCCTTCATGCACCACGTCAAGGTCTCTCAGCATGGCATGGGGTCCTATCACTAGACTACCTATGGTGTGTGAACAGCAGCTGAGAGGTGCTGGGATCCAGCTCACAGCCCAACTCCCACTTACCTGCATTGTAGGACCACTAATGCAATGGGATACAAATGAGGCTGCAAGCCACACCTATAACAGACCATGTGACACAGGTTCTCAGATGCAGCAGAATGTTTTCAGCCATAGGCAATGGCACATTCAATACATATAAAGCAAAAATCACAGAAATAAACGTGGCCTAAATGGGTGGAACTGCTCAAAACCCTAACTGGGGGAGCAGTTCCTCCGCATGTGGTTCGCAGCTAGCGGCCATCCCCAGCAAAAATTGCATACAATGGAGGATGCCGGCGCTAACCACATGCACCACAGGGATTTTGTGATTTTGTGGTGCATGTGGTTCGCGGCCTCATCCTCCATTGTATGCAATTTTTGCTAGGGATGGCCGCTAGCTGCGAACCACATGAAATGGATGTCAGCCTAGACTTGTAACAGCACGCAGAGATCTAGCTGTCCGCATAGGGTAGAAAAGAGCCAGGTCAGATGTCCCAAAGAATCTGTACTGAAGGCCCACGTATTTCATGTTAGTAAAGATCAGGTACAGGAAAAGGGGTGGTATTGTAGACACAAATACACACCAGAGTCCCACTCAGCCATAGCCTCAGGAGGATCCTAAAAGCATCACAGCCTCCTAATGCCCAGATCCAGGTAAACATGTGCAGTGGGAGAAGATACAGGATACAAACACATTTTGGGAGGCCAAGAGTAAATGTCATGGCACTTCTGCACATGCTCAGGGAGAAAGTGAAGGTGTGTGGGCAATCAAAACATAGTGCCATCAGCAGTGCCCCTAACCATCATAAATAATATGACGTATCATATGTGCACGACAGGTGACATTTTCCAGAGAGGCAAATCTAACATGACATACTAGCATAATTATGCAGCCCTCAGTCTCGCAATAGTCCAATAATTCATCTAGATGGAGTGACCACTGCAACAGAGTTGTACGGCAACCCAAGGCAACAGTGCCAAAATGCAAAAGATATCTTTTCAGCCTATTTATTTTATTACTAGTGATGAGCGGCAGGGGCAATATTCGAATTCACGATATTTTGCGAATATTTGGGAGAATATTCATCATATGTTATTATTTTCTTAGGAAAAAATGTAGAAAACTCCAGCTCCGTGGAAAACGTTGAAAAATCCCAGCATCGTCTACGCACTTTTATTAATTTATGGTCAATAAAAGTTTTTCAACGTTTTCCACGGAGCTGGAGTTTTCTACATTTTTTCCTATTTTGGATCTGGTGTCTGGAGCTGGTGTCTGTGCTTGTGGATGACATAAAGGGTGAGAGCTGCTTTACTATTATAAATTATTATTATTTTCTTGATTGCAAATATCGGCAGTGTAATATTCGCGTATTGCGAACACAATAAAGGCGTGGTTCAGTTTTGCTACATTTTTCAAGCTGCTAGAAGTTTCCTGAGACTGGAGAAAATGGTTGGTACAGCAGAACATTACAATAGCTTTAGATGCAGATAGAGTGCTCCAATATATTCGCGACTGCGTAAATCCGCAATTGATGCGCATATTTTTGCGCAATACGGGCAACTTCACATTTTAGCAGGTCTGACTACATATTAGTGATTTGTGCACTAAGTATTGTTGTGAATTTGTGACATCACAGCACTATGTATGTAGCATGTATGTATGGACAGCAGAACCTATCACCCTACCTAACACCCTGCACTGGAACCTATCAGCTACACTATATCACGATCTAACCTACACTGACTATCTCCCACTAACTATCTGCATTATATATACGAGCTAACTAACTATCTAATGTAATGTGACACAGAAAAGCACAGAGCACAGCAATGACACTGACTATCTCCCACTAACTATCTGTATTATATATATATAAGCTAACTAACTATCGAATGTAATGTGACACAGTAAAGCACAGAGCACAGCAATGACACTGCTGTCTCTCTCAGAACTGAAAAAAACTGCAGAAAATGGCTGCTGGGGAGGTTCTTATATAATAAGGGGTAGGCAACTTTTCCTTTATTGGTTGCTAGGGATGTTGCTAAGGTCAGACAAAGACATTGCGGCCTTCTCATTGGGCCACAAGTAAGAAGCAGGGAGGAATCATGTGTTCAGGTGGAAAAAAATACGAATACGAATATATAGTACTATATTCTAAATATTCGCAAATTCTCGAAGTGCCGATATTCGTGATTTGAATATTCACGCTGAACACTATTTATTACGCATCTTAAAATGCATTGTTACACTATCACAAAAGACCCCCTCCCCACCAGCTTCTATGACTGGGAGACCTCTAACGAAGAGATCTATAGACCTATAACTGCAGCGCAATCTATAACATTATTACTTCAGTTGAAGTTATCTGTCATATCTATTATTACTTTCCACAGAGAAGTGTTTGGTGTGTCACCAACTTTCTATTATCTGTATTCCTCCTGAATGAATTACGTTCACTTATTTTAATTATCACATATAATTCTGTGACTTCCTGGTACATGAATATTTCTGCTGGCAATTTGGTAAGAAGAAAAAAATGGTGCCAGTGCTTGGCCTCACCCATATAAGAAATGCCAACTATGTGGCAGTGCCCTCAGTGGAGGTTCAAAAAAGGCAGTCTAATTACTGATTATCCTTACCACTATAGTGAAATAAGCATATGGCATACAATCATCAGAGATAATGAAAATTACAGGTACTTAAGGACATGTATGAAAACTATTTTATTCCCACCAATGCGGTAAAACAGTAGGCAGGGGCGGACATATCGCCTGTGCAGCCGGTTCAGCTGCACAGGGACCCGGCGTATGAGGGGGCCCATTCATACTAGTGACCGCATCCAGAAGCGCTCACTAGTATGATGGCCACGGCCCCCGCGCTATTAGTATTATGTCTGAGAATCCTGAATGGGCCCCCGCCATGCTCACTGATGGGTCCCGCCACCAACCCCTGGAGCTAAGCACGCCGCTTACTGCACTGGCTCGCCGCTTCGGCTCTGCTTCCTCTCCCTCCTTGGTCTGGTCTCCTCTCCCCCAGCCTGACTGTGTACACGTACAGCACTATGACCTGCGCAGTCAGGTCACGTGACTGTGCAGTGCGGGCTCCTGGACAGCAGGCAGCTGGCACAGACACCCCGGCGGACATAGAGCAGTGGAGCAGGAGGAGAGGGTAAGTTATATTTTTTTTTAGTCTGATCTGAGGTCTGATGGGGGTCTGGACTCTCAAGGTGCCTAAATAAAGGCCTTCTGAGCAAGGGACAATTTGGGGGGGGGGGTAAGGTTGCTGAGCAATAAACTATATGGGCCTGGGGGGCCTGAACAAAAAATTACCAACTATAATTTGGGGGGGTGGGGCTCCTGACTGGAGCCTTCTCAGCAAGTGACATCTGGGGGGGGGGGGGGGGGTGGAAGAGCAATTAACTGACAAATGGGGGCCCCTGCCCTGTATAAATAATTAACAACACTGATCTGAGGTCTGATGCTGGTCTGGACTCTCCAGGTGCCTGAATAAGGGAAAGGGGGGGGAAGCCTTCTGAGCAAGTGACATATTGGGGGTAGGGGGGGGGGGGGCAGGCACATTCTTTGCACAGGGGTCCTCTGCTGTCTGTGTCCGCCCCTGACAGTAGGGGTATATTCACTGAAGGTACCTTTGCCACTGTTTGACATAATTCTTACGTCTCATTGAGTCATGCCAGAAGACTTTGCAAATTTATGCAAAGACGAAATTTATCAAACTGATGTAAAGTAGAACTACACCTTTCATTTTTTAAAGGAGATGTGAGTAATAAAAGGTGGAATCTGATTGGTTGCTGTGGGCACCTAAGCCAGTTCTACTTTACGCTAGTTTGATAAATCTCCTTAACTATTTCCAGTGTTACTCCTTCTTTTTCAAGACTTCTGTAATTTGCCATGGCTTGCTGAATATCAGTTTATGGGTCAAATCCGGAAAAACCCATTCTTGCCTAATCAATGCTTGGAATGTATCAGGACTTCTTTGTTTTTGTTTGTCAACCTGCTTTTTGAAGATTAAACATTCCTGGCCATACAGTAGATCCAAAATGTCAATGTTTTATACAGCAAGCCACTTAGTTATCACTTTTACCTTGTGACATGGTGCTCCATCATGCTGGAAAAAAACATTGTTCATCACAAAATTGCTCCTGGATCTTTGGGAGAAGTTGGAGGATGGAGGATATTTTCATACCATTCTTTATTCTTGGCAGTATTTCTAGGCAAAATTGTGAGTGCGCCCACTCCCTTGGCTGAGAAGCAACCCCAGCATGATTGTTCTCAGGATGCTTTACTGTTGGCATGACACAGAAGTCATGGTAGCGCTCACCTTATCTTTTCCATCCTTCCAAAGCTTTTGCCTCCCTGTGGATGCAGATGCACTCACACTTGCCTGCTGCCATTCCTGAGCAAGCTCTACATTGGTGGTGACCCAATCCCATAGCGGAATCCTCTTTAGCAGATAGTCCCGTCTCTTGCTGGATCTTCTTGGGTGCCCGTAAGCCTTCTTCATAGCGATTGAATCTTAATGATCTGATAAATGGTTAATTTACGTGCAGTCTTACAAACAACAATGTCAATGCCCGTGAAGCCCTTTTGATGCAAAGCAATGATGACTGCACATCTTTTCTTGGAGGTAACCATAGTTAACAGAAGAAGACAATGATTTCAAGAACCACTCTCTTTTAAGGCAACCAGTCAAATATCTGCTGCCTTATCCTTGTTAACACTTTCTCCTGGGCTAAAGAGAAGGTCACTGAAATCATGTTAGCAGGTCATTTTGTGGCAGAGCTGAAATGCAGTGGAATGGGGTTTTGTGATGATAGGGGTTGGCCATTTTCTGGCTACCGTTGGCCAATGTGTTTGTAAGTTGATTATAGGGCACATACTAATATAACCTTTGTTGATATTCTAGACCATTTTCTACATTTCATATGATATGCCCCCTTGTTTACCAAGTCTTTTGTGCTGTCTACATAGAGGTCCTGTCCACAAGATGGCTGCTGATGGAGGGTCATATCAGTGTGTTGGAATGCAGGAGACATCACTTGGAAATGATTTGTCTGGTCAGATGACCTTCCATCAGTGGCCATTTTATAGACAGGACCTCTGTGTGAACAGCACAGAAGATTTTCCTAACAAGGGGGCATGGCTTATGAAATATAGCGAAAAAGTTAGAATATTAAAAAGGCTATATTAACAATTGCCATATAGTCATCTTACAAAAACATTGGTCACAAGTAGCCAGAAAGTGGCCAATCCTTTTTCAAATTTCATGGCAAGGCATGACTTCGCAATTCATCTGATCACTCTTCATAACAATCTAGAGTTAATACAAATTGGGACCATAAAAACAAAATCAGCAGATTACAGAAACCTAAATTTCTGTCAGTCTCAAAACTTTTGGCCAAGACTAAACTGAATTTTTAGCAGAGGACCAATCACAAAATGTGTGATATTTTTAACACAGCACCAATAGAAACTGCATATAAAGCAAAATAAATTATAGTGTTAGAGGAAACAGTAAAATGTAGAACTGTTGGTTATGTTTGCTGTACGTTCTGATCTCAGGGACAGAGTTGACACCATGATGGAGATTCATCAAAACTGGTGCAAAGAAAAACTGTTTTAGTTGCCCATAGCAACTGTGGCGAAACCAACCTCGCCACAGTGAACTGGAGAAGTCTAGATGCCTGCCTCTTGCCTTCTGACTATGGCCCTGGGATGTATTGCCCGTTAAGAACTGATTTGGACTTATGGACTTTTATTGTACCGTGCTGGCCCTTTTAAAAACAGTATACGGACACATGGAAACTTTTTGGACAGGTAAAGCCATGCTGCCAAGGGATAATAGAGGGACCTCACCTAACCTTGTAACCCCCGGACGGATTCATGTGATTTTTACATATGTTGCTCCCCAAGTTATGCTGATCACAGAAATATAAGTTTTATCCGTATGTGATGTAAGATCAGGGAGTTATTAAAATGTATAAAAAAGTGTAACTTTTCAGCTTGGAGATAATTGAGTAGACACAGTAATTGACTCAATTATCTCCTAAGCAGAGGTGAGGAATATGCTGAGTGTCTGTATTGTCCCATTGTATCTGATTGGCTGCTGTACTTGCATTGTATGTGTTGTAATGTGGTTATTGGTTGTTCTGCAAAACCCTGTGGGCTGTAATGTGTTTGGGAATTGGGAATAAAAGAGGCTGTATGGGCCAGTAAAGGAGAGTTCCTGCTTGACCCTCAAAACGAAGTGTCGTCTCGTTATTGGGGGGATTTATTGGATGCTGTTCCAGTTTGACTGCTAGGAGTGTAAACCTCTTCATATGGTTTTTCCTATTCGGCTGTTTACCGCATTCATATGCTTCTCCGAGTTGGTGGTTGTGGTGTCGGCTAGAGCGCTTGGAATCCTCAAGAAGCGCTAGGAGCATCTTTCAACGGAGGTACCCAGTCGGGGTGCCCGTCGATCCGTTACAGCAACCATTCAGATTAACCCTTTCATTTTCCAAAGGGGTTCTCTGAAAAATGAAATGTGGAATCTGGTTGGTATGGGTAACAAAGCCAGTTTTATTTTGCACCAGTTTTGATAAATATATGTATTTTTTTAAATCAGTTTTGCAGGAGTCTATGAGGGAGATTTATCAAGATCCAAGTGTGGTACGCTAATCTTGATATTCCCTGTGATGTTAGAGGATGCGCTTAATTTATTGTGAGGGGCAGGCCTTGTCATAAATTAGGCTTAAACTGAAATCTATGGCAGCGCCGAGCTGCTGTAGATTTCAGCCTTCATTTAAACTTTTAAGCTTTTAAATAAATAATATAAAAAAAAGCAGATCTGCCCTCTCCATACCCCCTTTTTGGAATGATGTGAGGTCAGCATAGAAACGGCACTTTCAACTAAATTTAGTCACAATGGTATTTAAAAGGTCATAAAGAGGGATGAGCGAACCGACTTCGGATGAAACATCCAAAGTCGATTTGCATAAAACTTTGTTAGAATACTGTACGGAACGAGCGTGACTTCGAGTAATAACTTCAGAAATTAATTTCTGTTAAAAATCTTTTACCTTGGAACAGTAGAAATAAATTTCTAAAGTTATTTCCCGAAGTTTCGCGAGACTTCTCAAAGTAATAACATCGGCTCATCGGAGCCAATACATTCTAATACTGTATGGAGCGCTCACTCACTATAGTATTCTAATGACGTTTTATGCAAATCGACTTCAGATGTTTAATCCGATGTTTTATGCGAATCGACTTTGGGAGTTTCATCCGAAGTCGATTCGCTCATCCCTAGTCATAAACGCAGGGTTTGTGACTTTTTTTGCCAGAAAAATGGCATAGATAGAGACAATAAATCTCCCCCTATGTCAACGCAATTTATCAAATATTGCACAATGTTTGATAAATTTGTCTGTCTTGAGATGTTTCCCTGCTTTTTATGCCTCCCCTTTATTGGAGTAAGAATGTGACAATTTTTACGACTTTTTAATAAATCTGGCTAATATCAGCTTGACAAGCTAACCATAACCACCTTCCTACGCACTTAAAAACTGATGCGGTGTATAAATGCATCATTTTGGTGCAAAAAAGAGCAGGGCTTGAAAAACTCCACGTCCCTCCTCGTTCCCCCCAAATCATGATCCCTGTTACTAGTATTGATACATTTTGAACAGATTCAAGGATTGAACAGATTGAAGGATGCCAAATAGGCTTTATAGCCCTGAAGCCTTCAGGGGTAATTTATGAGGTTACTATGTAACGTTTTCTTTTTTGGAGTGTCTGCTTTCCGCTATGTAATCGTTTTGTTTCAAATTTAACAAATGTCGCACACATACCACTTCTTAATTTTAAAGTTCTGTGTTTTTTTACATGTGATATTTATTATAATGGTTCTGTCAATTTCTACTCCACCAGGGGACTGGAGTGGACTTGAAATTAATTTTGGGAGATTCTGCGTAGTTTCTATGCTTATGGTAAGTTTGTCTCCAGAAACTTGCCACCCAGCAATGTATTTTGACTTCCAGTCTTTGGTTTACATCATTGCTCTCTCTCAGATGTTTCAACTTGAATAAAGCTTTGATCAATGAACATTCCTCACAGTAACTGCCTTGGGGTGATTTATTTTCTGACATATTTATGGGGTTGTGGCCACCTACAGTTGGGGGATCACACCTGCTTTGATGGGATGTATTATACTACTGTCTAAGAGTTAAATGGCTTGTTACGATAAAAAAAAACACTTGTGACATAAAAATAATAACATATGAAAGAAACACTTCCATCAAGTTAATTGTATACTTCGTAAACAAGCATTCATGTAGGGAGGGTGAACTGTATAATGCAAATGGACTGCAATTTAGTTAGTAATTTAAGTGGACTGGCTAGTTGGCTGAGAAACTGCTCAGTAACTTATTTAAGTGCAGATATCCATAAATGGGTAACTGTATTATACAGTATATGTGCTGTTTATGTATTTTCTAGCCTTGCAGGTTGTCCAGATGAAGGGTCGCATTGCCCTGTGACAAAGCCAAGAAAGTCTGTAGTGGTTAGTTGTGGATAAACCTTTAAAGCTGTCAGGGATGGATAGAAAGTAATGCCAGGAAAAGCCGTTCTACACTGGCCTATGTCTTACTAGGAGGAGTAATGAGGAGCAGATAAAATATGATTGGCACCAATAGGAGAGAACATGTATGAACACTGTGTGGTGCCATATTGGAGCTATTCTTTGCCTGTGAAATGATTAAAGTGGTTATCCTAACATTAATGCAAAAAGTGAAAATGAGACATCATATAGTACATGACAATCTTAGATCTAAAGATCTCCACATTGGTTGCTCCATTTGCTAAGCTAAACTTTCTCCAGGCTGGCAGCTCAGAGGGTACGTGTTTTCTTTTTTGCAGCAGCTCTCTCCCTGGCCTCTTTCACCTGTCCGTGAGACATTTGTGACAAAATTATCAGTTTTTCACCTGTGAAGATGTCCATGAAGAATCTATGTTTGGTCCACGTGTCCAATTTTTGCCCTCCGTGTATCACCCGTATTCCAAGCACACTGCTAGGCTGCAAATAGTTTTTCAGAGCATCTCCTAGCAATAATCTGTGAAAATCACAAACCAAACACAGATAGCATCCATGTTGTGTCCATAGTTTTCACCCACCCATAGATAATAATGGTGTGAGGGATCCGTAATTGTAAAACTAGGGCATGTCTCCATGGTGTCACCATGGACCCATGGTCTGTTGAAAACCACAGATGTGTGAATACACATATTATAATGGAGAACATGAACAGCACATGTCCGTTATTCACTAACGTGTTAAAGAAGCCTTAGGCCCCCTTCACACGAGCGAGTATTCCGCGCGGGTGCAATGTATGACGTAAACGCATTGCACCCACACTGAATCTGGACCCATTCACTTCAATGGGGCTGTGCAGATGAGCGGTGATTTTCACGCATCACTTGTGCGTTGAGTGAAAATCGCAGTATGTTTTATATGTTTATACCCAAATAAATGGGGCTGCGTGAAAATCGCAAACATCCGCAAGCAAGTGCGGATGCAGTGCAAATTTCATGCATGGTTGCTAGGAGATGATAGGGATGAGCAACCCCATTAAAGTCTATTCCCTGTATTATTTTCCCTTATAATAATAATGGTTATAAGGGAAAATAATAGCATTCTTAATACAGAATGCTTACTAAAATGTGCCTTGAGGGGTTAAAAAATAAAAAATAAATTAACTCACCTCATCCACTTGATCACACAGCCGGCATCGTCTATTTTCTTCTTCTTCTTTCATGACCTGCAAAGGGACCTTTGATGACGTAATCGCGCTCACCACGTGGTGACATCAGCGCAGGTCCTACTGAATGAAGATAGAAGATGCTTCTAACTTTATTCAGCAGGACCTGCGCTGACGCCACCGCGCTCACCACGAAGTGAGCGTGATGATGTCACCAAAGGTCCTTTTGCAGGTCCTGAACTAAGAAGAAAGAAGACGATGATGACTGTGCGATCAATGAGGTGAGTAATTTTTTTTATTTTTTAACCCCAGCTGGTGCCAGTTGAACAATGGAATTGAGAACATGCATGACTTTCTCTTTCAGCTTAGTAGGTGGACATGCACATAATCATATTGCTTGAACACTGGGAGGCGCAATTATAACGAAGTAACGAGAAATAGAGATTTTTTTTTAATAGAAAGTAAATTACTAAATTAATCTGGTATAATATGCTGAATTCTATTAAAATAACACTTAATATTGGGACAACCCCTTAAATCTTGGGACCTAGTCTACCAACTAGAAGTGTTTAACGACTGAGCCTCAAAAGATCTTATTCCTGTGGTGGATCGAGAAAGAGGCAAGATTGTGGTCTGTGGAAGATTGTGCAGAGGCATTGCCAAACCTCTGAAGGGGAGCAGTGGCAGTGGTCTATCATGCAACAATCAGTCATCACAGATTACCAAACCATAAGCTAACAGCAACCACTAATCAGACTGTTCTGGTGGGAGTGCCCATTGTGACTGTGTGCTTATGTCAGCCTGGAGGGAACTAATGAGGAGTGACCATGGTGCTGAACCCAGAGCAGGCTATTGGTAGACCCATCTATGGGTAGACTAAGGCTAGTTTCACACTAGTAGAAAATTCTTCCGGCATAGCTGAATACTACCTGATTCTCCCAGAGCCCATTATTATATTATATGCCGGAAACAGACCTGATCCCCTCCAAGTCCCATTAAGGTCAATGGGGTCTGGCAGCACTCTGCCCTTTTCCGGTTATGCTAAATACGATGTCTTTCGATAAACTGTTCTTTTGCCCAAACTGCTTGCTGGAAGAATTTACCGCTAGTCTGAAACTAGCCTTATATCTAGGGAGTTTTCAATCTGTTTTTGTTGCTATGACTATTATACTGAGCAAATCAATTTTTTTCAGTTCCATAGCATATTTCATCTGAGTACACTTGGGTATGGCAGAAGTCAGTTAAACTTTGCAACTTCTAAGCTTAAGAACCATCCAGTGTGCATTTGTATCTGCAGTCTGAACCTTTTTAGAAGGGCATTTTCATCAAAAAGGGGTGTTTTTTAAACATAATATTCAGATAATTTTTGGATGTTTTTTTATTTTTATTTCAGCAGTACTATGTAATTGAAAATTAAATACAATTTTTTGTCCTGTAGCAGTCAGTACAAAGAGATAGAACTCCTATACAGATAAGCAATTCGTTAGTTAGTGTACTGCTGCTGTGATGGAAAATGTGATGAGATCTGCTAGTATAATAGTAGATTATTCGAATTAGGATAACAGCACGACAGCTCTATTGTTCTCTTGATAGATATAGATAAAGATGCCCACAGTAGAGCATTGTACTTATCAGTTTAATGTGTAATGGTCTAATTGAGTCACTTATCCCTTTACTTCTCTGGCTGCAGTGAATAAGTAGGCTGATTAAGAACATCAAGCGATGCTGTTTGCAGTTGCCGAAACTTCAAAGGAGAAAGTTAACCTGTTACTGAGCGCCAATTTGCCTTTTTACAGCGGATAAAAACGGCCCTTAGGCTAGGCTGCCACCTTTTTATGGCAGCCTAGTCTAAGGCCTCTTTCACACGAGTGTGATGGATTAGGTCCGGATGCGTTCAGAGAAACTCGCACCATTTTGCAAGCAAGTTCAGCCAGTTTTGTCTGCGATTGCGTTCAGTTGTTCAGTTTTTTCTGCGCGGGTACAATGCGTTTTGATGCATTTTTCACACGCGTGATAAAAAACTGAAGGTTTACAAACAACATCTCTTAGCAACCATCAGTAAAAAAACGCATTGCATCCACACTTGCTTCCAGGTGCAATGCGTCTTTCACTGAAGCCCCATTAACTTCTATGGAGAAAGGGCTGCGTGAAAATGCAGAATATAGAATATGCTGCGATTTTCACGCAACGCAGAACTGATGCGTGAAAAACAATGCTCATGTACACAGACCCATTGAAATGAATGGGTCAGGATTCAGTGCGGGTGCTATGCAATCACGTCACACATTCATCGGGTAAGTATGCTCACCATTGGGTGTCCTACCATGCTGGGGTCTGAAAAAAAGTGCACCAAGTGTGAACAACCCCTCTAAGTATAATGGACAACTATAAAGATGAATGTGGCTGCAGTGTTCATAGTGGATTGAGGTGAAGTCAGTCAACGTAGTAGAATGAAGTGAAGTGAGTCGCAGTAGTCTATGTGAAAATGATTGGGGCCTAGATTAGTATTTCAACAGTGTCAGTGGCGAGCCAGGGATGCATATGAGATATGTTTTTATGTAGTGACAGGAACCAAATGCCCATCCTCCCAGCTATAAGGAAATCAATGGTTTCAAAAGTTATGACCCTTTTACCCCCAGTGCCCATAGCAATGGCTTAGCCTAGGTCTATTTTAGGTACTCCATAGCATAATCCTAATTTTCTGCAGGTAAAAGTATAGAAATTGTAAATGCATTTGTTTGTTCCAGTAGTACATTTCCTTTCAAAGCACAGTAGAAGTGTTCAGCTTCCTGAAAATTAAAAAAAAATTGAATTATTTCCAAGATGACTCATGGCTGTGACTTATAACAAAGTCTGGTAGAATTTAATCTGCCGTAACCTTTTTTTCCCCTTGGCAAGAAAATTAACATTAAGTTGGGACAGATCTCCTGTTCACTGAACTGCATTTTCCATGTGTTATAAAATGTTAAATTGGCGTTAATTTTTATTCTAAGTAATAGATGTAGGTTACATTAAGAGTTCAAAAGCAGCTTTGTTCTGTTATGTCATCATAGACTGAAGGGAAAAAAGCAGATCACTCACATTACCATTAAGAAGCAAGGCAGAAAGGTCATAATGATGAGTAGTCACCATTAGTGTTGAGCGCGAATTTTAATTGAGAATATCGCAACTTCAAGACTTCGCAGATATTTAGAGTATAGTGATATATATTCGTATTTTCAAATATTCTAAAAAAATTTTCATCAGTAACCTCCCTTTTTGCTTGTGGGCCAATGAGAAAGTTACATTGACTTTTTCTGAGCTTAGCAACATCCCTAGCAACCAATAGGGAAGTTGCCTACCCCTTATTATATAAGAACCTGCCCAGCAGCCATTTTCTACAGTTTATTACAGTTCTGAGAGAGACAGCAGTGTCATTGCTGTGCTCTCTGCTTTCCTGTGTCACATTACATTAGATAGTTAGTTAGTTAGTTAGTTAGTTAGTTAGTTAGCATATATATATATATATATATATATATATATATATATATATATCATACAGATAGTTAGTGGGAGATATTGTAGGTTAGATTGTGATATAGTGTTCCAGTGCAGGGTGTTAGGTAGTGTGCTGTCCATACATACATACATACATAGTGCTGTGATGTCACAAGTTCACAACAATACTTGGTGCACCAATCACTAATATGTAGTCAGACCTGCTAAAATGTGAAGTTGCACGTATTGTGCAAAGATATGCGCATCATTAATTGCCGATTTGCGCAATCGCGAATATATTGGAGCACTCTATCAGCATATAAAGCTATTGTAATGTTCTGCGGTGCCAACCATTTTTTTGCAGTCTCAGGAAACTTCTAGCAGCTTGAAAAATGTACCAATACCCACGCCTGTATTGCGCACACAATACGCGCATATTATGTTGCTGTTTTCACAATCAAGAAAATTACCGCGAATTCGTGAATATATGACGAATATTCTACAAAAAATTTGTGAAATATCGCAAATTAGAATATTGCCCCTACCGCTCATCACTAGTCACTATGAAATATAGATCAGTATATAGCAAGTATACAGAACCAATAAATATATAGGCTACAACACAAAACTAGAATGAGGTAGAGGGGCCATAATGATTTGTCACCAGGAAATCTAGATTAGCATATACTGTAGCAAGTATACAAAACCATAACAAATATATAGAGTCTAATAAATAGGAAATTGAATATGAGTGTTACACAAAACAGGAATCAGGTATAATGGTGCTAGCAGGCGGAGCTAGACAGCGGGAGGCGTGGATAAGAGGCGGAGTTAGCAGACGGGAGGCAGTTAGGAAGATAGACTGCATGTTGGGCTAGATGCTCCCCAGAGATCGGGCACTGCACACCTACACACAACTCCAGCAGCAGCCTGACTTACTGGTGGAGCCTCTCATGGGGTGGGCCCCCTAGTGGTCCACCCCTGGGTCTATTTTCACGCTGCGGCCTGGAGCTGCAGCTCCATCCGCCCCTATGTTAATCCGGCCCTGCACATAGGCTACTCACAGTAGCACAAGCAACGTCTGGCCTTGTATTGTCCTGTTGAAAAATAGCTTCTGGGACACTTTGAAGAAATGGCTGTACCACTGGTTCCATGACCAAATTAATGTAACACTGAGCTGTTAATGTACCTGAAGTAAAGACTAGAGGGGTCTGGCTACCATACATTATGCCACCCTACACCATAATTCCAACAGTAGGACTATGGTGACATTCCCTTGTGAAGGCCTCTACATGGAACTGCCCACGTGGTCTCAAGACCAATCTCCAGCTATCATTGCATTAGAGACAAAAGTGGGACTCATCGCTGAAGAGGATAGACCTCCATTCCAGCCTCCATTGCCATTTTTCTGTGCACCATGAGAGCCTTTGAGAGTGGTGGCGTGAGGACATCTGTAGATGGACGTCTGGCTTGTAGCCCAATATCATGCAAACACCTTCTGATGGTTGTGTGTAGACACTGTTGCCGCCCTAGGACTGGGATATGATGGCCCATTTCACTTACAGTTCAGAATGGATCACTATGCCCCATTCTTCTAATTAGATGATCCATCTGTGCATAATTTCACCTCTGCATCGTTGTTTTCCCAACCTCTGGGACACACATTATTGAACAGTGCTGACATCTCTGATAGTGTTGAGCGAACAGTTCGAGAATAGTTCGGGTTCGTACCGAATTTTGGGGTGTCCGGGACCCGGACCCGAACCTGGACATTTTCAAAAAAGTTCGGGTTCGGGTTCGGTGTTCGTCGATTACTTCCCGCTTTCTGAAGGGCTGCACAGCAGCCAATCAGCTAGCGTTTTACTTCTTGCCCTAAGAGCCCATCACAGCCATGCCTACTAATGGCATGGCTGTGATTGGCCAAGTGCAGCATGTGACCCAGCCTCTATTTAAGCTGGAGTCACGTAGCGCCGCACGTCACACTGCTCTGATTAGTGTAGGGAGAGGACGCAGCTTCTGTCAGGGCGAGATTAGGCAGGTTAAAGTCAGCAACAGCACCTAATGAACGGATCAATTTACAGCTGAGAATCATTGAACTTCTGCTAGTTACTTGCTCGCTGGTTTTTAGGCTGCACAGAGCGTTTTCTGTCACTTATTTTCTGGGTTGATCGGCGGCCATTTTGTGACTTGTGGTGCGCCAGAAGAAGCTGCCACCAAGTCCATCAATCCATCAATACTAGTTTTTTTTTTTTTGCTATATCCTACATCAGGGGCTTGGCTGTGCTAATTGTCACCCCTAGAAACTCAGGAAAGAAATTTCTATATTTTATTAAGGGGTTAAATACAATTGCCCAAATACCAATCCCCTAAATCTGGTGTTCCAGCTTTGGCTAGACAAGTATAATACTGTCTGCTGTCTGGCAAAGGATAGATTATTTTCTGGGGTTAAATTCAATTGCCAAAATAGCAATACCATAAATCAGTGGTTTCAGCTGTGGCTGGCAAAATAGAATAGTGTCCGAGGTAACGCACACACGTACAGACGCACGTACACGATTCTTGAATAGTTGCATTATCGCGATAATAAAACTAACAGTGTAAAGTTGACTGTATTGCTCTAAGTTATATTCGCGTACGAATGTAACTTCTATTACAGCACACCAATACTAAAACTGACTAAGAGACAGCTTTAAGTTCTATTCGAACGCGATTGCAACTTTGGAACTTACAGTGGTGTACGATTTTAAAAGTTGAGTACTAAAAAGTTGGAATCGCAATGCGATTCTTATGTATTTGCTTAATCGCATTGCGATTACAACTTTGAGCTACCGATCACCATGGGAACGCCTCCTCCAGTAGAATGTACTGTCGGATGTGAGAATTAAGTTGAAAACGCAATGCGATTATTATATATCTGCTTATTCGCATTGCCGTTTCAACTTAGCATTGCTAAATAATTCCATCCATATTCGTTAACTTACTGACTCAGCAAGTTAACGATATGGATGGAATTATTTAGCAATGCTAAGTTGAAATCGCAATGCGATTAAGCAAATATAAAGAATCGCATTGCGATTTCAACTTAATTCTCAGATCCGACAGTACATTCTACTGGAGAAAGCGTTCCCATGGTGATCGTTAGCTCAAAGTTGTAATCGCAATGCGTTTATTGCGGTATATTATCCCTCTGGGTGTCTTTTACAGCCTTTTTAGTGCCCAAAAGTTCGGGTCCCCATTGACTTCTATAGGGTTCGGGTTCGGGATGAAGTTCGGGTTGAGTTCGGATCACGAACCCGGACATTTTCCGGAAGTTCGGCAGAACCTCTCGAACCCGAACATCCAGGTGTTCGCTCATCTCTAATCTCTGACTAGGCCCACAGCAATCAGCCAGAGAGATAAACCAAGGTCTCTCAATTCAAGGATTCTGTTTCTCTAAGTTGTCGACAAGTGGTGATAACTGGCACGTCGATGAATAGGAGGCATCACAGAATCATCCCACATGACATGATCTGATTTTAGAGGTTTCATGTGGCTAAAAACCTTGCTTTTAATATGCCTTTTATGCCTCTCCCCCATGCCACATATTGGAGCTAGGTGCTTGAAAATTTGATCAACTGGAGATCATAGTGGCACCTACCACTTCCTCTGTTTGCATAACCTTATGGCTTTTGCTCTTTGGCATTGCAATTTCAATGTTGATCAGTGTATAGAGAAAGACAGATGGAGAGGCGACCCCTAAAAAAAAGTACTAAAAGTGGCCCCATGTGGTAAGTGGGTCCAAAGAGGCAGAAAGCTGGGGCCAACACAAGTAGGTGGGAGCAGGAAACCATTAAGCATGGTCCAATTGTTGACTTAAAATCCGCACTGCATGTCAAATCGGCAGCGTTTACAGTAGAAGTAGATGAGATTTTGAAAATTCTTCTCCACAAAAGTTTGCTTAATCAAATCTGCAGATAACTTGACATAAGGTGCTGACTTTAAATTACATTACCATGTTGAAGATTCTAAATTCTTAAAGGGAACCTGTCACCATTTTAATACTCCCCCAACCATCCACAATACTTTACAGCTTGTTATCTTGTCTCCAGTGCTGTCTTTTGCTATTTGATCTGATGGCCAAGTTTGCAGCAAAACAACTTTATTCCTGCTGCTCGGTTTATGCAAATTTGCAGCTTGAAGTCAAGGAGGCAGCAGCCATAAAGTCAAGATTGCCACGCCACCTCTCTGCCTTTTCACTCTTCACTACTACAGGACCGCCTAACGCAGGGATGCGTCCTGCGGGCGGTCCTGTAGCTCTGTGTGGATGCATCGGTGCGTCATCTCGCGAGACGCGCGAGTTCCTGTGAACGCGCGCGCACGCGCGCGTTCACAGTGGCGCGCGTCTCAAGAGTTGAACTACAGCCTGCCAGCGGTGATCAATCGCTGGCAGGCTGTAGATGCGATATAAATCGCATCAAACATGTATACCAAACGCTGTTTTGTGAACAGTGTCTGGTATACCTGCTACCTGGTCCTCTGGTGGTCCCATTTGCTGGGATCGACCACCAGAGGACCAGGTAACTATGTAAAGTTGCACCAAACACTACACTAACCCCCCCACCCCCTCACCTATTAACCCCTTGTTAACCCCTTGATCACCCCATCTAGACCCCTGATCACCCCCTGTCATTGATGACACCCCTTGTAAGGCTCCATTCAGACGTCCATATGTGTTTTGCGGATCCGTGGATTCACGGATCCGCGGAACTAATCCACAGATCCGCAGATCCGCAGATCCTCAAAACACGGACACCGGCAATGTGCTTTCCGCATTTTGCAGATCCGCACATTGCCAGAACTATATAGAAAATGCTTTTTCTTGTCCGCAATTGCGGACAAGAATAGGACATGTTCTATATTTTTGCGGAACGGAAGTGCAGACCCGGAAGCGCGGATCCGTAATTCCGGATCCGAGCGGGACAAAGTCTGTCCCCATAGAAATGAATGGGTCCGCAATTCCGTTCCACAAACAGAATTGCGGACGTGTGAATGGGGCATAGGGTCCCTTATCACGGCCAGTTAGTTAGCTACTTGTTAGGTAGCTAGCGCCCAGCCCACCGCACCGCAGTCACTGATTTTGGCAGAGATTTTTCATCCACATTGATTGATGCGAATGAAAAATCTGTGCCGTTCATTTTTTTTTCAGCCCAGAGGCTGAACGGAAAAAAAATCTCATTACCCGTATGCTCAATATAAGGAGAATCGCAGAAACTCCTAATGCTGGCCATACGTGTAATGATTGCGGAGACCCCTAAAATGCCAGGGCAGTACAAACACCTCACATGTGACCCCATTTTAGAAAGAAGACACCCCAAGGTATTCCGTGAGGGTATGGTGAGTTCATGTAAAATTTTATTTTTGTCACAAGTTAGTGGAATATGAGACTTTGTAAAAAATAAAAATAAAAATCAATTTCCGCTAACTTGTGCCAAAAAAAAAAAATTCTGTGAACTCGCCATGCCCCTCATGGAATACCTTGGGGTGTCTTCTTTCCACAATGGGGTCACTTGTGGGGTACTTATACTGTCCTGGCATTTTAGGAGTGCTAAAGCGTGAGAATCCAAATGCGTAAAAATGCCCTGTGAAATCCTAAAGGTACTCATGGGAATTTGGGCCCCTTTGCGCATCTTGGCTGCAAAAAAGTGTCACACATGTGGTATCGCCGTACTCAGGAGAAGTAGGGCAATGTGTTTTGGGGTGTATTTTTATATATACCCATACTGTGTGTGAGAAATATCTCTGTAAATGACAACTTTTTAAATTTTTTATTCAAAGTTGTCAATTTACAGAGATATTTCTCTCCCAGCATGGGTATATGTAAAAATACACCCCAAACACTGCCTTACTTCTCTGAGTACAGCGATCCATGAGTGTCACTTTTGCAGCCAAGATGCAAAGGCCCAAATCCCATGAGTAACTAGGAGAGCATTTTGCACATTTTCTTCTCACGCTTTAGGGCCCCTAAAATGCCAGGGCAGTATAAATACCCCACATGTGACCCCATTTTGGAAAGAAGACACCCCAAGGTATTCGCTGAGGGGCATAGTGAGTCCATGAAAAATTAAACTTTTTGTCAAAAGTTAGCGGAAAGGGAGACTTTGTGAGAAAAAACAATAAAAAATCAATTTCCACTAACTTGTGCCAAACATTTTTTTTTCTATGAACTCTCCATGCCCCTCATGGAATACCTTGGGGTGTCTTCTTTCCAAAATGGGGTCACATGTGGGGTATTTATACTGCCCTGGCATTTTAGGGGCCCTAAAGCGTGAGAAGAAAAATGCGTAAAAATGCCCTCCTAAAAGGTACTCATGGGAATTTGGGCCCCTTTGCGCATCTTTGCTGCAAAAAAGTGGCACACATGTGGTATCGCCGTACTCAGGAGAAGTAGGGCAATGTGTTTTGGGGTGTATTTTTACATATACCCATGTTGGGTGAGAGAAATATCTCTATAAACTGACAACTTTGTATAAAAAAATTTAAAATTTGTCGTTTACAGCGATATTTCTCACACACAGTATGGGTATATATAAAAATACACCCCAAAACACATTGCCCTACTTCTCCTGAATACGGCGATACCACATGAGTGACACTTTTGCAGCCAAGATGCGCAAAGGGGCCCTAAACCAATGAGTACCTTTAGGATTTCACAGGGCATTTTACGCATTTGATTCTCACGCTTTAGGTTCCCTAAAATGCCAGGGCAGTATAAATACCCCACAAGTGACCCCATTTTGGAAAGAAGACACCCCAAGGTATTCCGTGAGGGGCATGGCGAGTTCACAGAATTTATTTTTTGGCACAAGTTAGCGGAAATTGATATATTTTTATTTTTTTATTTGGTTTTTACAAAGTCTCATATTCCACTAACTTGTGACAAAAATACAATTTTACATGAACTCACCATACCCCTCACAGAATACCTTGAGGTGTCTTCTTTCTAAAATGAGGTCACATGTGGGGTATTTATACTGTCCTGGCATTTTAGGGGCCCCTAAAGCGTGAGAAGAAGTCTGGAATCCAAATGCGTAAAAATGTCCTGTGAAATCCTAAAGGTACTCATTGGAATTAGTGCCCCTTTGCGCATCTTAGCTGCAAAAAGTGTCACTCATGTGGTATCGCCGTACTCAGGAGAAGTAGGGCAATGTGTTTTGGGGTGTATTTTTATATATACCCATACTTTGTGTGAGAAATATCTCTGTAAACGACAATTTTTAAATTTTTTTATACAAAGTTGTCAGTTTACAGAGATATTTCTCTCACCCAACATGGGTATATGTAAAAATACACCCCAAATAACATTGCCCTACTTCTCCTGAGTACGGCGATACCACATAAGTGACACTTTTTTGCAGCCTGGATGAGCAAAGAGGCCCAAATTCCAACGAGTACCTTTAGCTTTTACATGGCTGCTCACAATTTAGCCCTGCCCAAAATGCCAGAACAGTAAACACACCCCACATTTCGGAAAGTAGACACCCCAAGGTATTCACTGAGGGGCATAGTGAGTCCGTGGGAGATTTTTTTTTTTTTTGCCAGAAGTTAGCAGAAATGGAAACTTTATTATTATTTTTTTTTCCTCAGAAAGTGTCATTTTCCGCTAACTTGTGAAAAAAAATGAAATGATACATGAACTCACCATGCCCCTCCCCGAATACCTTGGGGTGTCTTCTATCTAAAATGGTGTGATTTGGGGGGTATTTATACTATCCTGGCACCTGAAGAAACATGACAGGTGCTCAGTAAGTCAGAGCTGCTTCAAAATGCAGAAATTCACTTTTTTGCACCATAGTTTGTAAACGCTATAACGTTTACCCAAACCAATAAATATACACTTATTGGATTTTTTTTTATCAAAGACATGTAGAACAATAAATTTAGAGAAAAATTTATATAGAAATGTAGTTTTTTTTTAAAACAGAAAGTGAAAAATTTCATTTTTTTGCAAAAATGTCGTTAAATTTTTATTAATAGCAAAAAAGTAAAAATGTCCGCAACAATGAAATACCACCAAATGAAAGCTCTATTAGTGAGAAGAAAAGGAGGTAAAATTCATTTGGGTGGTAAGTTGCATGACGGAGCAATAAACGGTGAAAGTAGTGTAGTGCAGAATTGCAAAAAGTGGCCTGGTCATTAAGGGTGTTTAAGCTAGGGGGGCTGAAGTGGTTAATAGACAGCTCTTTTTCTCTTTCTTCAGGTGCGAGGTGCCTAATAACCAGTGCATGCGCCATCCTCTATCGTTTTCAGTGCCTGCTTTGTGCACCCCACTTGTAAAGTCCTTGGCTCTAGAGCAGGCATGCTCAACCTGCGGCCCTCCAGCTGTTGTAAAACTACAACTCCATGCTGGGAGTTGTAGTCTTGCAACAGCTGGAGGGCCGCAGGTTGAGCATGCCTGCTCTAGAGGCTCATTGGATAGGTGCTGACTACCGGGTGTGAGCACGCCTGAGAGTTGGCGATGTTCTGTTAGTTGGTTCTTCAACACTCAGTCTTTGCTACCAGACCACTTTATTACAGGGAGACGTCACCCGCCATTACACATGTGTCTGTGTGCTCAACTAACCAACAAGTCCAAAGACAACAGGTAGGATGCATCTACAAGTAGTGAGACCCCTACAGGCCACACAGCATATAACATATTTATACAGGCATCTGTATAATGAACCTCTGAAATCAAGTACACTACATTTGCCTAAGCCGAGTGGGGGGGAGGGCCAATAAAGAACTTGGCCCTCAGATCAAATATCAAAAGACAGCATTTGGAGACAAGCTGATTTCAGCTGTAAGTAGTGGCAGAACTAGAACTGACTGGGCCCACAGCAAATTTTTGAACAGGCCCCCCGAGCAACCTCTCCTCCTATGCAACCCTCACTCCTGTGGCTAGTCAAGATCGCTCTCTCAGACCAGGCCTGGCAGCCTACATGTATATACTGTATGTCATGTCACTGTATATAATGTTATTTTATAATACTGTTGAGGGGGTCCTGACAATAAAATCTTTCAGTCATTATTCTGGATGGGCCCCTTCTGAGTTTGGCCCCCATAGCAGCCGCTTCCACTACAGCTATGCCCCTAGCTGTAAGTTACTGCAGTTGGTTAGGGAGGTATTATGGTGGTGACAGGTAACCTTTAATAACAGGAAGAACTGAGGAGGACACCAGCAGCCCACTCTGGAATGTTCCATGTAGGATCTTTTACCAGTCCAGGATGGATGGATAGATAGAGAAAGAAAGAGAGAGATGAAAAAGCCGTTGATCCACACCTTGGGCACAAGGCTATAGAAGATTCTTAGTTTCTCTCAGATTACCAGAAACTACAAATAAACCATGGGTTTGTGGTCTCCTTTGGGGAATCTACACCTTGTGACAGAATACAAAATATGTGAAAGCTTTCTGAATGCAGGGAAAGTTCTGTAGAGCAGGGCTCAGGGGCGAAAATCACAGAACAGATGGGTTGTTGGATGTGTGTAATGATACAGAAGAATGATACAGACTGTCATTTTCTCTTCCTGCAAGGAGACAGCCTGAAGGCACCAACCACTGAGAAATGACCGCTGAGTGTAGATAAAACATTTCACTGTGATATGGTGACCAACAATTAATTTACAGCCATAATTCAGTTCTTTATTAACCACCTCCCGACCACCTAACGCAGGGATGCGTCCTGCGGACGGCCGGGATGTTCCTCCTGGATGCATCGGCGCATCATCTTGCGAGACGCGAGATGACGCGCTGATGCCGCCGCGCATGCGCAGTGCGCGGCGGTAAAAGATTCAGAAGAAGTTGGTCATCAGCCTGCCAGCCAATGATCAGCGCTGGCAGGCTGAACCACCAGCCATATAACACATTATATTTATAAATATAATGTGTTAAATGGCTTCTATGCTCTCTGCTGGGTCCTTTTCGTCGGTTGGTCCCAGCAGAGAGCACATGTGACTGTAAGTACACCAAGCACTACATACTTAGCCCCAGATCACCCCCCATCACCCCAATTAACCCCTTGATCACCCCTGTCAATCACTAGTGAAAGGGAAAAAAGTGATCAGTGTAAACTGTCACTTTTTTTTTCACCAGTATTGACTTTTAGGTTTAGCTTAGTTTATTTTTTTCACCAGTATTGACTTTTAGGTTTAGCTTAGTTTAGACCCTCTTTTGGTAGGTAGTTAGCTTCCGTTAGCGCCCAGCCCACCGCACCGCAGTCACTGATTCGCTGATTAGCTTATCGCTAATCAGTGTTGGTACTTTATAGTATCTGTAAGTGATCAGAACTGATCACAGCCAGATCTATAAGGCCTCTTTCACACGGGCGTCATGTTTGACGCCCGGATAAGAGGCGGGTGCGTTGCGGGAATGTGCGCGATTTTCCAGCACGGGTGCAAACGTTTGTAATGCGTTTTGCACGCACGTGAGAAAAATCGCCATGTTTGGTACCCAGACCCGAAGCCGGACTTCATCACTGAAGTCCGGTTTCGGGTCTTCTGGAGAATTTATTATTTTCCCTTATAACATGGTTATAAGGGGAAATAATAGCATTCTTAATAAAGAATGCATTGTTAAATGAAGATGAAGGGGTTAAAAATAATAAAAGTTAACTTACCTTAGCCACTTGATCGCGTAGTTGCGATCTGTCCTCTCTTTCCCAGCATCAGCTAAGAACTAAAGGACCTGTGATGACGTCACATCACATGGTCCGATCACATGGTCCATACACCCCAAAACACATTGCCCTACTTCTCCTGAGTACGGCGATACCACACGTGTGACACTTTTTTGCAGCCAAGATGCGCAAAGGGGCCCTAATTCCAATGAGTATCTTTAGGATTTCACAGAGCATTTTTACGCATTTGGATTCCAGACTTCTTCTCACGCTTTAGAGACCCCTAAAATGCCAGGGCAGTATAAATACCCTACAAGGTATTTTGTGAGGGTATGGTGAGTTCATGTAAAATTTTATTTTTTGTCACAAGTTAATGGAATATGAGACTTTGTAAGAAAAAAAAAAAAAAAACAATTTCCGCTAACTTAAATGCCCCTAAAATGCCAGGGCAGTATAAATACCCCACAAGTGACCCCATTTTAGAAAGTAGACACCCCAAGGTATTCACTGAGGGGCATAGTGAGTTCATGGAAGTTTTTATCTTTTGTCACAAGTTAGCGGAAAATGAAATTTTTTGAAAAAAATTCCATTTCCGCTAACTTGTGACAAAAAATAAAAACTTCCATGAACTCAGTATGCCCATCAGCGAATACCTTAGGGTGTCTACTCTCCGAAATGGGGTCATTTGTGGGGTATTTATACTGTCTGGGCATTGTAGTACCTCAGAAAACATGACAGGTGCTCAGAAAGTCAAAATGCGGAAATTCACTTTTTTGCACCATAGTTTGTAAACGCTATAACTTTTACCCAAACCAATAAATATACACTTATTGGACTTTTTTTTATCACAGACATGTAGAACAATAAATTTAGAGAAAAATTTATATAGAAAACGCATCAAAAACGCATATGCGTTTTTATAATTTTTTCATTTTCTTTTTTGTGTATTTTGCCACATTTGGTTGCATATTTACATTTGGTATAGGCAAATATGGTAGTCTAGATCATGTGTCTATACCAAAACCTAGGATCATTGTTTGACAGCATATTTTCTAAGCCATGTAGCTGAATATAGATTTGGGCAGATTAATGATCTAGACTACCATATTTGCCTATACCAAATGTAAATATGCAACCAAATGTGGCAAAATACACAAAAAAATAAACTAGAAAATGAAAAAATTATAAAAACGCAGATGCGTTTTTGATGCGTTTTCTATCAAAAACGCCCAAATGGCCCCTGAGGGTTCCAGATATCTGGCTTTGGAGGCAGCAGAACATGGTGGTAGTCATAGTCAACCGTCATATACAATAAAATAGAGGCATTAAATGGATTCGCAAAGCGATTAATAATTGTAAGTATTATTCGCATTGCGATTACAACTTAGAGCTGAGTTCCTAATGGTTGTATTGCTAGAATATAACATATATTCTAGCAATACAATAATCATTAGGAACTCAGCTCTAAGTTGAATTTGCAATGCGATTAATGCAGGTTATAGTAATCGCATTGATAATTCAACTTAGATCTGAGTTCCTAATGGTTGTTGTATTGCTAGAATATAACGATGATTGAGAATATAGCGCTATATTCGTTATCTTCGTTATATTCTAGCAATACAACTATTAGGAACTCAGATCTAAGTTGTAATCGCAATGCGAATAATACAGGTTATAGTAATCGCATTGCGATTTACAATTACTATTACTGCAGCTTCAGAATGAATCTAAGATGGATGCTGTCCTTGCGTTTAGATAGGAGGTGGGAGGGTCTGGGAGGGAGGGTATGCTGATTGGCTGGAATGTGTCTGCTGACTGTGAGGTACAGGGTCAAAGTTTGCTCAATAATAAAGTATAGGGGCGAACGCGAACATCGAATATGTTCGCCCGCCGCGGCGGACGCGAACAAGCTATGTTCGCCGGGAACTGTTCGCCGGCGAATAGTTCGGGCCATCTCTAGTCATTAAGGGTGTTCAAGCTAGGGGGGCTGAGGTGGTTAACTAGATAGATAGATAGATAGATAATACATTACAATGACAATGCACATTAAGGATTTCTCTACAAGAAAAATTATTTATGTAAATTTACACGCCCCCATTTACACAACATACATGAGAAAAGATAAATAACTTTGCTCTAGTAAGTAGCAATCTAAACTGTCAGCAGAATAAATAAGTCACTTTTTACTTTGTAGTTGTCCAAAACTCCCTCTGTGTTTGTTGTATGTTGACATTTATTACAAGTGCTCCTATGTTTTATATCATATATTAATACAAATTATACTATGTATGTTCATAAAGGAAAACGTATGTTTTTACAATTTAATAGTCAAATACAGAACAGCCCCATATAGTGGCCCAATCAGAGCAAACAACATGGGCATTACATGGACAACCATTTGATGTAGTTATTGGTACTGTAGTAGAAGACTCAAAGAAAGGAGAAATTATTTCCAAGGAATGCAATTAGAAGAAGACAGGAACTGGGCAGAGCTAATGAGTTGTCACAATCCTAGGAGCTAGAAATGGAGAGTGTACGGAAGAGAGAAGCAGTTATCATGTTGCAGGGCACCAAAAAGGGCCAGAGGAGGCAATCAAGTGGCCAAGAGTGACCCAGACAAAGCAAGAGGTCAGTGACAGCCTACCTGCCTGTTGGAATCACAGCGGCAGAGTGCATGCACAGATTGTATCATCCCCAAGTCAGTTGTTCCCACTGTGGGTCACGGAGCCAGAGGCCACCAAGGCTGTAAAGTTAAAGGTAAAAGACAGGACAATGTCTGTGGACATTTTTGCCCCCTATTGCTACTGTGCAAAGCCATCATCTCCCTACTTTATTGCACATTAAAGGATTAACTTGCTTCATATTGTAGAACTGCATTTATATGTTTATTGTAATATATCCTGTTGATTTGCAATGTTATTACCGATGCAAAGTTTTGGAGGGAAAAAACCCAGACACACTGACATTCTTAGTGTCTAGTTTAGCTTTGTTGTTTATGTCTGAAGATTTGTTTATGCGTAGTTATTCCCATAAACTCTATACATGTCTAAGATAGAAAGAATTAGTAACAATATTTCTGTTTAGGCTGTTTCTCCACTCCACCCCTCCTGCTAGAAGGTTCTAGTTCAGCTAGACACTGACAGCGGTCAGACTTCCTAGTTGTCTACAGTTAGGGACCAGTGCTTAGTAGGAGAGACTCTGCCAGTCTGCATGAGTGACCAGAAGAAGATGCTGAGATAGGGATGCTGAGCCACAGACCCCCGGTTACCAGCCCATTGACCAGGGAGCCAGCCAGACAACTGAGCCACAGACCCTGGACCACCAGCCTTTGGCCAGGGTACCAGCCTTCTGAGAGAGATAGGGACAGCTAGCTCGGGCCTTTCTTGAGCGTGAAACCTTCTTCTGCCCAGGAAGAGACTGGAGTGCATTGCCTGTATTGTTTTACACTTCAGTCTTTCCAGTAAATAAGCCCACTGGTTAACTGTAGACCCTGACTCTCTGGACTTATTTCCTATTGGGGTGCACCATGCCTTACCATCCTTTCCAGAAAGCAGCAATATGCATAATTTTCCAGAAACCCCATCAAATCTTACATACTAAGAGCCATGTTCTCCTAAAGAGCTTGCGGTGGATTAGCAGTGGGACCATGTTGATGTTTAACAGAGCATGGAAATGTAGTTTAAACCTGTAGGGACTAGCCTTAAAAGTATAAAAATAACCCTATAATTACAATGGAAACTCATGGATTCTCATTGGAGTTTCCCATATAATGTGAGGAGTCAATGCTGTAAAAAGTGAATTTACTCTTAAAATCCTAGGTAAGCTCTGCTAGAAAAGGGATATGTTTCATAATACCCCTTGATCTTCAACTATCCCTGGAGTACCCATCCCAGTATGCCTTGTGTTAACATTGTCTTTAAGGACCACATGTGAACGCAGATCTTGGAAGTTTCACAACATTCAGCAACACCCACCAGGTGCACCGTCTGCCTGATAACTCATATCAAAGTCATCAGACATTAATGTCCTAAGAGAACAAAATAAGAATTTCTTAATGTTTTCCAGAGTCTGTTTTGCATTGCAGCTTCAAACAGATTCCTCCCAAGTTTGTGACACAATAATAAGATTAAAGTGTTCTTGCAGAAATGAATGGCATAGGAGTGAAGTCTTTCAGGACGGATAGGTAGCTGCATCTTACTGGGTTATAATGTGGCACGCGGGCATACTTTACAAGAGGTGGGGATTTACTAAACTAAATATATCAGAATTATGTCTCAGTTTGCTTTAAAAACGTACATGCCTTGCACCATATTTTGTATTTGTCTTAGACACTTTGGCCCAGATTTACTATGAGTTAGATAGGGTAGACATCTGGACAGGGAGTCTTTAAATACATCTGAATTATTACAGTGGTTCAGCTTTATAATAAACCTGACTTAGGTTAGTTTCACATCTGCAGTAAAGGTTCACCAGATCCTGCCATTCACCAATGGAGCCCATTGACTATAATGGGATTCGGCTGCGATCCAGACAGTTTTTAACATGAGCACCGGGTTTCGACTGGATAAAAACGAGTAACGGCTGAATGCCCACTGGATCCCATTACAGTGAATGGGCATCAGTGGTGCATGGCGCCATCCAGCTGTGCCGTATATGAACTCTGGCAGGCTGTCCTCTGCTAGCCCACCGGATACCTTGACCGCATATGTAAAAGTAGCCTTATTTATAGACTGCCCAGCTAAAAATCCAAGACAGCTTTTAGTTGTCTTATTTTCTATTTTGTCACATTTTCATGCAAAAAGTTGCATTTTAGGCCATCCTTGCTTTCCTACAAAAGCCACGCCCCCTTGTCAACAAAGACAAAAAAACTTTGTATGCAACATTTTGTGCCAAAATTCACCAAAATTGTAGACAAAATCAAGGCACACATTCAATTGTGAATCTGTGCCTTTTAGCACCTCACTAGACAAGGGGCATGGCTTACAATGTGACAACATGACCTACAATTTTGGCACACGTTAAAAAACCAATAGGTTGTGTAAAGTTAGAAAAAAGTATCTAACTTGAAGCAAGACGCACCAAATTTATTGTACAGCATGGGTAACATTGATGCATTTTTAGCAACTTTAGACAAACTAAATCTAAATTTACATGGTCTAAATATTAGACAGGATTAGTAAATTTTCCCCAGTGTGTGAAATGAAGGCATTGTATGGGGTGCATAGGTATTCTGTAGAATGCCACGGCATGAAAAATGGACAACAGAGGCGACACTTTATTCCAGATTTCCAACCTGTGAAACTGAAACTGAATAAAAATAAAACATAGAACAGATAGAGACATTTCTATTAACAAACTGTTACCTAAAAGCTACCATTGCCTCATTTTAGTCTTTCATCTATTAGGGTTGATGAATATTACAGATATTTTCCTCCAGCAGCCTCTTCCAGTTGTTGGGAGGGATGGAGGAGCAGTACACAAGTCTTCTCCTTCCCTTTCCTTCTTCCTCCTTCACTGCCCCAGCAGCAGCCCTGATGGGTCACATTACTGAGCCATGTTTCATACCAGAGAAAGCATGGTCATCATTGCGTGATGCTGTCATCTACTGAACTTAGTAATTATGTCCCCTGTAAACAAGAGAAGACAATTACAAATTGTACAAATACCTCTGCTGATTTATCACAATACATCAGTCTGGAGTCCAGGCTATTCAGCTCGCAGAGCATTGCCTAGACAATACAGTTGTATCCAGTGTAGGTAATGCTCTGTAAGCTAAATACATCAGCATCTGCTGCACAAATCCCTCTGCTGGTTTACTACAATGCATCAGTCTGGAGTCCAGGCTGTTCAGCTCGCAGAGCACTGACTAGACAATACAGCTGTATCCAGTGTAGGTAATGCTCTGTAAGCTAAATACATCAGCATCTGCTGCACAAATCCCTCTGCTGGTTTACTACAATACATCAGTCTGGAGTCCAGGCTATTCAGCTCGCAGAGCATCGTCTAGACAATACAGTTGTATCCAGTGTAGGTAATGCTCTGTAAGCTAAATACATCAGCATCTGCACACAAGTCCCTCTGCTGGTTTATTACAATACATCAGTCTGGAGTCCAGGCTATTCAGCTCGCAGAGCATTGCCTAGACAATACAGTTGTATCCAGTGTAGGTAATGCTCTGTGAGCTAAATACATCAGCATCTGCTGCACAAATCCCTCCGCTGGTTTACTACAATACATCAGTCTGGAGTCCGGGCTATTCAGCTCGCAGAGCATCGTCTAGACAATACAGTTGTATCCAGTGTAGGTAATGCTCTGTAAGCTAAATACATCAGCATCTGCACACAAGTCCCTCTGCTGGTTTATTACAATACATCAGTCTGGAGTCCAGGCTATTCAGCTCGCAGAGCATTGCCTAGACAATACAGTTGTATCCAGTGTAGGTAATGCTCTGTAAGCTAAATACATCAGCATCTGCTGCACAAATCCCTCTGCTGGTTTACTACAATACATCAGTCTGGAGTCCAGGCTGTTCAGCTCGCAGAGCACTGACTAGACAATACAGCTGTATCCAGTATAGGTAATGCTCTGTAACCTAAGTACATCAGCATCTGCTGCACAAATCCCTCTGCTAGTTTACTACAATACATCAGTCTGGAGTCCAGGCTATTCAGCTCGCAGAGCATCGTCTAGACAATACAGTTGTATCCAGTGTAGGTAATGCTCTGTAAGCTAAATACATCAGCATCTGCACACAAGTCCCTCTGCTGGTTTATTACAATACATCAGTCTGGAGTCCAGGCTATTCAGCTCGCAGAGCATTGCCTAGACAATACAGTTGTATCCAGTGTAGGTAATGCTCTGTGAGCTAAATACATCAGCATCTGCTGCACAAATCCCTCCGCTGGTTTACTACAATACATCAGTCTGGAGTCCGGGCTATTCAGCTCGCAGAGCATCGTCTAGACAATACAGTTGTATCCAGTGTAGGTAATGCTCTGTGAGCTAAATACATCAGCATCTGCTGCACAAATCCCTCTGCTGGTTTACTACAATGCATCAGTCTGTTCAGCTATAAGTATCTATGAAGCACCAGGCCTGTGGCAGGACTCCATAGGGACATAGTAAATTTCTCATTGACTCCAATGCTAATGCATTGGAGTCTATGAGACAAGCAATCTGATGATTACTTGTTATAGTTCCCTAGGGGAACTATGGAAAAGTATAAAAAAAAATGTGGTATGGCCACTGACCTGGAGAATAAAAGTAACAGGTCAGTTTTACCGTATAGGAAATGGTATTAAAAAAATAAAACATTTGGAATTTTTTTCCATGCTTTCCACCACAATTTATGCAACCGTATATGGTGCCATTAGAAAGTGCATCTTGCCCTGCAAAAAACAAGACCTCATATGGCTATGTGAATGAAAAAATAAAAAAGTTATGGCTCTGGAAGGGCTGGGAATAAAAAACAAAAATGAAAAAATGTAAAGTTTCTTGGTCATTAAAGTGTTAATGTATATGTAAAACAGACGTCATACAGTGGAATCCAACTTTTTTAAATGGATACCAATGCATGGAACAGGGTTGTCTTCTGCGCCCTTCCACTTATTTTTCTACAGTATTCCGATTTATACCGGCCAGCTGTAGCTGAGAAGGACACACACATGTAATCCTATGGACACATTTAGCAAGCACACAAAAAGTACATCATATTCAATGAGTGGTCTAATTCACTAAAAATAAGTATTTTGAAAATAATGTGGAAGTAAAACATAGGTGGGCCCATATATTAAGGTGCTAATAACCCTTCGCTTAGTTATGTAGAGGCATTGGCAGGAGCAGATTAGCCATAGACCTTACACTGAAATTTTCCAGTACTCACGGCCAGCCAATGGAAGTTTTTGGGGATGTATTTTGTGCCGATGGGGCAGTATTTTGTGATGGACTGTGGTATTTGGCTATGTTGGGATGATATAATATGCCACAATATGGTATTGTCCCCGCCTACTTGTGTTGGCCCTGCCTTCCATCAAAATTATAAATGAGACAGGCCTGCTGGCCCACCCTTTTCCACGCCTACGTCACGACCCCTTTTTTAAAACTGGCGTACGTGCCGCGGAAGGTGAAGAAGATTTTCCAGCAAATTACCTTCCCAACAAAATCTGCCTGAAAGATAAGCCAAAAAGTGGCGTATATTTGATGATAAATGACCCTCAAGGTGTATTAGAAAGGTGTAGAACTTCTCATGTATACAGCAATTAACCTATGTAGACATAAACCCTTCCATATATTCCAAAGAAATGCTTTCTCTTTGTGGCCTGGGCATTATGTAACATGACACGGTGAAGTGTATTATTCCATACCCCCTCCTACCGCATCTAAATGCAACTTTTAAAAAACTTTAATCAAGATTCACATTTTAAAGAAAATATGGAAAAAGCAGGTATATGGCAGCTAGTTGAGTGAGCTGCATGTAATGGAAAATATGCTTTGAACTAACAATAAAATACATTTCATTAAAAGAAAATTCTAATGCAAGTTGACTGCAGTCGCTGGCAAATATCCGAAAATACAGACTCCTCCATCTTCACTAATGACTTTAGTTCCTTCCTGAAACTCTGGGAAAAACTTTGAAGCTGATTTATAAGATTTAAGGTGGAAAGTATGCTACATCCATTCCAAGGAAATTAGTTCACTCAACAAACCTACTGACATGCGCTCCTGGCTGGGGTAAGATCCTATTATATATGTGACCACTTCTAATCATCTAATCGGCTGGTGAACTGCAGAGAACAGACTGTTCCCCTAAAGAAATACAGGCCCTAGACCCCCTAAAACTACAAACCTCAGAGCACAGCCCCTAAATACAGACCCCTGTCCCAGACCTCTAAAATAATGCAGATAACCTCAAAGGGGTTTTCCAAGATGATGACCTATTCTGTGGATAGGTCATCAGTATTTGATCGTGGGGGTCCGACACCTGGGGCCCTCGCCAAACAGCTGTTCGGGAAGGCAGCAGTGCTCAAAGTAGTGCCACGGCCTTCTCTCAGCTTTTCCTAGGCCGTGTGAGGATACGTTCATGGACCAGGCACAGCTCAGCTCCATTGAAGTGATTGGGGCTGAGATTGGATATCAAGCACAGCCGTTATACAATGTATAGCATTGCGGTGAGCTGCGAGAAGGCCACTGTAAGCACCGGTGCTTTCTCAAAAAAGCTGATCGGCAGGGGTACTAAGTGTCGGACCCCACTGATCAGATACTAATGACCTATTCAGAGGACTGGTCATCAATATTAACAATCCAGAAAACCCTTTTAAGTAAAGCAGACAGCTATTCCACACCATCTAAATACAGATCCCCCTAAAGTAATGCAGACCCAGACCATATGCCCCAAAATACAGACCCTTAAAGAAAAATCAGACCCAAGAACCTTTTAATAAATACAAACCTCAGACCAGTACAGATACCAGACCAATCGCCACTAAAGTAACCCAGATCCCCTAAAGTAAAACAGACCTCAGTTCAGCCCCTAAAGTACTACAAACCCTAAACCAGACCCCAAATATTCATACAGACCTCCTAAATAAATACTCAGCATGAGTTCGGAAGCATATGCAGGCTCGAAAGTTGAACAGAGTCATAATGCAGTATGCCTTAGTTGTTTCCGATTCTGGCTTCACTTGACTATATTTGACTACGGGTGTATATCAGAACCTTTTTTTCTATTTGTTTTGGTCAGAAATACACATTATTAGTGTGAACCATATTTCAGTTATAAAGTGTTATTCATAATCATAACATTTATAAGTTATGGTCACACAGGGTTTGGTATGAAGCATTATACTACCATCTACAGGTCACCCACGGAACTGCAGCTTACAGACAAATTACTGTTTATGGTATCCAACAATGCATATTATGAGTATTAAAGGGTTCTATTAAGCAATTAGTTGTTAATTTATTTTCTCTGTTGTAGCAGTTAGGATACGACCACATGGTCAGGTTTCCTGATGCAGTTTTATAAGCCAAATTCAGGAGTGAATCATAAAAGGAGAGAAAGTATAGGTAAGTATAGGTAAAGTAAGGACAGATACGACTTCTCTTTTTTTTTAATTCACTCCTGGTTTTGGCTTCCAAAACTGCACCAGGAAATCTGACTATATGGATGTACACTAACTGTTTGGGAAATTAACTAACTTGCATTGATTGTGACTGTATTTTGGACTACGGTAAGTGCTTAACTGGGGTAGATGAGGACTCGTAATGGCCATTTTTAGAGTACTTAAATCACACTGGTGGATATGTTGGCACTTTTGATGGAGTAGTTATAGCTGATACAGAGGTAGCAGTTGGACCTGGCCCCTAGTGTCTGAGGAGTCCCAAAGGCCCCTCTGTCATAAAATAAGCTAGGATTACAAATGGGACATCATGAAAGGCAGAGATCTGTGCTACACATTTGCAATGGGTCCCAGGAGATTCACTTTCTGCTTTAGCCACTGTAAAAGCAACAATACACAAAGGAATAATCAAATTATTGCAAAGAACTATATAAGTGCATACAATTCAAAGCAGTTTGTCTTCATCTGGGTCTACAGTGACATCTAGGGGATGATGTTGGTAAAGGTTATGGTCAGGTAGATCATAATGTCTGCATGCTCTCATACTTGCCAGCGCTCCAATATTACAGCATTTTAGTTTCTACAATGCTTTTATTGTGAAGGCAATACAATTTCAGTGTCACTGTCAACACACAGGTAGCTTTTCAAACACGATTGGACAGATGATAAATCAATGTACCTTCATTCATGTACCTTCATCATCTGGGTCTGCAAAATCACAAAAATACCACATTGTATAGTTTTAATACTGAAAAAAAATAAAAAACTGTAGAAAAATTATATTTTTCTTTTTATTGCCATATTCTGACCCCCATAACTTTTTTATATTTCTGTCTACGGATCTGTGTAAAGGCTCATTTTTTTGTGGGGCAATCTATACTTGGTGTGTATGACATTTTGATAACTTTTTTTTTTAAATGACAATTTTTTTTTCCATTACGCTGTTTGCTGTATAGGATAAAAAAAAATTAATACTACAGGCATTTTCAGATGCAGTGATGCATATGATGCCTTTTTTTAATTGTTTATTTTTTATTTTGAACTTTTATATTTTAAAAAGGTGACTATAACAAGCAATCATTAGATGGCCAGTTGTATTCTGTGATGGATATTTTGCCATCATAGAACACAGCATTCACCATATTCCAATGTAGAGCTGCCACCTGTAGGTCTGTATTGGAATATACCCGTGATAGGCATCGGAGTCTCAAGCAGGCTCCGAGCTATCACTGGAATATAACAGCTTCCCCGATCTCAGTCGGGGAGGCTGTTACTGATACGGGAGTACGCTACTGCTGCATTTTCACCACTCAGATACTCTAGTCACTCAGTGGCTATACAAAATTTTTAAAAACAGCCAATTACTAAAGTATTTAAATCCAGGTGCTGGTTTGAAAAATGTAGAATATTTTTCAAGGGACAACTCCTTTAATTAAAATGTGCAGCCTTTGGCAACATTTGGTAAAAATTGGTTCAAAATTCAAGGCCGATTAATTTTTTTTACAATATCTTTGTAACAGTTACAGATCAATTTTCAAGATACAGTCCTCCAAATCCTTTGCATAAATATAGCTAAATGATCAAATTCACCACTAGAGGGAGTGCAGGTACTTACTGCATACTTCTACTACTTTTTTTTTAAAAAAAGCACTCCCACAAAAAATGTTAGCATCTGACACACTAGTAATGTAGGTGATGTAAATAGCAGGGTAATTCATTTTATCAGCAGTGCCTTTATTCATAAGCTATCTGCCCCAGACCACGAGAGCAGCACTCAGACTGTACTTACAGCATCTGGACCAGAATTCACTTTCTTAGTTCACTCCTATGAGATGCTCAATGTGAGGCTCTTAGACATGAATACAAAAAGGGACTTTAAAAAATAAAATAATAATTCCAGCTCAGTGAAGTCCAGCACTTTATTTAATCATATGCAGGGACCCTGTCTAATTCAGTGTGAACTAGCAAACAAGGAATCCAGATCAGCACATTTAAAAAAAACAATCCAAGTTAAGTCAAAGGGGTTGTCTCCCTTCAGCGAATGGCATTTATCAGGTAGAGAAAGTTAATACAAGGCACTTACTAATATCTTGACATTATCTATATTGCTTCCTTTGCTGTCTTCATTCATTTTTCCATCAAATTATACACTGGGTTATGACTAGTGTTGAGCGAAACATTCGAAGTGGAATTGGGTCTGAAGTTTAGAAAATCAAATTTCCTCTTGCTTCTAGTAATGGATAATTTTTTCCTAAAATAGCGGCCGCACGTATTACAAAGTGAAAGTAAGCCAGGGAACGTAAAATCACCCATAATGCCGTGCAGCCAGCCAATCCGCAGATAACCATCCCCTGTGATGTCACAGCTCTATAAAACCCTCATCCCACGCGGTTTCCGCCATTGTCCTGTGAGTTGAGCATAGGGAGAGACGTGGCAAGCGATCATGTGCTAGGAACAGTGTTGCTGAAAATGATCAATAGAAGAATATTGGAGAGGAAGAGTGCAGGGAGTGTGCAGGGAGACCTACTCTGCATCAGTGTTATTTACTTATTCCTACATCAGCCATAAATGTAATTCAATACCAATAAGATAGAAGCCTTCATTATTCCACTGCCAGTGTGCCAACCAATATCATCTAGTCTGCACCCCTTAGGGGGGGCAGGTGTTAATGATGACCAGCCTCATCTTTTGCTGGCTTTACGTCTTCCAAATCAACCTTCAAAGTCTCCATGTCCTAGAAAAATCAGCAAGATGCAGAGAGAGGAGGAGCTGCATGTTCCTGATGGCATATTCTCATCTATATTAGATGATATGGAAAATGAGGAAAAGCAGATGGCAGAAGAAGGGCTCCAACCAGTAGGGCAGGAGAGCGCTGGGGTTGGTGAAGTGGGTATGCCAGAGCTGATTAATGTTCTATGCTTACTGTCAAATAACCTGCAGGAGATTGCAAGCAAGAACAGTAATAATATGCATATTGTGCCCCTACCTAACCAGCCAAACCACATACCAGCAACAGCCCCTTTTTAAAGGTGCATTAAAGGTGCCGATCGGCCATTAACAATGCAGTGCAGTCTTCTTTATTAAATGAAAGGAAGCTTCACCGCAGCATGGCGGCAACCGCCAACAGCACGGCCACTCCGTGTGGCCGTACTCTAAGGCAGAGTGGCCTGGGTACCTGATTTATAGTGATTCGTGACAAATTAATTCATAAATAACGAATCAAATTTCTCGGCCAACTTCAGCAAAGTTCCCGAAACAAATTTTTCCAAACCTTTTGTTCATCTCTAGTTCTAAGCCCCACTGCAGCGCAGATACAAGGCAAATAGGATCTGCTGCACATGCATGCCTATGTGCGCTCTTACAATCCCAACTACCAGAGAGGTCAGAGCTTTTTCCTATAGTGTGTACGCACGACCACCAATGCTGGATTGTAGGGTGGTCATAACCCCTGGATACGAGCAGTGTATAATGTGATGGAAAAATAAATCCAGCCAGCAAAGGAGGCAATATGGATACTAAAAATACATTAGTAAGTGCTTTGTATTAACTTTCTCTACATGATAAATGCCACTTGCTGAAGTGAGACAACCCCTTTAAGGCATATAGTAAAATCCATGTTATACAAACAAAAGACGCAAATACTTTTGCATTTCAAACACTTGTGTTCTTAAAAGGGTTTTACAAGATTTTAATAGTGATGACTAGTGTTGAGCGAATTGGGGTTCGTACTGCTATATCTTCAAAACTTCATTTATGATATGCGCTCTGTACTGCAGTAAAATGTATGGGCTCATATGAGGCCTTCTTCTTCTAGCCACAAGTAACTTGAGACTTGCGTAGTCTCGTACCTGTGACGTTACAGTTCGGTTCTGATCATACATTACTGTTTCAGTCTGAAGCTGAACTCGGCTTAGTTAATGAGGCACAAACCCAAGTTTGGCTTTGGATTTAGAGACGCACAGAACCGACCTGTAACGTTACAGGCATGAAACTACGCAAGTCTCGAGTTACTTGAGGCGAGAAGAAGGCCTCAGCAGAGCCCATACATTTTACTGCGGTACACAGTGCATATTTTAAACAAAGTTTTTAAATGAAATGGGTTCAGATAGAGCAGTCTGAACCCAATTCGCTTTAATACTGATGAGCTATCCTCAGGATAGGTAATTAGTACCTGATCGGTAGGAGTCTGACATCCGGGACCGATCAGCTGTTCGAGAAGACAGTGGCACTCGTGGTGGCACCAGATGTCAGTGTATGTAGACACTGGGCCCAAATGGTGCGAAACAAGGGGGCATGACTTACCAGAAATGGGCCGTGGCCTAAGATGCTCGATGTAGCACCAAAATTGCTCCACAGTTCTGGCGTAAAATTCTATCTTAAACTAAGCCAACCAGTAGTTGGTATAGAGTTAGACACAACTGACTAGATATTCACCACATTGGGGGAGATTTATCAAAACCGTCTTAAAGGAAAATTGGCTTAGTTGCCCATAGCAACCAATCAGATTCCACCTTTCATTTTTCAGTGCTCCTGTGAAAGGTGGAATCTGATTGGTTGATATGGGCAACTTAGCCAGATTTCCTCCAGTTTTGATAATTCTCCCCCATTTATTATCAAGCCTGATCCACTGTAATAAATCTGGTGCAGGCCTGGACAGCCTGTCTAAGTTTACACCATTTATAGAATTAGTAAATCTGGCACACTGTGTGTAAAAAACACCAGAACAAAATGCCACAAATATCACAGATGCCAAAAGAAAAACGGCCAGGCAAAATTCCCGAATGTAAGGACCTCAGAGCAGTGGGGACATAAGCCTCTTCCATTCACACTGTTAAATCTCACCTCTCCTTCTTCTTTCGGTCACTTAGCAGAGATGGGATAGTCGTAATGCCAGGAGATGAAAGCGTGGAATGCGTTAGTGCAGATAATCGGTGAGCGCCACTCCTAGACAAACACTCACTTATAACCCGCTCAGCCCTTACAAGACAAATGAACTTGTTTTGTTCAGACAGCAAATCCCCCAGAGGAAACCGCTAAGAGAGACATAAAGAAGACATCGGTTCTGCCAAGATTGGGAGGCTTCATCCTCAGGAATGATAACAGCCTTTTTATCACTTGATGACACACTTTGCCGCTCCTCGTCGGCACCGCTTGTCTCTGTTATCCACATCTGGAGGAGTGTTTTCATGGTTCTTCTACATCTGCTTTACTTTAGAAGACGATTAAACTGGTTCATTACTTTCTAGAGAAGTTACAAGGATTTTTTTTGTCAAATTTAACCACCAAAATACTGGAGAAATCAGAGAACAGTTAGCGAAATTTTAATGCTGGGAAGGAAAGTGTGTTGTCACTGACCTTAAAGGGGTTGTCCATAATTTACTAAATTGTGGCCCATACTCCCTGCAGGGGAGTCGCTATGACTATTTTTTTCGTCATGCATAATGGAACCAAACTGAACCGTTCTTTGTCCCCATTGACATGTATTAGGACGGAACAAAACGAAATGCCTCTTAAAGGCTTCTGTTTTGCATTCCGTCCTAAAATTCCCTTATATTCCGTTATAACTCTGTTAAAAAAGAACCTATAACAGAATTCTATAACGTAAATGCAAACCTGCCCTTAAAGGGTTGTTTAACCCTGGGGCATTTCAGGCAGACTCCCCACTACCACCCAGTGTAGCTAGACCCACATACAGAATTATACTAACCTGATCCCCACCGCTGGTTTCTGGTTTCTTCGCTCCCCGAGCCGCTGCTGCAGATCTCGGCTCTCCCAGTGTCAACATCCAGTTTGACATGTTTCAACTGCCCACTGCAGCCAATGAATGGCCACAGCAGTGACGTGGCCTTCATGCATCATGTGACCCAGTGAGTTGTCAGCTAAACAGCCTGGACTCCAGACTGATACACTGCACCAATGAGATGTGCAATAGGCGCCTCCCCCTAGGTCCCTCTATATAACACGTCCCAGGTGAAGTAAATGCCGAGTGGTATGTTTTGGCCTAAAATGTCTCTTTATGTGTGTCACGGTGTTCCTACCTGGATATGGCTAGACCCCAGGCTTTGGTTTCGAAGCAGTAAATAAAGGGAATAATTGAGGGATAAAAGAATAACTTGAGTCCAGACCTTGAGATGAAGTTCAATAACAGCTTTACTCTGCATAAACGTTCTCCAAAAGGGGTTACAGGCTTTGTCTTGGTTCCAGCAGGCTTTAGCATGAAACTGGCAGGCAAACTCTACTCTGCTACATCTGTTTCTCTCTGAATCTGCTGGTCTAACAGGCTGGCTGTATAACTCATCTTCTTCTGTATGCTGCACTTCACTTTGTAGTCTGACTCTAGGTTATGCCAGGGAACTTTCCTCCTGGCTTCTGAGGCTTCAAGCTTTAGCCTCCATGGCCAGCAGAGCTTAAGGTGCTCTGACTGGCATGGGCACATCCAGTAGAGATGTGCCCCCGCACACCCTTCCTCTAGTTGGGGCTAAACTAGACTGGAACTAATTGGTCCCCACCCTTCCTGCAAGAAATAGGGTTAGCCCACTTCTCCACAGAGGGCGGTTAGAATGGAATGAAAAGCTCCATTCTACCTAAGTACAGCTCTGCCGTGTTTGCTGTCACCTAATGGTGAACCAGACACATTACATGAACAGTTACATAACATTATTATAAATGCACAGTGTTGAGGGACCTGAAAATAAATGCATAAGATGACATGCGGTTAGCCCAATAAGAACAGTAGCAGGGTGTAGGAGTGGCAACATCACTCGGGGGTGTTACAGATGCATGTATTAGCAGCCGACAGGGTCGTAGCTAAAGGCTCATGGGCCCCCCTTCCCTCAGTGCTTTGTGGCCAAGGGCAGGGAAGCACATTGCTTTTGTGCTGTCTGAGGGAAAAAAATTTAATTGAAATTGAAAAATTGTCCATGGTTGGCGATAGTGTTGATCGCGGACATTTAACCCCACCGAGGCAGTGACCACAGCATCTGAGAGGTGAAATTCTGGAGTGCTGTGCTCCAGTGAGAAAAAAGTAAAAAAGCGAGAAAAAACGAAAAAAAGTTTTACAATGCATAAAAAGAAATAATATATAAAATACATTTAAAAACAAACATAAAAAATGAGGTCATAAAAAACTTATGAGGTCAGAATTTGGGGATAAAAAGAAAATAATTTTTTAGGCTTTTATTTTTTTCAAGTAATAAAATACTAGAAAAACTATATAAATGTGGTATTGCCAGGCTCGGACTGGCCCACAGGAGTACTGGTGAATCCCTCAGTGGGCCCCAGAGCAAGGTAGGCCCCTAGTCTCCCACCCCCTGCACCAGTGGCACATAACATAGTAGACTTACTGCACTACATACATATATTCAATATACAGCACCTCAACCAGCCTATATTCATATAGATTATTAAACAAACTCCCCAGTTTATTATTATAGACACGATCAGAGCTCAGATGACTTCTAAGTATACAGGAAAGCCACCAGTGTCCTCTTTTCCCTAGGACCTACCTTCTCAAAGCTGCTGCAGAGACCCCATATTCAATCATCTGGTAGCACCTTGCTGCTGTGTGAGCAGGTAATATTTTAATGTATCCTTACGGTGGGCCCACAAATAAATTTCGCAGTCCGACACTGGATACCACTGCAATCATACTGACCTGGAGAATGAAAGTAATAGATCAGTTTTACCGCATACGGAATGCTGTAAAAACAAAATTCATAAAACTATGGCAGAATTGCTTTTTTTCCAGCTTCCCATTTGATCATATGCAATATAAAATAGTGCCATTCAAAATTACAACTTGTCCCGCCAAAAATAAACCCTAATAAAGCTATTTGACAGGAAAAATAAAAAAGTTATGGCTCCTGGAAAGTAGGACGTAAAAAAACGCAAATACAAAAATTGGCCTGGTCCAAAAGGGGTTTTCTGAGATATCTTAAAGGGAACCTGTCATCAACTTGCACATGACAGTATGCACATGACAGTATGTATTTTGTGGATGACGTCTGTGTGCATTTCGTATTTTGTGGAGCGGAACAGCTGGCCCCAGATAGAACAGTACTATAGGACATGTTCTATTTTTTTGCAGAACGAAAATAAGGACATACGGAAACGGAATGCACACAGTGGAACTTCCATTTTTTGGTGGACCCATTGAAATGAATGGTTCCATATACGGTCTGCAAAAAATAACGGAACACAGAAAGAATATACGTTCGTGTGCATGAGCCCTTATGCTGACCTCACTGAGAACAGCATAAAATAGTGACAGAAATGCTGATTTTAGCAGTGTGTTACCCATGAGCTAAAAGTACGTGGTTGCTTAGAACCAGCATCATAATGATTACAGCACAGGCCTCGAAAAGAGTCAAATCTACTTGAGGAGAGTCATGGTTATTGTTCTGTCCTAGCACTGGGAGATACATTTAGTATCATTACAGATCACATCTGCCGTATTCTGTAGTTATTAGTTAGGTAACAGCACCATCTAGCAGTGGTAAAAATTTATTACACTTGTGTTTCTTGTTAATACAAATTATTGTATTTGTGGGAGGTGCAAAGCATTGTGGGAGTGTAATGCATTCTGGGAAAGAGAAGCCCAGTCTTCAGTCTCCATGTTACAGGACATCAGCAGAGCTGTCTCCTGCATTTCCCCTTCTTAAACCCCACCATCTTTGTGCAAGTATATCTGGTTAGTGAGATCTATCTTTGTTTCAGGGACAATATGTTATGCAGAGCTGTTTAGTTAGTTATAATTGTCTCAAGGAACATGTTATGACTGTTAGATAGCTAAATATGCGGTCCTATGTATCAACAGGCATTTTGGACATCTGCTTAGAGTTAATGTAATGTTGTAGTACATGTTGTTCTATGCTTTATGTGCTATCTTATATGCTTTATATGTATACATGTTATTTGTATTCTTATAGTTTTACCAATTCACAATCCTGTTGACCAATAAACAAGTTAGACTACAGAAAACAGTCCTCTTTTTTGGAAGACAGGAATGGTTTATACTGAATGTCAGACTGCACACTGTGTGAACGTGTAAGACAGAACAGTTATTCATTACCTCCCGCACTATCTGCTGATGAATGGCAGTTCTCTTCTAGAAAGAAAGGGAGAAAACTAGGTAGAAGCCTGTCAATCATCAGCAGGTGGGCAGGAGAGCAGGAATTCCTGAATAACCATGACTCTTCTCAGGTGGCCGTGATTCTTTTCCAGGCCCAGTTTGCAATGATTGTGATGCTGGTTCTCGGCAACCACTTACTTTTAACTTATAAATGATAGACCTCTAAAATCAACTTAACTGTCTCTACTTTATTCTGTAGTTAGTATGGGCAGCATAAAGTTAATGACAGGTTCCCTTTAACTGATGACCTATATTCTGAACAGGTGTTTAGTATCTGATCAGTGGAGGTCCAACACCCAGGACCCTGCCGATCAGCTGTTCATCAGTCACATGGCCAATGTGCAGCACAGCCTCATTGAAGTGAATGGGGCTGGGTTGCGATACCAAGAATAGCTGCTATACAATGTGCTTTGTGAGCAGAGAGAAGGCCACAGCGCTACTGCCAGCACCAATGCCTTTTCAAACAGCTGATCGGCAAGCCTCGGGTGTCAGACCCTTACCGATCAGATCCTGATGTCCAGAGAATAGGTCATCAGTTAAAGTCTCAGAAAATTCCTTTAAGGGTTTAAAGGGGCACACTATATACATGTAAATAGAGTTCAGCTGAGAAACCATAAAGGATGCTCTTCTTTTCTGAATATATTACAGTTCAACCCCTGAGCGCTGGTCTTTGGAACTGTATCTAAAGGCCCCTTTACACTGCCCGAACATTCATACAAATGCTCACAAGGATAATCTGCCAGTGTAAAGGTGCCGCTGATGCTTGTTCATCAGGTAATTGGATCTTTTATGCAGTAACCTAAATTATCTCTTGCCAGCTGCAGATCGTGTGGTCTAAACAGTTTCTGCTGCTGGCAAACAATGAATCTTTATGGGGATGAGCGATGGCATTACTTTGAAGGAGATCGCTGCGTGTAAATTGAAAGCTGAAGAATACTTTTCGTGGGTCAACCCCTTTAAGTATAGGCCATTAATTTTTAAAACCGTGATAAACCCTATAATTTGTTAATATATCTTTATAACATTGGGGCTCAGTATTTATTTAAAGAGCTTACTGTTTAAAATGTATGCAGTAAGCTCCTATGCGCCCCCTAGTGGCTACTGCAAGCAGTCACCATTTTGTCATTGCCATGTGGTGTATTTGGAGTTCTGTATCAGAAAAACAGAACTCAGATATAAAAATGTAATAAATGAATCTGCAAAGAACTCTGGTACTATACAGATAGAAAAGGATATGAAACACACTGCTGAACATTTTAGCTATATATTTCCGTGGTATGTTGTAGGCAAATATTCTTTTCAGTTAGAAAAAAAAGTTATCCATACATTAAGTAGCAATGTATGTCAAAAGAGACTTTTCTGGCATAAATCTGTCCCATAACCATATATAGAAACTTTAGAATATATGGTATGTTTGGATAAAAGAAGTAGACAGATATCATAGTTCTCATAGCAAAACTTAGCATGGTCCCCCGAATAAGATTTCTGATGAATTTACGAACTCACTAAATAATATTTTTTATTCATTTTTGCCCACTTTCCATTACTTCTATTTCAGAAGAAATGGAACAGATTCAGCATGAATATGATGTTCTTTCTGAATACCATATTTCTCTATGTATTTACACCGGGCAATTAGCACAGACAATACATTGATAACTCCAGACAGCTCTCAATCACCTGGTTCCCTCATACAGTTTATTATAACACTGGCTGCATGCAGCCACCCGTAGAGGGAGCTCGGGGCATACACATTTATACAGCTACCATTGAACTCACTGGCAGTTGTAAAAATCCCTATGCACTGAGCTCCCCTTAGTGGTGGCAGCAGGAAACAGCCTTGGATTGATGTCAAGAAGCATAAAAATGGGTTCAACTCTGATTCTCCCCTTAAAGGGGTTCTGCAGTTCTTTTAAACTGATGATCGGTGGGGGTCTGACACTCGGGACTCCTGGAGCGCTGCGGCCTTCTCGCTGTTTACCTCAGGTCAAATGGCGTCACGATTAGTATCACTGGCCTGGGCGTGTTCTAGGCTGCATTCAAGTGAACAGAGCTTAGCCCCACCCAAGCCAGTAATACTAGTAATGATGTCACTGGGCCTGAGGGAAACAGAGAAGGCCGCGGCACTCCTGGAACCCCGTTGCCTTCTCAAACAGCTGATCAGCAGGGGTCAGGGGTGTCGACCCCCGCCGATCAGATGCTGATGATCTATCCAGAAGATAGATCATCAGTTTGAAAGAACTGCAGAACGCCTTTAAATATGGGACCCATAGCAGTAACGTGGTCTGCCTAAATGGTAAGTACATTACCGCCTGGATACCTTCCCAATGTATATGGCAAACAGAATGATGTGAACATATGCTTACATGGATGCGACGTAGCTTTTTTTTTTAGCTTTCCTCTACATCCCTTGCCTGCCCTGTGTCCTCTTTTCCATCCCTTTTTATGTCCTCTTCTTGATTTTTGATACTACAGTAACTGTCTCAAGTTTCCAGTGGGTCATAATTGAACTTTCATTTAAAGAATACTTGAAAAATCACTGTAGAATGACATCAACATCTAGCAATCTCATGAACGTTCTCAATGGGAAAGGGGTGAAGAGGTTAGCCAGCTCCCGCAGTCTCATGCATTGTGTTCTTTGCCCACTGGAAGCAAACGAACCAGGTCATTGACCTAGCTGAAAACTTGGAAAATGAATTACAATGAAAGCTGCTCAAGAAGATGTAGCTCAGACTTCCGATTCTTCTACATAACTTATTCAAAGACATAGCAAAGACCTATAAAGGTTCAATATCTAAACGTAATAAAATACAGTATAAAAATAAATAAATATGTGCGTTCACCCCACTGTACATCTCAACGTCTCGGCTACATTACTTACATGAACATCTTCTTCTTGTTACTTCCTATGGACTTAATCCGGTTTAGTCATTAATCTGCCTTTATAGGCAGAAATCCATTTCTCTTTTATGCTCATTTTGCATGTTTTTTATTGATTGACAGAAATAAAAAGAATTTACATTCCAGCAATAAAGAGATATTAGAGCACAGATAAAAGATCACTTAAGAAGATCTAGCAATCCTTAAAGTTTTAGAAGAATTACATGATAAGAATTCATAAGAATATAATTAAAAGTCCATGGAAATAGGACAGCTCTCCTCCTCGCAGAGGAAATTACATGCATTACATACATTCTGAGAAAATCTAAAAAAAACTCTGGCAGGCATGACTTCAGACACTAGACGCAAATCTAACATGGTAGTAATAAAAGGAATGGGCAAAAAACCAGCTGACAATGATAATTGTAGGAATTGTATTGTTTATACAGACAGTGATCTACCACTAGATTTCAACGGCGGGGATACCCGCAACAGCTACCTAAGTCTGCTTACCAACATTCATTAGGCAGCAACAGGGAATTGCTTTTACACCCTAGACCCAGGGAGGATGTGTAGCATCCCCAAGTCAGGGCAATGTGTGGAACTAACCTGGGGAATGCCAGTGATGGAGAGGCCGGCACGCTGCTCCTCTGGGGCACTCTCTGGGTTCTTGAGGGACACAGCCAGGTGGAAGGTGAGGTGCCCTTGGTGTTATAGTTTAACGTGCCTATGGCTAAGTCCCTGATATGTCGTGACGCCAGTGCCAGTAAACGGTGGCACACCGTATTTACAGTAGGAATAACAGAGGTGCAGACTGGTAACTTGAAAACAGAATTCAAACTTTACTGAAGACAGTGATGATACAGTAAGCAGTCTTTCCAACAGTTCCTTTTTGCAGACAATCAAAATTGCAGTGGTCTTACATCCAGCAAGGTTAAACAGAGGGTGATAATACAGGACTTGGAATTGCAGGTGAACCTTACTTTCTTCCTGACTCGTCCTGACTGGAATTGATGCTTCAAGGCCCCAATGCCCTACTTCTGGCTTATATCCTTGAATCTCCAGTTTATAGAGTACCTCCTCTTGACGTTTAGTACCTCTTGCTCTAGGGATTGCCTCCAGGTTGACTTCTGCTGAACTGGCCTAGGCCTGAGACATGTGGCCTTCACAGACTCCAGGGTCTGCACTGCACTAGCCTGCCTTGGCCTAGCTATATATATAAACTGCTCACCAGCTCCCCCAGTGGTCCAATACCCAAATGACACCCTTCAACATTGCTGCAGGCAATTACATGAAACACACAGCATAACAGAATGGTGGTAAACGGGTATCAAAGTGCCCGTATACTGCATACCCCACAACTTTAAACTGAGTACGACCTCGTACTCCACCACAGGGGTCCACCCAGCTGGATTCATCTCCTGAAAGACAAAAGGAAAACATGCAGGCATACATAAACACAAATGAATGACATCTGCATAATTTATATCAGGTCCAGCTGGAAAAGGTGGAACGTGGTGACAAGGGGCGTCGTTCTCTTCCTTCAGGATAAAGAGTGGAACTGGGGCGCTGACCTGGCACAGCGGATGTTAGGGAATACCAGGATAGTCCATGACAATGAGTGAGTCCATAAAAACATATCACAGAGGCTCGCACACAGGGAGTCCATCTCTGGGCACAAACTTAAAAAGGATGATGCTCACACAGAGGTTCCCTGGGGGTGTATCACAGGCAAGGGCTCGCGTGGAGGAGTCCATTCTTGCGCACAAACGTCAAGCAAGGTATTTCCAGTAGTAACTGCCCGGGAGGAGACACCACCAGTATAATCAAAGTCCCCTAAACGGACTGGCGGACGCCCCCTGTTCATCCGGGTGGACCTTCTCAACACAGGAGTTTCCTCCTCCCTTAGCACCGAGGTAGAAGGGAGAGGAGCAACAGGAGGGTCTCCACCAGTGAGACCCTGATCAGGAACAACAGGAGCCGGAGGATCCTCTACAAGGGGGACTGGATCCGGGACATTTTGAACCGGCTCTTCCGGGAGGTGAAGGCACAGTAGGTGCTGGAGCGGGCACCAACAAATTTAACCAAGGTGTGAGGAACCAATGGAGTGGTTCAGCATCATTGACTAGATCCGCCACAGCCTGCATAGGCTCCACAGGCTGAGCAGAAAGTCCTGGCACAGGAGACTGGGGTCCGGAGTCTCCAGCAGTGGGCCCCTTTGTCATGCAGAGTTTTAGGCGGTTTCTGTGAACAATTTGGGGACCTTTACCCTCTCGGGTGACCTCATAGGTATGAGTTTCAGCATTAGGGATGGCAGACACAAGATAGGGAGTTCTCTCCCATTTACTGTCCAGCTTACTGGTACGGTGATTGTTCTTCAACCACACGGTGTCCCCCACAGCCAAGGGCTCTGCATGGGCCGCCAAATCATAGTCTTTTTGTTGTCGCTCCCGGGCACCTTCCATGCGCTCCTGGACAATTTCTTTGGCATTAAGCAAGCGCCTTTGATGTTCCGCTACCCAGTCAGTTTTAGGCAGGGGATTAATGTCATCCAGCACTTGTACATCCAGGGAATGATCTGCAGGCAATTTACCCTGACGCCCAAACAACAGGTAGAAAGGAGTGTATCCAGTGGAACAATGGATAGTATTATTGTACGTATACATGAGCTGTGGTAACAGGTTAGGCCAATCTCCTCTGGTCTCAGGAGGCACGGCTCTCAACATTTCAATCAGGGTCTGATTCATCTTTTCACAGAGTCCATTACCTTGTGGATGATAGGCCGTGGTCCGGACCTTTGGCAATTGTGTAGTCGGCACAGCTCCTGGAACAGATGAGACTCAAACGCAGACCCCTGGTCGGTGAGGATCTTTTCTGGGCAGCCGTAAGGCAGGAGGAAGTGCTTCCAGAACAATTCAGCGGTCGTCTTGGCTGTCAGATCCTTCACAGGCACTGCTACGGCAAACTTAGTGAAATGGTCAATAATAGTCATGGCATAGGCATACTCCTGAGCGACTGGGTGCTAACTTTACGTGGTCAATCGCAACCAGTTCAAGAGGGGCGGTACTTATAATAGGGTGCAGCGGTGCTCTCTGATCATGATGTTCACCTCTCTTTAGGGCACAGGCTGTACATTCCCGACACCACCTCTCAATGTCCTCTCTGATTCCAACCCAGTAGAACCGCCTACGGATAGTGGCCTCAGTCTTTTGAACCCCAAAATGTCCAGACTTATCATGATACATTTCTAGAACCATACCTGCATCACGACGTGGGATGAGGATCTGGTGCACTCTGTCATTTGACACTGGATCCAGGCTTCGTCGCAGCAACAGGCCTTTTTGAAGGAACAGTTGTTGACGTTGCTTCCACAATTTGAGGAGTTCTGGGTCTGCGGTCTTTCGCCGAATTCTTTCAGGGGTTCTGCCACTGATGAAGAAGTCCAGCAGTTCACCGAGAACTCTACTCTCTGATTGCAACTTAATCCACTTTTCTTCTCTGGATGCAGGCTTATCAAAGGATGGTGGGTCAGAGGTTCCACTGTTGGCAGCTTGAGCTTGGTCCTGTTGAGCAAACCTGTTATAAAATGCTGGCATCTCTACATCTTCCCAGGCATCCCGTTTGTCATCTGGTGCTATCTCAGTGGGGAGCCTTGACAGGGCATCAGCATTATCGCTTGAACGGCCAGCCCGGTATTTTACAGTGAAGTCGTAATTAGCAAGGCGGGAGGCCCATCTCTGTTCTAAGGCCCCCAGTTTGGCGGTGTTCAGGTGGGCCAAAGGATTATTATCAGTGAAGGCAATAAATGGAGTGGCAGCCAAATAGTCTTTGAATTTTTCTGTTACCGCCCACACTAAGGCCAGAAACTCTAATTTGAAAGAGCTATAATTCTGATCATTCTTTTCAGCTCCCTTTAAGGACCGACTGGCATAAGCTATCACCCTTTCTTTCCCTTCTTGCACTTGAGCCAGCACCGCTCCCAGGCCTTTCTTACTGGCATCTGTGTAAAGGTGAAATGGCTTACTGTAATCTGGGTACCCCAGCACAGGAGGTTCAGTCAACTTCTTCTTTAACAACTGAAATGCAACCTCCCTCTCTTCATTCCATTCAATGGGGACAGGAGTCTTTGGGCTCTTTTTGGTTGCCCCTCAGGAGTTCCTGGATTGGATCCGCTATTTGAGCGAAGTGGGGGATAAAGCGCCGGTAGTAGCCAGCGAAACTAAGGAAACTCCTCACTTCCTTCACTGTAGTGGGAACCGGCCAATTTCGGACAGCAGCCAACTTATCAGGATCAGGCTGGACTCCTCTGCGCTTACAACATGTCCCAAGTATTTTACAGCAGGTTTCAGCAGGTGACATTTGGACGGTTTAATCTTGAGGCCGTATTTAATAAGGATTTCAAACACCTCAGCTAAATGTTTTAAATGGTCCTCATACGTTTTAGAATAGATGATAACGTCATCCAGGTACAACAGCACCGTCTCAAAGTTCTTATGGCCTAAGCACCGCTCCATTAACCTTTGAAAGGTCCCGGGGCATTACACAGTCCAAATGGCATGCAATTAAATTCAAACAGGCCCATAGGGGTGGTGAAAGCAGTCTTTTCCCTATCTTCAGGGGCCATGGGCACTTGCCAATATCCGCTGGTTAAATCTAAGGTGGAGAAATAGGCGGAGGAGCCTAGAGCAGTTAGAGACTCCTCAATACGCGGCAATGGGTAAGCATCTTTGTGAGTGATCTGATTTATCTTTCTATAGTCTACACAAAACCGGATGCCACCATCTTTCTTTTTACTAAAACCAGGGGGCAGCCCAGGGACTACGACTGTCCCGGATTACGCTTGAGTCTTTCATTTCTTGGATCATCTCTTTAACAGTTTGGTATGAAGTTGGTGGTATGGGCCTATACCTCTCTTTAATGGGAGGATGAGAGCCAGTGGGTATGGTGTGTTGGATAACACTGACCTCTCCATAGTCCGTTGCATGCTTACTGAAGGCTTGATGGTGTTGCTTTACTAGGTTCAGGAGTCCCTCTAGTTGATGCTGCGGGGTAGCTTCGTCCCCGACATGGAGTTCCTTCCACCAGGGCACTGGAGAGTCAGTCCGCAGGAAGAGGTCCTCGAGTGGCAGGCAGGCGGATGACATCCTGGAAGGAAACCTGGGAAAGCTGGGCAACAGGACAGTGCTTAGTAAGCACAGCAGGATGATCGCTGAGGTTAATCAGACGGACAGGTACTTTACCTTGGGAGACGGTCGCCAGGCACTTGGCAGCTCTCACATATGGGTAGTTCTCCATCTGGACAGGTTCCACCAGGGCCGGATAGTCTTGGCCTTGGACTCCCAGGACAGCACGGCACCACAAGAGGGTTTGGGAGTTTGGAGGTAGAGTCACTGGTCTATTATCACCGATCCTGGCGGTGCAGATCTCTCCTTTTTCATTTGCAAACCTCTGCTGAGCACACAATACGCTGATGGTCTTTTGGAGGACCTTCTTGGAGGCGGAGGAAGCTGCAGGCAGGGACTGATGGAGAGCTTCAAGTACCTCAGGGTAGCAATTTTTGAAAACATTAGTCCCAACAATCACAGGGTGGCCCCCTTTATCCCCGGTTTGTACCACGATCACTCCTTGCTGTGGTAAAGTGGCTTCACCCACTTGGAGCGTGGGTTCCCAGTATCCATGGACTTTTATGGGCTTACCATTGCTTGCAATTATCTCCAACCAGGACTCAGGTGGCTGGGTAAGCAGGCTGGAACTCCAGAACTGATTAAAGGTGGACTGCTGAATAGTGGTGACTTGAGATCCAGTGTCCAGCAACGCTTCAAAAGGCACTCCATTGATCCGGACGTTTATTTTGGGACGGGACCCCACATAACGGGCATCCAGTTTGGATCCCTTGGACCTGTTGTTCTACCTCCCGAGGGGCGGTCCTCAGCCTCGAGGGTGACCCGTTTAACTGCCAGCAAGTAGATTCAGTATGACCCAACTTCTTGCAGTAATTACAGGAAGGTCGCTATGGTTCCTAAACCGGTCACTTGAACGTCTTCCAGGATCTCTGGGATAAACTTCTTGATACGCAGGGGGCCAGGCTTTTGAGGCAAAAGGAGTTCATCTTCCAGCATTAAGGGTTTCTCCCACTCTTCCAGTTTCCTGCAGACTTTTTCCAGGCTCTTAGTGAGGTAATTGACCTGTTCCATCAGAGCAGCCACTGTATCAGGAACTGGAGTCTGGGCGGCTTGGCTGGCCCCTGGCAGGCTGGTATCCGTTGGCTTAGGATTACGGACAGGAGGTTCGGGATGGGCCACTGGTTCCGTTGGCAGATGTTGTCCCAGAATACTGATGGCCAGTTCTTTAAAGTCCAGGAAAACACTGTTAGGGTGCTGAGCCGACAACATTTTCAATTGTGTTTTTAAAGATTCGCTATTCACACCCGCAATAAATTGTTCTCTCAGAGTTTGATCCTGGGTGTCAACCTCTCTAGGGTCTATATGAATGACAGCCCTCCAGGCCTCTTGGAGGGATAAAGCAAAATCACGAAGTGACTCACCAGGTTTTTGTTTCTTGCTGAAGAAGCGCATCTTTATTTCAGACACCGTCCTGACTTCAAAGGTAGTGCTGAGGCGGTCAAAGATCTGCTCTATGGTACTCCTCTCAGAACTGGGCCAGGACATGACTTCTCGACGGGCCGCTCCTTCCAACTGGGCTAACAGAATCTTCCATTTGCTGCTCCGGGTTAATAGGATAGAGCCGAACAGAGCTAGGATTTTGTCTTGAAAGTCTTTTAAATTATGAGCCTCCCCGGCATAACGGGGAAACCATGGAGCCCCAAAGTAGTATGGCATCGTCAGCGGCATCATGTTGACAGGCGTAATACCGTTGGTGGCTACTGGCTCCCTGGGGCAGGCTGCTCGGCTGCTTCTGAGTCCGACATGATGCAGATTATTTGGTTGAGCGGTCCCTTTAAGAGGTAGCGATAGGTCCGATGTCGCGCCGGCGGGGTTACTGGCCGGTGAGCGTGACCGATGGGCAGAGTCCAGTATCCCCTTTTGGGCCTTGCTAACCAGGCGACCCCTCTCCGGTGTCGGATTATTTCTCCCAGGAGTTGGTACTTACTCCGGTGCAGGCGGTCCAAATCTCGCGAGATCCGGAAGGACGTCTTCGGGAATCCCTTGCGCAGCGTGCCTTCCCGCGAGGACGTCGGGCTGGAGGGGCGGAGCTCGGACTTGTTCCGACGGGGAACAGCGTCTGCGTTCTTCTAAGTCCAAGGTAGGTGGAGTCCAGCTTGGGAAATTTGAATAAAGTGGTGACGCTGCAGAGTCTGGCGCTAAGCTTTCCCGCCAGCGATGAGTAGTGATGGCGCAGTAGATAAGTCCACAGTTCAGGCGGCCATCTTGGGCGCCATGATGCATCAATTCAATGACAGCAAGCAGCGGTAGTGAAACAGCATAAAAGTCCACAAAAATGCACTTTGAAGTGGCGATTTTCTTCCTCTTGATAGCGCAACACTGCACAGCGCTTTTGGAGGTCTTTGGGACACTTTTCCGTACGTTTTAGGTCCGCAAAGTTCAATAAACAAACAGGCGTTTTGTCACTTGGCAAACTGGTTAAGGCACAAAGTTCACGTTTTGCTCACAGTCCGTAAAACGTGCGTATCCTGTTCGTGACGCCAAAATGTAGCATCCCCAAGTCAGGGCAATGTGTGGAACTAACCTGGGGAATGCCAGTGATGGAGAGGCCGGCACGCTGCTCCTCTGGGGCACTCTCTGGGTTCTTGAGGGACACAGCCAGGTGGAAGGTGAGGTGCCCTTGGTGTTATAGTTTAACGTGCCTATGGCTAAGTCCCTGATATGTCGTGACGCCAGTGCCAGTAAACGGTGGCACACCGTATTTACAGTAGGAATAACAGAGGTGCAGACTGGTAACTTGAAAACAGAATTCAAACTTTACTGAAGACAGTGATGATACAGTAAGCAGTCTTTCCAACAGTTCCTTTTGCAGACAATCAAAATTGCAGTGGTCTTACATCCAGCAAGGTTAAACAGAGGGTGATAATACAGGACTTGGAATTGCAGGTGAACCTTACTTTCTTCCTGACTCGTCCTGACTGGAATTGATGCTTCAAGGCCCCAATGCCCTACTTCTGGCTTATATCCTTGAATCTCCAGTTTATAGAGTACCTCCTCTTGACGTTTAGTACCTCTTGCTCTAGGGATTGCCTCCAGGTTGACTTCTGCTGAACTGGCCTAGGCCTGAGACATGTGGCCTTCACAGACTCCAGGGTCTGCACTGCACTAGCCTGCCTTGGCCTAGCTATATATATAAACTGCTCACCAGCTCCCCCAGTGGTCCAATACCCAAATGACACCCTTCAACATTGCTGCAGGCAATTACATGAAACACACAGCATAACAGAATGGTGGTAAACGGGTATCAAAGTGCCCGTATACTGCAGATGCAGAGTGCTCCACCCGTATTGTCGGCACTTTTGATGTAGCTCACCAAAAAGTGCGACGTATATTGGAACAGTACTGGGGCATCCTGCAGGCAGACCTTGACATTGGACATCTTGTTGGGTCTACTCCGTCAATTATGTTTAGACGGGACCGCAATCTTCAGGACTGCTTGGTGCACAGCCTCTATGAATCCTCGATTCCCTGTACCTGGCTTGCCCATGGTTTGACAGGCACCTTTAGGTGTGTGGCTTGTGAATTTATCAGCACGGGCAATTTGTTCACGGGTATATCGGATGACAAAGTGTACGGTATACGATCCTTCATCAACTGCAGAACTATAGGGGTGATTTATCTGATCTCCTGTATCTGTGGGGTAAAGTATGTGGGAAAGACGGTCCATGAGCTGAGACGTAGGATTGGCGAGCACCTAGGGGATGTTCGAAATGAAAGAGACACGCCAATTGCGCAACACATTAAGACTTGCCAAGACAGCAAAGCTACTGTGTTGCGCTTTCGGGGGATTGAAAAAGTTTGACCTTCCCTACGGGGGCGATTTTGACGAATTTCTACTGCAGAAAGAAGCACAATGGATTTATCGGCTGCATACTATGCAACCAGTGGGACTTAATGAACAGATCTTGTTACGAGTTGGAGGTCCCGCGAAAGACCTCCGCGTCGTTTCACAATAAACGAGATACAAAGGTACGGTCTAAACAGTGTTTAATGTACAAATGGAAAACAATAGAGAAACATAAGCTCTACGTACCGTCAATGCAGTGGGAGAAACCCCCACTGTGCCACTGTCTAGTAATACTCCAGAGGGGCGTGACTAAGCAACTCCTGGTGTTCACTAGGGCCCCAGATGGTAGGGATAGGCTTTGCCGCAGGAAGTTGCCAGGGTCCACTCTGGAGCGTGAACTAGACAGTGACCACAGGAGCGAGTGACAACTGGTACAAGAATGTACCGACGGTACAGAGCAACATGACATACACAGGGAACACGAGCAGGAGTTCATGCAAGGACACAGGAGTGGCAATGGACAGAGAAGGTCTTGCTCCACCAGTGGGAACTGCGTAGCCTTGCCCAAGCACTCTGCAGCAAGGAAGCTGCAAGAGCTTGCTGAACACAGAACATGGACAGAGACGAATGCTCCCCTCCGAGGAACGACAGACCCCTTTCGGAGGAGACAGGAAACATAGCAAGGCAAGACATTACAGAACAGGCGAACTCAAAGCAGAGACACAGGAGTACGGACAACATAGCCAGAGACAACAAACAGTGGACAACAACAATGAACAAGTAGGGGAACCTACAGAGAACAGACGGACACGGATCCCATGGGTCAGCAGCATGGGAGACAGTACACACCAGGAGCAGGACAGGACAAACACACACCAGGAGAGCTGACCCAGAACTGAGGAAACCTCAGCCTTAAATACAGGTTCCATGGGTGAAGCAAAGAGGCCACACCCATGGAGCCAACAGACACAGATGGGAGTTAACCCATACAATACCACATACAAACACATAGGAACGAAGCTGCAGCACACAAATGAACGGAAGGTCACGGCGGGAAACAGCGGCCGTGACAGATCTGTTATGCTTGTTTAATCTAGGACCTGCGCCTACCGGTCCTGGAACCCCTTTGATGGTTGCATGTTGCATGTTTGGAGACTCCGTCTATATCTCTTTTTTCCCCTGGGACCTAATGACCCAATGATATGATAATTGGCAGTGCACATGGTAAATAAACCTGTATTCACCCCTTTGTTAGGAAGCCTATAAAAAGCTCTGGTGCAACCAATTATCTTCAGAAGTCACATGATTAGTGAAATGATGTCCACCTGTGTGCAATCTAAGTGTCACATGATCTGTCATTACATGAGCATACCTTTTTTGAAAGGCCCCTGAGGCTGTAACACCTAAGAAAGAGGCATCACTAACCAAACACTGCCATGAAGACCAAGGAACTCTCCAAACAAGTAAGGGACAATGTTGTTGAGAAGTACAAGTCAGGGTTAGGTTATAAAAAATATTTAAATCTTTGATGATCCCCAGGAGCACCATCAAATCTATCATAACCAAATGGAAAGAACATAGCAGGGTTGCTAATACCCCTTTAAGTTTTATTTTCGGCCCTTGGAATTGGTTCAGGCTGACAATGTGGCCCCCAACCAGAAAAGGCTGTGCACCCCTGCCTTAGACCATACACCATAGGCATGCTTCATAAAAGGCCAATTAACCTAATAGTAATGGAATGTGGGAAGAAACTGCAGTACACAGAAGAAGTTCTCATAAAAACCCAGGGAGAACATACTAAGGCCTCTTGCACACGACCGTATGGCTTTTTCAGTATTTTGCGGTCCACAAAAATACGAATGACGTCCGTGTGTATTCAGTTTTTTGCGTAACAGAACAGCTGGCCCCTGATAGAACAGTACTATCCTTGTCCGTTATGTGGACAATAATTGGACATATTCTATCTTTGAACAGGACGGAAATACGGAAATGGAAGGCATACGGAGTACCTTCGTTTTTTTTTTTGCAGATCCATTGAAATGAATGGTTTCGTATACGTAACGCAAAAAAAAGAAACGAAAACGTTAAAAAAAAAACTTTCTGTGCATGAGCCCTAACTCTATACAGATGCGGTCCTTGTTTGGAATTGAACCCAGTACCTCAGTGATAAATACATTTGTCTGGAGGGTAAGCACTTTATTGTATACACTGATTGAATAGTGGCAGGAATATTACATTCGATGACGGAATGATGACAGCAGCAGGACATAAGTCAGCTGATGGCGTGGAAGGCAGTGACCTGTCCACCTATGTGATTATGCTAGAGAGTACAGATCATGAAGTAGGCAGGGTTAGAATCATTTGTGACTTGTCTTCTCATGTGGTAAGCAACAGGTAAAATAATTGGTTAGGAAGTAAGCGAGAAAGTTATTTATAAACAAGAATATCATAGGCTGCAGCAGCAGGAGAGGAGTGTGCTGATCTTGTGGGGGGCAGTGACCTGTCCACTTATGTGATTATGCTAGAGAGTACAGATCCTGAAGTTGGCAAGGTTAGAATCATTTGTGACTTGTCTTCTCATGTGGTAAGCAACAGGTAAAATAATTGGTTATGAAGTAAGCGAGAAAGTTATTTATAGACAAGAATATCATAGGCTGCAGCAGCAGGAGAGGAGTGTGCTGATCTTGTGGGGGGCAGTGACCTGTCCACTTATGTGATTATGCTAGAGAGTACAGATCCTGAAGTTGGCAATGTTAGAATCATTTGTGACTTGTCTTCTCATGTGGTAAGCAACAGGTAAAATAATTGGTTAGGAAGTAAGCGAGAAAGTTATTTATAGACAAGAATATCATAGGCTGCAGCAGCAGGAGAGGAGTGTGCTGATCTTGTGGGGGGCAGTGACCTGTCCACTTATGTGATTATGCTAGAGAGTACAGATCCTGAAGTTGGCAATGTTAGAATCATTTGTGACTTGTCTTCTCATGTGGTAAGCAACAGGTAAAATAATTGGTTAGGAAGTAAGCGAGAAAGTTATTTATAGACAAGAATATCATAGGCTGCAGCAGCAGGAGAGGAGTGTGCTGATCTTGTGGGGGGCAGTGACCTGTCCACTTATGTGATTATGCTAGAGAGTACAGATCCTGAAGTTGGCAAGGTTAGAATCATTTGTGACTTGTCTTCTCATGTGGTAAGCAACAGGTAAAATAATTGGTTAGGAAGTAAGCGAGAAAGTTATTTATAGACAAGAATATCATAGGCTGCAGCAGCAGGAGAGGAGTGTGCTGATCTTGTGGGGGCAGTGACCTGTCCACTTATGTGATTATGCTAGAGAGTACAGATCCTGAAGTTGGCAAGGTTAGAATCATTTGTGACTTGTCTTCTCATGTGGTAAGCAACAGGTAAAATAATTGGTTAGGAAGTAAGCAGAAAGTTATTTATAGACAAGAATATCATAGGCTGCAGCAGCAGGAGAGGAGTGTGCTGATCTTGTGGGGGGCAGTGACCTGTCCACTTATGTGATTATGCTAGAGAGTACAGATCCTGAAGTTGGCAATGTTAGAATCATTTGTGACTTGTCTTCTCATGTGGTAAGCAACAGGTAAAATAATTGGTTATGAAGTAAGCGAGAAAGTTATTTATAGACAAGAATATCATAGGCTGCAGCAGCAGGAGAGGAGTGCACTGATCTTGTGGGGGGCAGTGACCTGTCCCCTTATGTGATAGCTAGAGAGCACAGATCATGAAGCAGGTAAGCAGATCATGAAGCATTTGTAGTCAAAAGATCAAGCAATATTCACAGGAGCAGGAAATAAGTGTGTTGATTATCTACATAATCACAGACGTAGTAAGAGAGAATAGATTATTTGTACTCAACAAAATCATAAATTGACCACAACAGATGTAAAGGAGTGTCCCTTTCTCATGGGAGGCAGTGACCTGTTTTCTCATGTAATAATTGGTTGTAAAATAAGCGAGAAAGGAGTTATTTATAGACAAGTAGATCATAGAATACTGCAGCAGGAGAAGAGTGTGCTGATCGTGTAGGGGGAAGTGACTTGTCATATAGTAAGCAACAGGTGAAATAATTGGTTATGAAGTAAGCGAGAAAGGAGTTATTTATAGACAAGAATATAATGGAATCACTGCAGCTGAAGGAGAGGAGTGTGCTGATCTTGTTGGGGGGCAGTGACCTGTCATCTCATGTGACTTTTGATCATGAGCACAAGGCAACATATATTATGTATCGTGTCATGCAGTAGATCAGGACAGAAGCATTTATAGTCAACAAGATCCTGGAATAATCACAGGTGCATGAGAGCAATGTGCTGATTTTGCTGGAGGCAGTAACCTGTTCACTTACATGGTTATTTTTACTAAGGATAAGATACTTAATACAGAGGTAACAGTATAATGTGAAGAGAGTAAGGATGGTAACCCACATTATATTTGTCTTGGCAGACTCCACAATATGACAATATTCTCAGCCTGACTGGACATTAAAAATAGGAAAAAATAATAAATATTTTATTAAGGATAATTTAGGGTGCTACAACGTGATATAAAAAACGTCAGGCCCAGGACCCCCATGTATGAAGAGGGATGTGTATTAAAACCATCCATACATGTGAGGGCCTGGAAAATGAGCCCCTTATGGACTGGTATAATAACGTCAGCCTAGCCCAATATGGTGGATCGCTGAAAGTTGTCACAGCATTGCACCTAAATTGCTAGCGGGGTGTGTGAGGGATGTAGACTACATCCCTTACACACCCCGCTAGCAACTTAGGTGCAATGCTGTGACAACTTTCAGCCATTTCCAGGCCCTTACATGTATGGATGGTTTTAATACACATCCCTCTTCATACATGGGGGTCCTGGGCCTGAAGTTTTTTATATCCCGTTGTAGCACCCTAAATTATCCTTAATAAAATATTTATTATTTTTTCCTATTTTTAACGTCCAGTCAGGCTGAGAATATTGTCATATTTCTAGTGGACGTATACTGTGTATCTAAATTTTGTGAAGAGACTCCACAATATCCAGAACCCTCAATGTATATATGGATTTAAAGTACAACCTATATGTTCCTCAGGAAATTATTATTAGATACGTTGGATTTTTTTATATTATTTTCCATTATGGTAAACTGCATCACAGGCATCTGGCAACAGTCCAATCCTCGTAACTACACAGAAATGAATAGGGGATCACTAGTGTTAATTGTGGACTCGTGTACAGTCACCCATGAATTTGACTAAAAGAAGCCCGTTTCATATAACAAATTTCCCCACTACGTAATTCGGTCCATACAGCAAAAGGAGGTGTACAGTCACTCATGAATTTTCCCCAAAAAAGCCTGTTTCATATTACAAATTTCACCACTAGGTAATTCGGCCCATACCGCAAAAGGAGGTGTACAATCACCCATGAATTTGACTTAAAAAAACCTGTTTCATATTACAAATTTCACCACTACGTAATTCGGCCCCTACCGCAAAAGGAGGTGTACAATCACCCATAATTTTCCTCAAAATAGCCTGTGTCACATAAAGAATTTCACCACCAAGTAATTTGGTCCATACCACAAAAGGAGGTGTCCAATCACTGATAAATTTGACAAAAAAAAAGCCTGTTTCATATTACAAATTTCACCACTACGTAATTCGGTTCATACGGCAAAAGGAGGTGTACAGTCACCCATGAATTTTCCCCAAAAAAGCCTGTTTCACAGAAAAAATTTCACCACTATGTAATTCAGTCCATACAGCAAAAGGAGTGAATATATCACTGAACCGCAGAACGTCAATTAGGCCCAAATTTTTTTCTACTTTTACACAATAGGCTTTTCAACAGATATATGCAACGCTGGACGACAAATATATTTTCATTTCGCCACTAATACACGGCAAACTGAGCTCCCGAATATATCACTGCACCGCAGAATGTGAATTAGGCCCAATTTTTTTTCTACTTTTACACAACAGGCTTTTCAACAGATATATGCAACGATGGACGGCGATTATATTTTTATTTCCCCACTAATATACGGCATACAGGGCTTCCGAATATTTCACTGCCCCGCTGAGCGGCAAATATATTTTTTATTTTTCCACTAATACACGCCACAAACGGCTTTAGAACATAAAACTGCACCACTGAGCGGCAAATATTTTTTTTCTTTTTCCACTAATACACGACAAAAAGGGCTGTAATTTGGATCCCCAGTCAGTGCACCAAGGTGTAGTCGGATTGTTCCTATTACCCAGGCTGTCAACTCTCTGACTGAACCCTGTTCAACACAAATGCTGGTGGAATGATTCCTCCCTATCCTTTTCCTACACCTTGAGTAATCTTTTCTTGCACTGTAAATAGTTTTTTTTCACCACAATCAAATCTTTCCTATCACCCCTGCCCTAAGCATGCTGGTAAATGGCAGAATCTAAGATGGCCGCCGTATTTATAAGGCTGTGACATCACAGGGCTGGCTGGCTGCTAATTAGCTGCCTGCATGTCAGTATGGGTGATCCCACCTTTCCAGAGTTCCATGCCCCATGTCCTCACATGTGTGGCAGCCATTTTAGGAAAAAATGTGATTCGTTACCACGAATCGCAAGGAAATTCAGCTTCTGTGCGAATAGAATTTTTCCTGAAATTTGTATCGAATTCCACTTCGTCAGCTTCGATTCGATCATCTCTAATTGTGACATACCGTACACCGAATTTACACATAAAGTTCATACATTTAATTTTTAGAATTTTGGGAAGAAAGCTTTGCTGATTTGCATTTAATTTTGGATTTTGTCCTATAAGACGCACCTGGCCATAAGACGCACCCGGATATTAGAGGAGAACAATAAGAAAAAAATTTTTTTCATTCAGACCAGCAATGAGACCCCCAATATTAATCAGACCTCAGTTCACAGCCTCAGTCAGACCCCCAGTGTTAATAAGAAACCCAATCAGGAGACTTCCGGTTCCGGCGCTGGGATGTTAGCAGCGGAGTGAAGGAGCTCCGGCACCCGCCCGACTGAAAATCTACTCCCTGGCGCTAGTACAGGTGCGGGGAGATTGTACACCCGGTGCCCGTAGCCCTTACACAGCGGCAGAAGTTTTTATATGGAGCGATACCTGCTCAGAAGCGGCAGTCTGAAGTCCGTTCCGGCAGACAGTGTGAGAGACCTGCAGAACAAGATGGCGGAGGCGTGTTCCTCCTCACCAGAGATAGTGCCTGAGACACAAGACGGGGGTGAGTTGCCAGCCCCACCTGCACCCTCATTGGTAACTCCTGCCATTGACTATAAATCCCTGGCAATAGAGGTGGCCACTTATTTAGCTCCTGATATAAGAGAAACCCTAACTACAACGTTGTCAAAGTCACTGCAGCAGATCAATGAGGCTATTCATCAACATGATGAGAAGTTGGGGGAGCTGGATCATAGAACACAATTTCTGGAAGCAGAAAATGCTAAATATGTACGTGTCCTAAATGACATGACTAAGCAGAACTCCATACTATTGGACCGGGTGGAAGACTTGGAAAACAGGTCCAGGAGGAGTAACTTACGACTGATTGGTCTGCCAGAGACTGTTAAGCCACAGGCATTAAAAGGAATATGTGAGATTGACCTGCCTAGAGCACTGGGTTTGGAGGGACGTCATAAAGTGGAGCGGGCCCATAGAATTGGCCCACCAGGTGATTCGAATCTACAGAGACCGGATGGGGCGCCACATAATCCACTCAGGCCGCGCCCAGTGATAATGAAATACCTGGACTACTGCGACAAAGACGCCATTCTTAAGGCTTTCAGGATGAGAAGCGGCCCACTTAAGCTGTTGGGTCACAATATACTATTATTTGGGGACTATTCGGCGGCGGTGGCAAAGAAAAGAAGAGAGTTCAGTCAGGTCTGCTCTAAGCTTTACAGACGACAGATCAGATTTCAACTTTTATATCCTGCCAAACTGCGTGTAACGCACTCAGATGGGTCCACCATAATGTTTCATGACCCGGCGGCGGCGGAGGAAATGTTGGACGCTTGGCAGACCAGACAACGGGGAAGAGATCTTGAGCGCGATAGCAATAACAGTTCCGGGTCGTCACATCTGGAGAAGATGCAAGAAGAGAGGAGTGGAGTCGACGCACAGTTCCCAGGACACGAACGCCGAGGCAGAGATAGGGGTACTGGATCAAGTCGCAAAAGATCTCCCAGGAGGAGTGAAACATCCTACCCCAGACGGTGACTGTTTGTTGGAGAACTTGTGTATCCTTTTTAAAAGTCCGCCGGACTGAAAGTGGGTGCTCGTAGGCCTACAAAACGATGGTACCCCTCTATGACGGAAAGGAGGGGAGGTTTCACTGTTGAATTTGTTCAAAGGCGATGTGTTTTGCTGATTGAATGTCGCTACTGCTTCGTTGATTATAACTGTTATAGGTTGTTTGGGTGATTGGGTGAGAAGATTTAGAGTGCATGAAGACGGGCGGGTGTCGCAACCCAGAAAAAAGGAAGTCCCGCGAATATTTGTTACAGTTGGTAGCTGCTCTGACTGTGAGGGGAAAGGGGTAACAGGCGGGTGGAAGGGTTCATTGAAGGGCGTGAAGGGGATAGTTATTTGTAGATTTGTTCTCTCTGTGTGTCTCCTAGACTTTTGGCTGCTAAGAGTCGGTTGAGGGGAGAGTTACCATGAAAATCTTATCGTGGAACGTAAAGGGCCTAAAGTCACCCCATAAAAGGTGGATGGTTCTCCGTCATCTTAAGAAATTGAAGCCGGATATTGTCCTCCTACAGGAAACCCACCTAGGGGTAAATGATTATGACAGAATGAAACGGCTGTGGGTAGGTACTGTGCTGGGTTCTCCTGCTATTGAAAGGAAAGCTGGCGTAATGATTTTGATTAACAAGCAGCTTACCTACACTGTAGTGCAACATGTGGCGGATACTAGGGGAAGGTGGACGCAGACGCTTATTCAAATCCAGGACACGCAGTATAGTATCTATAATGTATATGGTCCGAATACTAATAATGGGGCATTTTTTAGAGACTTGGAATCAACAATTCTGAGAGATGTTTGCCAATTCAAAATTGTAGGAGGTGACTTTAATTCGGTAGTGAGAGGGGTGGAGGACAGAAAGAGGTTGGGTGACAGAGTGGGGTCGGATGGACCTCAGGATAAGGTACTGCAGCCTCTGCTACACGGGGCTGGTTTGTTAGATCCTTGGCGCCAGCTCCATCCAGATGAACGGAGTTTTACATTTTATTCGGCCTCACAATCCTCTTGGTCAAGGATAGATCATTTATTCTTGACTCATTCATTGTCGCATAGGGTGTTGGAGGCGGATATCGGAGACATTGTTATATCAGACCACGCTCCGGTGTCGGTGAGTCTGTTGGATACTTATCCTAGAGGTCCAGATTACATATGGCGTTTTCCTCCACTCTTTGTACCAGGGAGGAGTTTGTGGAAAAATTGATTATTTGGTGGGAGGAATTTAAATCAGATAACATAGTTCATTCTGATGACCCCAAACTGCTTTGGAACACCTCTAAGGCGGTTATAAGGGGGAAAATAATGGGTTATGTGAGCGCTATAAAAAAAAGGCTTTACAGGCCTTTGATAAGGCTAGCCAAAAGGTACGTGACGCATACTCCATATTTTTGAGGGACCCTACTGAGATCAATAAGCAGAAGTGGTCACTAGAGCGACAGATATTTGAGGAATGTGTGAGAGAAAAGGAATCCTTAAAACAGTCGGAGGCTGAGGCTAGGTTGTATAAATTTGGTAACAAATCGGGAAAACTTCTGGCGAACCTAGCAAAAGGGATGAGGGACCCCCAATATATCGCCTGTCTGAGAGACACTAAGGGAAACCTGTGCCATAATCCTGCAGACATTAATGCAATAGTAGGGGCATATTATGAGAAACTATATCGAGATGGTGCACCTTGTGACGTGTCAAGTACTATTTTGAACAGGGTTAAATTGCCCAGGGTAACGGAAGAACAACTCGCTTTTTTGAACGCGGATATCTCCATGCAGGAACTGCAGAAGGCCATCAAACATTTGGGTAACTCTAAGGCGCCTGGTCCAGATGGATTCACAGGGGAATTTTATAAAGCATTGGTGGCCCAGATTTCTCCCTTGTTGGTGGAATTGTTTAACGGGGTTCTTGGGGGAACCATGGCATTAGATGACAACAACATGTCTTACATTAAGCTGTTACTGAAACCGGGAAAAGATCCTCTGATGCCAGGGTCGTATAGACCCATTTCCTTAATCAACGTAGATGCCAAATTACTGTCCAAAATAGTAGCGGATCGACTGGCGACGGTAATGCCTCAACTCATTGGATCTGAACAGGTGGGATTCGTTCAGGGTAGGTCGGCAGTGACAAATATTCGAACTGTGTTGGCGGTCCTGGATAGGGTCCAGCATCTTCCAGTAAAGGGGAACTCCCAGCCATGCTCACCCTTGACGCTGAAAAGGCATTTGATAATGTTAGGTGGGCATGGATGGGAGCGGTGTTGGACAAAATGGGTTTTTCTGGCGCTTTCAGGACGTACCTCTCTCAGATGTATCATAACCCTAAAGCGAGGGTTTATACGCAGGGCTTTTTGTCTACATCCTTCAGCTTACAGAAGGGGACACGTCAGGGGTGCCCCTATCGCCCCTGTTGTTTAACCTCTCTTTGGAACCCTTAGCAAGGGAATTATGTGAGACCAGTGTATATGACGGGATTAGAGTAGGGAGTGTGCAGGTGAAAGCGGCCCTGTTTGCGGATGACATAATCCTATTTTTGTCACAGCCTAAACTGCACCTGAAGGGAGTGATGGAACAGTTGCAGGATTTTGGACGATATTCAGGATACACGGTGAATTGGTCAAAATGTGAACTACTTCCTTTAGCGCAGGGAGATGATGGAGCGTATTTACACTCAATGGGACTTGGAATAGCTAAAGCTTCGAAGGAAATTAGATACTTGGGGATTAATATAGGAAAATCACCACATTCCATATACAGATTAAACTACCCACCACTATTTTCCAAAATTAAGAAAGATCTTGACAGATGGCACAATCTTCCCCTCTCATTGATGGGACGTTGTCACTTGATTAAAATGATGGGAGCAGCAAAGTTAATGTACCCTCTACAAACTATTCCTCTGCTATTACGCCACGCAGATATCAGGGATTTGGAAAAATTTTTATAAATTTCCTTTGGAGAGGCAGGAGAGCAAGAATTGCACTTAAGAAGTTGAAACTTAAAAAGATCAGGGAGGACTGAACTTCCCGGATTTAAGGGGCTACAATTTGGCATGTCTCAGCAGGCACATCTTGGATTGGGCACATTCGAAGTCCTATTATTCTAACTATAGGGTGGAAAGCCAATTAGCATCGCCCTGGAACTTGATGGCCTTACTACACACTGCAGTTTCTAAATTACCTGCCATAGCGAGGAAGGCATTGATTCTCCGTGATACAATCGTGGCGTGGAAAAATGTGAGAAAGCTTTATGGCCTTCCCTATCAGTTCTCCAAACATTTACCATTGCAAGGAAATCCGAATTTTACACCTGGGGTCACAGAGAAATCCTTTCAGGAGTGGGCGACGAAGGGGGTGACTAAGCTAGGTGATCTGATGCGTGAAAACGAAAATCGTTGGGCGACATTGAATGAACTGGAGGAGAGATGGGGAATACGTACACTGGCGCGGTTCCCATACTTACAGGTACATAGTTACATTAGGGGATTCAAACAAGATATGTCCTTGGAATGGAACTCCAACAAATTTGATTCTTTGTTGGGACAGGGGAGTAAACTGTCTATCTCGGTATTTTACAATATACTTAGAGGAACATGGGAGAAAACTGTTGCTGCAAACTTGTACAAACAGTGGGAAAAACAATTAGGGGTAAGTGAAATTGATCAGGTGGCCCGTACAGGTTTACTAGCGGTGTATAAGGCGATCTCTAATGAGAGGATGAGAGAAACTCACTTCAAGATTCTTCATCGGGCAATCTATGGCTTTAATTTACCTTTGTCACCTACTAGACTTGATAGGCTTACAGCCTGCCCTAAATGTAATTCTCCTGGCACAGACCTCTTACATGGTCTTTGGGACTGTGCTGAAGTTAGAGACTTTTGGGCCCAGGTATCTAGCATTTTGGCAAAGGTTAGTAATCTCAAAACCGAGCTAACGCCTATGATGGTAGTGTTTCAAGTTGCTACACAACAGGTTGAGGACGACAGAGGGGGTAAGAGGAGATCTGATCTGTCTATACTTGCCCACAAGATATTACTAGAGGCAAAGCGCAGTATCCTGTCACAGTGGTTGTCGCCTAATATACCTACCATAGAAGGGTTGTTGGGGCGTGTTAAACATATATTTAAGATGGAATGGCGAGAAGCTATAAATAGGAAGGAAGTACTGGGGAAAAAGTTCTTTAAAACATGGAAGAAATTTTTACTGTATTATGTTCAAAGATCGGAATATGGAGTCTGGCTGACCCCTTTCAAACTTACCTCTTGGTACTTGCTAGAAGATTTAAAGAACCAGTTAGGAGTCCTGAAGGTGTAATGCAGCTAAGTACTTTGGTTTGTACAGATTTTTCACTATTAAGTGATACTGTAGTAGTCGGAGACACACAGAGAGGATGGGGGGGGGGGATGGGGGGGATGAGGGGGGAGAAGGGAGTTAATGAGGAGGGAGTGGGATTTGAAAGAGGTGTTCGATTACTTTATTGCGTCAAATTGGACTTACCCACGAACTACATGGCGTTCTAGATGGTGCTGTTTGGGGACTGTGGGAGGGTTGGGGTACGGGGAGAGTGGGGGGGGGGGAAAATTGTTTTGGAAATAACTGATGTTGTCATGTTACATTATTTTCGCAAGGAAGATGAAAAATTTGTACGTTGTACATTATATATGTTGTGCACTGTATGTGAATATCTTGCAATAATTGACAACAATAAAAATTTATTTAAAAAAAAAAAAAAAAAAAAAAGAAACCCAATCAGACCTCAGCTCAGACCCCAATGTGAATGACCCCAATCAGAGCTCAGATAAGAGCCCTAATATTAATAAGATCCCCCCATTCACACCTCAGATGAGACCCCATACCTCAGATCAGCCCCATGCCTTATATCAGCCCCCATGCCATATATTAGCCCCCATGCCTTATATCAGCCCTCATGCCACAGAGCAAATAAAATAAAATAAAATCCACTTGCCTCTCCTGCTCCGGACGCCGCAAGCTCCCAGAATACAACTCTCTTTTCTTCTTCCTGCCGTTGGCTGTGCTGTTACCCAACGCGAACAGCCTGAGGTCACACAGCGTCCTAACGCTATGCGCAGCCACAGCACAGACGACAGCAGAGAACCAGGAGGCGGTAATTACAGAGCCTGGGGAGCGCTGCATTCCCAGTCCTCTGGTACTTATGAGCGCTTCCATAATGGACGCACTTATTAGTATTCGACCCATAGGATACACTGACATTTTCCCCCCACTTTGGGGGTAAAAAGTGCGTCTTATGGGGTGAAAAATATGATAGTTGCCTCTGCCAACAGTTTCTCAACTAACACTTGAACAAAACATTTTCGGCATGTGTAAGAAACATTCTCCCCATATATTGTACCATATCTACAGTGGATTCCGAAGTTACAATGGCCTTAGATTACAAAATTTTCAAGAGACAATGGTCCTAGTAGTTTAAAACCACAATCAACATATAATGTCATGGACACTGTGTTGAAATTTCGAGAGCTTGATCCAGCAGTGTCGCCAGCACAGACTCCAGTCCAATGCTGTGAAGCTCTACCCCAAGCCCTGACTGTGCTCTGCCACAGTGACAGCCGGTTATACAGGCACTAGGGGTGGGACGATATGGCGATATAGACGATATGCGATATGAATTTGTGCCACGATATCGATTTTGTCTATATCGCCATATCGCGGTAGAACATGGTATGCGCCGCTCTCGGCGCATACCATGTTCTCCTGAGCCGGCACAGTGGAGAAGGAGGGAGTCCCTCCCTCCCCACTGAGAGCCGCCAATGAGAGAGGATGAGGGGAAGGACTGTAGCCACTGCTACCAATGAGAGCGGAGGAGGGGAGGGACTGTGGCCTGTGGCAGAACGTCACAGGCAGGGAGAAGGAACGCCCAGGGAGAGAAGCTGATGTCTCCTCCCTGGTGTTCCCACCATGTGACGGGGGCCAGAGCGGGCGAACGGAGCCCCGCACATACATAATAGTAAGTGCCCCTAATTAAAGGTCCTATTTGCCTGCATGTGCCGGCCATATCCCATACCCGCTTCTATGACTGCCTGCTGCGATCCGCGCAATTAACCCCTCAGAACCTGAGGGGTTAATTGCGGTGAATCGCAGAGTGCAGTCACAGAGGCCCAGTATGGTATATGGCCGGCACATGCAGGCTACGTTCTACTCACTCACTGGTGGCACAGTGCCCCCCATCATTGGTGGCAGTGGCAGTTGTGATCGGAGCCCCAGCAGTGTAATGCTGGGGCTCCGATCAGTTACCATGGCAGCCAGGACACTACTGATGTCCTGGCTGCTATGGTCAGCTCCCTGCTGCTGTGTGCACAGGGCAGCAGGGTCAGTGTCAAGTCCTATTTACCCTGACAGAGATCTATCAGGGTGAATAGAACAAGAGTTCTAGCCCCTAAAGGAGGCTAAATAGTTATTAAATAAAAAGTTGAAGGAAAAAAAAAAAAAAAAGTTTAACAACCCCCCCTCCAATATAGAAAATTTATATCGCGATATATATCGCATATCGCACATGCTTCATATTATATCGCAATATAAATTTTAGGCCATATCGCCCACCCCTAACAGGCACACTATATAATAGGCAGCAGCAGGCACAGTCTATGGACAAGGGATTGAACGCTATATAAAAGGCAGCAGGCACAGTTCATTGGGTAAGGGTAGGTACACACTTGCGATCAGATTTTAGTATACTGTTCCAGCCTAGGAGCAGAATACCAGAATTGCCAGACACTGCTGGCACCTGTGAGATCCCATTTAAACTAATGGGGTCCATCTGGATCTGACATGATTATCAGCATTTTGCCAGATAAAATAATGCTGCATGCAGAGTTCTTTTGCCCTTTGTTTTTGCCAGAATCTGTGACAGAGACTTCTGCCACAACCTTTGTAGCAGATGTGCATGTAGCTTCATGGGTGCTATGAGTGGCTCATAAGACTGCAGCCACAGGGCCAGGCGGACACAGTTCATGGTTGGTTCATGATAAGACTGCAGTAGTTTATGATGGTGCATCTGAGAGCAAGGGAAGTTTGCAGCAGTCCATGATGTGGTGGGGGAAGTTTGCCAATAAGACTGCAGTGTCCCACTCGTGATCATCGGCAGAGCAAACTTGTTTTATTATGTTTTATTGCCATGTATTATGTCTCAATGTCATACTTCATCTCATGTCATATTATCCCATGTCACTATGTGATTCTGTGTAAGATCCTTTCATTTAGGCCAATTAGAATTGCACCACACCAGTCTGACCACTAGATGGGGGCAGTGTGACAGTGTATATATAGCTTAGCTCGGGCCTAGTCAGGCAGTTGTCTTTCCTGAAGTTTAGTCAGTGTGCAGTCATGTAGCTGCCTGCTAGAGGGAGGCCTCCTGCCTCTCTGCTCTCTCCCCGATGGCTCCAAGGCCCAGGGTTAAAGCCTATAAGATTCAGCCTAGAGGTGAAAAATCTACTTCTATAGCTTGCCCCTCGGGGGTGACCAGTGACAAAACTGCAAACAGCAAGTTTCAAGGGGATTAATATATATTTACAAGTATTCAAGTCAAAGGATAGCATAACGGCCATACCTAAAGGCTTCCCAGACAACTTTACAATTAGGTGTAGGACACAGCTTCCGGCATCCAGACCTCCAGTTTAAATCCTGAGGACAGTCAGGCCAGCTGTCAGAAAAGCACTGGAAATAGAGGTTCAAGGAAAACCACCTTTAATCAGGGTTAGAATAAGGAGAGAGTTAATACCAGCCTAAGACTTTTTATACTTCAAAAGCCTAGTCTGAAGCAGTAGCTTTCATATATATATTTATTTATATATATATATATATATATATATATATATATATAAGCACCAAAATGAAGCAGCACTGTAGGGGTGTAGATGGGTGCAATTCCTCAGGAAAACGGACAATCTTCCTCACATATAGTCGCTCAGAGATGAGGCAGCACTCCAATGCAGATAAAGGTGACCCAATTTGGGTCACCTTTATCTGCATTGGAGTGCTGCCTCATCTCTGAGCGACTATATATATATATATATTGTAAGAGGGCGCAAGGTTCCGTCATCGACGGAAGGTACGTGTCACCGAGGTTCCTGGCCTCGGTGAGATAAGAGCCGGATTTTTTGTGTCAGCAGCAGCTAGTGCTGCTTGACACATTGATATTTAGTATGGCTGCAAAGCCGATCCGGGCCGGCTCTTATTGGGAATAGTCAAGTGCTGGGTGGGAGACTATTCCCCACGGTCCAGGCCGGACTTTTTCCGGGCCTTTAAAAGGCAGCCACCTCAGCAGGTGGGAGGTGATTATCCTGGAAGCTGCTGGTGTGGCTGTGGAGCTCTCAGGGCTGAGAGCAAGAGTCTGCAAACAGGCGTGCAGTCTACCTGGAAGCCGCTGGTGGAAACTTTGCGTGGCCGACCTAACTGCCCGGTGTGAACTAACACCGACCACTCAGGTGACCTTGCTGTGGGACTTATGTTTTTGCCGGGTGTTTTGCCTTGTGTGAACAAGCACTAAAGACTGTTTCTGTTTTGCCAAGTGTGAACAAGCACTAAAGACTGTTTCTGTTTTGCCAAGTGTGAATAAAACACTTCTGCTTTACCCAGAGAACTGTGTACCTTGCCTCTATACTGCGTCCGCAAGCCTGTCTACCAGAGCAATTCCCCACATTATATATATATATATATATATATAAAAGACAAAGAGCCTGCTTTCCCTGAGGACTTACAATTCCCTAACTCCGTATGCATGAGAGACTGTATTTCATATCTGGATGTACTAGAGACTGTTTGATACTTGGATGCAACTGTTACCAGGAGCAACGTTCAGTAAAAGTTATAAGTTGGATTCCACTGCTGTCTCAGTTTCCAATTCCTCAATTGCTACTACTATAAATGGTTGTACCACCACAAAAGGTACTGACGTCACGACAATGAGGCACCTTGCCATAGGCACATTAATACAGACCACCAAGGGCACCTCGAACCACCATCTGGCCTGTGTCCCTTTATCAGAACGTGCCCCAGAGAATCGTTGTGCCGTTCTCATCACTTATGTAAGCGTGCCCAGGGACGACATGACCGTGAGTAACCAGAACTGTGTTCCCCTCCGCCCGTTTTATACTCGCACCGTGACCTCACATATAATTCCCCTGTCGGTCTTGCTCACTGCAAGACTTTTGAGAACCAATGCATAAATGTCTTGGTGGTGGTTGATAAGACTGAATGCTACTAAATGGGCAGGGCAGTTAGTGGGAGAGGCTAGGGGTGGGTAGTGGGAGGGAGCAGGGCATGGGGGCCAATTTCGTTATGGGGCCCAGTGATTTCTATGTACACCTCTGCTGAGAACCCTTTCATATACCAAGAGTTTCCCGAAACCCAATTCATTTCTAGTTTCAAAGTATAAAAATACCTGGGGCGAATCTGTTACAGTCAGACAGTAATGTGCAATGTGCTAAATAACCACAGCTCTTTAAAAGGCTATTAAATATAAATTATGCAGGAAACAGTAAAATAATCCCGGCAGACATGCTGAAACTGGGTGGCCTTGACCAGGTTAGAGCGACGTAACATTACTAATAATTGTATAGTTTAAAATGCCTACAGGAAATGCAAATTAAAAAGGAATAACCACAAAAAAGTTCTAAATGTTATATGCTATTAATAAAAAGAGAGCTGCTGAGAAAAAAAAATTTCCTCTTCTGAAAATAGGCCAACAAATTCAGCGTCTTAATGTGTTCCTGATACTGAGTCTCTGCAAAAAAAAAAAAAGCCAGTTTTCACAGGACAGTCTTAGTTTTTGTTTTTTTTTGCAAACTAGGAGACTTTCCAAAATCGGATCCCTGTGAGAGAGCCATAGTGAGGATTTCCGATTCAGTTTGCTGTCCTAGCCCTGTATGGAAATACCCTGGCCAGGGCATATTGGGGGGGATATTTATTAAAGCTCAAATAACAGTTTTCTAGTGCAAAAAAATTAAGACATTTCCCACTTGTAAAACACACTTGTGGCATGTCCAGAGGGGGGGTGGGGGGTAGATGGGGTCTACGCAGTCTGATAAATTTAGCATGACTTGCTGGAAAACTTAAGCGAGGAACTAGGATTTCTGTTCTTGGCACAGGGACCTCCCAAGATGTGCATAATTATTAAGGAGCATGTGTCCTAAAATGAATGCATCTTACACCAGTTCATTTTTATTAAGGTTGCCAGTTTTAATAAGTTTTCCCCGTTGGCTTCTTGAGACCCTCCCCATTCCACCCACTGCATATGCAATAACTGGTTTGAGGTGGCCATAACACTACGCTGGATCCCCCTGACAAGGTCCCTTATGACAGCAATGAAAATTACTAGCTTCTCAGTGTACAGTCCGGAAAGTCCCAATGTCACTTAGTCTTAGCTGGCTGTGCATTAAAGGGGTTGTCTCACTTCAGCAAATGGCATTTATTATGTAGACTAAGTTAATACAAGGTTCTTACTAATGTATTGTGATTCTCCATGTTGCTTCCTTTGCTGGCTGGATTCATTTTTCCATCACATTAAACACGGCTCGTAATCAGGGGTTATGACCACCCTGCAATCCTGCAGTGCTGGCTGTGCTTTCTGGGATCACAGGAGTGAGCATAGGCCGCCAATTGTTCCTATAGTGTGCAAGCATGGCTACCGCTGCTGGATTGCAGGATGGATGGAAGTAACCCCTGGTTACGAGCAGTGAATAATGTGATGGAAAAATGAATGAAGCCAGCAAAGGACGCAATATGGACAATCACAATATAACAGTAAGTGCCTTGTATTAAAGGGGTATTCAGTTATAACAAGTTATCCCCTGTTCATCCTACCGTTGGGACCCTGCCCAAAACCGAGAACAGGACCCCAATCAGGAGAGCTCCACAGGGTACGGAGCCCCCATTCTCATGACTGCGGCAGTAGAACTCCCACCGGTCTGACAGTTATACCCTATCCTGTGGATAGGGGATAAGTTGCTAGAACTGGAATCGTTAATTTCTAACGATAATTTGTTTTCCCTTAGTCCTAACAGCAGCACAGATGGGGGTTAACCACCCCCCGTGGACTGGCAGGACCGGCGGAATGTTTAATGAGCCCAAGACTAATAACTCAATTTAACAATTAAGTATCTCCTTAAAAAGAAGGAAGTCAACCCCCAGCCCACTGTGTTTATAGCAAGAAAAAAAATAGACTTACTAGGGTGGGAAATTTGTGTGCTGCTGTTAGGACTAAGGGAAAACAAATTATCGTTAGAAATGAACGATTCCCTTACGTCCTACCAGCAGCACAGATGGGGAGATAGCAAGAAAAAAAACCCTAGTGAGGGCCTTCCTGCCTGGCAGAACTAAGAAAAGTCTGCCCAAAGGCCGAAAACTCAGCTAGACTGGCATCTAGTCTATAATGGGAGATGAATGTCGATTCAGAGCTCCAGGAGGCAGCTTTGCAAATCATGTTGAGAGGCAGAAGACTCCTCTCGGCAAAAGAAGTAGCCACAACTCTAGTAGAGTGGGCCTTCACGAATCCCGGAGGGTCCAGAGATTGTGGAAACAAAGGATTCCTTAATAGCCTCCTCAATCCACCGACTGATGGAAGGTTTGGATGCCTTATAGCCTTTAAACTTACCGGCAACAGGATTAGCAGATTCTCATCTTTCCTGAACTCCTTGATCTATCCACATAGATCCGGAGACATCTCGAGACGTCCAGAGGATGTCTAGCAGGTTCCTAGGAGGAGGTGGTAGATGTCGACAGAACCGGGAGGAATATCACCTGGTTGATGTTCTGGAAGGAAGGAACTTTAGGCCTACAATACGGGAGGAATCTAAGAAGGTCCCGGTCATGTAAGAATAGGGCTCATGTGCTGAGAGAGCTTGAAGCTCAGAGACCCTCTTAGCCAAAGTCACTGCAAGGAGAAACACAAACTTCCAAGTGACGAACTTGATGTCCACCTCCTCTAACGGTTCAAAGGCGGGAGATGCTAACCCCCTGAGAACTACTGAAAAAACCCATTGAAAAAAAGGGGTCTCAGTACTGTAGGCTTTAATCTTTCAGCTCTTTTAAGGAACCGTTTGATCAGCGGGTCCTGAGAAAAAAGCCTGTTAAGGCAAGCTGAGATGGCTGAAACTTGAATCTTCAGAGTAAAAGGGCAAGGCCTCTATCAAGGCCGTTTTGCAGGAACTGAAGGATAGCGGAGAGGGGCGGATCTGCAGACGCCTCCTCAGTTGAGGTACAACAGGATGAGAATATCCTCATAATACAAGAGTAGGCTCTCTTGGTAGGGTTCGCTCTAGAATGAGACAGCGTTCTCAGGACCGACTCTGAAAGCCCTTCTATTCCGGGAAGGGACTGATCAACCTCCAGGCTGTCAGGTTGAATCTGTGCAGATCTGAGCAGAGGTGAGTGTCCCACGACACCAGGGTCTGCTGTGGGGAGCCTCCAATATTGTCCTCGACTCAACTGGGTGAGCTAGGTAAACCAGGATCTCTTCGGCCAAAACAGTATGATGGCTATCACCGAGGCCTGATCCTGACGGATTTTCATCAATACCCTCGGTATCATGGAAAAGGGAGGGAAGATGTAAGCCAGCCTGAACCTCCAGGATATTGACAGAGCGTCTAACGCCAGGGGGTTGTCCTCCCTGTAGAGGAGCAGAACCTCTCCACCTTGGCATTGAACCTTGTTGCCATGAGATCCACCTCTGGCATACCCACTTGAGGACTATCTGCTTGATTCTCCGGATGTAAAGACCACTCTACCGACGGGAAGACCGCGGCTCAGCCGCTATCATATTGAGGAAGCCTTGGATGTGGATCGCAGATAAGTGGGAAGGTACAACTCTGTCTAATCCAGAATCACCCCGATCTCTGACAAGAGGGAAGTGATCTTGTGCCTCCCTGCTGGTTGATGTAAAGTACCGCAGTCACATTGTCTGACTGGACTTTCACCGCTTTGCCCCAGATCTGAGGGGCTAAGTGAAGGAGGGCTAGCCGGATAGCCTGAATCTCGCGGAGATTGGATGAAAGAAGCCACTCCTGAGGAAACCAGGTCCCGTGAACTGGAGTGTCGTCTAGGTGAGCGTCCCAGCCTACTTAGGACGCATCCGTAGTCAATATGACCCAGACTGGCTGGGTCATAGACTTCCCGTCTAAAAGATGGCACCACCATCTGAGGGAATACCGAGTTTGCCAAGTCAGGGAGCACAGGGAGTTTAGCCCAGCAGGGCTGCCATTCCATTAGGAGAGGACCTCCGACTGTAGAGGGCGGAGGTGCCATAGAGCCCAAGGGACTGCTTCCGCAGACGCTGACATGAGCCCCAACATCTTCATGAGAGTCCGGATTGGAACTCGCCGGGAAAGGAACTTGCCGTGTTCTGAACCCGGAATCTTCTTTCTGGAGTCAACTGGAGCGACATCCCAGCGGAGTCGGTTATGAAGCCTAGATATCTTACTGAAGTCGACGGGCTCACGTTCGACTTCTACCAGCTGATGATCCAACCTAGGTGGAACAGAAAGGAGATTGTTACCTGAAGAAGTTGGGTTAGGACCGCTAGAGCAGAGGCTTTCAAAGCCAGTCGTCCAGATAAGGAATGATGGTCAGTCCTTGAAGCCTCAAAGCCGCCACCACAGAACCACCACCTTGGTAAAAGTGTGAGGGGCAGAAGAAATGCCAAAGAGAAGGGCAACAGAAGATGCTTGACGACACCGGACACCTGGACCGTGATCCTGATATACTTCCTGGAACCAGGATGGATCGGGATGTGCAGATATGCATTCTTGAGGTCCAGGGTTGCCATCACGTCTCCAGGATTGACGACGTGAACTACTGACCTGATGGTTTCTACACGAAACTTCACCTTCCTTATAAATCGATTGAAATATCTCAGATCGATAATCATCCGGAGATCTCCTGAAGCCTTGGGAACCAGAAAAACTGGTGAATAGATCCCTAGGCCCCGTTCTCCTGCCGGAACCTCCTCCAGAGCCCTTTTGCAAATGTAGTCCTGAATGTAGGCCTCTAGGATCGCCTCCTTGGCAGCTTGTAGAAGGTTGATCTTGACAAACCTGTCCAGTGGAATAGAGGTGTTGTTGACTAAATAACCGTTGAAAATGATATTCAGGACCCAGGGATCCGAGATCTCTTGGATCCATTCTTCTCAGAAGTGGGAGAGACGACTCCGACGGGTACATGAAGCTTATTGGCAGGGCGGCAGGAGTAACGGGAATTAAGCAAGAGCCTCGAAGAGGCCCGTAGTCAGGAGGTGGATTTTCCATCCTTGGCTCCTCCAAATGGAATATGGGCCGCCGATCTCAGGGCCATGCTATATATAGGCCCCTGACATTATTTGATAGTATTGTTACAGGGTGCCAAAGGCACACTTGGTCTCCCATGAGCCACAGACCTGCTGCTTAGCTTCAAGAGCAAGGATCTGTGTTTGGCCTCATACCCAGGACTTACTTTGCTAGCGGGAAGCTCCTCGCTAGCTTCAACTGGGGCTGTGCGGTATCGCACAAGAAGTCCGTAGCCAGGTTGATGGTCTTGAAAGCATCTGGTTCAAACCTCTGGTTCACATCAACTTGAATTTGATCCAGGCGAGATCGGAGGAACGTAGAGACTTCAAAAGCCGCTATGGCTGTGGAAGCGGAAGCCGCAGCTGCCGTAACACCCCGTCTTAGTGTGCACTCTGCAAGGGGGTCCTGCAGCTAGACCCATCGTCTGCAGGAACCAGAGTGCGCTTGGACAACTTGGCAATAGCCATGTCCACCTTGGGAATGGATCCCCACGAATCCACCAAGGGTTAAGCCATCGGAAACATGGATTTAAACTTCTTTGTTAAAACCGGACCTTTTCCAGGTTTTTTCCACTCTATATCATGACAGAGAGGAGGGTCTCATCCGCTTTGAAGACACGATGTGCCCGAGTAGCGGGAACGGGAGGCTCCCCGAGTCAACATCATGGTCCCCGACCTGATGGACTTGAGCAACTTCTGTGTCTTTCCAGGGGAGAAAACACAATAACATGACAGAGAGGAGGGTCTCATCCGCTTTGAAGACACGATGTGCCCAAGTAGCGGGAACGGGAGACTCCCCCCCGAGTCAACATCATGGTCCCCCGACCTGATGGACTTGAGCAACTTCTGTGTCTTTCCAGGGGAGAAAACACAACGTCAGCTCCTCCTCATCCGAGGAGGAAGAAACTAAGGAGACCAAGAAGGTCTCTCTACCAGGACAGAGGTCTCCATAGGGGCCTGGGCACGAATAGGAAGCCTTTGACTCCTTTAACAGAGCCATTGATACATATCCTGCAACATAGGTTCACTAGAGGTCAGAAACCTCTAACCGCAGCTGTAACCCCAGGTGTAGGTTAAGTCAACACACCCAGGGATTCCCAACTGGTCTCCCAAGCTGATCTTAGCCCAGCCTAAAGCTGCTTAGCTTCTGCGATCTTACGAGTGCAGGTATGAGCTTACAATAACCGTTGACTGCTGCAATGGTAGCAGGATAGATGCTTCCTCTTGGAATCCACTTTCCTGCCTTCCGAATCCCGCGGAGGAGACATCACTGCGGGAAAAAAGGGACAAATAAAACATTTGTAAACCACCTATCTACGCAGGAAAGGAAGAAAAACAGACCGGAGGCAGCTGAGGAAAAAAACACCACAAGTGGAACAACACCAATTTTAGGACTCTGGGAGCTAGCTGAAAAAGCATATGTAGCCAGAGACTGAACTGGAGCACACAGCCTCCCAAAATAGGGAAGGGGAGGGATAGCCAATCCACCCTTCCCCCAGTAAATCCTCCACAGGAAGATGCATAAAAAAAAAAGAAATCGCATCTATGAAAAATCGTGCCTGTGAAAAAATCACGGCCGGATTACCCGGAGGTGATGCAAAAGGAGAGTCCCGCGTCACCTCCGGAAGATGGCGGCGCACAGGGACCGGGAATCCTGGACCAAGGACGCCGCCAAAATACCCCAGCCAGGCGCAACTGCGCGGGGCCGGCAGCAAATAAGCTGCCGGCCAAACTGACAAGGTACCTAGGAAAAAAGGCAACGCCGTTACCCAAACGAAAAGAAGGCTCCCCGCACTTTCCATAAGAAAGGGGGGAACAAAACGCCTAGTCCAACTGTCCAGGAGGACAGAAAAAAACACAGTGGGCTGGGGGTTGACTTCCTCCTTTTAAGGAGATACTTAATTGTTAAATTGAGTTATTAGTCTTGGGCTCATTAAACATTCCGCCGGTCCTGCCAGTCCACGGGGGGTGGTTAACCCCCATCTGTGCTGCTGGTAGGACGTAAGGGAATACCCCTTTAACTTTCTCTACATTATTAATGCCATTTGCTGAAGTGAGACAACCCCTTTAAGCCTTTCCACAGTACAGTTCAATAACAGTGCAAATGAATAGAATATATTGCAATAAACATAAAAAATGCAGTTCAGCAATAAAAAATAGCATAAGTGTACACAACAGCATAAATCATAGTGGACATTAACTCTTCAAAGTGCAATAAAGTAGGGAGTTGATGGTTTTCTTAGCAGCAATAGAGGAAAATATTCACAAACGTCCATACTCCAAAGTACTCTTGCTCCAGGCCACTACACATACACCACCAGCTGATCCCACATACACCACCAGCAGATCCCACATACACCACCAGCTGATCCCACATACACCACCAGCTGATCTCACATACACCACCAGCTGATCCCACATACACCACCAGCTGATCCCACATACACCACCAGCTGATCCCACATACACCACCAGCTGATCCCACATACACCACCAGCTGATCCCACATACACCACCAGCTGATCCCACATATACCACCAGCTGATCCAACATACACCACCAGCTGATCCCACATACACCACCAGCTGATCCCACATACACCACCAGCTGATCCCACATACACCACCAGCTGATCCCACATACACCACCAGCTGATCCCACATACACCACCAGCTGTTCCCAAATACACCACCAGCTGATCCCACATACACCACCAGCTGATCCCAAATACACCACCAGCTGATCCCACATACACCACCAGCTGATCCCACATACACCACCAGCAGATCCCACATACACCACCAGCTGATCCCACATACACCACCAGCTGATCCCACATACACCACCAGCAGATCCCACATACACCACCAGCTGATCCCACATACACCACCAGCTGATCCCACATACACCACCAGCTGATCCCACATACACCACCAGCTGATCCCACATACACCACCAGCTGATCCCACATACACCACCAGCTGATCCCACATACAGCAGCAGATCCCACATACACCACCAGCAGATCCCACATACACCACCAGCTAATTCCACATACACCACCAGCAGATCCCATATATACCACCAGCTGATCCCACATACACCACCAGCTAATCCCACATACACCACCAGCAGATCCCATATATACCACCAGCTGATCCTAGTTTTCATTCAGACAAACAAGACCTTTTACGATATATAGAAACATTTAAAGGGCAGCCCTGATTTTTTGTGCTCACTCTTAGAGTCCATTCACACGTCCGTGTGTGTTTTGCGGATCCACGGATCCGCGGATCCGCAAAACACAGACATCGGCGATGTGCGTTCCGCAATTTGCGGACCGCACATCGCCGGCACTCTCATAGAAAATGCCTTTTCTTGTCCGCAATTGCGGACAAGAATAGAACATGTTCTATTTTTTTCGGGAACGCAACCCTGGTTTCGGGAACGCAACCCTGTTTTGTGATAAAACGTTCCTGATTCAGTAGAAGAAATATCTTCAGGGAACACTTCTTTATCGTGGTTTGAACTGGTTGACTACTCTTATACACTTTCTGATAGTGGAGGAAAGCAATGAAAGGGTGTGGCGTGAGTGGAACAAGTAAGTGTATGGCACTGTGAAAGATATACAGTAGCTTGCACTTGTAGCATCCCGGGGTAAGGGAGAGAGGGATGCCAGTGATGGAGAGGCAGACACGTGACGTGGGTCCTCTGGGGCACACTCTAATTTGGGGGACACAGGCCGGGTGTTAGGTGAGGTGCCCTTGGTGTTATGATTTAACGTGCCTATGGCCAGGTCCCATACAGTTGGTGACGCCAGTGCCAGTAACGGTGGCACACCGATTGACAGTGGGAATAATGGAGGTGCAGACACTTCAGTTGAAACAGAACTCTTCTTAACTGAATAATGGCAACTTCATACACACTCCTTGTAGTTTCACAGAAGACAATTGTTATACAGCAGGCTTCACAGTATAATGGCAGGTATAGCGTGGCAAGGTTACACAGAGGTTACTGGGTAATGGCACTGCTGGGTTTCTCTCTGCTGATTGCAGGACTCAGGAGGGAACCTTCTCCTGGACTCCAGACTCTTTCCTGGAAGGTGGTTCCTTTGGCACACGGCCTGGACTGGGCTAGCTCCATTCTTAGGCTGACCGCACAGGAGCTGATCTTGCCCTCACAGGCTCAGGGCCTGCACGGACTCTCTCAGGCTCCAGGACCTGGACTCTCTATCCCCTGCCTGGGCCTAGCTATATAAACTAGGGCCTCCCTAGCTCCCTCTACTGTCTGGGGGGCTAAACTACACCCGTAGCAGGCCTGTACACAGTAATACATGACAATGCAGGGTATACGAGTGCATGATATGACAAAATACCAATCTTCCCACATGAGGGGGAACAACGTCAGCCAGAAATGAAAAAGACTACTACACCCTTCCCATTGCTAAAAACTCTGCCCAATACACCCTCCATCATTCCCTTGGTGATTCCTCTTACGCTCAGTTCACACTTGCGTGTTTTACAGCGCATTCGAACGCGCTGTAAAACGCTCAACAGGAGAAAACTCATGTTTCCCTATGGGCATGGTTCTCACCTGAGCGTTTTACAGCGCGTTTGAACGCACTGTAAAACGCAGTACGCTCAAAGAAGTTCTTGAGCTTCTTTGGGGCGTTTTGTCGCGCGTTTGCACCCATAGACTTCAATGGGAAAGCGCGTAAAACTCGCGTTTAACACGCTTTAAAGTGTAGATATGCCTTTTTCAATTGGTCTCCAGAGTCACGAACGCGCGTATGACGCAAAAACGCGCTGTAATACGCGCGACAAAAACACGCGTAAAACGTGCGTCTCAGAAACGCTCAGGTGTGAACCCAGGGTTAATGTTTCCTCCCACGCAGCTTCAATATGACAAGCAGTGGACTTTGCCTACCTTGCTTGTGGATTGAGAGCATCAACCCATCCATTCCAAGATCACATGGGTCTGACATCCCAACCAATCAGGAGGGGATTCTGACAGAAGGCATCATGGGAGCCTGGCCATGATGTCAGAGGAAATATAGTCTCCACAGATGGTGCAGTCACCTAACCGCTCTCCTGATCTCCAGAGTGAGACAGAAAAAGAAGCTCAAGTGCATAAGTAAGTTGTAGGACCTGGCGGGGGAAGTACAGGGTAAGAGAAAATGTTATACCCGGATAACCCCTTTAAACAATATGGGACTCCAAGAAAGTCACTGGGAACATAAATTAAAACCTACCATTAGAGGTTATGTCTTAGAAGTTGATAACTTGCTTTTTTAGGGTGACCATGTCTTATCCTTCATGGTCAGCTGTGGTTCTGTCTTACCCAGGGGAAGACTAAAGACCTTTTTACATAGGCCAGCTGAACAGGCAGTTAGAAATGAATGAATAAAGTACTATAGCAATATACATGCAATAATAATCCTTCTGGTCCACCTTCTCACGCTTCCTGCTCCATTTCCCTCCCGTCACAGCTGGTGTAGAGATCTCATACAGAAGCAGATGAAGCAGCCCAGACACCTTTCATTCATCCATCCCTACTTGTAATTTTATATAAATATATAGCAATGACAGTGGAAAAGGAAATTGTGGAGGCATTACATACCATATGTATCCCTGTGGCTATATGTGAGGGGCTATTTTCTATGAAGGGGAGGAAGAGTGCAACGCATCCTGGGAGATGCAGATACTTAATGGGCTACTGAAAGGCAAGCAAGTTTTACAGACATGTGAGTAAGGGTCCTTTCACACTTGCGTTCTGAGGATCCGGCAGGCACTTCCGTCCTGCCGGATCCGTCAGAACGCAAGTCGCCTGAAGCATTAGAAGACTGATCAGGATCCTGATCAGTCTTCGAAATGCTTTCAGGTTACTATGGCAGCCAGGACGCTATTAAAGACCTGGTTGCCATAGTAGGAGCGGGGAAGCGGTATACTTACAGTCCGTGCGGCTCCCGGAGCGCTCCAGAATGACGTCAGAGCGCCGCATGCGCATGGATCACGTGATCCATGCGATCACGTGATCCATGCGCGTGGGGCGCCCTGACGTCACTCTGAGCGCCCGGAGCCGCACGGATGGTAAGTATACTGCTCCCCGCTCCCCACTACATTTACCATGGCAACCAGGACTTTAGCGTCCTGGCTGCCATGGTAACCATTGAGAAAAGCTAAACGTCGGATCCGGCGATGCGCCGAAACGACGTTTAGCTTAAGGCCGGATCCGGATTAATGCCTTTCAATGGGCATTAATTCCGGATCCGGCCTTGCGGCAAGTGTTCCGGATTTTTGGACGAAACAAAAAGCGCAGCATGCTGCGGTATTTGCTGCGTCCAAAAAACGTCCCGGTCCTGAACTGAAGACATCCTGATGCATGGATTTCTCTCCATTCAGAATGCATGGGGATGATCCTGATCAGGATTCTTCCGGCATAGAGACCCGACGACGGATCTCTATGCCGGAAAACAAAAACGCCAGTGTGAAAGGACCCTAAAACGCTGTTTTAAATTCATGGAATAACCCCTTTAACAAGGTTAGAGTGGCCCACCAGAATACCAGTGGATACTTCTTTGGGCCAAGTCTCTAATACCATAGTGGGCACCAAAGGGCAGGGAAAAAAACAACAACATTTGGCTGCCTTTGGAGCCAATCACTGGCCCCTAGAGTCTGATTCAAAGCCTATTAGTATTTACTGATGATATAGGGGTTGGGCCTCAAAAATAATTTCCTTCGGTAGGCCCAACACTGCTCTTTAAGATTGCCTGTGTTTCTTCCTAAATCTCTTGTCTCATCTCAGTCTGGATTTGCCTCAATAATGTTATGACAATTTTGCGAAGTTCAGTTCTTGAGCATGGATCTCAGGGGCACTTTTTGTGAAGTTCAGTTCTTGAGCATGGATCTCAGGGGCTTTGAGTGCACAGAAGAAGGAACTTTTTGTGAAGTTCAGTTCTTGAGCATGGATCTCAGGGGCTTTGAGTGCACAGAAGAAGGCACTTTTTGTGAAGTTCAGTTCTTGAGCATGGATCTCAGGGGCTTTGAGTGCACAGAAGAAGGCACTTTTTGTGAAGTTCAGTTCTTGAGCATGGATCTCAGGGGCTTTGAGTGCACATAAGAAGGCACTTTTTGGTTCCACATACCCAGTATTTACAGTATATAGCTCGAACTCATTTTGCACCACTGTACAGAAAATGCTTTCATCATGGTCCCTACCACCAGTGGAGTTATCAATAATTTCCTTATAATAAGCACTCTTTAGGGCCAATTTTGTTGCAAGAGCATAAACCTACAAACATCCACTATGTAAGAAAACTGGGGCATGTTGAGAACTACCAGTGGAGGACACAAACAAGAGAGACTTTTGTGCAAGAATAGTATATTGGCCCTTTGTTCTTAAAGGGTATTCCCATAATACAGGTTGGCCCACAAAAAAAGCAGCCCGCCTCCAGCAATAGTATGACAAGATGAACGAGCACGTGGATAGTTTTTTTTATTAATTACCCACAAGTCAAAAAATATGCTGAAAGTCTATGCATCTTTGGGCACGTCGGATTATGTTGGCTGATACTGCTTGTGATGCTGCTGATAGTGTTTGTGATGTTTTCCTTGAGTTCATCCAGGGGATGTGGTTTGTTACGAATACTTTCTGTTTTAAATTTCCCCACAGATAAAAATCGCATGTGGACAAGTCTGGTGGCCATAACCCCTATTTTGTGCTGCACTGTGATATTTGGTTCTGTTGGGATGGTATTTTGTTCTGCGCTACAGTATTTCTGGCCCCACATACTTCTGTTGTCTCTCTCTACATGAGTTGGCACTACCTACTTGTGTTGTCCCACCTTCTGTCAGTTTGGACCCGCCTACAACATGGGTCCACTTTTGGGTTTTTTCCAGGGCCGCTTTAAGTTGCCAGTCCGCCCCTGGCCCCTATGTATCTGGAAGGCTGCACATATGGTACATCAGCTCCTGGAACATACAAACTTCATGCAGATGATACCTTAGTTGGGTTTTGAAGAACACACTGGCCCACTTTCCACCATACCCATACATCGCCCCTACTTTTACTGTACAATAGCTTACAAAGTTATCACACACCCAGCACATATTACTAAAAGAAAGTATAGAGAACTTTTACAGCTTTTTTATGTCCTTCCTCAGATTACATTACATTACATAACAGCTGCCTGTGGGTGTCAATGTCACGGGGAAAATAAAATGACACAAAGCTTTCCTTGGTTCTGCTTAAAAGAACAGTGGTAGGCCTTTCTGGAGAGAAAGGCTCAGCCAAACTTATAAATGAGAGGGTTGGAGACTTTTGCCAAGTCGTTTAGGCCGCTAATTAGGCTCTTTTCAGGTCATTATACACTTAATACAGCAGCAGGTACAAAAGCGGAAACACTTAGGCCTCTTTTCCCTTCTATGCTTATATTTAAACCACCAGCTTTGGCTTTTACCCCCCCTCCCCCCCGCCCCCGCACCATATTCAATCCTTCTTGGTCTTTTAAAGATTCCCATTCCATAGCTCTTCCCCGGCCCCAGGCTAGCAATTATTAGCATGGTGAGATAGCCCCCTTTCGCGTGTAAAGAAGCCTCATTCTTGTCCTGAGGAGAAATGCCATTATCTTTACAGAGAACCAAAAATACTTCTTCTCTTATTTCATGTTTGGAAGTGATTTTTTTTTATGTCTCAGGAAATCTTCAATGCGGGATGAATCACTGTTTGTATGAATATTTCCACTATTTAGAAGAGAATCTGATCTCCATGGAAGTGCCCCTTGGAGACAGATAGGAATACGTGTCTGTCTGAACTTTTTACCGAGAGTTAACTATTTCCGAGATAAAACATTTGTTTGATGTGGGATATAAACTACGCTGGGCTGCTGTTACGACCCATAATTGTTATTATAGGCAACAGTTACATATGGGATATATAAAAGCATATAGACACTTTTGGTGAACACAGACTGGCATATGAGAAAACTGTGAACATACCGAATCTATAATGTTAATACATCAAATTCAAATTCTCCATTCTTGTCTTGCAAATTCATTATCAAAGAATCCCGTTTAAAGGGGGGGGGGGGGTAGATTTAACAGTAAAGTCAAAAAGAATGGCTTATCTTAATTTATGGCAGAATTGTTGTTTAGGCAGTTTCCTAATATTTTAGTGGGGTTGACTGCAGCACCAGATATAGGTGGTAGCAATCTCGGCAACTGCCCAAGGCCAGGATGCTCCAAAGGACTCAAACTACAGTAGCGACTTCTGAGTGAAGCATGTAAACCTTAAAATGGTTGTCCACTCGTTTACTATTGGTGGCCTGTGCTCAGGATATGTCACATTCCATGTCTTCATGGTTCATATGTATTATCTTATTGCTGTTTTTGCCATGTGCCTGCAGATAAGTTTGTCCTTCCAAACTCCCTGTAGCCAGGCTGTGATGTAATTGGCTCCTCCATTCTCCCTCTGTTGGCATCCATTTTACATATATGCTTGGTACTGTAAACACGTCCTGTGAAACCCTGCCAAAGAATCATCTTTTCATGGATAATTACAAGGATTCGGCCTGGAATAAACCTCATCTGGATTCCTCATACATGCCTGATCAGTGGAGTTGACACTGACTAGATACCGGGCAAAACTAATCAATACAGACAACATAGCCATATTGTCCCAGGAGATCACATTTCAGCCTAAGTATTGAGTTCAGAACAGGATAGGCTATCAATATCAAATCGCCGGGGGATTAGCACCCCACACCCCTTTCGATCGGCTGTTCTGCAGTAGCTCCATCTCCAGAACTAGACAGTCCATCAGTTGAGTGGACGGAGCTGGTTACTGCAACACTGCTGTCATTTACTTCAATGGGAGCAGCACTGCAGTAACTAGCTCCATCCACTTCACAGTGGACTTGGCTGTATAGTTCCAGAATCGACTACAAAACAGCTGATTGGTGGAGGTGCGGGGTGTCAGAACCCACCAGTCAACTATTGATGGCCTATTTTGTCATCAATAGTAAAGGAGTGGACAACCCCATTAATTGTCTTGGACCACCAAGGAATTTACCATTAACTCCTTCAATGCCTTAGAACAGGGATGCCCAACCTGTGGCCCTCCAGCTGTTGCAAAACTACAACTCCCAGCATGCCCGGACAGCATACAGCTATCAGCCTACAGCAGGGCATTCTAGGAGTTGTAGTTTTGCAGCAGCTGGAGACGGGAGACGTGCATGTGTGCCATCTCCCGTCTCTCTTCCGACTCACCATAAATATGGCAGTAGCAAGCAGGAAGAGAGAAAGAAGTTGGCACATGCACACTGCGCGTGGCTTCCCTTCATACAGTTAATTAGCGGTGGTGCCGGGTGTCGGATATTGATCTGATCATCAATATTAAAAGCCTGGAGACCCCTTTTAACTTCTTTACTATTTAGGTATTGTATAGTAACATCATTTGGATGCTGAATGGCGGTTTTATTTGGGCGTTCAATGGCAGTTTTGTGTAACTGTTATGGAAATATATGGCAGTCGCATGTGTGAACTATATGGTATCGCTATTTGGACAATCCTGTTTGGACATAACCCGACAGTAAGATTGAATCATTTGTGTCATGTGTGATCTTTTAATTACATTTTAGTTACCAAAGTTAGAGCTAGACTCTAGTTTTATTTTTACATTTTATATGGTCGGCTCAATACATATCAGTGAGCAGACCCCCCGTGTATTCACCGGATACTAAAAGATACAGGTCTGAATGTGAGAAAAACGTAGAAGAATGAGCAAGATTTAGTGCCCAGATTAATGTGATCACAATGTAATGATATAGTTTGTTCTGTGCTCATATTGTACAGTGCAAGGCAGGAAATAATAGAAATGACATCTCAGGACCTCCTCCTGCAGTATTTTAGCATTTGACAGATGGGCCAAAATCCAGAAAATATGTTCAACAGCTTGCAAAAATGTAACTAGAAAATGTTGAGCGAGGCCCCATGATGAACGGTCTGATTCATCGGGAGTGTGCCGCAAGCCAAGATCTTTGTCAGCTTTGTCTGCTGTTCGCTTGACCTCAAAGAGACCTTGAATGGCAGTCTGCTAATTAAAACTGAGCAAAACTTTGAGATTTCGCTTTAGCAGAATTTAGGCAAATCTGGTGAACACACAAGTAATATATATAGATCTTGGTGCTCTTTTGCCTTGAAAGGGGTTGACTTGACCTATTTTTAAAACCAAACTGGTGCAGTGATGAGCTGATCACCCTGGGTTGGGGTTTTTCTAAAAACCCTTCCCCACCGACTATTCATTTCCCCTGTAGAGGAGCAGTGATGAGTGGGGAATGACCTTCTCATACTGATCCTCAGTCATGCAGTCTGGAGGGCAGCAGAGCGTGGTCAGATAGCATTCGCATTTGAATTACATTTAAGGAACAAGTTTCCCCAATTATGTTATTTTTTTCCCCAACTATTATTGAATTTGGCATATCCTACTCTTTCTCTGCCTCCGCCAGTATGAGATGATCACTGCCCTTATGAAGTCCATAGGCCCTAATATGTACTAATAGGGCATATGGATTGCGATTCTTGTCAAGAGACAACTCCTTTAAATGATATTCCGGTTTCAGAATAAAAAAACTGTGGAAGTTTCTATCACATAACAGCAAGCAGAGAGCTTGAAAGCTGGGAGCAACTGATATAGAAAGTATATTGGAGTATTATATCACTTTTCATTATACAAAGAATTCCATTTTCAAGATGATGCAAACCTGAGCACTTCTATTGGAGAATCTAGGGAGAGATTTATAATAGCTCTACTCTCTAATAGCTCTTATAATAGCCAGTTTTCTACTGTTAAAAAGTCGTGAATTTTTTCAACTTTTTAGCTTTTTTCCAACACCCTTGCTACTGAGCAGGATTTTGGTGGGAGGAGACTTGCCAGGGGTGGGACCTCCATGGCCCAACTTATTTAAACAGGTTTTCCAAGATTTTCTCTGGATAGGTCATCAGTATCTGATCAGTTGGGGTCTGACACCTAGAACCCCCTCAGATCAGTTGTTTGAGAAGGCACTTCTGTCTACAGTAGCGCCGCAGCCTTCTCACAGCTTTTCCTAGGCCAATGACGTCATGTTCATTGGTCACATGGCCTAGGCCTGGGGCTGAGCGCGATACCAAACACAGCCGTTATACTATGTATGGCGCTGTGCTTGGTAAGCTGCGAGAAGAGCCACGGTGCTACTGTAAGCATTGGTGCCTTCTCACACAGCTGATCGGTGGGGCGCATGGGTGCTGAATCGTCACCAATCAGATACGAAGACCTATCCAGAGGATATCACCGCCATATCACCGTGCAATATACAAATATTTTCAACAATCTGTAGTATTTCCAATGTGATATAGCATGTTAAATTAAGAAAACATCCTGGTAAAGGGAAGGTTTTAAAATGAAAGCATGCATACTAACCATTTCAAACCACTCTGCTCCAGAGCTGCCGCTTCAGTTATCCTAACCCAGTGGTCAGAAAACTGCGGCTCTAGAGCCACATGTGGCTCTTTAGCCCCTTGATATTGGCTCTTCCAGGTGCGGGCTCACATGTACAGTGCAATCGCATTTTCGTTGCCCGTGGCAAAAATTGGCAGGAGGGGGAAGACCAGGAAGCGGTGAAGGCTCTGTACTCACCGCTTCTTGGTTCTCGGCTGTAGGCTGTGCAGGACTGCGCACAGTGTGAGGCGCTCTGTGACGTCACGCTGTGCACGCCAGTTCACAGCACAGCCGACAGCAGGAGGAACACAGAGCGAGGGTGGCGAGGATCAGCGGCATCCAGGAGCAGGAGAGGTAAGTGCTTTTTTATTTTATGAAACTTGGGTCTGATCTGAGGCAATGGGGTGATGAGAATCATAATGGGGGATATGAGAGGTATCATGGACGATGAGAGGCATCATGGATAATAAAGGAGATGATGAGAATCATAATGGGGGATATGAGAGGCATTATGGATGATAAGAGGCATCATTGATGATAATGGGGATGATGAGAGGCATGGGGCTCTTATCTGAGGTCTGAGGTCATTTACTTTGGGGTCTGAGCTGACGTCTGATCTGAGGGAGGTCTTATTAACATTGGGGGTCTGATTAGTGGTTTGACCTGAGGTGTAATGAAAATTATATATATTTTTTCATATTGTCCTCCTCTAAAACCTACGTGCGTCTTATAGGGTTAAACGTTGTGGCGTGAAAGATGTAGTGTCGAGGATTGAGAAAGGTATGTTCAGATGGTTAGGAATACCCTTATTAAGTTAATAACAATGTACCTTCCAATATAGTTTACGTTTAAAAAATTTGGCTCTCAGAAAAAATTAAATCGCTGTTTTGTTGATATACGGCTCAGTTGACTAATAAGTTTGCTCACCACTGTCCTAACCGGTGCAGCCATGACGTGCCTGTACACTGCAAGTAACCACTACAGGCTGTCATTGGCTTCAGCGGTATATGGCACAAGACAGCTGAGGCCAGAGATTAACTGGCAGCAGTCACTTATGCTAAATGGGCACTTTACTGCTATAGCCATGTAAACAAAAACATAAAAAAAAGACGGACCAAGCGGTGGTGCTGCAGCACAGGTGGTGTAAAGCGGTGAGTATCCCTTCTTTTGTTATTTTAATATTTCTTTGCCCCGACATGAGAGTCCATTTCAGCCTCCAGGGACAATGCAAGGTGAGATGTGCATTTTAAATATCAGCTGCCTGGAATGCAGAGAATTCTGTAGCAGGTTGGGGCTGGAACAATGTGAGGGTACGCGAATGAATTACCATTAACCCTTTATGCCGCAGTTCATAGCTGACTCTCCGTAAAACAATATTTTAAATCTCTTTGTAATAGTCTTGCAATAAGAAATAAATGTTTAATCCCAGTGAGAAAAATCTGGAATTGCATGACTGGGCTCATATGACAGCAAAGATGATGGGATACTGTTCGTTTACGCTCCTTGTCAAATACTGTTAGCAAAGAATAAACTAAAGTCAGAAAGCTATTGAATGGCTTCCCACCTTGTCAGCCGCAGTAACAGAACAGCTGCTGTTTCCTACTTGCATGGCAAAAATTTAGATTTTGGTCGTTACGGTCAAATCTACTAAAAGTTAAAAAAAGAAAGTGGTTGTGCAGGATTAGAAAACATGGCTGCTTTCTTCCAAACACAGTGCCACACCTGTCCACAGGTTGTGTGTAGTATTGCAGCTTAGCACTATTTATATCAGCAGAGCTATGCTGCAATACCCTACACATTTGGTGGTGTATAGTTATGTATAGGTATAGTGCTGTTTCTGAAAGAAGCATCCATGTTTTTCTAATCCTTTAAAACCCCTTTTATTAAGGTGGCCATTTGTCTTGACCATTTGTTCAAAAACTTTGATTTTAATGCTGTCTACATTAAAATGTATTGACTCTGTGAAGCCAAACTTCGTTCGGTGAATTCATTCCGTATTAATTTCTGCATCTTTAAAAACAATTAAAATTAAGAAACCAAGGTACCAGCCAGAGCCAATACATTTTAGTGTGTATGGAGACAGCATTAAAATCGAAATTTGTGAACAAATTGACTTTGGATTGATGATCTGAAGCTTGATTTGCTCAAAACTAGTGGCCATACACATTAGTCTAAAGTTGATCAAAAAGGGTGATTTCATTTAACAATGAACGTTTTTTTTTTTTAACAGACTATTATCAGCTAAAAAGAAGTCAAGCGTGTTTTATTTATTTGCACAATAGTCAGATGAAAGATCTTTTGTTCAAAGAAAGATCGATAGTGAAAAAAAGATCTTTCTTTGAAAGAATGTTCCCAGAAAGATCTTTTATACATCGCCCAGTTTCATTGAACATGTATGGACAGTTTAAACAACTGTAACAGTCAATATGGACTAAAGTTTGTATGGCCATGTCTGCGAAACAAACGTTCACTAGATGATTTTTGTTCAACTGCTGTTCAACCATCAGCCAACTTCTATCTAATGTGTATGGCCAGAGATGTTCAGTATCCACTGACCAGAACAGAAAATTCTCCAGATAATAAAGTTGACCATAAACTTTGGCCTCACAGCTCATGGACAGAAGCTGACCATAAACTTTGGCCTCACAGCTCATGGAAAGAAGCTGACCATAAACGTTGGCATCACAGCTCATGGACAGAAGCTGACCATACACTTTGGCATCACAGGTCATGGACAGAAGCTGATCATAAACTTTGGCATCACAGCGAATGAACAGAAGTTGACCATAAACTTTGGCATCACAGCTCATGGAAAGAAGCTGACCATAAACTTTGACATCACAGGTCATGGACAGAAGCTGACCATAAACTTTGGCATCACAGCTCAAGGACAGAAGCTGATCATAAACTTTGGCCTCACAGCGAATGGACAGAAGTTGACCATAAACTTTGGCCTCACAGGTCATGGACAGAAGCTGACCATAAACGTTGGCATCACAGCTCATAGACAGAAGCTGACCATAAACTTTGGCATCACAGCTCATGGACAGAAGCTGACCATAAACTTTGGCCTCACAGCGAATGGACAGAAGCTGACCATAAACTTTGGCATCACAGCTCATAGACAGAAGCTGACCATAAACGTTGGTATCACAGCTCATGGACAGAAGCTGACCATAAACTTTGGCATCACAGCTCATGGACAGAAGCTGACCATAAACTTTGACATCACAGGTCATGGACAGAAGCTGATCATAAACTTTGGCCTCACAGCGAATGGACAGAAGTTGACCATAAACTTTGGCCTCACAGCTCATGGAAAGAAGCTGACCATAAACATTGGCATCACAGCTCATGGACAGAAGCTGACCATAAACTTTGGCATCACAGCTCAAGGACAGAAGCTGATCATAAACTTTGGCCTCACAGCGAATGGACAGAAGCTGACCATAAACTTTGGCATCACAGCTCATGGACAGAAGCTGACCATAAACGTTGGCATCACAGCTCATGGACAGAAGCTGACCATAAACGTTGGCCTCACAGCGAATGGACAGAAGCTGACCATAAACTTTGGCATCCCAGCTCATAGACAGAAGCTGACCATAAACTTTGGCATCACAGCTCATGGACAGAAGCTGACCATAAACGTTGGCATCACAGCTCAAGGACAGAAGCTGATCATAAACTTTGGCCTCACAGCGAATGGACAGAAGCTGATCATAAACTTTGGCCTCACAGCGAATGGACAGAAGTTGACCATAAACTTTGGCATTACAGCGCATGTATAGAAGCTGACCATAAACTTTGGACTCACAGAGAATGGACAGAAGTTGACCATAAACTTTGGCCTCACAGTAAATGGACAGAAGCTGACCATAAACTTTGGCGCATGGATAGTTAGCCATTTAAACAAACCTTTTCCAACAACTACCTCAAGAACACTGAAATCAGTTCCATGAAAAAGTGAAACATGAGACATTTATCTGCTTCAAGAATGGTCATTGCATTAAAAAATGTAATTATACTGTACATTACAGAAAAATCTTACCTAATTTTCCTGGAAAAATTTTGTTTTTTTAGTTAACTTTTCATAAATGACCTGAATATAATCAGTGTAATACAGTCACACTGTATTGTTCCTACTCAGTGGATCAAAATAAATGATTGATTTGAGTCGGTTTCTTGGTTTCTTTAATAGGATGGATGGGATGATAAAGATTATAAAATGTGGGAGAATGAGTGGATCAACTTGTTTTTTGACAAGGGCATACATATTATAGCATGAGGCCGTCCCTGTGGTTACTATACTGTTTTTGCAATGTCCCAGTTTAAATTGGAGACTTCCCTATGGACTGTTCCACCCTTCTGTCCTAAGGGATTTCATGGCTAGAACCACAAACATAAAGGGCTCTCCAGATCCTGGATTATGATGAGTGCGTGTTCAAGCAGCATTTAAATTTTTGCTTTGGTGCTCATTCTCCCATTGGGAGATACTGCATGTATCACAGCAAGGGTAAGATATATTTTTACCAAAAGCTTAGTCATGTTCTTTTATGTTCCATGGCCTGTGTGAAGCTTACATAAGCTAGAATTAATTCCAAGTTTTAACTATCGAATGAGTGACTCCTATATATTAAAGGGGTGGTGCAGTATTGTAATATTGATGGTCTATTGTAAGGATAGGTCATCAATATTACGCCACCACACAACCCCTTTTATTTCAGGTGCATGGTCTACCTATGACAGTGCCAGCCACTGTATCTCCAAAACAGTGCCAGCCACAGTACCTCTATAGCTGGTTCAGCTGCAATGCCCAATTTCATAGGCATTCACAATATCCCCCTAATTGTGCCAAACGCAGTACAACCATACCAAAGTCCACTGGCCTATAATCTAAACACAGTAATAATACACTTATCTCCTCCAGGCACCGGCAATAGTATACATCACCAGGTGGGACATTTATCAAGATCAGTGTTTTACATGCTGGTCTTAATCTAGCCCCTGCTTGCTTTAGATGCACAGTAAGTATTAAGAGGTATATGTCTCTTAACCCCTTAAGGACTGGGACAAATTTAGTTTTTTCCTCCGCACATACTAAGGGCCATAACTTTTTTAATTTTCCTTTCACATAGCCATATGAGGGCTTTTTTTTTGGGGGGGGGGGGATAAACTGTAGTTTTTATTGGTATTGGGGTACGTACGGGTTTTTGATCACATTTATTCAATTTTTAGTGAGGACAAGGTGACCAAAAAATGGCAAATTGTGGATTTTTATTATTTTCCCCATTATGGAAAAATATTTTTATACTTTAATAGTTCGAGCATTTTGGGATGTGGCAAAACCTATTATATTTATTGATCACCCATATGCCTTTTTAAGGCAGTCATTAAGGGGCCTTAGGCTGGGCCGCTGCTTTTTCACGGCGGTCTAATCGCTGCATGGGTCCGCCGTGCAGCAGAGATCAAATTATCAAAAAGTGTAATTTACTCCAAAACCCCATACAACCCCTCAGGCATAATGACGTACATGTACAAGATTATATGTTAGGGTTCACATTTGTGGCACATATTTGCAGGTTTGTGCATGGAGATCTAGAACAGCAAGGGAGCTTGTCTAAATCTCTACTATAATCTAGCCCAGTTTCTTGATATAGATTATAATACATGTGATGGAACATGGCCAGCAGTGAGGATTACCCGCAAAAAGTAACAGCAGTGTGCGCCAGAGTTTCGGAATTTTTGGCACCACTTTTTTTAGCCCCCTAGGTGGCACACACTATGTAACTTGGTTTCAAACAAGGATATACCATAGCAACAGTCCAGGAAGCTATTATACACCCCATCTAGAAAGGGGGCAAAACTGGGTTCTACCCCATTGTTGTAATAAGTTGGATCCTAGTTAACTGCATGAACTTTAATATTAGCAAAACACAGAAATAGTATGTGTAAGAGATGGCACGGGATTGAACTAGTGGTGGTTGAAGAATGGAAGTCTGTGGCATGAACCAGCTGAAACATGTACGTCCCTGGATTAATCCATACAGCAGACTTCTTTCTGTTTTTGATAGATTCTGAGATTCTGTAGTTATCACATTTCAAAATGGATAAGACATCAGACATGTCAGACTCTTTAATCATTCCAGATAAAAGGTCAGAGCTGTGATTAGCCCTAAACAAACATCTGGTACATGTTCTCTTCTTCTCCATTTGATGCTACAGGTGCAGCTCTCAAATTCCCAAAAGAGCATTGTGCACCACTGCCTGGACTTAAAAAGCTCAAACTTCAAAAGTCTGACAAGAGTCAAAAGAAGCTGCTTTTAAGTGACACTGAGGACACCTGCCGCATTCTTCAGGCTATGTATGTACGGATCCAATTCATCCTCTTCATATGATGATGTCAGTGTGCTCTAACTATAGCAACATCTAAAGAAAGATTTTTTTAAAAAGCCTTGGACAAACAAGTTTTTGACAAATATCTATAGTCAAAAATCGCGAACTTTAAAACTTACCAGGTGACTAAAGACAATGGCTACCATCTCAAACATCTGACAAACATACCCAAAAGCCCATTGTTGAATGTTGGTTCACCTTTTGTGGTTGTCCACTTTTATATCTGGAATGCTTAAAGGGAGTCTGTCTGCAGAGTTTAGCGGGTACAGCCACACATTCAGGTTTCCTGATGCAGTTTTGGACACCAACATCAGGAGTGGATCATAACAGGAGAGAGGATGTTAAGGACAGATACGACTTCCCTTTTTTTAATTAACTTCTGGTTTTGGCTTCCAAAACTGCTTTAGGAAACTTCAACGTATGGTCGTATCCTAACACTGCTGGGTAGGAGACAACTTATACCTATGTTGCTGTTCACAGTGGAAGCATAGCGGAGAATATAAATACTATAAGACAGAGTTCAGACTAAGCAGATGTGTTTCTACACTCAGAAGTGCATAACCATAAGGCCTCATGCACACGACCGTTTTTTTATGCTGTCCGCAAAAAGGGGTTCCGTTGTTCAGTGATCCGTGTCCGTTTTTGCCTTCCGTTGTGTTTCCGTGTGTCTTCCGTTTTTTTTAGCAGACATGACCCAAAAGATTTTACCAAAAGACAGGCTGACAATGTTTCCCAAGTGCCTGCCAAGGGATCCGCAAAAAAAACGGACACGGAACGCAGATGACACACGGATGGCCATCTGCATTTTTCACAGACCCATTGACTTGAATGGGTCCGTGAACCGTTTTTCACGGACAAGAATAGGACAGGTTATATTTTTTTGACGGACTGGAATCACGGACCACGGACACGGAGGACAAACGGTGCATTTGCCGAGGTTTCCACGGACCCATTGAAAACCAATGGGTCCGCAGAAAATCACGAAAAACGGAGCAACGGACACGGAATCAAACAACGGTCGTGTGCATGAGGCCTAAGCCAAATAGAGTAAATTAACTGGTTAAAAGATGGCTGCACAATAAATCATAAACTAACAGGAAAATAAAAAAAGGGGGTCATTCCAAAAGTTGGAATGAAGGAAGCTCTTAGCGCACATTTTTAATCAAAAGTATGTCGGGCCCAAGTATCACTTCACGGCGGCTTCCGCACAAGGGTCCCTAACACTACAGATACTGCCTCATATGGACTTACCAGTCTCCTTATTTCAGGGCATTGCAGGAACCAGCTAAATTGCTTTTGTGCTGAGAAGTCCCAGGTACTTGAGCGTTGCTCAGTCCAAAAGAGTCGCCACCTCTTTTGGACTGAGCAACGCCCAAGTACCTGGGACTTCTCAGCACAAAAGCAATTTAGTTGGTTCCTGCAATGCCCTGAAATAAGGAGACTGGTAAGTCTATATGAGGCAGTATCTGTAGTGTTAGGGACCCTTGTGCGGAAGCCACCGTGAAGTGGTACTTGGGCCCGACATACTTTTGATCAAAAATGTGCGCTAAGAGCTTCCTTCATTCCAACTTTTGGAATGACCCCCTTTTTTTATTTTCCTGTTAGTTTATGATTTATTGTGCAGCCATCTTTTAACCAGGAGAATATAAATATAAATATACATATAACAATAAAAAAAAATAACAGAAACAAGCAAATAAGAAAATATACATGTGAACACTAATAAAACATTTAAAATAGATTGTGTGTTATACAAATAAAATCGCAAACACAATTCAGGGGATAAAATTCGCTTCCACTGGGTCATTGTGGAATAACATTTTGTTCTGGTACATACAGAATTATATATGGTTGACCACTAGATCAAAGTAGGTCAAACCTCTCGATTTTTGTGATATTGGTTGACAATTTAATAATTATGGAACCATCGATTCTCTGCTGCAACCATACATGTTTATGGTAGGGTAAGGAAAGATAGTTATCTAGTGTATATTTCCTGCCTTAGGTCATGGAGGGTTTTACTTTCTGCCTCCTATTGCTTTCCTCAGGATAAATCCTCAATGTTTTCTGTCTGATAAAACACTAACATTACACACTGGAGATGTTCATCTCTGATCCTGCAGTGAGCTAGCGGCACTGCTAGTGATAGGATATTTGCAAAAGCCACTGCTAAAAATAAGAGTTTTGCACTTGTCATATTTTCTACTGTGTGGATGGATTTAAATTTATGTTTTTTAATTAATTTTAGTTATGTAACATGTGGCTGAAGGGAGAGAGTTAATTTCCAGTTTCTAGTTTCCATTAGGCCTCTTGCACACAAACGTATTTTTTTTTCAGTGTTTATAACGGATCCGTTTTTCCGTTTTTTGCTTCCGTTTCGGTTCCGTTGTTCCGTTCCGTTTTTCCGTTTGGCATATACAGTATACATTAATTCCATAATGAAAATTGGGCTGGTCTTAAAATTTTCAATAGATTGTTCAGCAAAAAACGGAACGGATACGGAAGACATACGGATGCACTTCAGTATGCTTTCCGTTTTTTTTGCGGACCCATTGACTTGAATGGAGCCACTGAATGTGATTTGCGGACAAGAATAGGACATGATCTATATTTAAACGGAACAGAAAAAATGGAAAAACGGAAACGGAAGGCATACGGAGACACTTCAGTATTTTTTGCAGACCCATTGAAGTGAATGGTTCTGAACTGAAAAAACTGCCAGTATACGGTCCGCAAAATACTGTCGTGTGCAAGGGGCCTTACTAGGCAGTAGTTACTATTACTAGGCAGGGGCGGGCCCAACCCTCTGGGCTTGGCTCATTCCTGTGTCAGTAGTTAGTGTGTGAGGGAGAGAGAAGGTGGCTGTAAGCATCTGCAGACAATAATTGGAGGAAAACTCCAGGAAAACTTCCAGATTGAGTGCAGCACAAAAAATAATCTACAGAAGGTTAAGCAGTAGGGATAAGCGCACCCATGGATGTTCGAGTTCGCCAGGTTCGGCCGAACTTCGGGTCAAAGTTCGGGTTCAGGACCCAAACTAGAACCTGAACCCCAATGAAGTCAGTGGGGACCCGAACTTTGGTGCACTAAAATGGCTGTAAAATAGTCATAGTAAGGGCTAGAGGGCTACAAAAGGAAGAAAAATTGGGGTAAGAGCAGGACAATTGCCCTGCAAACAAATGTGAATCGGGTAATAACTATAAATAACATAATATAAAAAAAAATTAATTATTTTTTTAAATAATAATCTTGAACTAGGAGGCGGAGGTCAAAGTGGAGTAGGAAGTTGAGGAAGCGGTAGACATGGAGGTGTAAGTGGAAGCGGCGGTGGAGGAGGAGAAGACTGTTTTTGTTTTTTTGGTGTTTTTACCTTTATTTATTTTTTATAAATTTGGGAAGGCCCCAAAACATTGGAAAATGGAAAAGAGAACACAAAGAGAAAATGTGCTGGAGTATAACAATTGCTGGGTGCGGCCGGTATACTTTTCTATTTAGCACAAGGTATGGACAGGTTCTGTGGGAGCCATGACTGGTTCATTTTAATGAATGTGAGCTTGTCCACGTTGGCTGTGGACAGGCAGCTGTGCTTGTCTGTCATCACCCCCCCGCCATGCAAAACACACGTTCGGACAATACACTGGCCGCATGGCAGGTCAGCACCACCAAGGCGTAAAGGGCAAGCTCAGGCCATGTGCCCAATTTGGAGACCCAGTAGTTGAATGGGGCAGACCCATCAGTCATTACGTGTAGGCGTGTGCACACATACTGTTCCACCATGTTGCTGAAATTCTGCCTCCTGCTAAGACGTTAAGTATCAGCTGGTAGTGCTTTTCCACATTTCGGCCATGCTAGCCCTCCCTACTGAGGTGCTGGCAGTGCCCCAGCTGCTTTGGCGACTTCTTCCTCTTCCTCTGTCTTCGCCTTGTGCTTTCACTAAGCCCCCGCTGTCAGGTGGGAATGCCATCAGCAGTGCGTCTACCAGCGAGCGCTTGTTCTGATCACGTTCCAGTGACGGAATTATGGACGGTACGTTGTCCTTGATCCAGCAGGGTGGCCACCTAGTAATCAGCACTGGTTAGAATGTGGGCAACTCTGCTGTTATTCGTAGGCACTGCAGCATGTAGTCGCTCATGTATGCCAGGCTGCCCAGAGGCAACGACAAGCTGTCCTTTGTGGGAGGTGTATCTTCTGTGTCCTCTGTATCCCCCAGCCATGTTCCAGTGATGCCCATGAGCTGCTTTGGGTGCTACCCTGCTGTGAACACAGTTCTTCCTCCTCATCATCCTCCTCATCCTCCAGAACTGCGTCCAGGCTGGACAGTTGTATATCTGGTCTCTGTTGGTGCAGGAACCCACCCTCCGAGCCACTTGTGAATGACTGGCCTGATAACCGTGGAAATGATCCTTCTTTCAATTCCTCTTCCTCCTGTGCCAAATCCTCTTCCATCATCGCCCGAAGAGTTTTTTCAAAGAGACGTAGAAGTTGAGGATGGCGTCATCGGCACTGGCCATGTTGGTGGAGTACTCGACACAGCGCAACACGGCACACATGTCCCGCATGGAGGCCCACTCGTTGGTGGTGAAGTGGTGCTATTCCGCAGAGCGACTCACCCGTGCGTGCTGCAGCTGAAACTCCACTGTCGCCTGCTGATGGTTGCACAGTCTCTCCAGCATGTGCAAGGTGGAGTTCCCCCTTGTGGGTACATTGTATATGAGGCGGTGAGCAGGAAGGCCGAAGTTACGCTGCAGCACAGACAGACGAGCAACAGCATGGTGAGAACGCCGAAAGCGCACCCAGACGGCCCGCACTTTCTGCAGCAGCTCTGACATATCTGGGTAATTTTTCAGAAACCTCTGCACCACCAAATTCAACACATACGCCAGGCAAGGGATGTGCGTCTAACTGGCTAGGCCCAGAGCTGCTATGAGATTTCGCCCGGTATAGCACACCACCAGGCCGGGCTTGAGGCTCAGTGGCACCAACCACTCATCGGTCTGTTGTTCCATGCCCGTCCACAGCTTCTGCGCGGTGTGGATTTTTTTCCCCCAAACAGATTACTTTCAAAACAGCCTGCTGTCCCCTAGCTGTGCTGAAGTTGGTGGTGTTACGCTGACCGGATGAGGAGGTGGTAGAGGAGGAAGCGGAGTAGGAGGAGGAGGCAACGAGAAACATCATGCAATCCTCGGTGGCAGAAGGACATGCGCCAAACTGCTATCGTCCTCAGGCTCAGCCGCCACTGCATTTACCCAGTGTGCAGTTAGGGAGATATAACGTCCCTGCCCGTACTTACTGGTCCACGTATCGGTAGTTATGTGGACCTTGCCACAGTTGGCTTTTCGCAGTGCACACCTGATTTTGTCCGACACTTGGTTGTGCAGGGCAGGGCTGGCACGCCTGGAAAAGTAGTGGCAGCTGGGAACCACGTACTGTGGGACAGCCACCACCATAAGGTTTTTAAAAGTCTCCATCTCCAAAAGAAAAGCAAGAAAACAGGGAGAAGAAAGGAAGAAAAAAAAAAAAGGAGAAAAGGAGAAAGAAAAAGAAAAAAGTCAAAAGGAGCAGAGGAAGAGAGTAAAGGAGAAGACAAGGGAGAAGAAAAAAAAAGAAAAAATTTAAAATGGGCCCTAAGCAAAAAAGGCGCTCAGCAGACTTTTCTGTGGTAAAAACAGCCCAGAGACCTTTGAAATTGGTAAAAATTGATCAGTTTTTGAGTTCTCCAAATATCAGTATGAGAGCAAGACAAATAGGGCTGCAGGATACTAAAAATTCTGCAATCACGCTGGAGGAAACATTGAATGAATTCTTCCAAGTTGAGGGGATGGAGAGGGTGGAGGAAGGAGAACTATCCAATGTTGAATCTTCCCCTCTAAAAGAAATATTGCTGGCAGTAAAAATAAAAGGGGAATTAATACAGGACATCTCAATGCAGCTCGGGTCTATCCAGTCTGATGTAGCCCTGATAGGGATGATGTATCGAAGATTCGGGACAGAGTTAATACTATAGAAAAGTTAATGGGCGTTCTACAGATTGAACTTAAAATATCAAAAACTGAAATCTTTACCCTAAAGACTGATCTTAACATGTTTAGTTGAAGATCTGGAGGACAGGTCAAGGAGATGTAACGTGAGAATCCTGGGGTTACCTGAGGGTGCTGAGGAAAAAAATCCTGCTCAAATGATACAAATGTTGATCTTGGAGGAGTTTGGAAAATAACATTTTTCTCCATTGTTCTTAGTGGAAAGGGCACACCGGGCCCCAGAGGTAAACCAATTACTGGAAGGCAGCCACGGACACTCTTGGTGAAGATATTGGTCTCACGAGACAGAGAGATGTTATTGAGAAGGGCAAGGGAGTGCTCTCCTATCCTATACAATGGGAATAAATTGGCTTTTTTTCCGGACTTTTCCAAGGAGATTCAAGTAAGCAGAGGTACTTTTACCGCAGTTAAAAAACGTTTACAGGAAAAGGATATTAAGTATTAATTTGTTTATCCAGCTAAACTTCGGATCATCTTTAATGATGGAACTCATTTTTTTGATACTTCGGATCTTTCTATGATTAGTTCTATTTTCCTTTTCTTGATTGGTAGCAGTGGTGGGGCTATGTGGTAGTGAGAGTTGGAGGAATGGTCTTAGTTGAGAGATCTGTTACAGAATGTGGCGGACCAAGTGGATTCGGGGGGTAAATTAATTTTTTGGGGAGGGTTGCGATGCATCTCATAGGATGGGGTGAGAGAGGATAGGGTCATTGAAAATATCAATAGTTAGGGAGTTTTGTTACCCGACTTAATGTCAGTTAGAATTTTAACTACTACAGACAGGATCTCCATGGGATGGGACGGTTATACTTTTGTCCAAGGGTCTCTCTTGGCAGGCTTTTGTCCAGAATCTGGTTTTGGGGATGTTTGGGGATGTTGAGGACTGGGGGAAGAGCTTACTCCTGTATAAGCAAATCTGGAAAATCTATGTCTAGGATAGATCTGGCCTTAATACATGTACAGTGTCCATATTAGGACATCGTCAGACATCATCCACAACTCCATCCTCCGTCAGGCAAAACACCCTCCTTCGTCAGCCCAAACTCCATCAGTCCTCTTCCCTCAGGCAAAACTCCATCCTCTGTCAGCCAAAACTCCTTTCTTCCTCATACAAAACTGCCTCCTCCCTCAGACCTCAGCCAAAACGCCCTCCTCCCTCATCCAAAACTCCATCAGATGTCAGCCAAAACTCCCTCAGACATCAGCCAAAAATTCCGTCAGACCTCAGCCAAAACTGCCTCCTCCCTCAGACAAACCTCCCTCATCCAAAACTGCCTCCTCCCTCAGACCTCAGCCAAAACGCCCTCCTCCCTCATGCAAAACTCCCTCAGATGTCAGACAAAACTCCCTTCTCCCTCAGAAGTCAGTCAAAATTCCCTCCTCCCTAACTCAAAAGTATGTAATACACAAACTCTACGCCTGAAGAAGCTGCTAGCTGCTGAAAAGGCATAAGACCTGTGATGAGTCATGTGTGTGGGAGGGGTCAGATTTCACAGCGGCTGTGTACAGAACTGTAGTCATCAAATAGAGCTGTGTATTAGAGATGTGTGTACTGTTTAAACATGCAGGATACACACATATCTCTATTACACAGTACACAGCTCTGCTACATGCAGGATACACACATAGCTCTAATACACAGTACACAGCTCTGATACATGCAGGATACACACATAGCTCTATTACACAGTACACAGCCCTGCTACATGCAGGATACACACATATCTCTATTACACAGTACACACATCTCTACTACATGCAGGATACACACATATCTCTATTACACAGTACACACATCTCTAATACATGCAGGATACACACATAGCTCTATTACACAGTACACACATCTCTAATACACAGCTCTTGATGACTACAGTTCTGTACACAGCCGCTGTGAAATCTGACCCCTCCCACACACATGACTCATCACATGGTCATGACATCATCACAGGTCCTTTGCCTTTTCAGCAGCTAGCAGCTTCTTCAGGCGTAGAGTTTGTGTATTACATACTTTTGAGTTAGGGAGGAGGGAATTTTGACTGACTTCTGAGGGAGAAGGGAGTTTTGTCTGACATCTGATGGAGTTTTGCATGAGGGAGGAGGGCGTTTTGGCTGAGGTCTGAGGGAGGAGGCAGTTTTGGATGAGGGAGGTTTGTCTGAGGGAGGAGGCAGTTTTGGCTGAGGTCTGACGGAATTTTTGTCTGATGTCTGAGGGAGTTTTGGCTGACATCTGATGGAGTTTTGGATGAGGGAAGAGGGCGTTTTGGCTGAGGGAGGAGGCAGTTTTGGATGAGGGAGGAGGGCATTTTGGCTGATGTCTAAGGGAGGAGGCAGTTTTGTATGAGGGAGAAAGGAGTTTTGGCTGACAGAGGATGGAGTTTTGCCTGATGGAAGAGGACTGATGGAGTTTGGGCTGACGAAGGAGGGTGTTTTGCCTGACGGAGAGCAAAAATATGTGTTTCAAATGTATATCTACTAGTTAATAGTAAGATGATTTGCATTTCATTCACTTCATTTTACTACAATCATAAAATATTATAAATTGATCTGATAGCGCATTCCAAGTTTGTTGTACCGAAGGAGAGGAAAGTATGAGAAGAAGAAATCTTTGAAATCAGTCTGCTCAGGTTACCTCATACTGTTCGTACTGTGAAGAATATTATTATTACTACTACTAGTTGTCCTTTACATCCATTATAACACAGCCAATTATCTTGTACCGTGATCCCTCAGAATACAATGGCCTCAGGATACTATATTTTCAACATACAGTGGTCTTTTCTAACCCATCGGAAACCAGACTCAACATACAATGCTTCAGACTCAGATCCATCCAATCAAGGCCACCTCCCTGATAAAATAGCTGTATTAGTTGCTAGTTAGCAGCTATTTCTGACTGTTATATGTAAAGACATGTATGTGCCTTAGTTATCTGCTTATTTTTCTTATTTATCTTATCTTGGATGACATTTTGGGGCTTTGGAACCGATTACTCAACTTACAATGATTTTAACATACAATGGTCGTCCTGGAACCAATTAGTATTGTAACTTGAGGGACCACTGTATTGTCTCATTTGGATGAGTATGACGCAGTGTGAATATAAAGTTCCCTTTAAATTTAGTTACAAAGCAGTTATTTGCCATTACTATCTGATCAGTAGGGGGTCCGACACCCTGCGCCTCCACCGATCAGCTGTTTTGCAGTAGCTCTAGCACTCGGACTATTAAACTCCGATGCTTCTATCAGTAATGGGTAAACCAGTGCGCAAGCGCGGACCTTCCGTTTGTCGGCGCAGGCGTGCGATTTGGCTTCGGACGAAGGAGGTGAAGATCCAGTCAAAGGGCGGGCTGAATGGGTGAAAGGGGAGTGGCTGCTTATCAAAATCAGTGCGGGGCCTGGGCATCGGCCGTTTGAACGCTGCCCCGGGCACCTTCACACACTGGTTTGCATATGGAATAAAAGTGTTTTTTGGACGACCTATGGAACGGACAACAATAAGTACGATGCATTTTAATGTAGGGGCTGTATTGGACACAATGGTGTAAGTGTTAGATATTGCAATTTTGGGGTGAAAGGCTTAAAGGGAACCTGTCACCAGGAAATTCACTGATAAACCAGGCATGCTGCCTTGTAGGGCTCACTCTGCTGAATATAATGATACCTCTCACTTGGTGATCTGTTGCTTTAGGCCTCATTCACACGACCGTTTTTTTTATGCTGTCCGCAAAAAGGGGTTCAGTTGTTCAGTGATCCGTGTCCGTTTTTGCCTTCCGTTGTGTTTCCGTGTGTCTTCCGTTTTTTTTAGCGGACATGACCCAAAATACTTTACCAAAAGACAGGCTGACAATGTTTCCCAAGTGCCTGCCAAGGGATCCGCAAAAAAAACGGACACGGAACGCGGATGACACACGGATGGCCATCCGCATTTTTCACAGACCCATTGACTTGAATGGGTCCGTGAACCGTTTTTCACGGACAAGAATAGGACAGGTGATATTTTTTGGACGGACTGGAATCACGGACCACGGACGTGGAGGACAAACGGTGCATTTGCCGAGGTTTCCACGGACCCATTGAAAACCAATGGGTCCACAGAAAATCGCGAAAAACGGAGCAACGGACACGGAATCAAACAACGGTCGTGTGCATGAGGCCTTATTGTGGAGAAATAGTACTTTTAATCCATATGCTAATGAGCTGATTTGAGTCCAGCAGTTGACATGAGTCCAGTGTTTTTTCTATTCAGAGCTGTAGCCACTCCCCTATTCACTTCTTCAGATGTAAAAGGGGCGTGGTTTAAAAAACTGACCTGCATTATAGCCAATACAAGCCCTGCTGCCTTTCACTTTAAAGCCTAACTGCCATACCCACGGTGACATGTCCCTTATCAGCCATCATGTGTTTATCACCCCATGAACAAACTAGCCCTTATTATAATTACTAACTTCAATAGTATATTCCTCCCCCGTTTTTTTACCTTAGGTAATATAATACCTTAGCATTCCCTGTTATTGATTTTCCTGCCAATTATTAAAATGAATGAATGATGTAATAAACCACGCCCCTTTTACATCTGAAGAAGTGAATAGGGGAGTGGCTACAGCTCTGAATAGAAAAAATGCTGGACTCCTATCAACTACTGGACTCAAATCAGCTCATTAGCATATGGATTAAAAGTACTTTTTCTCCACAATAAAGCAGCCGATCACCAAGTGAGAGGTATCATTATATCCAGCAGAGTGAGTCCTACAAGGCAGGATGCCTGGTTTATCAGGGAATTTCCTATTGACAGGTTCCCTTTAAATATGGTCATCAATTCGTTGCCCACTAAGCAGCCATCCAGGGAGCTATGTGGAAATAGCAACCTCTGTCTCTTACATATCCCTCTCAGGGAGCTAATGTCCTAGGAGGAGTTACATGTTTCGCTGGAGGTTTGAAAGATATAAAGTACCATATTTCCTACTTGGAACATGTGAAGCGCTCAAAAATTGTCTTTCCTCAGCTGCAGTAGATAAGAGGGTCAATAAGAGTAGGTTGTCAGCCATTTGTAGCAGGTGTCTTTACTGGCTCAACTCTATTGGAGCATATTGTAGATGTCTTCATTTAAAAGAGTCTGTTCTAGTGATGGATGTCCTAAAACCTGTTGGAGTCTTCCGAAGAACCCCTAACCAGATATGAGGATACACCACTTAAAGGGTTGCCCCACTAAAATATTCTACATTTTTAAAAGCAGCACCTGGATCTGAATATTTTTGTAGTTGAATTTAATTAAAAATTTAGCATAGCTACTAAGATATTCAAGAAAATCTATATGTATAGCACCACCTGCTGTTTGTTCTTTTCCTTATTTCTCTGTCCATCTTGCTGAAGTGGTCGCAACAGTTCCACCCTTTAACTGCCACCGGCTGTATGCACCGAGAAGAAAGAAAGAAAAGAAAAGAAAGGAAAGAAAAGAAAGGAAAAGAAAGGGAAAGGGAAAGGAAAGGAAACGAACATGCCGCCGGAGCTGTCAGCTTGATATAAATCTAGAGCAATGAGTGGGGAGATCTCTGGATCCATGTGAGGTACAGGGCTGGTTCTAGCTTTGATAGAAAGAGATTTTCATTTTTTACATCAAAGAAGTTGCGCAAGAATGGGCCAGACCTGTAAGGGAAGCTTACTCACCTGCTTCCTAGCGCTGGCTCCCCGCTCCTTCTTCTACCAGCTTCTGATGCTCCGCTGGTTTGCCTTTCTATCTGAAAACATCCAGTTTACCATCACCTACAGCCAATTATTGGCTGTGGCGGGAACTAGCTTCCCTTACATCATGACAAATGGTCACATGACGCAAAAGGATCCGGGCGCCGTGATTGGCTGCAAACCGGAATGTTTTCCGCAAGGAAACCAAGCAGAGCACCACAGGTCTGGATGAGAAGGAGAGGGGAGCCAGCGCCGGGAAGCATGTAGGCTACCGTTTCAGGTCTGACCCATTCTCACACAACCCCTTTAATCATGGCATAGCCCCTTAATAATCGGAATGCTTTGTTAAAGTGTTATTGTACTGTTAAGAAACAGGGTGCAGTTCCAGAAAAAGCAAAATAAAAAAAAAAAATTTTTATGGTGGAGGAAAAGATTAAAGCTTACAATGAACTCTAAGAAATTCTATTTTTCTTGGAAGATGTGATGAGATATGGGAATTGAAATAATATCAGAACAAGTAGTGTAAGTGGAGATGAGAGGAAACACAGGAGCGGCTGAAATATGTCAGAACATATACAACCCTACTTAATATTTTATTTTATTAAAGGTACAAAGTTCACTTATAATTATTTTTCTATCTGTGACCATGACCTGAAAGAATTGTATTAAATCAAAGATATCTAAGGTTAAGTGATGGGTGGGAGCAAAGACCAACCAATCAATATGGTAAAGCAATTGCTCGGCTAACAAATGGCAGACATGCTTGATTACCAGTCCTGTAACTTTTTGTCAAGTAAGCCAATAATTGTCTGAATTGAAAAATATGTCAAATGCCAGGCTGAGGTCTTAAAACCAAAAAGTCTGAAGCCGGAAGCTCCTTGTAGTGTGCTGCAGTAGGACAAAAGTACATCACTGGCTTCAGAAGTAAGCACTTGGCAAGAGGGGGTCACTAGAGCAAATACCGAAGGAAAAACTGGGGCTACAGTCAAAAGGGATGTGGAGCAAGCCCTGAAAAACACTGTGGTTCCAAAGCTTAAAGCTAAAGGGGTTGCATAAGATAAGATTTTTTTTCCTGAAACCATGTCAATCTTCTCCATGGGTCATATTTGGTCATGCAAACTTAGCCCTATACACTTGACTGAGCAGACCGTTTTTTCCCATCAAAGATAGCACCACATCTGTCCACATGTCCGTAACATTCCAGCTCAACCCCATTCCCTTCAATAAAGTTGAAGGACAATAGCAGACACAACCTATGGACAGGTGTGTGGTTGTTCCTGGTAGAAAGAAGTCATGTTTATGTAATCCTGGACAACCCCATTTAAGGTCTAATAGCATTAAAGTGGACACAACTAAGCTAAAGGACTTGTGTGGGCATCTGAGGCTACCACACATATGTTATGGGAGCTTCTGTGGCTTACTTAGGGACTTTGGGGCCAATAAAGACAGTATTGTAGAACATGGGCATGTTGGGCCACAAGAGATTGAAAACTTCTGCCACTGTCTCACATAGAGAAAGCAATATCAAAGATTATGAGACGCATCCATGCATCCATCATACATGGTCACTGAGGCGTTCTCTTCTCAGACACCTATTGAGCTATTTTTCCCATTCCTATTTCTAATGAACTAGTTATCTCCCCACGGAACACCATGGTTTCACCACATGTATGAGTAAATTCAAAAATGTTTCTGATCATTTCAACAGACGTATTATCTCACAGCCCTTCTGGGTCATATTACATACTGCTGTCTTGGAAATAAACCAATTTTGGCTGATTTAAAGGCACACTTAGCTGAAATTGCAATGCTTATGAACATATAGTTTACAAAAATGAGCTGCTAATATAATTCACATATGTGTGAATCATCTCTAGAGATTCCTAGGATTGGAGATAGGGGAGTCATCATGGAGGAGGGGACATTTTCTGGACTTCAAGTCAGTAATCTCATAGAGAATACACTCAGCCTCTTCATGGCTTGAAACACTAGATTTCATTCATCATCACACTCATTAGAAATAATACAGAGATGACTTTAGGTCTAGTTCCCCTTTAAAGGCCATCTGTCAGCAGGATCAACTCTATTAAATCAGCAATAATGCCTGGTAGGGCTGACCCTGGATATTAAAGGTATAGCTTTTTTCCTCCGGATCTGCAGACATGTTTAGGAGAAATAAATGTTTTTCTTTAAATATGCAAATGGAGACAAAAGTGCACCATGGGTGAGCCTTAGGGACTTGGTGCACCTTAGCTGGACACTCCCCTCCACTTAATGAAGCATCTAGGTGATGGGCGAGTGTCCAGGAAAGCAGAGCAGGCTTGCTAGGGCCCACCCACCTAAGCCCTAATTTACAAAAAAAAAAAAAAAAAAAAAAAGAGTATTTCTTCAAAATGTGGTAACAGATCGGGGGAAGAAAGGTATATTTTCAGTCAAGGGGGTCAACCCTAGCAAGCATTATGGCTGGCTTAATGGGGTTGATCCTGCTAGCACATGCACTTTAATACCTGTGTAATACTGTAACATGAGATTTACCATTCATACAGAAAGCCCTTAAAAGCCAGGAGTAAAGAGTAAAATATCATAAACCAAAAGCTGCCGACGAGCTGTTCTGTACTAATACATATTTAAAGCTTCATTTCAGATGCAAATTGACATCATAAGTAATGATAGTCATTTTCACGCGCACTCTTCTGCTCCCATAACCATTCTATAAAATCTCCAGGAATTCAGAGGCACAGACGACCTCCTGCTGCACAGGATGCTTGAAGGCACATTATGTTTGTGTCCCTTTGAAAAGGTCCTTGGTCTTGACATGATTGTAATTCTCCTAAAGGATTGTTAATGGACATATTTGTAACCATGTTCATCAAAGACGAGCATACACAGAAATAAAAGTCATGGAACACAAGAGAAACTGCACAAGTGGTAGAGACATTAAAGATGAGAAAGTCCAATTGTCCTAAAGCAAAATTAAAGGGCTTCTGTCACCCCCCAGCCGCTCCTTCCTCAGTGCGCCAATGACGTCACAGCTGCACCCGGAAGACAAGACGAAGGCGCACTGAGGAAGGAGCGGCCGAGCGAGAGTACTCCTCTCAGTGCGCCTGCGCCGACTGAAGAACGGTATGGCGCAGGTGCGAGATTTTAAACGGAGACAGGGCCAGCAGGAGGAGGAGAGCGCTCGCTGGCCCTGTCAATCAACCACAGGAGGGGCGTTTTTTTACAAGCGTGATGCAGCAGCTACCAGCAAGTAAACGCCCTACTTGCTGGTAGCAAGGTAATTTGCATATTATAAAATAACGTTTTATAGCAAAATTAACCTACAAAAAAGGTTAACAAGAATATGTTTAGAATAATCGCCCTATAAGCTTTTTAGTGAGGCAAAAAAAAAAAAGGCTTTTGGGGGGTGACAGAAGCCCTTTAAAGCTAAAATTAGCCGACTACCACAGTGGAGCAGTCGTAGGAGTCTGATAAGGCTACTTTCACACTAGCGTTTTTACTGGATCTCGCAGGGTGAAGCAAAAACGCTTCTATTACTGATAATACAACCATCTGCATCTGTTATGAACGGATCCGGTTGTATTATCTTTAACATTGCCAAGATGGATCAGTCATGAACTCCATTGAAAGTCAATGGGGAACGGATCCGTTTTCTATTGTGGCAGATTGTGGCAGAGAAAACAGATCCGTCCCCAATGACTTGCATTAGAGGTTATGCCGAATCCATCTTGCTCCGCCTCCCAGGACGGAAAGCAAACTATAACATGTTGTGGTTTGCTCTCCGGTATAAGAACACAACTAAAGGGAACGGAATGCATTTTGGAGCATTCCGTTCTGCTCGGTTCAGTTTTGTCCCCATTGACAATGAATGGGGACAAAACTGAAACATTTTTTTCCGGTATTGAGCCCCTATGACGGATCTCAATACCGGAAAACTAAAACGCTAGTGTGAAAGTAGCCTAAGACACATGGACCTCGGCCTAGGAAATGTTGCAGAGTGTGATTGCTGGGTACAGCGGAGTCGATTCAGATCAGACATTGTGGAGTAACAGGAACTTGGTTCATTGGTGCAATAACAGAAGGTAACCTTACATGGTGAATGGCACAGACAGGAAAAAGAAATCAGTGAGTTCACCTCAATCTACAGGAAATACAACACATCATAGAAATGCATAGAGAGACTACAAGAGAGCATTAGTAACAGTGACATCTAGTGTTATAACTGTGAACTGCAGTCAGTCCAGCAATAGACTAAGCTGCAAGTTGTATCTCCAACAGGAAATATTACAACTCCACCTGTATGTGACAACACGATAACTGTCATGGTAAATAATACTCCAACTCAAACTACTGGTGACCACAGATATTTTGTCTATGTGTGACCTCCAATAATCACCATATCCTAGAGATAAGATGGGGCTACACCTTTGAAGCGGCTTAGTAATGTACATTTTTATGAAAAAAATGCCGGAGGCAGGCTTATGCGGTTTGAGCATCATTCCAGCGACACCCCTGGTGCTCAATACAGATGCATCTACTGTTAAAAACACGTCCCCCCTCCCCTCAAGTGCTGATTTCTCACCCTGCGCACTGGATCACTAGCACTGGTTCACTAGCACATCTTCTGCTGCTTGCCAAGCAGAAAACATGATTATTGCGCATGCACCGTTGATGTCACTGTACCCGGAAGTGGAGACGCTGTCAACTTCATCTGCAGTCACCTCCACTTCCAGATGTAGAAACATAGAAACATAGAATGTGTCGGCAGATAAGAACCATTTGGCCCATCTAGTCTTATACTGAATACTATGAATAGCCCCGGGCCCTATCTTATATGAAGGATGGCCTTATGCCTATCCCATGCATGCTTAAACTCCTTCACTGGATTAGCAGCTGCCGCTTCTGCAGGAAGGCTATTCCATGCGTCCACTACTCTCTCAGTAAAGTAATTCTTCCTGATAGTACTTTTAAACCTTTGCCCCTCTAATTTAAAACTATGTCCTCTTGTAGCAGTTTTTCTTCTTTTAAATATTCTCTCCTCTTTTACCGTACACATTAATCATCTTCGCTGCTCGGCAATCAGCAGAAGACTTGGTGCACATGCACCATACTAGCGAACCAATGCACAGTCGCGAGAAATCAGCGCTAGATGTGAAGTCTAGCGCTGTCAATATAAGGGGAGGGGGGCATGTTTTTAACAATGGAGGCATCTGTATTGACAATTTTTAAAAAAATTGCTCATGGCGGCCTACAATATAAAAAAATAATTAATCTTTAAGTATTATTGCAATATACATGGAATAAAAATGTTAGCTTTTATACATTGCATTTCCCTCTCAGATACTGCTCCCTGTTGTTTCCGAATTTCCAATCCACTTTTTCCTGCTTCCTTCCTCCTCTCGGTGCCAGCATAGTGATCTCATAGTAGCAGTCATATCTTCATGGAAGAATATATCTCTCTTTAGAAGATGGGCAAGGAAATTGGAGGAAGCCATTGCCTTTGTATTTATTAATGAAATTGTTGTGGCTCTGTGTGAGGGACTATTTTATGCCATGGAGGAAGACAGGGGAAGGAGTTAACAAGAGCTGATTACAATGTAGTCCTAGGAGAAGCAGGTGCTTCTTGGACAAGCTGCTGCCCGTCCACAAATAATGGTACTCAGTAGTGAAGGTATTTAATTTTTTAATTTATGGGAAACCCCTTTAAAGAACCACTAGCAAACCCCTTTTACTTATAAAGTTACATTTTTAGATGCTTTATTTATACAGAAATTCACATCTTCATTTTCAGTTACTGCATCATGTGACACAGATAGGGCTAACAATTCTGTCCTTATACTTATGTATTAGCCAGGAAGCCAGTTTCTGCCCTTCCTGTGCAGATGGAAACTACAAGCAGAGTGTGAAGGAAGATCGTCATCTATTGTATCTCCACCCCTCAGCAGCTCTTCCTCCCACTACATCCCCCACCTCCTCCTCCTCAGCAAAGAATGCTTAGAATCACTAAGCTTCCAGGACCAGATCAAGGCACATGGGTTACACTTAGCAGATAAATGAAACAACCAGCAAATGCATAGATCTATGTTACTATAGCTTGTCTATATCTATATAATGTATATATTCAAATATGTTTTTTTTTGTTTGGAAGTCTAAAAACAGTTTCGCTGTGCCCTTAAAATCTACTGACTGCCCAGTGGTGTATGGAGTACAGAGTTGACATTTTTATCAATGGGGCCGCAGTGCAGCGAGTACGAGCAGGAGGTTTACTAAATCCTGGCATAGCACATGGGTACCCTGTAAGGAATCACAGCTAACAATGCATATCAGAGCAAAAACCAAGCCATGAGGAAAGAACTACCTGTAGAGCTCAGACAAAGGGTTGTGTGAAGGCACAGATCTGGAAAAGGATACAAAAAAAATAATTCTGCTGTCCTGAAAGTTCCCAAGAGCACAGTGGCCTACATAATTTTTAAACAGGAACATTTTGGAACAACCAGGACTCTTTCTAATGCTGGTCCACCAAACTAAGTAATTGAGGTAGAAGGGCCTTGGTGAGAGAGGTAACCATGAACCCAATGATCTCTCTGCTTGAGCTCCAAAGATCCTGTGTGTAGATGAGAGAAGCTTCCAGAAGGTCAACCATCACTGCAGCAGTCCACCAATCTGCACTTTATGGCAGAGCTGCCAGAAAGAAGCCTTTTCTCAGTAAAAGACCAAGAAAGCCAGCCTAGAGTTTGCAACATAAAAAAAAGCACCTACAGAAACTCTCAGACTGCGAGAAACAAGATTTTCTGGTCTGTTAAAACCAAGATTGATTATGTCTGGAGGAAACAGGCGCTGCTCATCACCTGCCCAATACCACCCCTAGAAAAAAGCAGAGTGAGGGCATCATCATACTGTAGGGAGGTATTTTTCAGCAGCTGGGATGGGGAGACTGGTCAGGGTTGAGGGAAAGCTGAATGGAGAAAAGTCCAGAGATATTCCTAATGAAAATCTGATCCAGAGTGTTCCAGACCTCAGATTGGGGCAAACATTCACCTTCCAATAAGGCAATGATCCTAAGAACACAGCCAAGACAACACAGGAGTGGCTTGACGACAACTCTAGTGGCCCAGCCAGAGTCCTGACTTGAACCCAATTGAACATTTCTGGTGAGACCTTAAAATAGCTGCTCACTGACAGTCCTCAAATCTTAACAAAGCTTAAGAGGATCTGCAGAGAAGAACTGCAGGAAATCCACTAATCCAGGTGTGTAAACCTTGTGGCATCATACCCAACAAGACTGGAGACTGTAATCACTTCAAAAGGTGCTTCAACTAAGTACTGTCTAAAGGGTCTGAATATTTATGGCACTGCAATATTTTAGTTTTCCTTTTCAATAAATAGGTTAACAAAGATCTCGAACGTTCAGTTTTCACTTATGGGGTATTGAGTGCAGAATGATGGGAGGAAACTGTAATTTTTAATTTTAGCACAATGCCACAACGTAACAAAATGTGAAAAAAGTGAAAGGGATGAAGACTTTCCAAATGCACTGTACATACCAGTGAACTATAGTCACCTGAAGTTGAAACTCTTTTGAAATGAATATGAATGATTTCTGTCATTCACGCAATTAGATAATGTAAATCCATGTAATGTTTCTGCTCTTTCCACCACACATATTTTCTGGAGCATCTGCCAGCCCACAAAACTAGGAGCAGATCTAACCCATGGGAACAGTTCTTGTAGCAGTATGTCTAGGTTGACCACACCGCTGCTGTGAATCTTTGACTCAAGAATTCTAGAAATGCACAGTGTGGCTTTATTCACCATAAGGATTATTTAGGAATATTCATGTTGCTTCCTAACCACATGATGTGTGTCTGAGAAGCAACATCTCTATGCCCTAAATGACACAACTTTTTTCCGCATACCATTACCTATCCTATGAATGAAGAGCCCCCTCCCCCCCCCCGTAGACACCTTTGGTGCTCAGGTTCCAGAGTATTAAAGTTTTTATAAGAGATAAATAATAATTACTAGTTCTCAGAGAGTTGCAGAGGTAACAGTCAAACCCAGGCTCTAGTACGTCAAGGTCCTTCCATTACTTAAAAGATAGAACATAACTAATGGGTTATGACCACTAATATGACCACTAGGATTCCCACAACAGGGGTCTGTATCCCCCGTTTGAATGGAGCAGCGGAGGAGCATGCATACTTTTGTTCCATTCAAAATATATGGCACTGTCTGTGATAGCCAGGCACTGTGCCCTGCTTTCTCCAACAGTCCCATAGACATGAGCGAGCATGATCAACTGCTGCTCCATTCAAAAAGGGGACATGGCATCGCTGTTGTGATTGTGGGGAGGGGATCTCATCGGTCAGACAATTTGCTGATTGAAAAGTTATCCTCTATCCAGTGAATGGAGGATAACTTGTTGTTACTGGAATATCCCTTCAAGAAGACACCAATATTATAAAAGGCACATGGTAGGTCACAGGCTGCATTTTGCATTGGGGCCCAGGTAAGACTACCACTTTTTTAACCCAAATATACTGGCCAGGTTTGCACAGTTAAAAGTGAAAGAAAGCCTGGCAAAGTGTAGCCAGCCCCTGAGGAGCCGATGCAGAGGATGGAAATGGTAGTGGCCCTGATGAGGTGTTGTGTCACAGTGTACTCCCTCAGGCTGTTGCTCCCTGGGGTACAGTGCATTGGAAAGGTAGTTTGAAGAATCCAACCAGAAGTAAAAGTGTAAAAATCTCTCTTTACTTAGTGCAGAATATAACTTGTGGCACATCCAGCAGTATTAAGTACAAAGTGAAGTTTCTGGTACCAGATGAGGAGGTATGGTGGCTGATTGTGTGGCAATTAAATGGCACATGCATGCACTTGTAGATATAAGTATCCACTATGTGATACAGGCTTGAAGTGAGTATGGCCTGGTGGTTATTCTAGGTGATGGATGTCTGTCCTGTTTTCCCTCACCGGCAGCAGGGTCTGTGAAGCTGAATCTTGCTGATCACATTGATGACTTTATCCCCTGTAGCTTTTGGGAAAGCTGTATTTTGACTGGCAATATTCCTAGAGTAAGGGTCTAACAGGAGAATTGCACCAGGCTCATGGAGGAGGAGCTGAACCATGTGCTTCCTTCCTCCCCTCTCTCTACTCTGGAACTCTGCTGCCTGGCAAGAAGTAGGACCAGCCTCAAGATGGGAGGAACAGGGTGGGTGGTCCTACTAACCACTGCCACTACTCAACTTCTGGAATATACAGAAGAATACACATAACATGACATGACACAGCAATAAGAAATAGTCAACAAAGTTGCAGATAACCCCAGGTCTGGGGTACAGCAGAAGCATCTAAGCCTGACAACCTTATCACCCCAGAAAATTAAACAAAAGTTGTACATACCCCAAACACAAGCCCATATATAGCTCTGTAGATGGAAACATAAAAGTTAAAGGGTTATTCCCATCTCAGGCATTGGGGGCATATTTCTAGGATATTCTCCAGTGATGGGTGATAGGTGTGGCCCTGCAAAGTCCCAGAGGGTGCACCATACACACATTAATTTCTATGAGAGCACCGAAAATAGCCGAGCACTGGCTCAGCTATTTCCGTGAGCCCCATAGAAGTGAATGGAGTGGTGGCCACGCTTGCGCGATACACCTCCCATTCATTTCAATTTGACTTCCGAAAATAGCCAAGCATGCCGCTTGGCTATTTAGAGCGTTCCCATAAGAATGAATGGAGGGCAGCCACGCATACGCAGTAGGACCTCTGGGGCTTTGCAGGCTCCATTCTAAGCATATGTGCGATTCCGAGAGGTGGGACCTGCACCTATTAGACATTAGGAGCATGTCCTAACGATATGTCCTCAATGTCTGAGATGGGAATAACCCTTTTAGGATTTTTAATGGGGCCGCAAAAGATGCGGACAGAACACAGTGTGCTGTCGCAGCTGCAATTCTGTTCCGCATCCGCACTTCCGTTACGTAAAAAAATACAACATGTCCTATTCTTGTCCGCAGACACGGACAAGAAAAGGCATTTCTATTAAAGTGCCGGCCACGTACGGTCCACAAAATGCGGAAAGCACATGGCCGGTGTCCATGGTTTGCAGGTCCGGAATTTGCGGACCGCAAAACACTTGCTGACGTGTGAATGGACCCTTAATCTGACTCTGATGTGACTATGCCAATTTAACACCACTTGTTATTGTCTGTATAAAATTGTTAGTGACACGAGCCTCCTGGTGTTAATACTGGCTGGGTCGGAGGTCTACGAGCTTGGTGGTAGCCCTGTTTACAAGAGCTTCAAGTTACATCTATGCTAGTTCTCATTGTTATCAAGTGCTTTTTCCTTAATGAATGCACCAAAAGAAGACTTGTCTGAGCAAGCACTTAAATATATAATTGTGAGCCAGTCAGTTATTTGTACGTCTTAACCAAAGGACAATTTCTATTTGTAAGTATTTTGTTAGTCACCGTAGGACTACATGCCACAGTTACCGGGTATAACTACAGTCGTCCTACATAGTGTATACCCAAAATGGGATAAAGTCAGTACTAGGGAGAGAGTGTCAGTTTTTGCTCATGACACAAAACCGTGTAGAAAACCCAGCCTGACTGAAATATTAAAGGGTTTCTGTCATCAACTTTTGACATTATAAGCTGTCTGACATTAGCTATGTGCTAATGTCAGAGCAGCTTGATAATGTCTTTTTAATAAAAATCGGATGTATATTTAGGCAGAAAAACTTACTTTTATAATATGTAAATTAGCCTCTAGGAGCAGGGGGGGCGTTGCCCTGCTCCTAGCGGCTCCGTCCGGCAACCTTCTGGCACGCCCCTTCTTACTTTGAGTGACAGTGCGGGGAAGCGATCCTCCTGCACTGTCTTCTTCTGAAATCCCGCGCCTGCGCCGCCGCTCTGTATTCGGCGCAGGCGCGGTGAGCAGAGGACAGCAGGCACCAGCGTCCTCTGCTCACCGCGCCTGCGCCGAATACAGAGCGGCAGCGCAGGCGCGGGATTTCAGAAGAAGACAGTGCAGGAGGATGACGTCATCGCGCCGCCTGCTGAATCTCTCTGATAGGCTGCCGGCACAAGGCCCGCAGCCTATCAGAGGAGCAGGGAAGGGAGACGCCTCCCTCCCCTGCCGCACAGCACAGCACAGCGATCTGTATCGCTGTCCAGAGGACGGCGATACAGATCAATATGGAGATGAACGCTTCCACAGTGGAAGCGTTCATCTCCTGTCACCTGCCGCCGGCCTCCAGCTCCTCCTCCCAGTCCCTCCCTGCCGATACATCGCAGCCTGCGATGCTGGAGCATCACAGGCTGCGATGTGAAAATGTCGGCATGAAAGGTGGCGGAACGCCGTTCCGGTGCGTTCCGCCAGAAAAAAAGCCCTGGTCATCAGTATCTGATTGGGGGTGGTCCGACCCCCGGGACCCCCGCTGATCAGCTGTTTTGAGAAGGCAGTGGCGCTCCTCTGAGCCTGCTTGAATGGGGCTGAGCTATTCCTAGGCCGCGTGATCGATGAACGTGTCATCACTCAGCTTAGGAAAAGCAGAAGAAGGCCACGGCGCTCACAGGACGGTCTTCCACTGATCAGATACTGATGACTTATCCAGAGGAAAGTCTTCGAAAACCCCTTTAACAACATTGTTGAATTCACGTGAGAAAGGTTGAACTTGATAGATCTGTGTATTTTTTTCAACCCGTGTAACTATGCAGCTATGACCCACTTTTATAAAGCGTGACGTGTCATATGCCAGTCTAAAAAGAAATAATTGGAGTAAATTACGGTAAGCCAAAAGGCGAATGCCATTTAATAAATTTAGAACATGTGAAACTGTCTAAAAGTCAGATAATGAAATCTAGATTTGCATTATTTTCTGGATTTCCTTTTAAAAAATCTACCTTAAAATTGTAGGCCATGTCCTCTCAGCGATAACCACACCCACACGTGAGGAGGACGCATTGCACCCGCACTGAATCCGGACCCATTCATTTCTATGGGGCTGTGCACATGAGCGGTGATTTTCACGCATCACTTCTGCGTTGCGTTGAAAATCGCAGCATGCTCTATATTGTGCGTTTTTCACATCACATGGTCCAATCACATGGTCCATCTTACCATGGTGATGGACCATGTGATTGGACCATGTGATGTGACGTCATCACAGGTCCTTTAGTTGTTAGCTGATGCAGGGAAAGAGAAGACAGATCGCAACTACGCGATCAAGTGGCTAAGGTAAGTTAACTTTTATTATTTTTAACCCCTTCATCTTCATTTTACTAAGCATTCTTTATTAAGAATGCTATTATTTCCCCTTATAACCATATTATAAGGGAAAATAATAAATTCTCCAGAATACTCAGTGATGAAGTCCGGCTTCGGGTCTGGGTACCAAACATGGCGATTTTTCTCACGCGCGTGCAAAACGCATTACAAACGTTGGCACCCATGCGGAAAAATCGCGCATATTCCCGCAACGCACCCGCCTCTTATCCGGGCGTCAAACATGACGCCCGTGTGAAAGAGGCCTTAGAGCCATTCTCAATTAACTGGCTTTTCCTGGACTCAGACTAAAAATATCCAATTTCCACATTACCTTTAGGCTACTTTCACACTAGCGCTTTTACTGGATTCGGCAGGGTTCAGCAAAAACGCTCCCGTTACTGATAATAGAACCATCTGCATCCGTTATAAATGATCCGGTTGTATTATCTTTAACATTGCCAAGACGGATCCGGTTGTATTATCTTTAACATTGACAAGACGGATCCGTCATGAACTCTATTGAAAGTCAATGGAGGACGGATCCGTTTTCCATTGTAGCAGGTTGTGTCAGAGAAAACGGATCCGCATCCCAGGACGAAAAGCAAACTACAACATGTTGCGGTTTGCTCTCCGGTATGGGAACGCAACTAAACGGAACGGAATGCATTTTGGAGCAATCCATTCTGTTCAGTTCAGTTTTGTCCCCATTGACAATAAATGGGAACAAAACGGAAGCATTTTCTTCCGGTATTGAGCCCCTATGACGGATCTCAATACCCCAAAACTAAAACGTTAGTGTTCAAGTATCCTTAAAGGGGTTCTCCAAGATTTGTTAAAATTAGGCAGGGAGATACAGAAAATAAAGCTAAAAAACAACAACCTTAGGGCTCTTTCACACTTGCGTATTTCTTTTCTGGCATAGAGTTCCGTCGTCGGGGCTCTATGCCAGAAAAATCCTGATGAGGATTATCCCAATGCATTCTGAATGGAGAGAAATCAGTTCAGGATGCATCAGGATGTCTTCAGTTCAGAACCGGAACGTTTTTTTGGCCGGAGAAAATACTGCTGCATGCTGCGCTTTTTGCTCCGGCCAAAAATCCTGAACAATTGCCGCAAGGCCGGATAGGGAATTAATGCCCATCGGCGCATCGCCAGATCCGACGTTTAGCTTTTTCTCAATGGTTACCATGGCAGCCAGGACGCTAAAGTCCTGGTTGCCATGGTAAAGTGTAGTGGGGAGCGGGGGAGCAGTATACTTACCGCCCGTGCAGCTCCCGGGGCACTCCAGAGTGACGTCAGGGCACCCCATGCGCATGGATCACGTGATCGCATGGATCACGTGATCCATGCGATCACGTGATCCATGGGCGTGGGGCGCCCTGACATCGCTCTGGAGCGCCCCGGGAGCCGCACGGGCGGTAAGTATACTGCTCCCCCGCTCCCCACTACTACTATGGCAACCAGGACTTTAATAGCGTCCTGGCTGCCATAGTAAGACTGATCAGTCTTCAAATGCTTTTAGTTCACTTGCGTTGTTACGGATCCGGCGGACACTTCCGGTGACGAAAGTGCACACCGGATCCTAACAATGCAAGTGTGAAAGAGGCCTTATTCACCTTTAAAATGTCCTGTCTTTTCTGTGCCACTGCTCTGGTCTCTGCTGCTCAACTCCCTTCTGCTGTTCATTACTATGTCAGGGCACCAGAGACCAGAGCAGTGGCATGGGAGAAGCCGAACACTTTGAAGGTAAGTTTTTATTTTTTATTTTACATAGCCCTCATCTCCCTAAATCCTTGGACAACCCCTTTAAAATAGGTTGTCTGGGATTAGAATAAAATATAGTTTGTTTGTTTATTTGGTTGTTGTTTTTTTGCAAGAAATAGCACCACCCTTGACCATGGGCTGTTTCTGGTATTGCAGCTTATCTAAGAGAATGGGGATAAGCTGCAATGTCAGATACTGCCCATTGACAAGTATGACATTATTTTTAAGGGAAAAAAACAATAACCTAGGTATCTAAAGTTAGAGCCTCACTTTATGAATTACTAAAGTCAGTTTGTACTTTCACCTGTGACTTCTTTTTCAATCAATAATCTGTACCAAAGTCAGAATGACTTACAGCCTTATAAAGCATTTGCTGAAGTTTAAACACACAAGAACGCGTCGCCTCCATGCTGATGAGAACCATAAAGTGCTGCACCAGCTCATAGCCACAAAATACTAATGCATAACGTGTAAAACTGTCAAAGCTCCTTGGTATATTTATACCTTCAACCTCCAGCATACTAAATACAAACAGGGAGGAACAGACAGAAAGACAGGGTGATAGATAGGTAGACAGATATTTAGATGGATAGATATTAGACAGATCTATAAAAGATAGATAGATACATGTGCCTGCTGCATATTATATAGTGTAACCCCCACAAACTGTGCCTGCTGCATATTATATAGTGTACCATAGCCCCCAAACTGTGTCTGCTGCTGCATATTATATAGTGTACCATAGCCCCCAAACTGTGTCTGCTGCTTAGTTGTATATAGTGTACCATAGCCCCCAAACTGTGTCTGCTGCTTAGTTGTATATAGTGTACCATACTCCCCATGAACTGCGCCTGTTGCTGCGTATTTTATAGTGTGCCATACCTCCCCATGAACTATGCCTGCTGCTGCATATTATATAGTGTGCCATACCCCCATAAACTGTGCCTGCTGCTGTGTATTGTATAGTGTGCCATACCCCCTAAAATGTGCCTGCTGCTGTGTATTTTATACTGTGCCAAACCCAATGAGCAGTGCCTGCTACATACATTTTGTATAGTGTTCCATAAACCCCTGAACTAAGCCGGTTGCTGCGTATTGTATAGTGTGCCATGTACCCTCCATAAACTGTGCCTGCTGCTGTGTTTTATATAGTGTGCAATACCCTCATAAACTGTGCCTGCTGCTGCGTATTGTATAGTATGTCATACCCCATAAAAACTGTGCCTGCTGCTGCATATTGTATAGTATGCCATACCCCTCATGTGTGCCTGCTGCTGCGTATTGCATAGTGTGCCATACCCCTCCATCAACTGTGCCTGCTGTGTATTGTATAGTATGTAAACCCCACATGAACTGTGCCTGCTGTTTTATACTATATAGTGTACCATTTCTCCTATGTACTTTGTCTGTTGCATATTATATAGTATGCCATACCCTCCACCCCATGAACTGGGCTTGCTTTTGCCTGCTTTTTATGTAGTGTGCCATAAGCCCCCCATGAACTGTCTGCTTCTAAATATTATATAGTGTGCCACATCCACATGAACTTTACCTTATGCTGAGTATTGTATAGTGTGCCATTCCCTCATGAACTGTGCCTGCTTCTGTATATTGTATAGTGTGCCATACCGCCCATGAACTGTGCCTGCTGCTGCATACTGTATAGTGTGCCATACCACCCATGAACTATGCCTGCTGCTGCATATGTATAGTGTGCTTAAAGGGTTTCTGTCACCAACTTTTGACATTATAAGCTGTCTGACATTAGCTATGTGCTAATGTCAGACCAGCTTGATAATGTCTTTTTAATAAAAATCGGATGTATATAGAGGCAGAAAAACTTACTTATATAATATGTAAATTAGCCTCTAGGAGCAGGGGGGGCGTTGCCCTGCTCCTAGCGGCTCCGTCCGGCAACCTGCTGGCACACCCCTTCTTAGTTTGATTGACAGTGCGGGGAAGCGATCCTCCTGCACTCCTGCTGGTGCCTGCTGTCCTCTGCTCACCGCGCCTGCGCCGAATACAGAGCGGCGGCGCAGGCGCGGGATTTCAGAAGAAGACAGTGCAGGAGGATCGCTTCCCCGCACTGTCAATCAAACTAAGAAGGGGCGTGCCAGCAGGTTGCCGGATGGAGCCGCTAGGAGCAGGGCAACGCCCCCCCTGCTCCTAGAGGCTAATTTACATATTATAAAAGTAAGTTTTTCTGCCTCTATATACATCCGATTTTTATAAAAAAGACATTATCAAGCTGGTCTGACATTAGCACATAGCTAATGTCAGACAGCTTATAATGTCAAAAGTTGGTAACAGAAACCCTTTAACCCCCATGAACTGTGCCTGCTGCTGCATATGTATAGTGTGCTTAACCCCCATGAACTGTGCCTGCTGCTTAGTATTATATAGTGTCATTTCCACATGTACTGTGTCTGCTGTGTATTATATAGTGTGCCATACTCCCATCCTCATGAACTGTGCCTGCTGCTTCCTGCTTATTATGTAGTGTACCATAAACCCCCCTATGAACTGTGCCTGCTGCTGCCTGTAGTGTGCCATAATCTCCCCCATCCACAGACTCAGCCCCACCACCCATGTTTCTATTTTAAAAATGTAAACAACTCCATCCTATAACAATATCTCAACAGGCTTTACTGAATCTTTTCCCTCAAAAATGTATATCAATCTACTCGGCTTCTCCTTCTCTTTAACATGGTCTTTTCAGATTGCATTGCATTTTGTGGTGATATTTCCTTTTTAAGTGGCAGTGAGTCATTAGCAGTGTTGACTTTACTTACTTGGACTTGCAGAGCACGGTTTGCAGATATTTACAGTGCCTGGACTCTTGAAGGTGATGCTGCCGGCAGACGGTGCTGGTGTGAGGTCACTTGCTGGCAGAGGTTCTGACTCCCGCATCATGGCTCAGCTCATTAAAGTTTCTATGCTAATCAAGCCAATCAGCAGCAGAATCTGCTAGCCCTGCTAATGCTGATTGGTTAGCCAATAGCCAATCAGGTAAACAAGACATGGGCAGGGAAAGCTGCTGGGTATGGTGAAAGGAGGGGGCCCGGGGACCAAACAGCACAGCACATAGAGAGCAGGGGGCAGAAGGCAGAGCCCAAGCCCAGGCAGGAACTTGGGACAGGTCGGGACTCAGGAGTCTGTATTGTGTACTTAGGGGACAGGGGCTTTCATCCATGGCCGGGCCCATGGCAGCCGTGGACAAGAATAGCCATTTCTATGGGGGTGCCAGCCGAGTGTGTTGCGGATCCGCAGTTTGCAGATCCGCAACACACCACAGACATGTGAATGGACCCTTATCAAGTCCAAAGTCAGCGCAGCCGTCTACCAGAAAATTTTAGAGCACTTCATGCTTCCCTCTGCTGACAAGCTTTATGATTTCATTTTCCAGCAGGACTTGGCACTTGTGCACACAGTCAAAAGTACCAACACCTGGTTTACTAACCATGGTATCACTGTGCTTGATTGTCCAGGAAACTCGCCTGACCTAAACCACATAGAGAATCTACACTTAGGGCTCATGCACACGACCGTTGTTTTTTTGTGGTCCGTTTTTCACGGATCCGTTGTTCCGCATCTGAGTTTGTTTGTTTTTTCTCTGATTTAAGTCCTCTTCCATTCCGTTATTTTACAAAACATATCCGTATGGTTTCTGTATGCGATCCGTTTTTTGCAGATCGGAAACAGTAACTTTCTCATCACTAAACACATGAGCAATATGGGCTGGGCATAGCATTGCTACAGTATGGATCCGCAAAATACAGATCAAATATGGATGACATATGGATGTGTTTCGTGAGCATTCCATATTTTTTGCGGACCCATTGACTTGAATGGGGCCTCGGACCGTGATTTGCGGACAATAATAGGACATGCACTACTTTTTTGCGGAACGGCCATGCAGACAAACGGAAACAGAATGCACACGGAGTAACTTCCGTATTTTCTACAGCCCCATTGAAGTGAATGATCCCGCATACGGGCCGCACAACAAACGGAGCGGAAGCAGAAGGAAAATGCGGTCGTGTGCATGAGCCCTAAACCACATAGAGAATCTACAGGGTAGATCCCAGACCCAACAATGCAGATGAGCTGAAGGCCATTATCAAAGCAACCTGGGCTTCCATAACACCTCAGCGGGGCCACAGGCTGATCACTTCAGTGCCACACATTGATGTAGGTATTCATGCAGAAGGAGCCCCAACCAAGTATTAAGTCATATACTGTACATACTTTTCAGTAGGCCAACATCTATGTATTAGAAATCAGATTTTAAATTGGTCCTATTCAATATTCAGATTTTTTTAGATACTGACTTTTGGGTTTTCTTTAGCTTTAAGCCAGGTTCATCAACATTAAAAGAAATAAACGCTTGAAATAAATCACTCTGTCTAATAAATCTATAATATATCAGTTTCACTTTTTGAACTGAATTACTGAAATAAATAAACTTTTCGATTATATTGCTTTGAAGATATTGAGATGCACCTGTAGATACATATTAGATAGATATATAGATAGATATAGATAGATAGATAGATAGAGATAGATAGATAGATAGATAGATAGATAGATATGAGATAGATATGAGATAGATAGATAGATAGATAGATATGAGATAGATAGATAGATAGATAGATATAGATATATAATTAATAGATAGATAGATAGATAGATAGATAGATAATAGATAGATAGATAGATAGATAATTAGATAGATAGACAGATAGATAGATAGACAGATAGATATAAGATAGATAGATAGATAGATAATTAGATAGATAGATAGATAATTAGATAGATAGATAATAGATAGACAGATAGATATGAGATAGATAGATAGATAGATAGATAGGAGATAGATAGATAGATAGATAGATAATTAGATAGATAGATATGAGATAGATAGATAGATAGACAGATAATTAGATAGATAATAGATAGACAGATAGATAGATAAGAGATAGATAGATAGATAGATAGATAGATAGATAGATAGGAGATAGATAGATATGAGATAGATAGGAGATAGATAGATAGATAGATAGATAGATAGATAGATAGATAGATAGGAGATAGATAGATATGAGATAGATAGATAGATAGATAGATAGATATGAGATAGATATGAGATAGATACTGTAGATAGATAGATAGATAGATAGGAGATAGATAGATAGATAGATAGATATGAGATAGATAGGAGATAGATAGATAGATAGATAGATAGATAGATAATAGATAGATATGAGATAGATATGAGATAGATAGATAGGAGATAGATAGATAGATAGATAGATAGATAGATAGATAGATAGATAGATAGATAGATAGATATAGATATATAATTAATAGATAGATAGATAGATAGATAGATAGATAGATAGATAGATAGATAGATAGATAGGAGATAGATAGATATGAGATAGATAGGAGATAGATAGATAGATAGATAGATAGATAGATAGATATGAGATAGATAGGAGATATATAGATATGAGATAGATAGATAGATAGATAGATAGACATGAGATAGATATGAGATAGATACTGTAGATAGATAGATAGATAGATAGATAGATAGATAGATAGATAGGAGATAGATAGATAGATGGATAGATAGATAAATAGATAGATAGATATGAGATAGATAGGAGATAGATAGATAGATAGATAGATAGATAGATAGATAGATAGATATGAGATAGATAGGAGATAGATAGATAGATAGATAGATAGATACTGTAGATAGATAGATAGATAGATAGGAGATAGATAGATAGATAGATAGGAGATAGATAGGAGATAGATAGGAGATAGATAGATAGATAGATAGATAGATAGATATGAGATAGATAGGAGATAGATAGATAGATAGATAGATAGATAGATAGACATGAGATAGATATGAGATAGATACTGTAGATAGATAGATAGATAGATAGATAGATAGATAGGAGATAGATAGATAGATAGATAGATAGATAGATAGATAGATAAATAGATAGATAGATATGAGATAGATATGAGATAGATACTGTAGATAGATAGATAGATAGATAGAAGATAGATAGATAGATAGATAGATAGATAGGAGATAAATAGATAGATAGATATGAGATAGATAGGAGATAAATAGATAGATAGATATGAGATAGATAAGAGATGTCCACCATTGACTCCCATTGTATATATATTTTTCTGTATCCCATATAGGAAATGCAGCGGACTGCAGCGTTTTACCCGGTAAACAGTAGGCATGGCGAAGTACACTGACTCAACGTATGTAAAGGGAGACTTTCTTAGCATATGCTGGGTGCATGGGCACATATGGATACATTTGGTGTATGGGCCGGGAGTTTTCTGGAAAACGTCAGGAAAAAACAAGGTCTCAACAGAGCCTAAATTGGGTGCCACAGTGAGTTGCCATGCTTCAAGGGCAGAATATCTTTACTGGCCCATTCTCTTTTAAATTATTATAGCTCCCACATATTCCAAAGCACTATACCTAGACTGCCCTCACATGAATCCACCGCCAATATCATAGAATTTCTTGGCAGAAAATGTGGAAGGAAACTGAAGTATCTGTAGGAAATCCACACAAACATTGAGCAAAGTTCAGGCAGATGTTGTCCTTGGTCAAGTTTGAACCCAGGTCTTTTGGAACTGAAAAAAACATATTTCGGCTGTGTTCACATGTCACATTTTTCACAAAGCAGTTTTTTTTAAGTGATTTTGCGAAGGTTGCTGTAAGTAACAGTAATAAAACCATCCAAAGCTTTTCCACCAATTGTCCCCCATCCGACCTACTTGTTTAGCCCCATCTACTTGTGTTGGCCCTGGCTACTTGTGTTACATTGCCGAGTCAATTTGGACCTGCCTACAACATGGGGGCCACTTTTATATTTTTTTTCCAGGCCCACTTTAAGTTCCCAATCCGCCCCTGGAACAAGTGATGTATAACACTCCTGAACACCGGCTTGGGGTTGTACAATGAATGTGCTGTTGGATCAGTATAAGGTGGTGAAGTGACCCCCTCCAGACATGTTCAAGAATGGTATTGATTATCTGTTAATCTTAGCCAAGATTAGAGAAGTTTTGAAGGATTTTTCTATTGATGTCCTATCCTAAGGAGAGTACAACATCACATACCTCTTACAGACAGTGCTGTCTCACCTGATGTACATGTTCTCCTTCCTATCCTTATCCATTTTGACCAGACCCCCATGATGACTTCTTTCAGCCATGTCTCGTGTCTGCAGAGTTTGCCACACAGAAATCTTAGATTCCTACTTTTCCATCATCCTCCCATCCTCTGAACACTCCATCCTGCCACCCCCAATTCTGTGCCTGCTGTGCTCCCAAATACTATACTGCTGAAAAAGATAGTCCCCTTGAAAAAAAAAACTAGCACCACACGGATAGAGCCTCCTTCAATAATTATTGCTACAAGGTGCCCTCAAAAATAACTGCATCTAGCAAATGGCACCCAAAAAACTAATAGAGCATTACAATGTCTTCCAAAAATAATTAACTAAGCTGATACTGTGCTGGGTGCACTCATAGTAATAGTGCTTCCAAAAGTCCCAGAGTAGCAATACTCTGCCTTCATTGAAGAAGTTCGTGTCTAGGTACCACATTCAGTTTTCTCTCACGCACGTGCAAAACGCATTGCACTCGTGCAAAAAAAACTGAACCCCGCAACGCAATCGCAGTAAAAACTGACTGAAATTGCGTGCGCACTCGCACAATTTCCCCGCCACGCACCCGGATCCTATCCGGCCCCAATCCACAACGCCCGCGCTGTGGCAATAATGGAAAACTGTCTAGGGGCAAAATTAACTTGTGTGGGGGCAAATTACTTAGTGGGGGGGTCAGTGTGGCGGGCAAACTACATGGAGGGCCGTTTGGGGGCAAAATTACCTAGTGGGGGCAAATTACATAATGCAGGGCTGTCTGGGGGTAAAATTAACTTGTGTGGGGGCAAATTAGTCAGTGGGGGCAGTGTGGCGGGCCGTGTGGGAGACGTCCCTGGATGTAAGATGTATGGGCGCGATATATGGGTAGGGCTGTGTGTGGGTGTGGCTTGAGGGTGGACAGGGACACAGGGGCCCCATGATCTCCTATTCCTGGGGGAAGTGATCCTCCAAAGACCAGGCTCGGGATCCGCCACTGGGGAAGTGTCGGGGGAGGTGGGTGTGGGGGGGGGGGGGCAGCGGCAGGGGGTGCTCAGGCCTTGAGCTGTGTAAGGGGCCCCAAAATTTCTGATGGCAGCCCTGCTCCCACTTACACACCACCTCCTTGCCCTGTCCCCTCTCTGTTGGTCTCCCTTAAGGCTCTGTTCTAGGACTCCTGCTCATCTCAATCTATGCCTTCCCTGTGTTCAGCGCCGCCTACTACTCCTCAGCGCCGCCTTGCCCTCCCCCTCAGCCTGATGCGCCCATACGGACTGCTGGCATCGGCTTCCTTGTGCGAAGTGCGCATGCGCCGGCTGATGCGCACTACGTTCAACCTGGATATGCCCTGAAGACTCGCGCCAACCTAGTGCGCAGGTGCGGGATCTGGCAGAGGGACGGGGAGGCATTAACATATTGCGGAGGCGGCGCTGAGCTGTGGAAGGCGGCGCTGAAGAGAGGGAAGGCGGCGCTGGGCACCGAACGGCGAGGCGTGTGGCCGGGCACCATGGATCATCGGACCTCCCATTTGGCACCTTAAAAAAGTGATTGACGGGTTAGTAAAACCTGTTTTTTAGGAAAATAAAGCCACAGATCAATTTAATAAGGCCAGCTTGGGAATCCTGATATTACCCTGGACATGAGCATGTGTTTAGGTCAGAGGGGTTATAGGTGGTGACAGAATCCCTTTAATAAAAGTAATAATAATAATGTGTCAGTATAAAAAAAATGCCCCCTTATGTGTTCCAGTAGAAAAAGACCCCCTTAGAAAGTGTGCCAGTAGAGAAAATATGCCCCCTTATAGTGCACCCAGTAGAATCAATATCCCCATAGTGCTCCCCCCAGTTATAATAATGACCCCTCCCAAATGGTCCAACGGCATGCTGTTAAAGCATAATAACAAACTGAAATACTCCCCTCCACTCATAGACATAGGTCTGTTCCAGTCTGCTTCTTGAGCTGTATGCTTCCAGGCTTAGGTGGCACATTGATGCCATCACGCTGCCTGTGCTGGCTTCTGATAGGATATAGGCGCTAGACCTGAAGTCTATCAGAGTCGGTGGCGGGGTAGGGAGAAATTGCTCCTGTGCTGCATCATTTCACTTTTTTTGCAGTTGTCGGCGACAGTTGACTACCGAGAGGCCCTAACAACCAGCAATAAAATAATGCCCCCTCAACCTGCTGCGCGAACCCAAGGGCCACTGCACTATACAATAGAAGGAGCAATGTAGTTCTGATGCGAACTTTCGGGGCTGGAGCTACTGAAGCATAGCTGATCAGCAAGAGTGGTGGTTCATGGACCCCTGCCAATCAGATGCTGATGGAGGGACCTTTGGCAGGTAAGCGAAGCCTTTTTTGTCTTTCTATTATAAGCCTGTCTGCACCCCAAAAAAATTCTCCCAGTGCGCTCCACGTTTGCTGATTTCTTTCCCATGGTAAATGATAAAACTCTTGATTCCTGAAGCTGCCACTAGGGGGAGCTAAGTACATGAATTTATACAGCTAGAATGTAACTCAATGGAGGCTGTATAAATCTCTGTGTGGTCAGCTCTCCTTAGTGGCAGCTGCAGGAAAAACATGTGACAGTAAAAGCAGGTCAGTGTGGAGACCCTTAGCAGCTGCATGGACTGCCACCATGTACATTATGCCACTGGACTGTGGTGGCTTCACTAACTACAAGTGTTCCAAGATGGTGAAGGGGGAGCGCAGCCCATTACTGGTGTGGTATGACACAGTGGATGGACCAAGGTTATATGAAAACGCAGAAGCACAGGGATGTCACCTTGGTCATGCTTGGCAGAGCAAGTTAATATTTAAGATTAACCCTTTAAGAAGGGTTGCCCTTTTTGCCAAGGGGGAGATGTGTTGGGTGTCGAAATGAAAAGTGACTGAATTCCCTAGTGGAGCTTGGCTTGTTTAGGCACTACAGTGGAACAGAATCTGTTGGGGGGAGTTGACAGGGAGCCTACCGACATGGTCCTGACTATCGGACCGCCGCGGTCAGTGAACGCCACAGTCTCATCCTAGGCCAGTGATGTCACGTTCTTCAGGCATATGGCCTATTTGCAGTTTAGGCTTCGTTCACATCAGCGTTCAGCCTTTCCGTTCTCCTGCTCCATTTAGGAGCTGGAGGACGGAAAGGACGGATCCGGCACATAACGGTGATGTGAACAGAGCCAAGGACCCCATAGACCAGGCATGTCCAAACTGCGGCCCTCCAAAACTACAACTCCCAGCATGCCTGGATAGCCTACAACTATTAAGGCATGCTGGGAGTTGTAGTTTTGCAACAGCTAGAGGGCTGAAATTTGGACATGCCTGCCATAGACTATAATTAAATAACTTATTGGAAATTTCACAAGAAAAACAATGGTGTGCTTGGTTTTAACGTAACTTTATTCTTTCATGAGTTATTTACAAGTTTCTGACCACTTATAAAATGTGTTCAATGTGCTGCCCATTGTGTTGGATTGTCAATGCAACCCTCTTCTCCTACTCTTCACACACTGATAGCGACACTGCAGGAGAAATGCAAGCACAGGCTTCCAGTATCCGTAGTTTCAGGTGCTGCACATCTCGTATCTTCACAGCATAGACAATTGCCTTCAGATGACCCCAAAGATAAAAGTCTAAGGGGGTCAGATCGGGAGACCTTGGGGGCCATTCAACTGGCCCACGATGACCAATCCACTTTCCAGGAAAGTGTTAATCTAGGAATGCTCGGACCTGACACCCATAATGTGGTGGTGCACCATCTTGCTGGAAAAACTCAGGGAACGTGCCAGCTTCAGTGCATAAAGAGGGAAACACATCATCATGTAGCATTTTCGCATATCCAGTGGCCTTGAGGTTTCCATTGATGAAGAATGGCCCCACTATCTTTGTACCCCATATACCACACCATACCATCAATTTTTTTGTTCCAACAGTCTTGGAGGGATCTATCCAATGTGGGTTAGTGTCAGACCAATAGCGGTGGTTTTGTTTGTTAACTTCACCGTTCACATAAAAGTTTGCCTCATCACTGAACAAAATCTTCTGCGTAAACGGAGGGTCCTGTTCCAATTTTTGTTTTGCCCATTCTGCAAATTCAGTGCACCATTCTGGGTCATCCTTGCTGAGATGCCGCAGTAGCTGGAGTTTGTAAGGGTGCCATTTGTGAGTAGCTAATATCCGCCAAAGGGATGTTCGACTAACGCCACTCTCCAGTGACATGCGGCGAGTGCTACGCTGTGGGTCTTGCTGAATGAAGCTAGGACAGTCACTGATGTTTCTTCATTAGTGACAGATTTCATGCGTCCACATTTTGCCAAATCCAACACTGAACCAGTTTCACGAAACTTAGCAAGCAGTTTGCTAACTGTAGCATGGGAGATGGGTGGTCTCGTAGGGTGTCTTGCATTGAAATCTACTGCAATGACCCGGTTACTGCGTTCACCAGACATCAACACAATTTCTATCCGCTCCTCACGTGTTAACCTCGGCGACTTATCAATGGCTGTACAAAGAGAAACTTGTAAGCAACTAATGAAAGCATAAAGTTACAATAAAACTAAACACACCATTGTTCTTCTTGTGAAATTCCCAATAAGTTTGATGACCCTCTTCCTGTTGAAAAAACAAAAGTTGGATTCAAAATGGCCGACTTCAAAATGGCCGCCATGGTCACCACCCATCTTGAAAAGATTCCCCCCTCATATATACTAATATGCCACAAACAGGAAGTTAATATCACCAACCATTCCCATTTTATTAAGGTGTATCCATATAAATGGCCTATCCTGGTAGTCTATGCGGCCCCCTAGGCTCCGTTCACATCACTGTTATGTGCCGAATCCGTCCTTTCCGTTCTCCGGCTCCGCTGAACGGTGATGTGAACATTTAAGTCAATGAGGCTGAACTGTGATACCAAGCAGAGCCTCTATCCAATGGACGGCGCTGTACTTGGTGAGCTGCGAGGAGGCTTCCTCAAACCGCTGAATGGCCGGGGTGCCAGGTGTTGGACTCCTGCCGAACTGATATTGATGACGTATCCCGAGGACAGATCCATATCAGAATCTTGGAAAACCTTATTAACCACATTCAGCGAGGCTAAGGGCCTGTTCACATCTCGTTTCTGCTGTACGTCAGGCGGATACGTTTAGACATACAGTAAACATGCTTATGTTTCAATACGTTTGTGTCCGTTTTTTTAACAAAAATGTATACGTTTTTGTGAAACCGTTCTTTTTTAAATAAAGATTTGAAGTGTATCAAAGAAAGTTGGGTGTACCTGGATAAAAACTGATACGTTTAACAGATGATAAACGTATTGTCTTACGTTTCCATCCGTCTACCATTCACTGTAATTTTTTTTAAAAAAACGTATACGCTTCTATAGTTTTTTTTTTGCTGGACAGAAAAGCGTGGTATGCTACCTTAGGCCTCTTTCACACGAGTGTGACGGATTAGGTCCGGATGCGTTCAGGGTGCGTTCAGTGAAACTTACACCATTTGCAAGCAAGTTAGGACAGTTTTGTTTGCAATTGCGTTCAGTTGTTCAGTTTTTTCTACGCTGGTGCAATGCGTTTTGATGCGTTTTTCACGCACGTGATAAAAAACTGAAGGTCTACAAACAACATCTTCTAGCAACCATCAGTGAAAAACGCACTGCATGCGCACTTGCTTGCGGATGCGATTTTCACGCAGCCCCATTCACTTCTATGGGGCCAGGACTTCGTATAAAACGCAGAATATAGAACATTCTGCGTTTTTCACACAACGCAGAACTGATGCGTAAAAAAAACGCTCATGTACACAGACCCATTGAAATGAATGGGTCAGGATTCAGTGCGGGAGCTATGCGTTCACGTCACGCATTGTACCTGCGCGGAAAACTCGCCCGTGTGAAAGGGGCCTTATTCTGTCCTGCAAAAAAAAACTAAAAAATGTACAGAAACGTAAACAGTAACAAACGGAGTCAAAAGTATGCATGACGTTTGCCCAATTATAATCTATGCGTAGTCGAGCAATGCTTTTCTCTACCTTTTTTTTGCCATGCGATAGGCGGAAGATCCGTGTAAACCTACCCTTAAGAGTTCACAACAATTTTTTACAATGTGGATTTTGGCGCGAATTCCGTGCCTAAAATCCACACAGAAAAAGCATGCGATGTGGTCATTTAGAAGAAAAAAAACACAAAAATAGGACAGCAATACTCACTGGGTATCCCCATGCGTTTCCTTTTAGTGGCGGTGCCTCCGGTGGACAGATCCTGGCCTTCCGGATCTGAAGCAAAGTAAATAGCAAAAAGAAGCGGCGGCACTCCAATTTCAGTAAAGTATTTTCTTCTTTATTAGCACTCAGCTGTCAATTTTTGGGTGCTAATAAAGAAGAAAAGGCTTTACTGAAATTGGAGTGCCGCGGCTTCTTTTTGTGGTAATTTAGAAGGCATGTTCAGTCAACGTTCATTCTTGGTGCGGATTCCGTTCTGAATCCGGCGGACTGGCCATAGACCCTTCAGGGTGTTTTCACGAGTGATGCCCACAGGGCCATCACTGCCTCTGGCTGGGCACGTACTACTCGGGGCACTATAGTGGTCATTATTAGAGGAAGTCCAGGCAGGATGCTGAGAGCAGGGCCGGCATGGTGTTGTGGCCCACATCTCACCTCCGGAGCCCCCCGCTCCATATCTTCATTAGAGACAATCGGAGGAGGAGGACAGAACGTGGCAGCTATTGATGCCCACCTCAGAGGGACAGCTGGGGAGGTATTTGGTTCTGTGGGATGGTATTCTGTGCTGCACTATGGCATTACTGTGTTGCCGCACCTTCTGTCAGTTTGGATCCACCTACAACATTGGGGCCACGTTTCGTTTTTTTTTCCTGGACCACTTTCAGTTCCCGGTCCCGGCAACCTCCGGCACTCCAGCTGCTGTGAAACTACAACTCCCAGCATGCAAACATGCTCACAACTCCCACAGAAGTGAATGGGGCATTCTGGGAGTTGTAGTTTGAGAACATCTGGAGGTTGCTGATCCCTGTGACAGACAATCGATCATTTATCAGTTATTGGTATTTCTCTGCAGGCCTGTGGCAGGCAGCGCACGTGGGGCACTGATGTATTCCTATTAGGGTGTGCTTCTAGGCGGCAGGTAAGTACATCTGTGGGTGGCAGGTATGGACGCTGTGAGAAGGCAGCTCTGCGGCGCGGCACGGGTTAATGCGAGGCAGCCTTTGTGAAGGGTTTGCTAACCTCCCCCTCCTCTCAGCCTCCCCTCCTCCCCCTCCCCTCCCTCTCTCCAGCCGTGGTGCAGGCGCTGGATTCCCCCTCGCAGCCTGAGAAAGCTTCTCTCTGCACGGGGACCGGGCCCCGGAGCTTCCCAGCCATGGACAGGGCAGGTAAGCTGGCAGCAGGGAGGGCAGGCTGGCACAGCACGTCTGGGCAGGCCGGGGCCCCGTGCCCATTCAGTGTGGGCAGTGCAGCAGCTCTGATCCGGTGGATATGAATGTAACGTGTCTCTGTGCCCACAGCCTGCCGTGCCCTGGAGTGGGGAGAAGCCCTCCACGTGTGGCACCACTTGCTTGCCCGTGTCCTGATGGCACTGGGCAGGTGAGGGGCACATAGGCCACATCCTGGGGATAAAGTTCTGGCTGCAGGCTGGAGCTGTGGAGGCAGATGCCTGGGAGGAGGCCTGCACCCTGGAGGGTCATTTATGGGGCAATTAGGGGAAGGCAGAGCTGTCAGCTGCTGATGACCAAGTTTGGTGTGAGGGGGTCTTCTCTGTAATTTCCATGACCGTAGGGGTCAGTAGACTCCTGGTGCAAGTTCGGTGACTACCACATTGTTAGGATGTGCCATGGGTATGAGGGGCGATCCCTTACCGATACAAATGAATGGGACGGTTAGAACATCTCACACAGCGGTGAGGGAGTCGTCCCCCTCCTCCCCACTCTATTGTCCGTAGGGATCGATAGTATGCCTGCTATCTTCTCTGAGCCAAACTCCGGGTCTGGCCACAGGGGCTAGCCCCTCCAGCGGGGTTACAACCACGGGATATGGCTTCATCAGAGGACCCCTTTAACTCTGCAGATCCTTCATTGTGGTGAGGATGATGCGGCACCAGTGGATATGGCATCAGTCTTCAGTAGAAGTGTTCCCATATTCCTTTAATAACATTTTATGGCAAATGTCTCCTAAAAATTGGCTGCGTTATCAGCATCCTTATCTATTATAAGTGAAAAATCTAAAAATGACCTTTTTCTGCCAGTGACATGGAATTTTAGAATTTCTCTGTTGCCAGACTAAAGTGTGTTTCTTCCCTATGGGAAAAAAAATCCTGTAACCTGCTGGTGACCACCCTTGTAGAAGAGCCATGATGGTGCCCGTGGAGTTGTCACCCAGCTACTGATGCACCCTGAGTAGTCTTCACATCTCCATTACATGCAGTAACAATCCGGGTGTATATCTGTCTTTTAGGGTTAATTGTGGGATGCAGGGTGGCACTGCCTGCGGGCATGATCATGACACCCAGCATTTACCACCCTTGTGACTACACTAAGTCAGAGATGTCTCAAGAGGTCAGCACTTATATGGACTGGAGCTATAGCGTCTCCACATAGGCGCAGGGCTCAGAGGTGGGATCCCCGACTTACAGACCTTTACGGCATATCCTCTGTTGGGGAGGTCAATACGGACTGTTCTGCCATTCTTCTGGAAAGCTGAGTCACAGCCTCCATGGACACTGTAATGGCTGCCATGTGTGGTTGTCACCCATCGTTTCTTATGGATAAAACTGAAGCGTTTTTTTCCGGTATTGAGCCCCAAGGACGGAACTGAATGCCGGAAAAGTTTAACGCTAGGGTGAAAGTACCCTAAGAGACTGAATGTTAGAACTTCCAAGTGGAGACAGCTTCTGTTTGAGGGAAAATAGCTTTTTGTATGTTGTAGTCTAAACTCTGATCTAGTTCTCTACGACTTGACCTTTGTAGGGTTGTTGGAAAGGCTTAGGAAGTGTTGTCCATTTGTTGCAATGTGGACAAATTTCAGGAGCCAGTGCCCTTAAAATGTACCACCAAGGGCACAATGTACAGAGGAGCAATGTACCACCACTGGCACAATGTACTAAAGAACAGTGCACCATGGAAGGAACAAGTGGTTCCATGGGGTCCTGAAGAGATGAGACCCATCCTGGTTGGTTCCATCCAGATGGTGAGGGCACCTACAGAAGTTCCCCCTACAGAAGAACTACACTGTAAACCAGATAGTGGGAAATACAGGGTGAATGGTTCTCTTGGACGGCAAAACTTGTCACCATAATGGCCCAGTTTGGTCTTGTTATGGAGACAACTGCTCTTCTTTGTAAACCCCTCGTTGGGACCCGACTTTTTGGACTGTCACTTGCGGTAATAGTGAAAAGTAACTTTTTCTAGCCCTCTAACCGGCTCCTGGAGAGCTCTAATCAGCTCCTAAGCCCTATAGTATTCACCCGCCCCTGATGTCCTCTAGGGATGGTGCAATTCATTAGACTGCAAAGAAGGGATTAGAGGGTTATAGACTTGCAAATTTTATACCCCCATGTGAAAAGGTTTGTAATATAAGGAAACCTTGCCCTTAGGGGTAGTCTCTGAGAACGTATACTGGTGGCCTTCTGCTTATACCGTATTCACTCATGGAGCTCTGGTTGTCAGAATTCCTAGTCTTGGACTTTGTAAGTCTGATCAGGTTTTTATTACTTAATATTATGCAATGTTCACTGATTCATGTTGTCCTAATTAATGGTCAACAGACGTAGCTTAAATTCTCCTTTCTGATTTAGTGATTCATTTAGTGTTACGGTTGTAGCTGTACGAATGTAGAGATCGGTGTCGCACCCACGTCCTACTGTCTGAGGGGACTTGGAGGCCCCATTGTCACATTAAACTACACCATGGCATGTGAGGAGTCCCAAGATTTAGCATTACTCCTCTGTGGATTGTTTTGTTACTACAACCACTTTTCAGCCATTTACAGGGGTTGTTTCTGTGGCCACCCACTATGTCCACTGATGTAGGTCCAGTAGGACTTCTGTCAGTCCCTGTGAAAACTGATATAAGTTTATACTGCAGAATGTTCTTGCGTATCTCATGTAGTGTTTAAAAGGATTTGACCGATAGCATTCACCACTATGGGACAAGCATACTCACTCGGCCATATGTGGTCTACTCTTTGTCGTCGTAGCCTTCCTCTTAGGATCAAAATCATATGGAATGTACTGTATGTTCTAGTTGAATATCGGGGGTTTTGCTCCTGTCCTGGGTGACAGTGAGCAACTATTAGGACCATGCGTATCTGTTTTGGGAGATCCACTCTACAAGAGAAAAGGAAAACGTATCCACCGCCCATTGTAATGTATCAGCAGATAGTGCAGGTCCTGAAGTCTACAGAGATGTTTGCCTGGGCATTACTGCTGTGAGAACCATTATTTAAGGCGGTTGTCTAGCCTACCCTCAGTGATGGCTTCGCTATTCTTTGGGGACCCCATTTTGGTGACAGTTACAGCTGATTTGCGGGATGCCGGACCCCCACCACTGATCATACCCTTTAATATAAAATATATTTATTGTACATACCTTACACACAAATAAAAAGGCTAGTTTCAGATCAGATCCGTCCTGCCGCTAGTGAACGTGTGCCCCCCAGACTACCGCTCCGGCCCCATTGACTATAATCGGGGCGGGGCGGAGTTACGGCAGCGCACGGCGAGAGGCTGCCGGAATAAATGTCTGACATGTCGTAGTTTTATTCCGGCAGCCTCTCGCCGTGCCTCCACCAGAACTCCGCTCCCATTATAGTCAATGGGGCTGGAGCGGTAGTCCGGGGGGCACACGTTCACTAGCGGCAGACGGATCCGACAGGCTGTTCCGTCCGGCCGCTAGTTTGAAAGTAGCCTAACTATCTATACAATCATAAAGCCTAATTTGTTTTAAAACTTGAACAGTATTTAAAAAAAAAATTTTTTCATTATTTGTGACACAAGAAAAAGATAATTTGCACAGTAGTTTGTTCCTCTAAGAAAATACAGTTTTTCCGCATAAAACAAGGTCTTACAGACTAAATTAAGTAAGAAATATGTTGGTCATTATAGGGGTTCTCCCATTACAAACACTTGACCGCCACTCCATTCATATGGGGGAGCACTGGGCCCCTGTTCTTGTGATCGGCGGGATCCCCAACAGTCGGACCCCCGCTGATCAGGCACTTATCTCCTGTGGATTGGGGCTAAGCCTCATAGGGCACCTCTTTTAATAGGCAGCCTGTCTGTGTGAGGGTTTGTTCCCACAAAATCCGCAGTGGACTTGGGGCAAAATTTACAAAAAAAATCTGCACAAGTAACACATGGATTTGTTGCAAATTTTTCTGTGGATTCCACATGAAGCGTTTGCAAAGTGTGAAAAGCGCAGCAGAAAACGGCACTTTGCTGCTACTGTAAAAGCACAAACAAATCCGCAGCGAAAGCTCTGTAGCATCGCCATCCTGTGGGAACACATTGTACAATTCACAGGTATCAACCTGAATCTCGTCTCATCTCATATATTGGGGCATATCGCTAGGATCAATGTAAGATACGTGCGGGTGCCACCTTTGGGTCCCACTCCTATCTCCAGAAAAGGGTCCTCGAAGTGAATGGACGTATGTACGGCCACCCCCGTTCACCGCTCTGAGCTTTTTGAAAATACCCGAGCAATAGCATTCACCACTATGGTACTTCCGAAAACAGTCAAGCATGCTCACTCGGCTCCCATAGAGATGAATGGAGAGGACGCTGCGCATGCGCATTGTGTACTCCTTTGCTTTCGGGGCCCTGTTCTGGATGTGGGTTCAGATCCCACCTCTGGGTTCCACTCCTATCTGACATTGATGGCATATCCTTACGATATGGGATGAGCTAACCCCTTTAAAGGGGTATTCCGGTTAGATTAAGTTATCCCCTATCCACAGCGGTAGGACCCCCACCCATCACGAGAGCGGGGGCCCCGTACCCCCTGCACCCCTCTCCCCACCTGAAATGAACGGAGCAGCTGGTTGCACATGTGCGTGGCTGCTCACTTCATTTCTATGGGAGTTCAGGAGATTACCAAGTACGGCGCTCAGCCATCTTCAGAATTCAGATAGGAATGGAGTGGCAACGCGCCTGCCCAACCAGCCACTCTGTTCATTGCAGGGGGTACGGGGCCCCCGTTCTCGTGATTGGTGGGGGTCCCAGCGGTAGGGCACCCACCGATCTAATACTTATCCACTATACTGTGGATAAGAGAGAACTTAGTCTAACTAGAATTCCCCTTTAAGTTCCCTTAGTAGCTCAAAATTTACTTTTTTAAAAAATAGAACATTTTTAAAAAATAGAAAAGAATACCAAAAAAAAACACCCTTTCTACCACAAAACCTATAAAAATAAATAAAGTACAAAATTTGCTCTTTTTGTTTATCCCACCCCCGATCAGATGTTTGTAGAGTGTGTGGCACTCGGGTGGGCACCATGTCCTCTTCAGTGTTTACCAGCATGTCGTCTCCGTGGCGGTGCAGTGTAATTACAGCTGTTTGTAGCGAGAAAGCGGGCATGACTTAAAGGGATTATCCGTCTAATGCCCAGGCCCCTCGTATACATTATACTTACCTGCTCCCCGGCACCCGCGTCGCTCAGGATCCCTGCACGGACGCCACTGCATCTCGCGTAGATCAAAACCTACAGATGGGAAGCAGCCAATAGCAGGCCATGACATGGACGAGCCTCCCTAGCTGCTAGCTGCCTGCTATTGGCTGCCCCCCCCCTTGTCAGATGTTTTGATCCGCGTGGCAGGGAGATGCAGCAGTGTAGGCCGCGCCCACAAGTGAACGGGACAAACAGCTGTAATTACACTACATTTTGGTGAAAACTAAGCCAAACTAAGGTGCTTTTACAGTTAGATAAACGATGCACCAGATTTATCATCCCGCCGGAGCCACTGGGATAAAGTTGGCGCATCTTTAGTCCATCTGCCTTTCAGACAGGATTAGTAAATCTACTTCACTGTGTCAACTTTTCCTAGAGTGCACTTGTATCGTCCTCTGTTTTCAGCTATCCTGATCTCCAGGCGCCGGGTGGCAACCACTCCTACTGCGTGTCTGTCTTCACTGCAGTTCTGGAATTCTATTCAATAAAAAAATAAACCTTGCTATACAGTACATTCCAAATCTGCTAGATAATTTAAAACTTTTATGTCTTCCAAATATTTATACAGCACTCCTTTACGGTATTTTATGATAGAAAAATATATTTAACTATATCCATCGCCAAGCAAAGTGCCATTACTAATTACCGTAAGTAAGTGCGCCCCGCCTCTTTCCAAGGGGACATGACCCTATTTCATTTTGGGTATTTGAAGCCGCCACCTTTTGTCTGATTTCGACATAAACGCCTTTGTTCCGCGTCTCCCGTGCATTGTTCTTCGGTGTACGATGCCGCCGAATATATTTGCTCTGTTTAAATAAAGGATGATAATTTGTGTCTCCGTCAAAAGCTAGAGCGTGCGGCGGTGACAGGCGCGCTGGGTCCAGACCTTCTGAGGATCGCACAGTCTTTAGAAACGTACTCTATGAAATCTAATGCTTCTGCATCCCAGAGGCAATTATGGCATTTAAATCCTTTTACTGCTCAGCATTACCGGTCCGGCGGTGACGTGACTAACCATTTTTCCGGCTTTGTAAGCTGTTTGCGGAGGCTATTATGAGGAAGAATAGAGGCGAAGGCCTGGGTTTCTTCTGGGAGAGTGCGGTATGGAGGCATTGTCTGGGTAGATATCTCCGTCACCAGATGGAAGCACAAGGTGAGTTATTTAGGGGGAGCGAGCGGCGGTCTGAGCGGTGCGGATGCTGCAGCAGTCATTAGCTGCCTGGGGCAGATGTGCATTACACATGGAATGTGCTGGAGAGGGTTTAGTGCAGCTGCAGGCTACGCCTGGCATTTTTCCTTCTTGCTTGTGCGAATTTTGAGTTTACCCATGCAGAATGTGACCCCAGTCACATGAATATCTCGGTCATTAAAGGTAAAAGGGACCCGTCGGCCTTCTGACATGCCAGTAAATCCCTGTATTCCCCATGAAATGGCAGTTCTCGAGCATCTTTTCTTACAACTCTGCATTTTGTCGTACCTATGTTATTCCTCTTGAAGATCAGAAAATGACGTCTTGTTTAAATCATGTTTTTAAGATAAACATTTTTATTTATTTTTTTCAACTTTTTGGGAATTTTTGTTTTACATTTTTGACACTATTGAAAAAGTAAAAAAAAAAAGTAAAATAACTAAAATCACACATTCTTCGCTCTGGCCACTAAGCCTTATACACTTCCTGGTCTGTACAAATCACTTTTCAGCAGTCATCTCATTATCACCGCAGGCAGGATTACAATGACCGATATCACCCCTGTATAGATAACCCAGGATCCACTATTTACAATAGGTGATATCACAGCCTTATCTTCTCCCATCGGACCTCTGCACGTGCAAAGAAAACTCTCCCCTCCAATCCATTGTGTCTATGGCCGCTCTCAATTACATATTTAGGTCTACTGTGAAAAATGCTTCATTTTAGGACTTTTTTTTTTTTTATGTATATAGGGGCATGGAAAATGAAAGCATTACCGTTGCTTTTCTAATGGGTGTGTCCTTCTACAATTTGACCCTGTGTAATCTGTGACGAGTGTCAGGTGGTGTAGGAAAATGGTATTACCCAGTTGTAAATTTCAGCCATAGATTTCTAAGGAATAAAAAAGGGAACCAACCACGCAATGTAAAGTTCTAAGGAAAGATATCTCAAATTTTGAAATAATAGTATCTAGTCTACAAAGACAGGTGTATAGGACCTTAAGGTTCCCATACACATTAGACTACTGTCAACCGAATTTGCCATATTCCGCTGCACCAGCTGACTATGGAGGGCTCCATAGACGTCCTTTGGATATGTTTGGTCGAGTGGGTTAGGGAGGCGTTTCTTTGCTTAGTCCCTCCATATTTGAAATGATGTCACCCTTGCTCCCAGGACCCAATAAGTGGTTAGCTTAAGTGGCTGACTGCACAGAAGCTGAGATTTGCAGTTTACCTAGGGGGCTCTCCTGGAATGATATAAATTGGCCACCAGCAACCTGTCCTAGAATGTGAGCAGGACTGGTGGTCTCCACTTGCAGAGCTGCCTAACAGGGTAAGGGCTTACTACACACTATACTGTGGCATAGACTACATATTGGAGAGTGTTCCTGTCAGGCTGCTCAGCCAAGATGGCATATCATATGCAGGATCGCATGATTATCATCCATTATCGTGTGTAGTGGACCTGCACCCCCCTGCAAGTCATGGCAACTAGTCCTCACATTCTAGGGCAGGTTGCTGATGGCTTTTTTAAAATAATTCCCGGAAGACCCATTTAGGAAAATAATAAAATCTGTATGTATCCTCCATGTAACATATGTCTGGAGCTTAAGCCTGGCCTTTCTTGGTTGGGCTAATAAAAAAATAAAATAAAAAAATTCCACCCAATTAGGAAAATACCAGCTCTGAGTCCAAGATCTTCAAATGTATTTCACTGAGATTTCACGTTCTCTTGATCTTCCCATCTCCAGTGACATTGTAAAGGTGAAAGCTAATTGCGGCATGGCTGCTGATGGTGGCCATAGTTCAGAAGTGATATTATATTGCAGATTTCAGCTCTTGTCATCCTGGAAGATTGCTATTAAATCACTGTACATACAGACCATAGACTATTACAGTCTTATGTCATGCGGTGTGACTTGGGAATGAATTCTACAGCAGTATGGCATGGGGTAGGTAGAGGACATGGAGGTTCTGGATGAGTTGCAATACCAGACATGACCCAATGTCAGTAGTGCTGGGGAAGTTAGTTTGGTAGAGCTTGTAGGGTAACGTGGAAGGTATTGGCAGGGAGAGGTTACCTCTTGTTCTATTTTAAGTATTTCCTTGGTAGATATCAAGTTCCAGACGATTGCTCCTGTAGTATACCTACAATACACAACAATGGATCTACTGACCCTAACTAATGGCATCATAGAGAATAGCTTAAAGGGAACCTGTCATCACCTTTATGCTGCCTATACCAACGGCAGAATAAAGTAGAGACGGGTGAGTTGATTTCAGCGGTCTGTCATTTATAAGTTAAAAGTAAGTGGTTGCCGAGAACCAACATCACAATCATTGCAGACTAAGCCTGGAAAAGAGTCATGGCCGCCTGAGAAGAGTCATGGTTATTCATGAATTCCTGCTCTCCTGCCCACCTGCTGATGACTGACAGTCTTCTACCTAGTTTTCTCCCTTTCTCTCTAGGAGAGAACTGCCAATCATCAGCAGATGGGCAGGAGAGAAGGAGATTATGAATAACCATGACTCTTCTCAGGAAGATTTGACTCTTTTCAAGGCCTGGGCTGCAATGATTATGATGCTGGTTCTCAGCAACCACTTACTTTTAGCTCATGAGTGACACACTGTTGAAATCAGCATTGCTGTCACTAATTTATGCTGCCCTCAGTGAGGTCGGTTGATGACGGGTTCCCTTTAAAGGTGTTGTCCGAGTAATATTTTTGTTCTTTGTATGTTTCTAACTAATCAAATGTAAAGGCTTTACCATGCACTTACTGCATCTACAGGTGCTGCTGTCTCAGAATTCACTGAGGGTCACATGTGATGTCAGTTCTCTCCCTGCTCTGATGATGATTCATGCACAAGCCCGATAGAGCAGATATGTGTCTGTACACGAGACGTCACTGTGCGCCCCCCCCCTGCCCCCCTTGCACTGCCAGCTGCTGCTGTCGGCTCTCCCTGGATTCTTCAGCAGCACAGGCTCAAGGCTGAAGGCTTTACTGAGTAGCTGCAGGAAGTGAGGAGACAAATGCTGGGCACAGGAGCTAACAGACTAGAGGAGTTCTGCAGAGCATAGCACAAGAACAGGTAGGGGGAAGATCCTTTGTGTAATTGCACAGCTGGGTGCTCCGCCCACTTTATGAATGAAGGGGCAGACGGCACATGGAGGAGCAGAGAGCTGCCGGGGGAGCCTGCGCCACAATAGTTATTAAGGTCCGGCTACTTCTAAAGAGATTAACTACATAAATACTGGATCAGAGCTGCGGGGCCGGTGCAGTGTTACTCTGCAGTAATACACCGGCCCCGCAGCTCTTATCCAGTATTTATGTAGTTAATCTCTGTTCCTCCATGCTCCGCTCACTTTATGAATGAAGGGGCAGACAGCGCATGGAGGAGCAGAGAGCTGCCCGGGGAGCCTGCGCCACAATAGTTATTAAGGTCGGGCTACTTACTACCTGCCCGGCGCCTGGCACTACATGTCCCGGGCGCCAGGAATTCGGCCCTGACATGGATGTTTTAGGAGCGGTCGGCACACGTGCAACCTCTCCTATGACGTCATTAAATACCGCAGTTATTAGGAAACTGTGATATCGCCATATCGCAGTTTCTTAATACCGCGGTATATCACAGCCACCGGTATATTGCCCAACCCTAGTACCAGACTGTGGGTGATCTAGTACAAGTCTGTGGGGAGCGCTGAAGTTGAATGGCGAGGACAGCAACTATTGGCTCCTGTGACCTGCCGTTTAGCCTCATATGCTGATGTCTGCTAGGCCTGAGGCCTATGATACAATGCTAAGGTACAGGATGGTAGCGATTACCGGCCCCTGGTACAAAAAAGGTTGAGGACCACTGTCCTAACAGCTTACCAAGCATATGTATAATGGCTGTGCTTGGTATTGCAGCGCAGTGAATGGGACTTGGCTGCAAATAGATCATGTGACCGTTGAACGCAAAGTCACAGGAGCGCCATTGCTTTTTCAATCAGCTGATCAGCGATGGTGCTGGGAGTTGGGCCTCACCGATCAAATATTGTTGACTTTATAGAACATGTCATATTCTTGTCTGTTTTGGTTCTTACAATGGGGCCCCATAAAAAGTGCGGATGCCCACGGACCACATCCTTATTTTGTGGATCGCAAAACCGATACTGTCGTGTGAATGTAGCCTAATTGTACGGATAGGCCATCAATAGTAAACCCCTGGAAAACCCCTTTAAACTGGCTTGAAGGTGAAAAGGGCTGCAAAAAATATTTCAGTAGGTCCAACAAAAACAAATTTCTTATTTTTTTATTTATTAATTTATTTTTGTACAGATTTTAATTTAAACTCCATGATGGATCTTTTGACCAGGTTTGGTTGCTTGGTTCATGGTGGTAGGCCTCAGCATTGCTTCCCTTGTTTTAGGCTATGACATTCCAGCCTCCATTATGTGAGTAAATTTCTGTTCAAAATGTAAAATGGCTGCCCTGATGAATCAAAATATATTGTTGGACGTGTTGTAACGGGGGTGCAGTGATATTATCTGTGTAGGTCCCCTCGTTAGATGCTTTTTATTTTGTCTTTTACATTAAATGGCAATTTTTGGGTCATCACCTGTCTGCGGCTCTCAGCAGGATATGACAAATTCCGACTAGTGTTCAGCATTGATAGTCTGGCTTCCAGACACCTTCCCCTGGGAAAAATGGCATAATCTTTCCAGGTATCCTGAGAGATCAGCAGATGCTTGTAAACACCACTTCTACAAATCAGAGGTTCCCAAGTGGCGTGCCGTACAGGAGCCACAGTATCGAAGCCTACTGAGCTGTATGTAGGCCTAGGGGTCTAACAGCCTGAGCAGTATATAGATGGCCAATGTTTGTTTTTTTTTTTTGCTTTTTTTTTTTTATTTGATTGTTTTTTCTTTTTGGCGTTGTTTTTGTCTCTGATGGTAATTTGTATCATCTTGTGTAGCAGAAACCATTTTTATCCACTGTTGGTCAAGCAAATCCTTCCCACAAAATAAGTGCCCTTTTTTTTCAAATATTTTGAGTCCAGCTGAACAGGTTAAGACATTTCTAGTGAGAACACGAAGCAGATGCAGTTAGAGGAGCTTGTCATTACCTCAGCACCCCTGGGAATGAGCTCTGAAAGTGGTGATTGTGGAAATTACGACAAGGGAATATCGGAATGACCGGTAGCCAGCCAGAGAGGTGCTAAATACAGTATGGGTACCCTTAGCGTAGCACAAAGGGGGGCGGGGAGGTGTTTTTTTTATTCTTTGCCTTCTACAAGCTTACAGATAAAGAATGCTGTGTGTGGGCTGAGATCTATCCTAATCTTCCATGTTTCAGTAAAGTTGAACAAGTATTAAATCTACTGAGATAAACCAGAAGCCGGTGAGTTGCTAAGGAAAGCAGAGACTCCTATTCTGCTCTTTATTTCGAGACAGTGAATTCTTTTGCCCACATGAATTACGAGGGCTCATAGTCATAAGAGCTTCAGAAATTCTTCATTTTTAACGGTAAAATAACGTGATCATAGGTTATTCCACTGCTGGGATCCCAATCGATCAGCTCTAATCTGAAGGGAAGCACAACGGCTATAGCTAGGGAGACGTAGCCACTCTCTGCCTGGCTCCTTGATAAGGATCACCCGTTATTAACCCAGAACACCTTATTGGGATATTTCTAAATGGGTTTACAGATAACCCCTTCATTTCTGATGGTGGGACCTGCCTGACCATCACCAACACATTTGTGGTGCCCAGCTTAACCATTTTAGAACTCTATCTTGTGAATGACTGATGGACCACCAATGTCTCAGTATTGGGCTGGTTTCTAGTCACTACTTCTGCTGTCTAGGCTTATCAAAGTCACCATTCAACCTTTCTAAATACCCGTGTATGGAATCCCTGATAGTCCCTGTTCCTATACCGAAAAAATATTGGTCTGCTTATCTAACCGTGGTTAAATATGGACACCTAATTTATATTGTGTCTTGCAGTTTGTGTGAGGGAACAGAACGAGATGTCTCCTAATGTGGGAGGTGGCTGATGCCAACTATCTTAGATGTACAGTAGACAAGCACACACTGTAACTCTGGATAAATCCGAAAAATGGAAACTCTGGTATAGAAAAGATAGGCTTACCATTTTTATTTACTCATCATGATGTCAGTAGTCCTTAATATGTTCATCTTTAGTCCTTAGTCTTTAAGGGGAATGAGTCGCCAATAATTTTTTGTGCCATTTTCTAATTTTCTTTTCTGACTGTACATTTTTTTATTGCTTTCTCACCATGATTATGGAGGCTGCCATCTTGCCTGAGCTGGTAACAGCATTTAGAGAGATGCTTTAGAGGAGCCACCATAGGTCAAAGGTAGGATAGTCTAGACTCTCTAGAGGCTACTCATGGACTCCTATAGGAGAGCTTTTTAGGCATGCTGTGTGACCTGTACTGACGTCAGGAGGGAGAGTTATGGATCCTGGATTATCTATACAGCTGTGATAGGTCAATGTAATCCTGCCTGTGATGATAATGAGATGGCTGCTGAAAAGTGATCTGTACAGAGCAGGAAGTGATGCCTAGTGTAAAGGTGAATTTAGATGGGCATATGAGCCACAGATTGTTGGGAAGGAAGCGCTCCTTCCTGGCAGTCGGCTGCACGTTCAATGGAGGTGAAACTATTGTGATCACTCATCCTCATACAGCCGCATTGTTTCTGGGCAGCAGATTGCTGTTTTGACCCAGAGATCTGCTGCCCAGAAACGATAATTTAGGTGCCTGCACTAATGACAGTTGATCTGCTGCACCTTTAGATGGGCAGATTGTCGGGAGCGCGTGTTTGCAGAACGTTCGTTCCCAATAATCTGCCGGATTAACTTGCCAACTAAATCCACGTTAAAGGGGTTCTCCGGGAATCAAGAAAATTTAAAATGAAATATTAAAAATATAAAACTGAAATATTACTTTATTATAAATACAGATGAAACTCGAAAAATTCGAATATCGCGCAAAGTTCATTTATTTCAGTATTGCAATTTAAAAGGAGAAACTAATATATTAGACTCATTACCTGCAAAGTCAGATATTCCAAGCCTTTATTTCTTATAATTTGGATGATTATGGCTTACAGTTTATGAAACCCCAAAGTCACAATGTTGAGGTACCCTTTGCTCCGGGGGTATGGATTAATTAGCTGACTAGAGTGTGATCCTTTGAGCTGAGAATATTGAACCTTTTCACAAAATTCTAATTTTAAGCTGCATTAATGCAATTCCTTTTAATTTGCATTACTGAAATAAATGGATTTATGGATAAATTGGATTTTAAATCTATATTCCCAAATACCATTCATTAGTTATAATTAGGCCTGCACAATATATCGCCAAAGCAATCGGTATCGCGATAAATCGCCAATTGGCCGACCCAAAAATTGGTATTTTTCACTTTATAAGATGCACCCAAAGGGTGGGAGTGTGTCTTATAAAGCAATGGTTGACTTTTTACGTGGCTGACACCGATGTATCGCCAGCCGCTATGCTGCACAGCGCGGCCGGCAATACATCAGTTACAGTGTGGGGAGGAGGGGCTGGAGGAAAGTCATTATTTTAATGAACACATCTTCTTCTATCTATTTTATTTATCTGTTCTGTGCAGCGCTGTTAAGAAAATGGCAAGTTTTGTATTTTGTACTTTTGCAGTAATGCAAATGTTATTCAATTTAGTAAAAGGTGTTTTATTTTGAAAAACACTGTGCATTTCAGTTCTTGAGTTAGGCATAACTACGTTTCAGCATTATCAGTAATTTGTGTGTGCTTTTACCTTGAAAATCCAGCAAATAGACCTCTAGCACAATTCCCTTAAAATATCGTTATCGCAATTTTTAGGGCCCTTATCGCAATCGCACAAAATTCCCATATCGTGCAGCCCTAGTTATAATGGCTCGTTTTATCTTTGAAACAGTCGTTAAGAGAAACAAAATGGCCGCTGTCCTATTAGTACAGACAAAACCTGTCCTAATCACACATGAGGACAAGTTACTTCACAACACTGACGTAAAGAGCTGCCTCATCTTCCTCTCCTGCTTGTAAGGGATTATGCTCCTGATTACAAATGATAAGCACTTCAGCTTAATCATTGTAGGAATGGAGTTCATGAGGCGACATGAAGTATAGAGGGGACGGACAGGACAGATCTTTACCTCAGTGTTGTGAAGTACCTTGTCCTGCTGTGTGATTAGGACAGGTTCTATCTGTACTAATAGAACGGCGGCCATTTTGTTTCTCCTAATGATTGCTCCTCAGACAAAATGAGCCATTTTAACTAACGAAAGGGATTTGGGAACATATTTATAATAAAGTAATATTTAAGTATTTTCATTTTCTTAATTTCTGGAGAACCCCTTTAAGGCTTCGGCCCCTTTCACATCAGCGTTTTTGCTTTCCGTCCTAGAGTTCCGTCCTCGGGGCTCTAGAACGGAAACATACTGATCAGGATTATCCCAATGCATTCTGAATGGAGAGAAATCCGTTCAGGATGCATCAGGATGTCTTCCGTTCAGTATGTGAACGTTTTTTGGACGTTGACATAACCGCAGTATGCTGCGGATTTGTCTCCGTCCAAAAATCCGGAAGACATGCCGTAACGCCAGATCCGGAATTAATGCCCATTTAAGTGCATTAATCCGGATCCGGAATTAAGCTAAACGTCGTTTCGGCGCATGCCGGATCTGACGTTTAGCTCTTCGCAGGCGCAGCAGCAGTTCTGATTGGGGCCCCAGTGTAAGCTGGAGCTCCGATCGGTTACCATGGCAGCCAGGACGCTACTGAAGTCCTGGCTGCCATGGTAAGTACTCCGCAGCAGTGTACTTACCTGCGCTGCGGCCTTCGGGCGCTCCTTCATGACGTCAGAGGTCTGGCGGTGCATTGATCTATACGCTGCGGGGACCTATGACGTCATGAAGGAGCGCCCGGCGGCCGCAGCGCAGGTAAGTACACTGCTGCAGAGTACTTACCATGGCAGCCAGGACTTCAGTAGCGTCCTGGCTGCCATGGTTACCTGAAAGCATATTGAAGACGGATCAGTCTTCAATATGCTTTCAGTTGTCTTGCGTTGTGACAGATCCGGCGGGCATTTCCGGCAACGGAAGTGCATGCCGGATCCTCACAACGCAAATGTGAAAGAGCCCTTAGTGGCCACTGCAAAAACTGGAGGATTTTTTTATATAGCCACATTACTATGACACTTAAGGGATCCGTTTACTACCATGTGTCTGGATCCTGAGACCCTCATCAAACAGCTGAAAGTTTCCTTTGGAGAAATGTAATATTAATTGAATGGCCATCCTTTTATTACATGGATTTACCAAGTCCTCCAGACCCAGAGCCATTATTTCTTAGCATCTCTCCTTATATTACATAAGTTTGTTCTGTATGTCCTAATAGGGTATATGGAAAGGGTTTGTTGGGATGAGAGCTTTTTGCTAGGCATCATCTCCAATATCGGGAATCTGTCACCAGGCTCCGTTCCCGAGTTATGATACTTTTTCTTAATATGCAAATCAGGCCTTTGGTGCAATGAGAGCTCTTTTTGCACCCAAGCTCAGCTCCTCTCTGTGACCAGCCGCTCCATCATAGCTTTGCCACTGCTTGGCTGCTTGGTCCTGTCAATCGAAGCAGCTAGGGAGGGGCTGGCCATAGAAAGGAGCGGGGCTTGGATGCAATGATAATGCTGTCATTGCACCAAATTAGCATATTAAGAAAAAGTATCAGAACTCGGGAACGGAGCCTCGGATCAACACAAGAAAACCAGCTTTTTAATCACACAGATCTCGGCTATGTGTCCCTTTAAATCCCAAGTTTTATCAGTGGTTGACGACGTGAAATGTCCATACTGTTGTGGGCACCAGGATAATCTCCAGCACGTCTGCACAAGTGTTGGTGATGCCTACTGATTCACAACATTCCCTTTGGTAACAAGTATAAGTGTGTATATATATTTATACAGATATATATCACTTTTTTTTTTTTTTTTTTACTATTTTGCACTAGATTAGGTCTTATAGCTTCATATCTAGTACTGATGGGGGAGATGGCGCTTCTGCACCATGGATGGCACAGACTGTCTTCAAAGAATGAAAGGCAAGGCAGGCTATTCTTGGCGTTATGTCGCCCGGTGACTGATTGGCAGCCAGCGCTATGCCTAAAAACATGCTAACTGTTGACTTCCTAGAGTCTGAAATTGCTTTGCAGCCATTCCAAATGATGTCAGACGATATCTGCTCCATAGGATTAGATGGGTTCAGATATGTATTTTCCTGATTCCCGAGGCAGCAGTTCATGCACAGTTCACACGTCTAATGGGGCTCGCTTAATTGACAGGGAACGCAGATTCCACCGCATCCGTCTTCCAAGTCTAGGAATCGCTGGGCAGCGGTAACACTCTCCAGATACTGCAGGCACCCAACCGTGTGCCTTCTTTGTGATAAGACACGCTGAGAAGAAGAAAAATCATCTTGTGGATGCCGGCAGTGTGATAACAAAAATAATCAGCTTAAGGCATTGTTACTTGAGCATCTTCCATTCGATGGCGGCCTGGAACTAATTGCTCTAGGATGCGCCGTGGTGTTTGATGGATTCGAATGTGATAAATGTCTTAAATGTTGCTTGAAAATGTGAAATAATGGGAAGGGGGAAGGGGGTTATTCTAATGATTTACTTGATAATGGCTGTGGGACTTCACGCCCCTTCATTTACCAGAGAGCAGACACAAATCAAAATCTTGAGAGAATGTACAATGCTGACTATTGTTGATGCACCCAGCAAACGTGACTTTACATGAATCTATGAAAGTGAAGACTAGGGGATAGTTTTCACGGCAATGTGCGAAGATAGAATAGAAAAATGCTAAGACTCTACATGTCTGAACCATCCTCTGGAAGGATTGGGATTATAACTGTGAGATCTCAGACCGCAGTCCAGGGTATGGGATGGGGCATCTTGAACCTGGGGCTCAACTTCTAATTTTCTGGTCTCAAGACTAGACAGATCCCTCGAGTTAGTCAGTATGCCTGAAAATGTAGAGTTATTGGCTCATTTTTGAGTAGTTTTCATTTGACTGCTAGTAAAATAATTTATTCCCTTTGTCTTTTTAGCACCAGCATATTCTGCAGAGATGGTTCACAATCAGTCCCTGTCCCATGTGGGGCTCACAATGTAATCTCCTTGCCTCAGACACCTGTCCATATAAGTCTACTTGTCTACTGTTTGTAAGATCTGTTCAGTCCAAAACGGATCAGTTTGCATTCTAATGCATTCTGAATGGAAAAGGATCAGCTCAGAATGCATCAGTCTCCATTTCACTCTGGAGACGGACTGCCCGTCTGATTAAACTGAGCCAATCGGACACTGACACAATCTGGCACAATAGAAAACGGATCCGTCCTCCATTGACTTTCAATGGTGTTCAAGACGGATCCGTCAAGGCTATGTTACAGATAATACAAACGGATCCATTCTGAACGGATGACGGATCCGCACAAAAGGCGAGTGTGAAAGTAGCCTAACTCATTCAGCTGCCAGCTGTTACTCCAAGTCCCGCATACACACATGGTTGGCTGAGTGTGCATGTGTTTTCAATGGCATGAGAGGAGATAATTAACCGGGCCCCATGCACATTATTTTCTGGTACGCTGAGCCCAATAATACAGGTAGATATGTTACCGATCCATGTAGTGATTCTTGGTAGATGAGTGGAGCCAACCGGTGACCATGGGTCCCTTTGTTTAGTCTCATTAGCCTGGGTCCTGCTTGTGCAAGTACATTCCTGCACTGCCAAAGATGCTTGAGACATCTCTTGCCCAGGGCTGCTGAGCTAAATGTCTTAGTAATGGCTCATTCATGTACTACGTTTCCATTTATTAGTTTTCAAGGTGTATTGGACTGTACTGCAAGGTACCGTGACCAGAGTTGAGACCCTCTCCTGTAAAGCTCTGTGATTTATAGCACCAACGACATCTCAGTGCCAATACAGAGGAAATGAAGCCTTACGTAGTTCCCATCCAAATCAAAGTGCTTCTGGACATTCTACTCTTTGAAGCCACTCAAGTGAAGCACCCTTTTTCTCAATTAACTCCAGATATCCTTATCAAGTTCTTAAAAAAAAAAAAAAGAGTTTTCTAAAGCCAACAGCCACTTAGCGCTCAGAAAAGGTAATGCGTTATCAGTATGTTTGTACACCTGGGAATGTGTTGTCCCAGGATATGAACTGCACCAGACACCTGCAAGTACATCTATTGTCACGCCTCGAGGAGACCTGAAATCTCAGTATCTGTCACTTATTAAGTGGCGAGTTCCTGAATAAAGCCTGAACACTTAACCGTAGACTCTATTGTCCTTTATGTGTAGATATCCTGTTTTGAGGCGTCTATGCTTCATGAAGGACCGAGCAGTCTACACAACTATAATAACCCATGGTATACGATGCATTCGACAAGTCTTCAGACCCTTTAATTTTTTTTAGCATTTTATTATGCTGTGGCCTTGTGCTAAAAAGTAAAAACAAATTCAAGTTTTTCTCATCATTCTGCACTCAATATCTCTCAATGGCAAACTGAAAGAGAATGTTAGAAGTCTTTGAGAGATGTTCGATTGGGTTCAAGTCAGGGCTGTAGCTTTGCAACTCAAGGACATTCACAGAGTTGTCCCCATTTAAGCCTTTGTTGTCTTGGCTGCGTGCTTAGGGTCTTGTTGGAAGGCGAACCTTCAGTCCAGTCTGAAGTCCAGAGCGCACTAGATCAGGTTTTCATTAAGAATATCTCTGTACTTTACTCCATTCACCTTTCTCTACTCCCTGTCCCAGCCACTAGAAACCACCACCACCATACTTCACTGTAGGGTTGGTGTTGGGCAGACGATGAGCACTGCCTGGTTTCCTCCAGACATGACACTTACAACTGAGGCCAAAGAAATCAATCTTGGTTTCATCAGACTAGAGAATCTTGTTTGTCATCGTCTGTCAGTTCGGTGTTTTTTTTTTATTGTAAATTTCATATTTCTTTTACCGAGGAGAGGCTTCTTTCTGGCCACTCTGCCATAAAGCCTGATTGGTAGAGTGCTGTAGTGATGGATGTCCATCTGGAAGTTTTTCCCATCTGCACACAGGATCTTTGGAGTCTAGTCAGAGTGACCATTTGGTTCTTGGTTACCTCTCTTACCAAGGCCTTCTCCCCCGTTTACTTAGTTTGGCGGGATGGCCAGTTCTAGATTGCTCCAAACGTCTTCAATTTATGAATGAGGCCACTGTGCTCTTGGGAACTTTCACTGCAGCAAAAATTCTTTTTGTACCCTTCTCCAGGTCTGGGCCGCCACACAATCCTGTCTCTCTTTGCTCTACAGGGAGTTCATTCCTCTTCATGGCCTGATTTGTGCTCTGATATGCATTGTCAGGTGTGAGACCTTATATAGACCGGGATTTGTCTTTCCAAATAGTGTCCTATCAACTGAATTTACAACAAGTGGATCAAGGTGTAGAGAAAAGAGAGGCCACCAGAGCTAAATTTCAAGTGTCATAGCAAAGGGTCTAAATACTTATGTCAATGTGAAATTATAGTTTTTATTTTTTAATGTTTGCAAAAAATGCCAAAATTCAGTTTTCACCTTGTCATTATGGAGTATTGAGTGCAGATTGATGGGGGAAATAAAATAGATTTTTTATTTAATATCCGTAGTGCTTCCGTGGCCTTCCGCTCTATGCCTTCACACAGTCTGTTCTGGATTGCGCACCCTTTCAAGTGAATGGGTCCGCACTTGCGCAACAGAGCGCACATGGCCAGTGCCGTATATTGTGGATCCGCTGTTTTGTAGGCTGCAATATGGGCACGGCCGGCACACATTGGTGTGCATGAGCCCTTAAGTGACACCTATTATAAGCTTCAGTGGCCAGTGCAGGATGCCCTATAACAAGGACCACAATAAACTCCAAAGAGTACTGTGTGCCACGTTCCACCAGCTGCCAGCACTGCTCAGGAGAGACAGAATGTCTTATATTCACCCCCCAGTCATGGATTCCTTATGTGTGTGCATAGTTACAACATGTAATCCCAGAAGACTAGAGGGGTTTTTCCAGTCAGTACGGTAGTAAGGTTTGTATATACTATACGTTTTGGTTCTGATTAGGACAGATAGCATGGATGGGATAGATAGATGAATGTACACATAGTATATCTGTATACTATACAAAGAGCATGCTTAGTGTTATAAGGGAACACGGTGCAAGAACATTAGCTTTGGATTCAACTAACTGGATTGGCATGCTGGGACTTTCCATAAAAAATGGCATCTAGTTACATGTTGTTCCCCGTGTGCCACCGACGCCTCTGATGTCAGCAGGATCTGCTGACAACCTGATGTCCATGGTACCTGGCAAACTTGGGTGAAGGCCAAGGCTATGCTCACACGATTAAAATCAATGTCAGAAAAATCACTAGCGGAAAACAGGTTGTTTTTAGTAGCAGATTTGTACTTTGGTGATGGTTTTAGAGTATTTTTTTTTTTTTTTTAAAACATTTTAGAAGAAGTGTTAGAAGCCTTTTTGCCAGTATTTTTCTGATCCAGCCCTTGGGTGGGATAATTCAGAAGCATTTTTGGCATCAGAAACACTTGTAAAGCCACTTCTAAAACTGCTAGTGTTTTGGGGGGGTTTTTTCTGCTTCTCCATTGACCATGTAACATGCCAATTCTGAAATAAAAACTTTTAGCGTGGAAAAGTGCCAGTGGGCAATGCAAGGTCCAAACCTATTCATCAGTGTGCACCAGGTTGATGAATATGACGCACACTACTCTAACACTGTTAGTGCGTATTGCCATAGGTTTTTCCGGTATGTTACATTGAGTCATTCACTATTTTTTTTCTGTTTGAATGCTACCATAGATGTAGCAACTGCACAATTCACCGAACCCACAATTTTACCACAGTTTTTTTCCCATGATGCAATGGTGCAACCTCCACTACCAGTTCATGTAGGACCATTAGTGACAAGTGGAAAAGTAAAAGAAAACCAGTCCAGCTCACCAGTGTATAGTAGCTCCAGGATGTCAGACCACACGTGTAAGATGGAGAAGGGATACCACATACCAACAAAAGAATCCCAGCTGACCATCCAAAAACTTCTCCTTTATTGGCTTCTATTAAAAGCATAAATATACAGCAAAGCACCTTATAGCCAACGCATTTCGGATAGTCCCGGTTATCTTTGATCATGGTGTCATAACGCAAAGGGAGCAGGTCACATGCCCCTCCATCAACAGGATGTTGATATCGGCACACCGGGGAGATGAAGAGTCGGTTGGGCAGTGACAGGGACTGAACCGAGGGGTGGGACCAGGTAAGTATGATCACTGCAGGTCGGCCACTCTGTGAGGTCTGTTATAATGTTGGATAACCCCTTTAAGGCTCTTCTTTCATCACATTGGGTTACAGTCACCACCTATGCAGTGTAATCAGTGCTTCGAATGTGGACAAAGGCGTTGCTATAGGGGGGCAGAGAGTGTGGTTGCATCTAGGCCCAGGAGCCTGAGGGGGCCCATAAGGGTCTCTCTTCCCCATATGAGTGAAGCATGATAGAGTATTTTAGAGTATTTTTATTTATTTTTTTTCAAACATTTTAGAAGAAGTGTTAAAGCCTTTTTGCCAGTATTTTTCTGATCCAGCCCCTGGGTGGGATAATTCAGAAGCATTTTTGGCATCAGAAACAGGGGGCCCTGTTAATGGTTTTTGCATTTGGGCCCAGAAGTTACAAGCCCCACCATATGCCACTGTATAGTATACTGTATCATGTGTCATCACTAGGCCACTATGCAAAGACAAACCATGTACTTTTTGGAGCAGCGGCTCACTGTATTGGAAAATATGCCAAAAAAGCTATACGTCCTAAAAGGACACACTTTGGCTTCCATCAGGTCTGTAAAGATCCATGGACCGTTTACACACCATGAATTGGTGGTGACACCTGTTTACCTAAAGCCTTGCGGTCGTTTGCTTAATTCAGGTGCATTCAGGATTTTTTGCGCAATGTTTTGGGAGATTTTCTTCCGTGTAATATGTACTCCTTGAAAAGTAAAGCGCTGTATTGTGACCTGTTTCTGTCTCGTGTGTAAATTGTACTATGCTGGTATTTCACAGCTCTCTGTGCTAGAAAATACTGCCCCCAGAGGCCAATTACCAGTGTCACCCTCTCGTCTGCTGGAGAGGGGTACAGTGGGGCATTTTTGACAGTCGGTAATGGATGGTATAATAATTACGAGTATATGTCTCTGTTTTGCGCAAAGCTCTAGGGGTATAAAATAGAAATATGAGCTGGTGTTGCCAACTTCAGCCTCCCCCTCAGTTGGAGTAGTTGCTCATTGTAGGACAGTGTTGGCAGAGCGTTGTGTGGTTTTTGTCAGGGTAGATGAGCTCGGTAGGAGAGGATTAGGGTGCAGTTTGGAGCCATGTTTGCAGAATACTAATTCTGAAAAGTCGAGTAATTGAAAGCTGCAGGGCAGAATTAGGATGCTCTTGCAAATGCGCATTACTCGTGTGGGTATCTGGGAAGCATATACGGTGGCCTTCTAGAAATGCTTTGGGGAGTCTTGGCCTGACCCCTTGTCAGTGAGAGATTAGATCTCCGAGAAGCACCTGTCAAGGTGTTGAGACGCAGCAAGAAGTATCTAGCAGGCTTCTCCCCAGAGGGAACATGACCTAGATAGTCGTTCTCTCGCACTCTCTCTGCCTGTCACTGGGCAGGTTTGATTCATGTGGAGGGCCAGGAGGCGGAAAGGAGAAAAATTGTTTTGGGAGTTTAGAATGCAAATGAGCCTCAAGTAATGAGGGCTTAGGAATTCCAGCAGGGCAGCATTGTGTATGTGCTTCATGCCTAATCTAGAATTGAAAGGGTGTTCGTAAATGAGGAGAGGTGATATGATGGAACTATTGAAATCTATCAGGGATAATATAGGCTAATTCTAAAGAAAAGGTTAGCCTATTTAAGGATTGCTGAGAGTGTAGCATTCGTGCCGGGCCTACAGCACTGGAGCTTACAATCTAATTTCTCTACTGTGCTTAACAAAGTGGTATAAATCAGTAGTCAATAGTACAGTGTTCTGTGTGTGGGAAATTGGAGGGAAACAATACAGGTGACTGCAGATGACATCCAGACAGGAAGGAAAACCAAAGCCATGGGAGTGCTTTAGAAATCGGAGTATCCTATAGTTGTCGCTCGCACTCTTTTGACCGTCTCGCACAGTCTCATTGTAATTCTGCTACCTTCATAGATGCAGTGCATTCATATGGATGCATACATGACTGCTGAGGGCAGTGGTTGGCTGCAGCAGTCATGTGACCAACAATGGGAAGTCATTACTTCCGGTATGGTGTGTGAGTTACAAAGCTGGAGTGGCAGACGGGAAAGTCCAAACAGGAGACCACTACAGCTTTCACTCAAAGTGGAGGTGAGGGGCTGTGGAGCTTCACAGTGAAGCTCTGCCTTTAGTCAGTGGCGTAGGGTGGGTTGCCAGCACCCGGGGCAAGCCATGTATTGCGCCCCCCAACCTGTGGACACGCCCCTTTTTACAGATGTAGATAGAATGTTGTAGCTGTCACCTGCAGTCCTATGTAACACTACAGATAACACAGTGATCACTCTGAGTACAGATAATGTAGTAGATGGGTGTGAGGCCCCAGAATTTAGAACACACACAGTGTGACCTGAAGTCTGGGGCCAGGATGTGGCAGGGTGGGCCATATTCTCAATCCACCCACTAACCCTACCGTGAAACAGATATGTGGATGGACATTTCATACATCTCTACAAAATATACAGTAGAATACAGCACCACATACCTCTACATCACAGGAGATGTCACTGGATGGATGACTCTTTCCTCAACGTCTTCATTCGGAGATAAGACCAGCATGATATCTTCCTTCAGCCGCATCTCGTCTACATAGTTTCACAGAAAACATTTTTAGATTCCTCACTTTGCTATCATCCTCTAGTATCATTATACACAGGGGGCAATTATATATTCTAATAATACAGTGGGGGGCATTATATATACTAATAATACACAGGGGACCATTATATATACTAATAATACAGAGGGGGCCATTATATATACTAATAATACAGAGGGGCCAATTATATATTTATATACTAATAATACAGAGGGGCCAATTATATATACTAATAATACAGAGGGGCCAATTATATTATATATATATATATATATATATATATATATATACTAATAATACAGAGGGGGCCATTATATATACTAATAATACAGAGGGGCCAATTATATATACTAATAATACAGAGGGGCCAATTATATTATATATATATTTATATATATATATATATATATATATATATATACTAATAATACAGAGGGGGCCATTATATATACTAATAATACAGAGGGGCCAATTATATATATATAATTAAAATTGAAGTTTACATACACTATATAAAAAGACATGAAATCAGAATAAACCTTTCCTGTTTTTGGTCAATTAGGATTACCATAATTTATTTTTTGCCAAATGGCAGAATAATGAGAGACAAAAAATGTTTTAAGGCATTTTTATTACTTTCTACAAAGTCAACAGTTTACATACATTTCATTAATATTTTGGTACTATTGCCCTTATACTGTATATGACTTGGGTCAAACGTTTTGGATATCCTTCCACAAGCTTCTTACAATAGTTGGTCTGAATTTGGGCCCATTCCTCCAGACAAAACTGGTGTAACTTAGCCATGTTTGTTGGTTGCCTTGCTTGCACCTGCCTTTTCAGTTTTTCCCATACATTTTTAATAGGATTGAGATCAGGGCTTTGCGATGGCCACTCCAAAACATTGACTTTGTTATCCTTAAGCCACTTTGTAACCAGTTTGGCAGTATGCTTCGGGGCATTGTCCATTTTGGACCCATTTCTGCCCAAGCTTTAACTTTCTGGCTGATGTCTTGATGTTGCTTCAGTATTTCCACATAATCTTCTTTCCTCATGATGCCATCTATTTTGTGAAGTGCACCAGTCCCTCCTGCAGCAAAACAACCCCACAACATGATGCTGCCACCCCCGTGTTTCATAGTTGGGATGGTGTTCTTAGGCTTCCAAGCTTCTCCTGTTTTCCTCCAAACATAACGATGGTCATTATGGCCAAAAAGTTCAATTTCGTTAGACCACAGGACATGTCTCCAAAAATGTAGGTCTTTGTTCCTGAGTGCATTTGCAAACATTAACCAGTCTTTTTTTTATGTTTCCTTTGGAGTAATGGCTTCATCCTGGCAGAGTGGCCCTTCAGCCCATGTTGATACAGTACTCGTTTCACTGGATATTGACATCATCTTCACAAAGTCTTTTGCTTTTGTTCTTGGGTTCATATGCACATGTCGGACCAAAGTACGTTCAACTCTGGGACACAGAACCCGTCTCCTTCCTGAGCGGTATGATGGCTGGACAATCCCATCTTGTTTGTACTTGCGTATAATTGTTTGTACAGATGAACAGATATTGCGGAAAACGTGCATATGTGTCTTTTTATATAGTGTATGTAAACTTCTGGTTTCAACTGTACACATGGAGACTTGGCTCAGCTGAGTATGCGTGAGTTCTCAATAGGGATGGTGGAGTAAGCTGCTGCCAGACACCCCTGGAATCTTATCAGTTGAGACCAAAAGTATTTGGACATGTAATTCAGCAACCCAATCCTTTTCTTCTAACTACTGCCATCAGGGCGGGAGTCTGGAGGCCCCCGTATCCACATGAGATCAGCGGGTCTGTCCAACCTATAGCTAAGATGTAGGCCAGCTTTAGTTACAATGCTGCTGTATTGTGGTGACCCCACAAGTTCCTCCTCTCCTTTAGGCTACTTTTCTTCTTTATTCAAAGAAGAGTCTGTTATTTTTATGATTTTGATCTTGGCTATTTAATCAGTAATCTGTCATGAGTTAGGGATTTTTACACAGATCAGGCAAATTATGAGGAATGAATGTTCATACGAACACACGATCCTCTGTAAATGTGCTGGCAATCTCTTGAAGGAGAATTCCCCACCTTTAACCAGCAGTTGTGGCAGGTTTTTACTGATGAGTAGGACATATTTTAGACCATCATAAGGTAGATCTGACTTTCCAGTATGAATTGCAATTGCTTAAAGGTTTGAAGAAGTGAGAATTTCTAAGCTTAAAGCATACATCCTTCAGTCTGCTGCCAAGCTTACAGTTTCATTGGGCAGCTCTGTAAGCACTCCCTTTATGCAGTCCATGTTGCCTTCTCTGTCCAGAATTGGATTGCCACAGCAGAAGATAGGAAAACCTGGTGACACCATTGCTTGTAAGCCACGTCTTCTATGGTCTAGTCTTTCTTTCAGACCTTGTCTTTTTGTCTCACCTATGATGATTCTGTCTGTTTAGTTCTCTGCGTTCTTTTCTACATATCTATGGCTATACACCAAAAAATAGCGTAGAATAACCGCCAATATAACCGGAAAATCCTCATAGTATACACCAAAATAGCAAATCCGGATAATATTAAAACAATTTTTATTAAATACTTTTAAAATGAAATTCATCTTCATAAAATACAGTACAATACAACTCGGCATGGTTGGTGATGTTAAAGACACACAGGGACAAAAACCCTCACAGGAGGTGATAAACGGCACATTTCACAATATCAGGATAACCTGTATGAGGACCGATGGTGTTAGTTTGATCCGCTGGTTAGAAACAGTATTAAGGAAGTTTCAATATAGCAAATGCCAGGTTGCAGTCAATACTGGCATATAGCCAACCCCACCAGACATCCCCTTATACTAAAAAGCTCTCATGTAGAAACAGGCCCCCTCTCTGTGATAGCCGCTGTACCTCCCGTGTCCCTACGCACATTTCGCCGCAATGTCTTCCTCAAGCTGCCAAAATGCCCATCTGATTCCATCTTATATAACCCCTATCACACTCATTTAATCCATTCCCACCTGTTTTGATTGCATTCCGAGGCGCCAAGCAGAGTAGGGAAGTGACGCGCTTGCGCTCCAGCCTGGAGCACGCACCCCATCCCCGGAAGTGACGCGCGTGCGCTCCAGGCTGGAATGCACCACGCCACACCCAGGTCCGGGTCCTTCCGAGGTAAACATTCTATGTAAGTAGAAGGAGGGGTGCCTTACTGCTATGCAGCATGGCTCCTGGAATCTGTAACACCTATAAAAAGTATATACGAGTGCCAGACACATGAATAATAGACATAGTGCGATGCCGTTTTCTCTGACACCATAGAAAACAGATCATCCGTCTTGGCCATGTTAAAGATAATACAACCGGATCCGTTCATAACAGATGCAGATGGTTGTATTAACAGTAACGGAAGCGTTTTTGCTGAAACCTGCCAGATCCAGTAAAAACGCTAGTGTGAAAGTAGCCTTAGGGTTCACTGATGTTGTGAGTTGCAACCGTTTTCATGTGCATGAGAAGAGATATGAGCAGATGGGTGTCTTTCAAGATACCAGTGCTTCTGACTATACTTGTTTGATCTACTACTACTGAACTCTTGAGAAGTTGTTGGACCCACCTTTGATGTTGATAACTTTGATGTTTTGTCTTACAGCCAATGAATTCCATCAATACCACCCTGTACCTTTGCAATCCTGATTCCACAAATGATGAATGACAGCCAGTTACACCTAAGCTTTCCTCCGGCACATCATCTTTCCAACACTGCCGGAGAATCCTGCAAGAAACCAGCCTTACACACCCAATTCATTCTAGGGTTGGACTTCCGATGGACATGCCATGGTGACATGAACAGAATGAGTTAAGGGTACTTTCTACATAACTAAGGTGTGTGGGCTTGTGTTAGTGAGTGCTTGTGCCACTCCTCCGGGGAAGGTGCAAGGACCATGAGCTTGCCCCTGAAGTTACGAAGGTTTGGGAGGCCAGTAAGCCCACAACTAGTTCTTTTACTTTTGTTTGCTTTCTGTCTTCTGAGTGTCTTCATCTCAGCCTATTATCTCTATGGATGGAAAAGAGGACTGGAGCCTTCAGGTGGTGACACACAATCCCTGGACTGTGATGAACCCAAGATCAGCCCTTCACGTCTGCTCCCTGTAAAACCTATGAGATCAATGGACACTTCTAGAACTGACCCACTGGTGCTAGTCTTTGTGGAAAGCCTATATTCTCAACTTGGGCAGGAAATCGTGGCTATATTAGAGTCAAGCCGCTTCAAGTATCGGACCGAGATAGCTCCAGGCAAGGGTGATATGCCTACCCTTACCAATAAAGATAGGGGGCGATTTGCACTAATTGTGTATGAAAATATTCTAAAATATGTCAACCTGGACGCATGGAATCGAGAGTTACTGGACAAGTACTGTGTGGAGTATGGCGTGGGCATCATAGGCTTCTTCAAGGTAAGGAGGTCATGGATTTATATGCTTAAATCTCTTCTTTCTGGATACACAGCATTGAGGAACATGTTTTAAACTGCATCCAGTGGTAGTACAATAAAAGTCTATTCTAATTCTCAATGTCTGATAGTTGTAGCATTGATGCACTGAAATTCTCCTGTCTGTGGAATCTCTTTTGTGGTCAGCTCATTTGCTTCTCTTTTCTTCCCTGTCCCCAATACTCAACTTATTTAGTCCAGTTGAGTGGCCTTAATCTTCTGAAAATGCTGTAAAAGGGACATTGTTCTGGAAGCGGGGTCTTGCTGGACAAACCCTTTTCAACTGATGTCGTTCCATTCATTACGTTTCCCTTCCTCTCCCTCCCGGCCTGCTAGACAACACATGGCCTTCAAGCCCTATTTAGACTTTGGAATTTTAGACTTTTCTTTTCCATCTCAGATGCAGCAGTTATCATGGGCAGAGTTTTAGAAATTAGCAAGGCTACTTGCACCTACATTCCTGTATGTTGTTTGTGACTCAAGTGTTGTGGGGGTGGTAGGTTTTATGTAAATCACCTACTCGCTTATCAAAAGCTGTAGTCTGTGATGCATTCTATAAGTGACTATTTTACCACCATCCAGGCAATTGTCCAGTCTGTAGGTGACCGTTTTGATATGTGATTTTACACTTTAATGTCATATTTTACATATTCTTCCCATATTGTGTACTGATCTTCAGCTATATGCTGAATTGCACTCCGTTCTTACCCTGTCGCGGCCTGCTATTGGCTGCTGTCCTCCGTCGCCGGATGTTTTGATCCGAGCGACGGGGAGATGCAGCAGCGGCTGTGCAGGGATCTGGAGCGATGTGGGTGCTGGGGAGCAGGTAAGTATAATCCATACAAGGGGCCCGTTGGGGGGATATTTCATATATCGGATAACCCCTTTAACACCACCCCCAACAGCTGAGATCCCATAATGTACTTACGGAGTCTTTTTTTGTGTGCACCACAGCCATAGACTTCTATGCTAGGCAATATTTATGAAATGCTCTTCTTCATGTGTTCCAGAAGTAAGAGGCTGAATGCTGTGTACCAGGGGTGCACAACCTTTTCTGGTTGGGGGCCACATTGTCAACCTGAACCAATTCCAAGGGCCGAAAATAAACGATATTTATGGCATATTAAACATACAGTATATATCATAAATGTCTAGTTACACTTTCAGGACTCCCATCTAATGGGACAATACATGAAAGATTCATGTGAGCAGCCACCATACATAGACATACATGTCTGCTACCAGATGGTTGGGGGCCGCATAGAATGGTATTGAGGGCCGCATGTGTGCATCCCTGCTGTATACTATACTTCCTTTAGATACATCAATACCGCCTAATGGATCAGTAGGTGTGTTGGTTCTGGAAGCCTTCCACTATTACTGGAGACCGCCATAGAGTGCAATAATATGGTATGGCCCATAGCAGATTTTATCCTGAGCTTCTGATACTTGCACGGGGAGAGCAGTATGAGAGAGGTTATGTATGTGTGTAAGGCTACTTTCACACTCGCGTTTGGTGCGGATCCGTCATGGATCTTCATAAACGCATCCGTTCAGATAATACAACCGCATGCATCCGTTCAGAACAGATCCGTTTGTATTATCTTTAACATGGCCAAAACAGATCCGTCTTGAACGCCATTGAAAGTTTTCCATTGTGCCAGATTGTGTCGGTAAAAACGGATCTGTCCTGGCACACAATGTAAGTCAACGGGGACGGATCCGTTTTTACTGACACAATCTGGCTCAGTTTCGTCAGACGGACACCAAAGCGGAAGGGAGCCAAACTGATGCATTCTGAGTGGATCTTTTTCCATTCAAAATGCATTAAGGGCAAAATTGATCAGTTTTGGACCACTTGTGAGATTCCTGAACGGATCTCACAAACGGAAACCAAAACGCCAGTGTGAAAGTAGCCTAACTACAAACTATTTAGTGATTGGTCTCTGAGCACAGCCGAGTGACCACCTATAGGTATTGAATCCTGCTGCTGACTCCTATTGGTAGCAATCCTCGTTTGCTATCCTTCTTCAGTCCTACGCTCCATCTTTTACTAGGACTATGCATATAAGGCCTCATGCACACAACCGTTGTTTTGGTCCGCATCCGAGCCGCATATTTTGCGGCTTGGGCGCGGACCCATTCACTTCAATGGGGCCGCAAAAGATGCGGACAGCACTCCATGTGCTGTCCGCATCCATTGCTCCATTCCGTGGCCCCGCCAAAAAAATAGAGCATGTCCTATTCTTCAAGAATAGAAATTTCTACAATGAACGGAACGCGGAGCAGCTTCCGTGTTTTGCGGATTCGCAGTTTGCGGACTGCAAAACAAATACGGTCGTGTGCATGAGACCTAATTAATACTTTCCAACATTTTTATTTTTTAACAAAATATTTTCTATGGACAGGTTGTGGTTTATTGGGGTGGATCTTCTTGTGCATGGCTTGTCATGGCAAGGTTTGTCAAAATATACATTTTTTTCCTGAATATTCCCTGCCTATTGTCCTCACTATGAAGACAGTACAATGTAGAGGGAGGGTATTGCCTCTCATATACCATTTGTTGTTAAAAGGGCTGTCCGAGTTATGGAAAAAAATATATAGCACTGTAAATCTGATGGTCAGCGATATATAACTAAGCTAAGCAAGTTTTAGGCAAAAAAATATCTATTTTCTCATTTCCCTGGTTCTCTTCTGGCCTTTGTTTACTTGCAATAACAACAATCTCTGCCCCTCCCCCTGCACTGCTAAGGGCATGAATACAAGTGCTGCCCTGAGTGACATGTCTGCCTGCTGGGAGACTCAGCAGCATGTTGTATGTGTAGAACTACAAGTCCTAGCTGTATAATGACACTGATAAGGGAGTGAATACAAGAGTTGCTCTGAGTGACATGTCTGCCTGCTGCGAGACTTAGCAGCATGTTGTATGTGTAGAACTACAAGTCCTAGCTGTACAATGACACTGCTAATACACACAGGATCTTCCCCCTACCTGCAATGCTATGCAGAACTTCTATTTCAGCTCCTGTGCCCAGCATTTGTCTCCTCACTGCCTGCAGCTACACAGTAAACACTTCAGCCCTGAGTCTGTGCAGCTTGAAGGGGTTAAGAATCCTGGGAGAGAGCAATAAGCAGCAGCCGGCAGTGAAGGGGGCGTGGCCAGCACAGTGACCTCTTGTGTACAGGCTTGTGCAAAACATTATCAGAGCAGGGAGAGAAGCCGACATCACAGGTCATGTTACCCTCAGTGAAATCTGAGAAACTAGCCACTGGAGATAACCTAAGTTAATTGGAAAGCTGTTACATTTGCCTAGTTAGAAACATAGAAAGAACAAAAAAATTACTCGGACAACCTCTTCAAAGTTACAGCTTTTTTTTTTGTAATACTTGGAGAAACCTTTTTACCAAGACCAGGCTCCAATATTGAAACCTTAGATCATACCCCATAACTGACACCCTAGACTAGACTTCAAATCAGACCCTTTTAATTACTCTTCTCTCCTCGATCCTGACTCTTCTTCAGTTCTAGGCACTGCCGAACTTAACATCATGATTCTGGCCAGCGCAAAGACTTTGTGAGCTTCTGTTGTGGTTCACCTTATCTCATCTATCCAAACTTTGTTTCCTCTAATGGGAGATTAATAGAGACAATTCGTATGTTCCAGTACAAACAATTGTTGGATGGATCTACCGATAAATATCTAGTGAATGTCATCAGCTTTACTGTTAGTAGGAGACCAAAGTAATACAAAGTTATTGGAATGCTGAAGAACCGCTTCTGGGCAGGTAATATTTTTTCTTTCTTTTGGGAAGAAATGGCTTTTTCATCAACTTTAGAAAAATAAGTAGCAGGTCTGAATATCATGACGGATAGAACCAGGAATAAAAAATCCTAAAGACTTCAGGAACAAGATACACCAGTGCAGGTGCCATTGTGACCTTACAGTGACACGACATAAAGAACTTTCATTGATATCGAGAGGAACCTCAACAAATGAAGTCGCAGTATATAATATTGTTGGAGCAAGGTATGTGAGATATGGAGGGCAGTTGTTTTATCTCACCGTGAAATCCATACCAAGAATTTGTTCCTCGCAGAGCTGATCGTTATTAGAACATCTAAAATACTCTGGATTCTTCTAGAAGCTCGTTCTCTCTGTACTTCAGACCTTTCACACGTGTAGCTCCTTTGAAGAGACAGAGTTAACATAACGCGGGTGTCTGGAGTGACATAACAGAATAGATAGGAGCCAGTAGTTTCACCACATGCTTGCACTTTTACAAATTCATATTTCAATATGCGAGCCGCTCGTATAGTGGTTTTTGTTTATGTCAAAACCTGGCAGACCCCACTGACTTGTATGCAGTGCTGTTCTTCACATTTAAGGGGTTGTCCCTCAAAAAATATTCAACACTTTTCAATCCAGCATCTGGGTGTAATTAAACGTTCAGTATAGCAGCTGAGTTATTCAGTGAAATGTATCTGTATAGCGCCACCTGCTGTTAGTTTTAGAATTTCTCTGTCCACCTCACTGACGTGACCATACTTGGTTCCATCCTCCAACTTCCACCGGCTGCAGTAGAAAGTACCTGAGCAGCCAGCCTGAAATAATTCTAGCAGAACTATTGGAGCAATGGATGGGGATATCTCTGGATCCATGCAAGGTGCAAGGCTGGTTCTAACTTTGTTCTATACTATGTCAGATGATCATTTTTACATTAATCATGGGATAACCACTTAATTTTGAACAGATTTGTTATAGAAGCTCTGAATTGAGGCTTCAGCAAGAATGTGAGCAGAGCCTCATCGCCATGATTTCAACAGAAAATAAACACAAAATACTAACAACAACAAAAAACCCACAATGAAGCTAATAAACTATGAATCTAAAGGTGTCCATTCACAGATGAGCAAAGTCAGCCAAAGCAGACAATTTCCAACGGCCTGGGTGACTATTTTGTGCAGGGGCAAATTGGGCATAGACCCTACAGGGAAATTTCCTGGTGGGCCGATGCTTAGGAGCGCCACCCAAGCCCTCTTCATGGCCGCAAGTTGGGTACATAATGATCTGATTCTTTCCTCCCCACCAGGCCAGTAGCTGCAGGTCCCTCCTGAACTCAGGACAGTGATACGGTTGAATACTGTGATGGGGTGGCAGTATTTTGTGCTGCACTGTGGTATTCTGTTCAGCTGGGGAGGTATATTGCTCTGCCCTGTGGCATTGCTGGCGCTCCTAATTATGTAGCCTTCTTTCAGTTTGGACCCGGAAACAACATGGGGCCCCTTTAAGTTTTTTCCAGGGCCACTTTTAATTTTCAGTCCGCCCCTGATTTTGTGTGTGGGGGTGGGCTTTTTTCTTACGGGAGATAAGCGACTGCCCGAGCATGCATGTGTATGAGGAGTGTGTTGTGTGAAAATTTAGATTGAGAGACGCACTGGGGACGGTGACATATGTGCTATGAGTCTCATTCACTGCAGAATGTCACTTCTATAAAGCAACAAGAAATTAATATAAAATCAAAACACAGAAATGTCACACTTTTCAGAAATGTGTTTAAGCGTCATCTGTGAGGGTGTATGGTGCCATGCTATATCCTTAGAGAGCAAGGTGGTGGCATACGTCTAACTACCATGGTAGCGGGTATAGCAGCTGCTACAGGGTCCAGCAGCTGACTTCCACTTTTAAAGATGACCTCTAACCTCTCCTGCCATGTCTGATTTATTAACTACTTGCATTCCTTGTGTAATACCGTTTCTGGGTCTATTCTTATGACTACGCTGTGCCATTCCTTTATGATTCCGTCTGCAAGTTATGAATGGATTACTAGCAGTATACAATAGAGCAGGGCTGGCCAAAGCTGTTGTAAAACTACAATTCCCACCATGCCCTGCTGTAGGCTGATAGCTGTAGGCAGACTGGGCATGCTGGGAGTTGTAGTTTTGCAACAGCTGGAGAGCCGCAGGTTGGCCCGCCCTGCAATAGAGGTCCAAATGGGTGTTACCAGATAGCGGTGTATTAGGCTGCATTCACACGTCCGTGGAACACGGACCGTGTGATGCCGGACTGGCACCCTGCTTAGTGCAGGAGCGCACGGCATCATTCGTTGCTATGATGCCGTGCGCTTCCTGCTGCCGCTGCACTGTAGTACACTCCTATGATCTATACGAGTGTATTACTGTACTGTGGCGGCAGCAGGAACCACACGGCGTCATAGGGACCAATGACGCCGTGTGCTCCTGCTCTAAGTAGGGTGCCAGTCCGGTATCACACGGTCCGTGTTCCACGGACGTGTGAATGCAGGCTTACCTGCACAGTTTGACACTATCAGCACTGAATAACGTCAGACTGTGCAGGGACACACCCCTAACTAGTATCGCCCAACTGAACCTTCATCGCAAGCTGCTAGTAACTCATTCATAACTTCTAGTAGAAATAATAAAGTAATGGCACAACATAGAGCCATAAGAATAGAGGCTCCAGAATTGTTATTACATGGGGAATATAAGTACTTACTAAAATGGACATTTCCGGATGGCTCCTCTTTATGGATACCTGCACACAGGGTCTTAAAGAAATTCCACACAAATTGCCATGCGGATTTCTGTGTATTTCCACCCCCAAAAACGCACGTGTTAGTTGCGGCTTTTGGTGCAGATTTGATGCGTTTTTTTTTCCACATTCTTGCATTGAAAAGGGTGAAATCTGTATACAAAAAAAAAAGAAAATGCTGCAGATTTCACAGTCCGCATGGCAGGTCAGTGTCCGCACAGAAGAAAAAGATTTGTGGTATCTCATACGCTTTACTGGTACTCCTCGCTTTTGTGATGGTGGCATTTGTTTTGAAACTCTTTTTATTATTTATCACCAATAAACGATGCGGTGACTAGTTAACACGGTGAAAAACGGACTGTCCGCAGGATAGACAAGTGCAGAGAAGATATTGCAATGTACATACGTGATGGTGGCATTTGTATCAGGGCCCAGAAGTACGGCACCATGTTATAGCTATGATCGCGTGTTGCTCAACATGAGGCCGCCTATGTCATCAGATTTCCGTGTAACCAGATCTCTAGCAGTCCGACTATGTAGGGCCACCTGTTTACATAACTTTTCATACATAATCCTGCGCTCTCCGCTATGTTGAATGGAAAAATAAACAGATTTTATCCATCCTTTTGAAATTCATGTATGTGACATAATATGCTGCCACGTTCTGCATGACTTGGCTTCCTCCCCTCTTTTATGTGAAGAGAGCAAAATAACTGAAAGCACAGCAGTTCCTTACTTTTTACATGTTCAACATTTAGTTTGGATTACCATATTTTTTGATGTATTTGCAGGGGAAGAAATTCTTTAGGGCCCTTTCACACTTGCGTTTGGAAGATCCGGCATAGAGTTCTGTCCTCGGCGCTCTATGCCGGATAAATACTGATCAGGATTATCCCCATGCATTCTGAATGGAGAAAAATCTGTTCAGTATCAGGAGGTCTTCAGTTCAGTCACTGAACGTTTTTTGGACGGAGAAACTACCACAGCATGCTGCGGTATTCTTTCCGTCCTGGGATGCGGAGCAAAACGGATTTGTCATGACCCCCAATGCAAGTCAATGGGGACGGATCTGTTTTCTCTGGCACAATCTGCCACAATAGAAAACGGATCCGTCCTCTATTTACTTTCAATGGAGTTTAAAACTGATCCGTTTGAGCAATGTTAAAAAATAGTTAGTTAATACAAGCGGATGCCTGCGGTTGTATTATCTGTAACTGAAGCGTTTCTTTCTGGCATAGAGCCCCGACGACGGAACTCTATGCCGCATCTTACAAACGCAAGTGTGAAAGGGCCCTTAGAAAATGAAAATATATACACATAACAAATTATATATATATATATATATATATATATATATATATATATATATATACACTCAATCTCATCGATTCCCTCACCGCTCCTGTTCCGACACTTTCCAGGCCCCTGCTGGTCCCGTCTCCACGTCCGCTCATCCAATCACAGGCTGAGGCGGTCACCAACCAGCGGGGACCTGGTAGGCTCGGAGCATTTTTATATTTCTTTCTACAGAATTTCCCACCACCGGACAGCCTCATTAAGTCGAACATGAACCCTTTCTACCAGGAGTCGGTGCAGTATTATATCTGTTTAGTTACTGCACTAAGACCTCCTGCACCAATTGACCCCCACCTTTTAGGCTGGGAGCTTTGTAGGCAACTTATATTATGGCACCACCTCATGTTGTGTAGGGATTTATAGTTTGGCCACAATTCGTGATGGTGTACATTTTTCAAAAACTTTAGATTTTTCAGTGGTCTTGCTTTTTCATTGCCGCTTATCGATCCATTACTCAATACTTCAGTAATTTGGGTTTAGTAACCCAGTAATTTATTAATGATTTGGTTTCAACAACAATGAAACCAACTGTACTTTGTATAGTCATCAGAGTACAAACCTATACCAAAAGGTTGTATCTGTCTCCACCGTTCCAAAGCCATTTTTGGTCCATGCAATTGGCTTTATCTGAGACGTAGGACAAGGCATATAGTGAATACAATCCATTTCAAAAATACTTTATATCGCACTAAAATTTTCCAGGATGTCACAGTGGTCATTCAGAGTCAGAGAACGTGTTCTGCTGACTGCCAGCCCTCCTGACTTCCCAAAAAATGTACCCTTTTAGATCTGCCAAGTATACAAGTTGGGCAGCTACTTATTCCTTTCTCCGTCAGGTCTCTGGCAGTAGGTATTTGCCTGGGTGAACATAGGCATATGCTTAAGTCTGACATGCTCAATCCTTCTTTCCCCTGATGGCCTGCCACCATGCATTATGTATGGCAAGCTTTTAGGTACAGTCCTAGGTAGACACTTATTAGGTATCATACTGTGACCCCCAGCCATCTGGTGGAAGTGAGGGTTACGAAGGATTCCCAGCCCACTGAAATGCACTCGGTAGTTAAATAGATGCAACACAGTCATCTGATAGGTTCGCTGTCAGCTCCTATAAGCAGGGGATCACATCTCATAAGGATACACTGGAGATTCTGCACACAGCAGACACTGGTAGTACAGACTGCGTGAGTCAGTGGACTATATCATTGCACTCCTAATCTCTTAAATAAGGCAGAAATTATCCTTCAGCGGCACTATATAAAAGAAAGGAACAGGGGGGGTGGATGTGGATTGGGATGCAGGAGGGATCTCATAGCTGCTGATGTAATCCTCAGCCATACAGGAGAGTAATCTCGGGACTGGTGATCACATAAGTCAGCTGCCCATAAAGAAACGTTCTTTCAGCCTCTCAATTGAACTTCTTAATACCACTTTTAAAATGCACATCCTTTAAGCATTGTGGTTGTCCTTCCTTCTATTTCAACAGACACTGGGGGAGATTTATCAAACTGGTGTAAAGTAGGACTGGCTTAGTTGCCCATAGCAACCAATCAGATTCCACCTTTCATTTTCCAAAGGAGCTGTGAAAAATGAAAGGTGGAATCTGGTTGCTATGGGCAACTAAGCCAGTCCTACTTTACACCAGTTTGATAAATCTCCCCCAGTACTGAGTCTTGTCTTTACCAATGCAGTCTTGCAGTGTTATTGACGGCGCATAAACATTTCCTCTTTTTATGTGTGATGTTTGTCAAGGAAAAGTGATAAGAAAATTCAGTAATTTTGCTTCTTGTATGTGAAAGCTGTAATATTTAGCAACACGCTTTTTGTTGTCACTTGAGCAGGAGATGTGGTTTGTACCCCGTAGGAGCAGGTGTGAATATTTCTTGTGCTGGGTAAGCAAAGCTTTGTATTTGTCTCCAGTGTAAATAGAAACACTGTTAGGCTACTTTCACATTAGCTTTTTTTGCGGATCCGTCATGGATCTGCAAAAAAAACGCTTCCGTTACAATAATACAACCGCATGCATCCGTAATGAATGGATCTGGTTGTATTATGTCTTCTATAGCCATGACGGATCACCATTGAAAGTCATGGGGGACGGATCAGTTTTATATTGTCAGAGAAAACTGATCTGTCCCCATTGACTTACAATGTTAGTCATGACGGATCAGTCTTGCTCCGCACCACATTGCGGACAGAAAAACTCTGCTTGTAGCGTTTTTCTGTTCGCGATTGGGACGGAACGAAATGCATTTTGGTGCACTCCGGTTCGTTCAGTTCAGTTTTGTCCCCATTGGGGATAAAACTGAAACGTTTTCTTCCGCTATTGAGATCCTATGACGGATCTCAATAGCGGAATTGAAAACGCTAGTCTGAAAGTAGCCTTAAACTGTTGGAGTAAATGGAATACTACTGGGCTTGAGAAGAGATGGATGGGGCATGAAGGATTGTGTGCACGTATAGAATTACATTCTTGATGTATAGCATAGGCCTATACTCTAATGTGACTCTTATTCTGCTGCTTCGTTCTTGGCATGCTGACCAGGCAATATTTAATCATCTTCTGCCAAAAATAGTTGTGGTCATGACTACATTAGAAATAAATTTCTTTTTTTTTTTCCCCCCTCACAGGCCAATGAAAACAGCCTACTGAGCGCTCAACTGAAAGGATTCCCGCTATACCTTCACTCCAATTTAGGCCTCAAAGACAGCAGTTTAAACCCCAAGTCTCCTCTCTTGTATATAACCAAGCCCAACCAGGTGGAAAAGGGTGATCTACCAGGAGAAGACTGGACAGTTTTCCAGTCCAATCATTCTACTTATGAACCGGTTCTTCTGGCCAAGACCAAGTCAGCTGAGACCATACCTCACCTAAGTGTGGACGCAGCCCTACACACAACTGTAGTACAGGATCTGGGGCTACATGATGGTATCCAAAGGGTCCTTTTTGGTAACAACTTGAACTTTTGGCTCCATAAGCTAGTGTTTGTGGACGCTGTATCATTCCTGACGGGAAAGAGGTTGTCTCTTCCACTGAACCGCTATGTACTCGTTGACATCGATGATATATTTGTTGGCAAGGAGGGAACTCGTATGAAAGTAGAAGATGTAAAGGTAAGAGGGGTTCTGTCAATTTTAGCAGTCCATTTGTTCTACTTGTTCATTTATTGTGTGTGTGTCCAAAAGTGACTTACCCTTGTTTCATCCTAGGCTCTCTATGACACGCAGAATGAGTTGAGAGCGCACATCCCCAACTTCACTTTTAATCTTGGCTTTTCTGGAAAGTTCTTTCACACTGGTGAGTTTGCTGAGTATGTAATAATCAAATGTAATAATTCTGTGCATTGATTGTTTCAACTCCGTTCAGATTGAAGCTGCTATGCTGATCAGCTGAAGGCTCGTTGGCCAGCTAATATTACCGGGGGAGGCTGTGGCGGCTGCTAGGTATATGTAGTGTCATTGGGCGGACATTCATATGAATGTGGAATACAGGCACGGCCTAAGTCCACCAGAATAGGACATGCTCATACATAGTAACTCTTCATTCTGTCTCCTAGAGGATGGTGCCATCCTGGGAACCTATCTTTCTGATATACATAAGCTTTATCAGGCTCCCTGGGCAGGGGTTGTCTTAATCACAGTCCTGTAACTCAAGTCCTCATCGGTTTAGTGTAGAAAGGGTTAATGGCAATAAAGAATATCTGAAAATGATACATCTGCAGTGGAAATTTTTAGATCTCAGCCAGCCTACAGACTATATATTGATACACGGTTCTGCAATGGGCAACCACAGGGAAGCTGAACCTCCCGAGCCCCCACCCCCACAATGCAGTGTTTTTCCATGACTCCTACAAATTTTTATTTGGACTTGTTCTTCTAAAGCCTGGGACATTTGATTAAATAACTGAACAAGGAATGATAATAAAATAATTGGAGTACAGCTGAAGAATGTACTGCAGTAACAGAGATATTATGAGCATGCAAGAGTCTTCATACGTGGTCTATTCTGCTAGGAACGGATGCAGAAGATGAAGGCGATGACCTCCTGCTTTCTTACGTGAAGCAGTTCTGGTGGTTTCCTCACATGTGGAGTCACATGCAACCTCATCTCTTCCACAATCAGTCAGTGCTGGCAGAGCAGATGGCATTGAACCGGAAGTTTGCTGTGGTGAGTAGGTCCATTGGATTTTTTACATATCAGTCTTGGGAAGCTCTTCCAGGTTTATGCCTCCCTTGCCTAACTGTTGGAGCACAAGAGGTTCTCATGGGTCAGGATTTTTATTTATTTTTTACCATGATCTCTGCTAGAGATGAAGGAACCTGCAGGTTCGAGTTGGGGTTTAAGTGAATTAAGTAATGGATTCTGTTCTCACGGAATCATCACGTAATTCAATGCCAGCATGCCGCGCGATACAAGTGTACGGCCAGCCCCGAGGGTTCCGTTCTTCTGGCCATACACTTGAATTGTGACGGAATGCCTCTAAAGGCATTGGGATAGCACGCAATAGTAGCTCTTTGGACAGCATTGGGACTCAGAAGTGACTTAAAATCGGATGGAGGCATATGCAGACTCTGGTGTTGCCAGGTTAACCTCTCACCACTCAACCAATTAGGAGTAGAGGATGAGAAACTGTAGACTATGGGACTGCGCAGTTTTTTGTAAAGTGAGACTTCTGTAACTTGAGCATACTGCAATTTACATTTTAGGAGCATGGAATACCTACTGATATGGGGTACGCTGTGGCCCCTCATCACTCTGGTGTGTACCCCATACATGTACAACTCTACGAAGCCTGGAAGCAAATTTGGGGAATAAAAGTTACGAGTACTGAGGAGTATCCACACCTGAAACCTGCACGCTTCCGAAGAGGGTTCATCCACAATGGCATCATGGTTAGTCCTGACTAAGAGTTCCGACAGTTTTTAGTACAACCACTGTACCACATAGGAATCTTTGAATGTCCCTCACCAATATGGATGAAAAGTAAGAAATTCATCCTTCTCCCAATTGGTACCGTGACCCATTTTATGACTAGGACTTCAGGACCGGAGGTCAGACTAAACCGGAAACGATGGTATACAATATGACATGTTGGTGACAGTTGACGGCTGTCTGAGGGGGTGGGACTTAGTTAAGGGGGTGTGGTTTAGTGCTTCTGATCAGTGGGGGAGGTCTCCTCCTGCAGCCAGTCGTAGACAGACACTGGAATTGTAAGAGGAAAGTAATGGACCACTTTGGGGGCGCACATAAAAGAATTGGTTATAGATTTCGGATCAATGACATTATTAAGAAATAGCCAGTTATGAGAAATGCATGTTCACGTCTAACAATTTGCTTTCTCTGCCACAGGTGCTCCCGCGCCAGACCTGCGGCCTCTTCACACACACCATATTCTATAATGAATATCCCGGGGGGCCTGTGGAACTGGATAAGATTATTAATGGAGGCGAACTTTTCCTCACCGTACTGCTAAACCCTGTGAGTTCCAAAGAAAGAAAAATGTCTGCCGCCAGCCGCGTTGTTTATCTTCCGTGATATCATTTGTTCTGCTCGTTCCTGTCCCCGTGCAGCTATTTGTGTCCAGCGTGTGATCTAGTGCTGCAGCCTGACCCCCTTTACTGATGCTTTGTGTACAACCTCAGATATATAGCGGCACAGATGAGGCTGCAGTGTCCCAGCTGCGGATCCCAGGTGCTTGCGTTGAGACTGTTCCAGTCGGCCCGATCAATAAACTGCCAGGCTGTTGTAAACTATAAAAAGCCATTAAATGCTCTATCAATATTTGATGAAGGAGTAATTGTTTCCCAGGCTTCTTCACGGACCATATACATTGCAGTGCACTGATAACCTTCCCTCCGCTCCAGCACTCTGAGATTTATTCCTGTTAGATAACGGAAGCCTGAACTCTGCTTCCTGATAGATGCTTGTAGGACACTGGGGACAAAGCCACCAGCGATGAAGTCACCAAGCACACTAGACAGTCTAAAAATGCACCAAATGTATCACGGTGCCTGATGCTGAATGACACTTGTGATACACCTTAACCCCTTACCAACCCTGTAGTTTTCTGTTTTTGATTTTTACTTCCTGGAGCCATAACTCTTATTTGTCCATTCACACGCTTTATTTTTTTTCTTTAGTCTTTAGTTTTCATTTTACCATTTTGTAAGTGCTTATGTCTTTTTGATCGCTTTTTAATCAAGTTTTTTTGTGGCCATTTTTTCCCTGTAAATGTGTTAACCGTATTATATATATATATAAGTCCCCTTATCGTTAGATCGCTTGTTCAATAGACTGCATGAAGTACCAGCGCAACTTATGGAGCATTCAATACGATTCCGTGGAGCCCTGCCACAGGCAAGGCTCCACAGGAATATATTGCTGTAGTAGTACAACGAATAAGCGGCTGCCTTGCTCGCCACGCAGGGGAGCGGTTCAGGCCCCAGGAGTGCAGCGCTTCCAGGGAAAAGCCTCTCATATGCTGTGATCACAATTGACCATGCACATTCATTTTTTTATCACATTATACACTGCTCGTTTCCATGGTTACAGACCGCCCTGCAATCCATCAGTGGTGGTCGTGCTCACACAATATAGGAAAAAGCACCTGCCTATGAGCGCTCCCATGGTCCCGGCCACCAGAGAGGCCGATGCTTTTTCCTATAGTGTGCAAGCACGGCCACCACTGATAGATTGCAGGCTGATCGTAACCATGGAAACGAGCAGTGTATAATATGATGGAAAAATGAATCCAGCCAGCAAAGGAGGCAATATGGACAATCACAATACATTAGTAAGTGCCTTGTATTAACTTTCTCTACATAATAAATGCAACTTACTGAAGTGAGACATCCCCTTTAATACAAGGGTCTCACGCTGGGTTCACACTTGAGCGTATTTGATACGCGCGTTTACAGCACGTTTGTGGGAATGGGAAACGCGCGTCGTACACGCATTCGCATCATTTGACCACTGTGGCGTCAATCACAATACGAGCGACAATACGCCCCAAAGAAGCTCCTGTACTTCTTTGGGCGTAGGGCGTTTTACAGCGCGTTCGTACGTGCTGTAAAACGCTCAGGTGAGAACCATGCCCATAGGGAAACATGGGTTTTCGCCTGTTGAGCGTTTTACAGCGCGTAGGAACGCGCTGTAAAACGCTCAGGTGTGAACCCAGGGCCATGAATGTATAGTGATTGTCCATATTGCCTCCTTTGCTGGCTGGATTCATCTTACCATTACATTATACACTCGTATCCTGGGTTATGACCACCCTGGAATCCAGCAGCAGTGGTCGTGCTTGTACAGGAAGTAGTGCGACCTCTCTGGTGGCCGGGAGTGCACATGGGCTGGTGCTTTTTCAGTACAGCGACTGCTGCTGGATTGCAGGGTGGGCATCACCCCTGGATATGAGCAGTGTGTAATGTGATGGAAAAATGAACCAAGCCAGATTGTCTCCTCTGCTCATTTTTCAGCTTCTCAGCAGCAGGAGACGTTTCCTTGGATTGCGGCTCTGTGGAGAGTCACAGTAATGTGCCATATGTGCTATCGCTCTGCAGTAGAGTTGACTTCTATAATGTCATCTCATTTGGCACTTTCTTACTTTGAAGCATAAAATTTGAAAGAGCCTTCCAGAAGCTCAAGGCTGCAAACCCATCAGATAGTCCCCGGACTACTGTGAGCCGGGAATTGAACATGGCCCAGTTCATTTCTGGCAGCGCTTGGTAGATGAGGCCAATTAGTGAAATACAGGACAGTTCTAATAACCTCGCTGTATAGATCAGCATTGGATATTCTGCTCCCTGGCATTGCCCTGAGATGCAGCAGACACGGTAGCCATAAATGAGCTGCGATCTTCTGATATACCGAATAGGACGCTGCGAGGAATGGCATTATTGTGAGCTCTTCTCTATACAGTATGGCTGTATTCATCATGAGGACATCTGTGCTTCATGCTGCTTTATAGAGGTCTCACTGTCTTGGCTGCTTTCTTCCAAAAAGAGCGCCACACCAGCCCGCAGGTTGTGTGTGGTATTACAGCTCAGACCCATTCACTTCATTGGAGCAGAAGTAATACTACATACAAAGAAGAGTGTGGCGCGGTTTCTAGAAGGGAGCAACAATGTTTTTCAGTTGTGTAAAGCACCTTGAAAGCTATGATGTTCAGATGTGGTCCATTCACACGTCCGTAGCGTATTGCGGATCCGCAATACACCCGGCCGGCACCCCCATAGAACTGCAATTACAGACAAAAATAGGACATGTTCTTTTTTTTTTTTTTTTTTATTCCGGAGGTGCGGACCGGAAGTTCGGGGGCCCGCTCCGGAAATCAGGGTGCGGACAGCACACTGTGTGCTGTCCGCATCCATTCCTGCCCCATAGAGTATGAATGGACCCTTGGGCCTATTGCACACAACAGTATGGCTTTTTCCGGAATTTGGCAGCCCACAAAAAATACGGATGACGTCCGTATGCATTCCGTTTTTTGCGGAACAGCTGGCCCCTGATACAACAGTACTATCCGTGTCCATTATGCGGACAATATTAGGACATGTTCTATCTTTGAACGGAAATACGGAAACGGAAGGCATACAGAGTACCTTCCTTTTTTTTTTTTGCGGATCCATTGAAATGAATGCCCCGTAAACTGATAAAATAAACATTGGTGTGCGTGAGGCCTTAGTGTGCAGAAGATGGCCACGGGAGACCAGGCAGCTTTGCAGGAATGCAAGACACTATCTTGGAAGAAATCATTAAAGTCTTATTACATTATACGTTTTGTCTAAGAAATCATCAGCATAGATGATGTGGAGTTTTTTGTTTTTTTTAGTATACTTGATAAGGTTATGCAGTATGTTTGTTTGTTTGTTTTTTTTTTTTTTTTTTTTGCTTTTGTCCCCCATACACCAGGTTAAAAGTCTGGGCTTCCTGTTTCCTCTCCTATTTAGATCAGTAGGTACAACTGTATACTAACCCGCCCCCTAGTGGTGAGAATTGTAACAGCAAGTAAACTTGGACAGTTTCATCAGAAAGGAGTATTCATTTTGTATTCAGTATTCATGGAACCCCTTTTTTTTATTTATTTTTTGTTTATTTTTTTGCTGTTTTCTTTTTCAGTTTGGCAGTACAGTGCCATTGATATAGTTCTTCTGTAGCAGTCAGCCCAGAGCCAAAACTCCTGTATTCAAAGATAATCCATTGTCAATTGACTGCAGCTGTGAGGTGTTATCTGAAGGGTAATCCTCATGATAATAGTAGATGGCACCTCTATTGTTCTCTCGATAGGCCTAGATAAAGATAGCCACAGAAGAGCAGTGTACTTATCAGTGTAATGTGTGATGATGTAATTGAGTCACCTATCTCCTTCTGTCTCTGGTCATATTAAGGACCTCTCCCCAGGATAGGGGTCCGACCCCCAGGACCATGCCGATCAGCTATTAGGAGAGGCTCTATTAACGTCGCGGCCTCTTATTAGGCCCTGTGACGTCTAGGTGCAGCTCAGCCCTATTGAAGTGGACTGCAATACCCAGCACAGCCGCTGCGCTGTGAGTGCGGCACCTCCCCATAACATCTGATCGGCGGGGGTGCTGGGACCTGGACCTCCACCGATATGATAATGATGACCTGTCCTGAAGATAGGTCCTCAATATATATTACTGCATGACCCCCTTTAAAAAAAACTAGAAAATTATTCGCATACGGCAGTTAATGGGTGAGGAAAAAATGCTAGAATTATCCCTTTCTATTTTTCAAAGCCTTTGCTCATGAAGAGTTAGCTTGAACACCACAAGACTGCACGTGCCTTCCTTTTCTAGGTCTCTAATGACCACTCCTGATGAGTACAAAGTGTTACACCCATGTTGGTGGTATGGATGCCATACATGACTGCAAGGATGCAAGTACAGCACTAAACCATGAAGCAGAGCGTGCCGAGTGTTAGGCTACTTTCACGCTCGCGTTTTGGCTTTCCGTTTGTGAGATCCGTTCAGGGCTCTCACAAGCGGCCCAAAGCGGATCAGTTTTCCCTAATGCATTCTGTATGGAAAAGGATCCACTCAGAATGCATCAGTTTGCCTCCGATCAGTCTCCATTCCGCTCTGGAGACAGACACCAAAACGCCGCCTGACGAAGCGGAGCCAAACGGATCCATCCTGGCACACAATGTAGTCAACGGGGACCGATCCGTTTTCTCTGACACAATCTGGCACAATAGAAAACAGATCTGTCCCCCATTGACTTTCAATTGTGTTCATGACGGATCCGTCATGGCTATAGAAGACGTAATACAACCGGATCCGTTCATGACGGACGCATGCGGTTGTATTATTGTAACAGAAGCGTTTTTGCAGATCCATGACGGATCCGCAAAAAACGCTAGTTTGAAAGTAGCCTTAGCGGTCATCACTGGCTGTAAATTCTCTGGTTTACATTTAGGGGGTGTTATAAAAGAAGAATCATGACCAGGAGCGTTTCCCTTCAGTATTGTTTGTATAAACCATCTCTGCACCAAAGTCTAATCCTGTATTTGAACTTTGATATATTTATGGTTTATTTTATATTTTTTCCTGACTTGCTCTGATTTTTTTTTGTTTCAGATCAGCATTTTTATGACCCATTTGTCTAACTACGGCAATGATCGCCTGGGACTGTACACTTTCAAGCTCTTGGTGCAGTTTCTGAACACCTGGACGAACCTCAAACTGCAGACCCTGCCTCCTGTACAGCTGGCCCATAAGTATTTCCAGATATTTCCGGAGGAGAAGGACCCCTTGTGGCAGGTAAGGAAAACGCAGTTGTTGAAACAGACCCTTTTAAGTGGGGAGGAAGGGGATGGAAGAACGTAGTATTGAACTTGTCACCGCACCTTCTCAGCTTGTCCGAATCAAGGGGGCGGACATGTCATTGTTTCCGCCCCCCCCCTCCCCCCCCCACTACCCCCTTGAGAAGCATTAGGGCTCATGCATAACTGATGGTTCTAAGAGAGACTATATTCTTAATCGGGCATGCTCAACCTGCGGCCCTCCAGCTGTTGCAAAACTACAACTCCCAGCATGCCCGAACAGCCTACAGCTATCCGCCTACAGCTGGGCATTGTGGGAGTTGTAGTTTTACAACAGCTGGAGGGCCGCAGGTTAAGCATGCCTGTTCTTAATGGTTCATGCACACGACCATATATTTTTTTTTTACGTTTCTTTGCCGTTTTTTGCGGCCCTGTATGCGGATCCATTCGCTTTAATGGGTCCGGGTAAAAAAAAAACTGAGTTTACTCCGTGTGCGTTACATTTGGGTATGACCGCATGGCCGTTCCGCAAAAAAATAAATAAAAAAATGTTCCTATTATTGACCGCATTACAGACAAGGATAGGACTGTTCTATTATGGGCCGGATATTCCGTTCCGCAGAGTGCACAATGCCGGTGTCCATGATTTGCGGCCCCTAAAACGGGCAACATTTGTGTGCATGAGCCCTAATGCAGAGTACCATACGCCATTGCGTATAGTACTGAAGTCTGGAATCGGAATGTCACATGACTTATTTGGTACCAGTCCCAAGTGTTAGTCTGCTTTATATCCCAATGTTGCATTTATATATAAGACAACGAGGTTGCCGTCAGACACTTTCCGGAGTTCCTGTAATGTAGAGGGACAGTTAGAGCTTCCTACTTCAGTTGACTGTATAGTGCCTGTTATAAAGATTACAGTTCCTAGAATGCAAATCAGTAGTGGGGATTTCAGCTCTGAAGCCTGTAGAAGGGTTAATGCAGTTCTGGAATACTATAAAGCCTGTGAATTTTGATCAGTACAAGATACATTACTTAGAGGTGTTGTCTTATGAAGATCACTGTCCATATGCTTTATATGCACATCAAGTAGTAGGGTCTCCACTGCAGCGGATATGCCTGGCTGGCCGCGACCTTACTCTCAGCTGTTTTCTGAAAGTGGGACCTGTGTCGATCAGCTGATCACCCTAGGGGGGCGCACTTTGAACGCGTTTTTTTTTTTGCTTATTGAGATCATACCCTTTAACAATTTATGTAGATTCATATGGGAAGCTTCACTCTGGAACAAAACACTGTGGATTTTCCATCTCGCCAAAACGCTGCTTTTAAATCCTCAGCACGTCAATTTTTAGTGCAGATTTTCGCAGTGGATTTCACAATTTGCCACACACAGGGTGAAATCTGTCGCAAAATCCTTGAGAAATCTGCATTCAGTGTAATTTTGCTGCAGATTCTGCTTTTGATTTACATCACTTTCCTAAAATCTTTCCTCTTCCTTTTCTAAATGCTAGGGGTTCATTACTACAAGTATATGGAGATCAGGCGTTGTCACCCACAGGCCACATCCTTGGTTGCTAAGCAACATGTTCTGGCCTGTGCTCACTCATTAGTGCTTAAGAATAATTACATCGGGAAGTTGTTTAACGTAAATCTTTTCTCAGCGGGGATTTTGTCTTTACTGCGCTCAGGTAGGGGACATTTCACCCCGTGTCACCTTCCTCTTGTACACGGAGCCTCGAGAGACGCTTTAGCCCTGCACATTCCAGTGGAGTTTACTGGCCCATTATGTTTCCTTCCAATTATTTATCCCACTGCATGCTAAAAACAGACTGGGACTTGAATAGCATCCAAAGCTGCTAAGAAGCGCAGCCCCTGGGGGGAAGGTGAGAGGTTACTTACTACACAGATCTATCATGTCTTCCCAGAACAAAGCCGCACAGAGCTGTGAGGGGATCATTACTGTATTTACTGCACAGTGCCCCTGCACCCTTATATAAGGGTAGCTCTAAAATAGCAAATCCCCAGTGTCTATTCCAATATCTAGAATCGCCGTTTTATCCATTTTTTGCTAATGGATTGCATTTGTTGACCACAGAAGTGGTCAATAACAGGTTAAATGGGTTGTGCCACAAAGCATATTCTACATTGTTCAAACCAGCACCTGGATCGGAATACTCTTGTAATTGCATGCAACTAAAGGGTATCTGTCATGTTTTCATCACAAAATCAATGTAAGCATACGTTACTGCTGCAGCAGCATTATGCATAAAGCAGTCTTTGGTTTCTTCACATACCACTGTTTACCTTGAGTTTTTCCTTTAGTTATGGCTGTTTAAACATTTACAATATGAGGATCTTCTCAAGATGGCTCCTCTGCCAATTCTCTGAGGCCAAAACTGCTTTCCCTCACTTCCCATACACACTTGCTGTAGCCAGCAGCTCCCTGCCAGCCAATCAGATTGGATTACTGAGAGACACGCCTCCTCACTCTGAAGCCTAATGCAGGCATGTAGTGTAAAGGACCGCCCCTCCGTCTTCCTGTCTTCTTAGCCAGAGACAGAAAAGCCATAGTAACGGTCTTTTAGGAGAGCAGTGGAAAGGGACAGGGGACATTAATGAAAGCTGTTATTATAAAGTAATTACAGATCTTGTGACAATCATTGACAGACTTGGGGTCCATTCACACAGCACAATGTGTGCTCTCCGCATCCGCATTTCCGGAGCGCGCCGCCGAACTTCCAGTCCGCGGCTCCGGAAAAAAATAGAACATGTCCTATTCTTGTCCGCAGCTGCGGACAAGAATAGGCTGCTCTATGGGGGTGCCGGCTGGGTGTGTTGCGGATCCGCAATACACCACGGACGTGTGAATGGACCCTAATAGGTATACATGTCTAGCTCTAATAAACTAGCAAAAAATATGACAGTAAGGCTGCATTCACACGACCGTATGTATTTGCGGATCCGCATGTCCGCAAAATACTGAAGTGTCTTCCGTATGTCATCCGCAAAAAACGGTCCGCAAAAAATGGATGAGGAAAAAAAAAGGGGAGAGACTAAAATATTATAATAAAAATACGGAAACGGATCCGCTTTAGTACCTTAAGTACCAGGACATTAGAGCGTACCTGTACGCCCTGTGTCCTAAAGAGGTTAAAGGGGTTGTCTCACTTCAGTAAGTTGCATTTATCATGTAGAGAAAGTTAATACAAGGCACTTACTAATGTATTGTGATTGTCCATATTGCTTCCTTTGCTGGCTGGATTCATTTTTCCATCACGTTATACACTGCTCGTTTCCATGGTTGCGACCACCCTGCAATCCATCAGTGGTGGCCGTGCTTGCACATTATAGGAAAGAGCACCCACCTCTCTGGTGGCAGGGACCATGGGAGCGCACATAGGCTAGTGTTTTTTCCTATATTGTGCAAACATGGCCACCACTAAAGGGTTGCAGGCTGTTTTGTAACCGTGGAAACGAGCAGTGTATATTGTGATAGAAAAGTGAATTCAGGAAGCAATACATTAGTAAGTGCCCTGTATTAACTTTCTCTACATGATAAATGCCACTTACTGAAGTGAGACAGCCCCTTTAAACCCTAGAGGACCTTGCGATTTTCAATTTTTGCGTTTTTATTATTCACTCCCCGCCTTCCTATAATCCTAACTTTTTTATAATTCTGTTCACATAGCCTTATGAGGGCTTATTTTTTGTGGGACAAGTTGTACTTTCTATTGGCACCCTTTACCGTTGCATACACCGTTCACAATGCGATAAAACTGACCTGTTACCTTCATTTTCCAGGTCAGTACGGTTACAATAATACCACATTTGTCTAATTTTTCTTGCGTTTTAATACTGAAAAAAAAAAAAATGTTTCACCATATTCTGACCCCTATAACTTTTTTATAGTTATGTGTACGGTGCTGTGTGAGGGCTCATTTTTTGCGGGGCAATCTGTACTTTTCAGTGATACCATTTAGAAGTGTGTGGGACTTTTTGAAGTGACAAAAAATGGCGAATTGGCTGGGTTTTTTAGTTTTTTTTTCCCGTTGCGCCATTTGCTGTATATCATTGTTATATTTTAATTGTATGCCCATTTTCACATGTGGCAATGCCCATAATGTTTATTTTTTTTATTAATTAAATTTTTTTTTTTTTAAAGGGGTTATCCATTTTCACAAACATTCTCTCCCCCCCAACCCCCCCCCCCCCCCTCGCTCTCTGTGCCGCTCCTGGTCCCCGCACCACCGCTGCTTCTCCCTGTACATGGATGAAAACATCCGGTGTCAGGAGGGAGCAGCCAATGGCATGCGGGGACGAGCCTCCCTATCATCACGGCTATAGCGCCCGCTGTACATGCGAGCGGGCGCCATGTTTAAAGACTGGACTTCCACCGTACATGAAGGGGTTAAAGGGGTATTCCAGTTACAGAAAGTAATCCCCCATCCTCAGGTAGGACCCCCACCGATCACAAGAGCCCCACTGAGAGGAACGGAGTAGCTGGTCAGAAAAACGTGCCTCCGCTCCGTTCATCTCTATGGGAGTGCCGGAGATGGCCCAGCTATCTACCACTGGTACCCCCACCAATCTGATAGTTATCCCCTGTTCTGTGGTTAGGGGGTAACTAATCACAATTCCCCACTAGTCTGCTGTGCATTGTCTTGGTTTTCTGATGCCGTTTTTGCCCCCACAGCTTGTCTAGCTGTAAAGATTTGAAAGCATGATTGACCTGTTCAAGCCGCATGGACCATAAGGTGAACTCTGTGGCACATCTGCAGCAACATCTACAAACCTGCGTGTAAAATGTGGAATTTTCTGCGGATTCCTTGCAGATGTGGCTGTGGCATCACAGTGGACTTTCTTCTGCGGAAATCATCCCTGTGTAGTTCTACTGTTCCATAGCTGATGATGGGGTTGGCACTCAGCTTTTCTAGACCACTGAAAGGTCTATCTAAAACAGAGGTGTCAGGACATGAATAGGTAGCATAGCAAGGTTGTGGGCACCCCCTGTCCCAAATTAGAACCCTATTAGTCACCTATTTACTAATGAATTTTAGGAGGAAATAATTGATAATCTTTCTCTCCTTGCAGGATCCTTGTGAGGACAAAAGGCATAAAGACATTTGGTCGAAGGAGAAAACCTGTGATCGCTTCCCCAAGTTACTCATAATTGGACCTCAGAAAACAGGTATGCCTCTTTAAGAGCTGCCAGATGCCGGCCTGGAGTAATGACCTGCATATCTGTGTGCTGGGGTGATCTGCGAACCTGTAACACCTCTGAGCATTGGATGATGTATTTCTCCCATGGGAAGTGGGATTATTTCAAGTGTGGAGGGGCAGGAAGGATTACAACATGATCAAGAGTCTGAAAAGGGGGGGGGGGGACTGCGATTAATACAGGATGTGGCGTTTTCACAGCGGGAGCCGGGATTAGTACAGGATGTCAGGAGGTGGGTGGAATTATGGTGGGGAAAAAAAGTTGTCAGGGCAAAGGGCGGCAGTGTACTGAATATGAAGCTGGTAGCCCCTGTTCACTTTAAGGCTGGCACAGCTGCTTGGCCAGCTGCAATGAATGCTTGTTAAAGGTAATCTGTCACCACCTTTATGCTGCCCCCTCTGAGGTAGTGACGAGCACGCTGATTCCAGCGCCACCTCTCCCATCTCAGACAATGGGGGCATATCACAAGGATATGCCCCTATTGTCTGATAGTATATCGTGAACGGAGCCGCGAAAGTGAATGAGGGCGCACTGCACATGCGCAGACGCCCTCCGTTAATTTTCTATGGGACCGGCGAATATAGCCGAGCGCTGGTTCGGCTGTTTCCGTCGGCCCCGTAGTAATAAATGGGAGCATGGGCCGCGCATGCGCGATATGCTCCCATTTACTTCTATTGGAGCAGAGCTTGGTGGTGGACGGACCCCGGGAAATCTGGTGTCCTCCAGCCACAGCTCTCCACGCTCCTGTCTCGATATAGGTGCGGTGACAGTGGGACCCGCACCTATAAGACAATGGGGACATATCCTTGCGATATGCCCCCATTGTCTGAGATGGGAACACCCCTTTAAGTTAATTTTTTTATGAAGCAGCCCTTATAATCATGACCTTAAGGAATAGCTCCATAGTCCCTACCACTCTCCTAAACAGTGTGATTGGGTAGAGATTCCCTCTAACAGTGAGACTGAAGGGTGAACGCTGTACTCTCATAACCCACACAGTGCTGCCATATAGTTCCTACACAGTAATGCAGTTCAGTTCACAAATAATACCACACAAACAATACTATGTGATTTTAGCTGGCTCCCCTTGTTCTCGTCCTTGAAGGCCTTGTCTAGTTTAGCCCCTTTTCCATTGCATAGAACTGGCTTGACTGTACTTTACTACGCCTTTTCAGTTTTCCACTAGACCAAAGTGCTTTTTTAGTACAACATCCAAGGCTGTTCCAAGCAAGCCAAGGCGATGAAGGTCACATGAAAATCCTTCTGACTAGTCTGAGAGAATCGGCACTACACATTTCTTTTGCTTCACTTAACCTCTAATTTGACCCCTTGTCATGACAAACCGCCACATACTGACAATCAGGAACAGCATTCCTGTGCCTTCCATATCCTACATTGTTCCTGTATTGTCACTGCAGTGTTGTGCCAGCATTGCTGAGAAAAATTCAAGTTTTAATATGTGCAAATGAGCCTCTTAGAGCAATGGGGGCGTTGCCGTTACATCTAGAGGCTCGGCTCTCTCTGCAGCTGCTGCGCCCTCTCCACTTTGATCAACAGGACCAGGCAGTGTAAATGTATGCCTGGCTCTGTCAATCATAGTGCGGTGGGCGCAGAGAGAGCTGATCATCTAGGACAGTGATGGCCAACCTTTTAGAGGCCAAGTGCTAACACAGGAATTTACCCTCAATACTGAAAAATACCAGCCAAGTTCAGCTCTGGGGGCGTGCTTAAGGCAGGCCCCAGTAAAATGAATGCCTTCGTTGGCACTCCCTACTATTAAAAATGTCCCATTTGTGGCCCCCAGTATTAATAATGCTCCAGTGGTGGCCCCCAGTATTAATAATGCCTCAGTGGTGGCCACCATTATTAATTAGGCCCACATTACTGGCCCACAGAATTAATAATGCCCCATTAATGGCACTCAGTATTAATAATGCCCCATTAATGGCACTCAGTATTAATAATGCCCCATTAATGGCACTCAGTATTAATAATGCCCCATTAATGGCACTCAGTATCTATTCAAGTCTATGGTACAAGCAATCAGAAGGGAAAGGAAGGAAAATAAAAATTACAGTGAAAATAAAATAAAAGCACAAAAATATTAAATTCCAAACACTCCTTCTCTAGTTTTACATGAAAATTAATAAACAATAAAAACATTTACATAATTGGTGCTGCCATGAGAAAATTCCCAAACTATTAAAATATAAAAATGTTTATCATATGTGGTGAACCCTATAGACAGAAATAAAAATAAGTTATTGCTGTCACTATATATTGATGCAAAGAAAAAAATTTCAACATTTTTTTATTTTTTTTAAATCGTAAAACAAATAACTATATAAATTTGGTATGGCTGTAATCATAGCGACCCGCAGTATAAGGTTGTAATGTCATTATTTGTGCGCAGTGAGCGCCGCAAAGACAAAACCCAAAAAACACCCTACAAAGAATTATGTACAGACTAAGCAGATACACTCACACAGATAAACACATACACACAAGTACCCAACCTTATTTACTTACAGGCTGCAGGTTCTCCTTCTCCTCTGCTGTCCATTTGGAGGCTCCCCTGTTTTCTAATACAAGATATGGTAAATTAATTGGTGTCGTTAAAAAGGGAAAAGTTAGAAGGTTATGGGTCTTTAAGACGGGGCGGAAGAAACAAAAACTGGCCTGGTCCAGTAGGTCTAAAGGGTTAGTATCATGAGAAGTCAGTTGATCGCCGCAGGTCTGGTTTCCTCCCACCCGTCAGTCTGCTTTTACTTCTGGGGAAGCCTTATCAAAGCGTGAAGGGTAAATGCAGCATTACAAGCAGCCATTTTGATTGCATGGGCGCACCCAGGGCTGCACCTAGTCTTTCTGCTGTCTGAGGTGAAAACTGAAATGGCTCCCTCCCACCGGTGTTAAATTCTCAATTCAACCTCCCCCCCAGCCCTATTGTTATACATATGTACTGTTACACTGTACAAACATACCTCTTACATCCAGTGATGCCTTCTCTGCTGTAGACATTCTAGAGTATATACTCTTCTCCTCCCTTTGGGCCAGACCACCTTGATGTCTTCTATCACTCATATCTGCAGAGTTTACCACGCAGACATCTTAGCTTCATCACTTTTCCATCATCCTCCCCCTCCTTGTGCCCCAAAGCTGTTATCCTGCTGCTAACTCCAATACTGTGCCCGCTGTTCTCCCCAATGCTCCCAAATACTATACTGCAAACATAGTGCCATACAGCTTGTCACCCCCATAGTAACTTGTGCTCCCTAATGTCCCACTAATGGTAATAATTTTCTCCCAAAGTGCCCAAATAGCAAGAATGGTCCCAGGATTACCCCCTCTAGTAGTAACGCCCTCAATATTGTGTCCTATAATAATGCCCCCACTCTAATCCCAGTAGTAAAAATGCCCCCTTTAGAGCAAACAGTAGTAATAAAGCCCTTTAGTAGCCCCAGAATTTCTAAAGCCCGGCTTCAGTGCCTCCTGTGGTGTTCCCGTCTGTATGATAATTCCCCCCTTCCTCAGTGTAGTGCCAGTACGTATAATGTTCCACCCTGTAGTGCCCCCATTAATACAATGCCTCCCTGTAGTGCTATTATGTATGCTTTAATCACCCCTGTACTATAATGCCACCCATAGTGCTAGTATTTATAATGCTCGCAGTGCCCCTGCAGAATAATGCCTCATGTAGTATAATCCCCCTGTAGTATTGTGCCCCTCTGCAATATAATGTGCCCCTGTAGTATAATGTTCCCCTGTAATATAGTGTGCCTTGTAGTTCCCCCTGAATATTCCCCAGATATTTAGCACACTGGTCCCATCTCCTATGTACAGACTAAGCAGATACACACAAGTACCCAACCTTATTTACTTACAGGCTGCAGGTTCTCCTTCTCCTCTGGTGTCCATTTGGAGGCTAAAGGACCTGCGATCATGTGACATGATGACCTCATCAGAGGTCCTTTAGCCTACCAATACTGTATTCTAAAGGTCCTTCATATTCTGGTATGCTGATTTATGCCTAGGGTTCATTGTACTTCGCGGTTTTGTTGAGGTTTTTGGAGTCAACTGCGACAAAAACCGCAGTGTACCATAATCCCAAAATACATAGTCAAGGATATCTTCAGGACTGTGCTGAAATGCAAGGCCGGGAGCTAAATTGCTGTCCTAGCACAGCGCCGTCTGAGGCCACCGCCTCACATTGCCTAATTGGTAATGTGCCCCTGGATGTAGCAGGTTCCTCAGGGTGGGATCTCTCCATTCGGGCACATCGATGGGGGAGGGGGGTTGAATTCAGGGAGGTTTAGCAGTAATAGAGCACTGTAAATTCTGATATAGAAATGGTAATTCTCAGAATACGTGCCGCAGAAATTGTCTAATAATGGTCTCTGCTTGGCGATCTGGTGGTGGTTTGGACGTGGCGAGAGCAAGGATCAGTACAATGTAATGTTCGGACAGCGCTGCAGAATTGAATCTTAACTTTGGCTCCATCTTCTTCTTCAGGCACCACTGCATTGTACCTCTTCCTGGGAATGCACCCCGACCTAAGCAGTAATTACCCCAGCTCAGAGACCTTTGAGGAAATCCAGTTCTTCAATGGACAGAATTACCACAAAGGGATTGACTGGTGAGTTGTATCTCATTGGCTGTGTATCTGAAGGTTGGTAATACGGTAACCCAAGGGTTAATATGAGGATAACAGGACTGCTGGGGAGCATGATCGTGGACAATGGATCATCTTCATCACAAATGAAGACGCGAGACTTAACATGGAGAAATGCAAGTGTACTCCTGGCAGACATATACAGTAACACCAAGATGGATGTTTCATGGGTCCCATTTTAAATGGGGTCTGTGCATGACGCTGGACCGGCATCATGCAGTTTGCTCAGCCGCTGTACCACCCAACATGTAGTCGCGTCTTCCCTCGGAAATCCAAGAGGAGCAATTTAAAGGGCATCTGTCAGCAGATTTGCACCTATGAAACTAGCTGACCTGCAGGAGTAACAGGGCCATCCTCTAGGTCAGGCATCCTCAAACTGCGGCCCTCCAGCTGTTGTAAAACTACAACTCCCACAATGCCCTACTGTGGGCAGATACCTGTAGGCTGTTCGGGCATGCTGGGAGTTGTAGTTTTGCAACAGCTGGAGGACCGCAGTTTGAGGATGCCTGCTCTAGGTGTAACTTCCGCGCCCTCCACTTTGGCAGGGCCAGGTATGATGATGTTTTCACTGCCTGGTCCTGTCAATCAAAGTGGAGAGGGTGCGGCAGTTGCAGGGAGAGCTGAACCTCTAGGTGTAATGGTAACACCCCCCTTGCTCCTAAAGGGGTTTCTGGGAAATATTGATGGAATATCCTCTGGATAGATCATCAATATCAGATAGGCTGATCAGCAGTTTCAAGGGGCTTCACCACTCAGACGAGTGCAGCGGTCTCTTCATAGTATAACAAGCACGGCTCTGGACATTGTATTGCGGTTGTGTTTGCTATTTCAGCTCAACCCATTCACTTGAACGCCAGCTGCAGGAAGACCACGTGACCGATGGACGTGGTTAGGCGGAGGTTGACTCCCACCATAAATTCCTGGACACCAGTTTCAAAAATAATTAATCTTTATTTTACCCTAATAGCATATACTGTCCAGACGCACATATAAAACCATGCAGTACACACCCAGTTTGAGACCTTCTGGGCTGTTACCTGGGTGTGTTTGTGCCCACTCGGTATTTGTACCTCAGATCTCAAGGTTCCTTACTTATACCTGGACTAGAATTGGGTTTTCTCCATACACAGATATGGCTTGGATGTAAATCATTTCTTGTCCTGCCCCTTCTCTAGGTACATGGAGTATTTTCCCATTCCATCGAACACCACTTCAGACTTCTACTTTGAGAAGAGCGCCAACTACTTTGACTCAGAAGTTGTTCCCCGTCGGGTGGCAGCCCTTCTGCCGAAGACTAAACTCATTACAATCCTCATAAATCCTGTGGACCGTGCTTACTCCTGGTACCAGGTACGTGACTCATTGATATGGTTATCTTCTAAATAGCTTGTGTGTTTCTTCAAGGGCCACACGTCTTAGGATTTTAACAACCCATTATAAAATGTCCTGTGCCTGCCACTAGGTGCCCTGATTTAATTTTTTTTGCCTTGCTGTCAGCATCAAAGGGCCCATGATGACCCTGTGGCCATGAAATACACCTTCCAAGAAGTCATAACCGCTGGCGCTGATGCCTCCCCCAAGCTACGAGCGCTGCAGAGCAGGTGCCTTGTCCCAGGATGGTATTCCACTCATATTGAACGATGGTTAAACCACTTTCACGCTAACCAGGTCAGTGAGTGCGCTTGCTTCCTTACTCTTTAGGAAAAGTAGAGCTATGGAAAAACTGCACATTTTCGGCTGAGTTCACATCTGTGTCAGATGGAAATAAAAGTGCAGCATGCAACACTGTCTTTTTTGTTAAAATGACACCACGGTGGAACCCAATGGACCCCACTAAATCAGTGCTGTTGACTTTCCAATGTTTGACTAATCCAATACAGGGGTGGCTGCTGTTACAAATGAAGGTGTGAACATGGCCTAACATATGAAATTTGCTGCAGAGTTAGCCCCTATCAGTTGCAAAGGCTAAAATCTTCATCATTTTACAAGATAATGGACATGTGATTTTGAAAACAATGTGTGCCCTGAAATCCACCGATTTTTTTATTTTTTTTTACCTTTAGATGTGGATGGGGCTTAGAAGAACACAATTCACATATATTGTAATTTTTTATGGTGGAACTCACCCCTGAAAATCTACAAATAGTCCACCACATACTGTAGGATTGTGGCCTTAAAGGGGTTGTCCACTTTTATTTTTACACTGATTTCCTATCCTCAGGATAGGTCATCAATATCAGATCGGCAGGGGTCCGACTCCCGGCACCCCCGACCAGATGTTTGAAGAGACTGTAGCACGAGGGCCTAAAGATAGGTCATCAATATAAAAAAGTGACAACCCCTTTAAAGAACGCCCCCTCTCTGCCAGGTCAAAGAGAAATGTTGATATACATCCACTGTAAATCCACTTTTTGAAATATCTTTCATGCTTTTTTCTCGCTTTGTGTTTTTGCTGAATACCAGATCATTCAGTGGCAGATCTGTACTAACTTGTTTTTTGTTTTTTTTCCTAGATATTGGTTTTAGATGGTAAGCTTTTGCGCACTGAGCCTGCCAACGTAATGGAATCAGTTCAGAAGTTCCTTGGAGTGGCAAATGCCCTAGACTACCACAAAACTCTGGCGTAAGCACACGTACTTGTTAACAGTCATTACCATAGAAATGCTCTTCTTGCAGATCACTATGGTCTGCCATAACTTGTTGATCATTGGATGTCTATTTGCCACCAGTCTTCAGAATGAAAGGGCCGTGGTACGTGGCTCCTTCAAAGTTTCTCACTGCAGAACGACGCTCTTAGCAATTTGCGGTGCAGGGAACTGCAGAACAGTTGTCCAGGATTAAAAAACATGGCATCCCCCCCTCTCCCAGAAACACAGCTGAACCAGACCACAGGTTGTGTGTGGTATTACAGATCAGACACTTTAGTGGAGCTGAACTACAATACTATACCCAATCCATGGACCGGTGAAAGCAGCCATGTTTTTTTAATCCCAGAAACCCCCTTTTAAATGGAGCTGGGTTGCCGTTTCCTGCAGATAAGAAACGCCCGGTTCCCAAAAATGTAAATGGGGTCTGCCCCTTTATTCTTAGGGTCAGCAAGGAGTGACCCCACTATAATAATTTGATTGCATATCATAGTGAAATGACAACCCCTTTAATAACTACTAGATCAAAAATCCTCATGAAAAGGTCCCCAGTCTCTGAGGGGTTAAACCGTAAATGTATGAAATTCGTGCCATTTTTGCTCACAAACGAACCTGCCATCTACCTATAACTTAGAAAGACATGTGGCACTGGTATAGCTGAGAATTTGACTCTCTTGCCGTGTTTTAATGGCACGCCACGTCGGCAGGCATTTTCCAGTTTTCACTTACACTGTTAATTGGCTTACATTTTTCCCTCATTTTAACACTTTTTAAAGCTGGCAGTGCAGACCTGTAATTAGCGCCATTATCTCCGATCCGTAGCACCAGGAAAGACCAGGTCCTTCATTTCTTATTACTATTTTTCCAGGTTTGATGCCAAGAAGGGATTTTGGTGCCAACTTCTGGATGGTGGGAAAACCAAATGTTTGGGAAAGAGCAAAGGGAGAAAATATCCAGATATGGACTCGGATGTAAGTGTGAAACAAAAGCTCAGTGTTTCAAAGTCTAGTTGAAAGCACATGCCTCCCTTCTGAGTTGTACAGTTGAAATAGTATGGCTTCATGTCTGTATTTCATAATGTCCCCCATAGTGGCCCCCAGCAGTAATAATGTTCCCCATAGTGGCCCCCAGCAGTAATAATGTCCCCCATAGTGGCTCTCAGCAGTAATAATGTCCCCCATAGTGGCTCTCAGCAGTAATAATGTCCCCCATAGTGGCTCTCAGCTGTAACAATGTGCTTTTCTTTTTTTAAACTGAAAAGAAAATGACCTCACCCGCTTGCATGCCCAGATGCAGTCTCTCCTCTCTTGATGCTGAAGGACCTGTGACGTCATTACGCTTGATGCGCAGGTCCTTCAACATCGAGAGAAGCGGCTACCTCTGCAAGTGGATGATGGGAGTAATTTTTTAATGTCCTAAAAGGTAATTTTGCACTAGTGTACCTATTTTTATAGGATGCACTCCTGTCTAACTGCTTTTAAAAACGGTCCCATTGATTTCAATGGGGTCCATCTGGCTGTGAAAACGGCCAATAATAGGACATATGAATTACTGGCTGTCAAAAAAAACGCTATGTGAATAGCCCCTTAGACTTTTGGTTCTAAAAAACTGTAGTTTTTCACTTTGTATGAATGTAATGAAAGTCTCCAAAAAAGGAGAGAATATAAATACTAGAAGTAGGCAGCTGCGTAGGGCTCTTTTAGGAAGAGGAGATGCAATTTATAGATTAAACAAAGACAAAGTTAGGATGCTGTCAGATCCAACTACAAATACTGGGTACATAGACCAAACTCTGCATTTTCTTAATGGTCGAGTCCCTTTTTAAAGACCTTTCCAGACCAAGTCTAGCGGTGTCCGTAGTGTTTTGTGTGCTTATATGCTGCAGTGTTTATACCTCTTGAGTAATCCCAATTTCCTTTTATTTTTGCAGTCCCAATCCTTCTTGACAGATTATTATAGGGACCATAACATCGAGCTCTCCAAGCTGCTGTACAAGATGGGTCAGACGCTGCCCACCTGGCTGAGAGAGGAGCTGCAGAACACGAGGTAGCTGTTGGCTGCTGCTTTTGGGAAGAGGATATGGGCTTGACCAAGTCGATATGGTATCAAGGAACCCGCTTGGCAAGTGACTTCAATGGAAAGACATCGAGATGGACGTCCTTTACTCCTGGAGGCATCACACAGCAACTGATAAGCATCCTGAAAGGCCTGTTTTAGAGGCCTGGTTTATATTGTGTAGGATCCTCCGCTTTATAGGGTCTTACAAGTTTGTGTGACTGTTGAACTTGGACTCAACCACTTATAAAAGTATTAATAAAAGAGCCCCACTGATTTGGAATGACATGGGCATCATGCGAAACTTGGATAGGTCTGAAATCGAACTGTCCTACCACGTGGGCTATGGACAAAAATCACTCTGTACTATTAATGGAAGTGCCACTAAGCTATGAAATACCATGTATTTCAAGTATATTTCTTGGTCTTCCCACAAAGAGACTGCAACTGTTTCCAAGCTGTCTCTTGGATTCCTGAGGTCACATAGATAACTGAATGTGATGATATTTGGTTGAGCGAAATCCTCATTATCCATGTAATTAGTGTACAGTTTGGTGCAAGCAGTGTATTGAGTTATTTGCTGATTAACATGCCTCCTACGGCAGAACTAATGCCACAGGTACGAAAGCTTTAAAGGGGTTGTCAACACCAAAATGGTCTTCTCATCCCCCCCCCCCCCCCCCAAAAAAAATAACATTGGAAAAGAAAAAAAAACATATTGTATCAGAAACGCCCAACAAGACAGCACTCTCTTCTCCCATCACAGCATGTTCCAGCTTGATCTTGGAGGGGTTGTCTGGCAGGTATTTTTTATATACATATGTAGTTCAGAATGGGTTGAAAAAGAGGAACGTTACTCACCTCACCGGTTCCTCGTTGGTCTCTCTTTCCTGGTCCTTTTCGACACACAGAAAATAATCGCTCAGCCAATCACTGGTTGAGGTAGGTCAACGCTGTGGTTCGTGATTGGGTGAGCGGTCATTTCCTGGGTTTTAGGAGCAATGTAAAGGAGAAGGATTCACACACCCACGCCATGAAACTGTTCAGGTGTAGCTTTGTCGCCAGATGTTGGTGCTGGAACTACACAACTCTGTCAATCTTGATGTGGAGGTAGCTTGTTAGTACAGCTCTGTTCCAGCTACACCCGCTGATTGGGATAGGCCGTCACTTAGTATAGGCTGGACAACCCCTTTAAGCATCAATCGGTGACTGTATTTCACCCAGCTAATGAGCCATATACTACGTCTTACAAGCTTTGTGAACACCATGCGGTCAGCATAATTCCGCTTGACGGGTTACACGGGTACGTCAGAGACTAGACGGTCTACTACATCCTATTACTACAATCCTACATTTTTTTTGCTGTTTACAATCCCTTTAAAGAAGAAAAATAGTCTAGGACTCTAGGGCCTCTCCAAAGTATCTAGAAGGCATCTGGAAACCTTTCGCCGATTTTAGAGAAAATTATCTGAAGAGGGAAGAATAAGTCTTCAGACTCTGCCATCATGGGAAATCTGACTAGTATACACTGTAGCAATAATAATCAGGGATTCTGTACAGTCACTTACGTTTCCAAGCTTTCAAGGCAGAGTGGCGACTGGTGACTCTAGATGGGAAGCGTCCCAGCATGTGATGCGAATATACTATAGTCCACATATTTGCCAGTTCCTGCTCTTTTTATTCCCAGTGTACCTTGTTGTTGTTGGATTTTCTTTTTACGTTTGCTGGTCCTTTAACCACTCAGACACGGAGGATTACTAATGTTTTATAGGTGCAGTCCCACTTTCCTGTATTTGCTGCGGTTATAACTGAGATGCTCAGTAGAATATCCTGTCTTAATTACCATTAATATGATTTTTCCTCGAATGGTTTCCTGTAAGACTGAGATGATTGAATTATGGATGTCACAGAATGCGGCAGATAAAGTTCTTACCGTGTAAATTATATTACTTAATTTTTTTTATTTTTTTTTTACTTGTAGCATTGTTTGAAATCTTGCCCCCTGGTCTTTTATTAACCATGTGGTAATGTCATTAAATGGAATGAAATGAAGGTAAATCTGGTACAAATAATTTGGGGTGACGACTACAACGTTCCTCCTGCAATGGTAATTGGGTCAGAATAAGTGTGCTATGTATGCTAATAACTACTCATGATACTCCTCGTGGGCAGTCTTAAGCTCTGAACCCGGACATATCCCCATCTTCACCCCTCCGGTCCCCCTGATATGAGCATCAGAGCATTTCATGTTTGATTACAATGGCGCACTGCTAGGCAGAGGCTTCCGCCCAGCAGTGTTTCTGGTGACGTCACCGGCTCTGATGGGCGGGCTTTAGCGCTGCCCTAGCCTGTAAAACAGCTGGGGCAGTGCTAAAGCCTGCCCATCGGTGACGTCACCAGGCTGACTTCTTCAGGCGGAAGCCTCTACCTAGCAGTCCCTATTGAGAGCCCAGTACATCACCGGATCTCAAAAAAATGCCTTTGCCCTGCGACTCATTAGGGGGGCCGGAGGGGTGAATATGGGGATGTCTCTGAACCCAGACAGTCAGTAGGACTTAGAGGGTTCAAGTATCAAGCCTTGTACTCTGTTTAAGAGGTATCTCCACCATTACTATTGATGGCTTATTGCTAGTATATGCCGTTGATTCCTGACGGCTAGGGGTCTGACCGCCAGGCATTTGAGTGAAGGTATGCTGCACGAGCGAAGCTGTGCTTGGAAACCACCAAAAAATACTTCAGCCGCTTTGTTCTCCAGATCAGTGACAGAGTCTGTTATTCTAGAAATGTGCCATAACGTTATAAGATGAATTTACCCTTTTAAAGGGAAATTGTCACCAGGAAATTCATTGTTAAACCAGGCACAATGCCTTCTAGCAATATGATGCCTTTCACCAAGCGATTCATTCCTTCATTTTGGAGAAACAGTTCTTTTAATCAGTGTGCAAACAGGCAGTTAAGTGCACTGAGGGCGGGACCAATCCACTCTCTGCACCCATGCTCCTCCTGCTTCCTCTGCCAGCATGTCCCTCTCCTTGATTGACAAGGCCAGGTTCCTGCATTGTCATCTTGCCTGGCTCTGTCTTGACTTGAAGGGACCAGTCCTGCGTGAAAAACTGAACAGAAATTCAGAAAATGTTGTGATTTTCTCAGAACTGACAGATGGTTGGTGAAAAAAAACTGACATATGAATAAACCTAGTGGAGCAGATTTACTTTTCAAAAAATACACTATTTTTGTTACATTTGGGGGTGCTGATGGATGGTTTTAATTTCTTATCGGTCACCACTCCTGACATGCCCATCACAGGAAATGCTCATATCCTTCAGGAATACTGTTCCTATGTTACTCCTCCCTGAAATTTATGAATAAATTGTCAACTGGGTGTTACTAGTTGGGGGGGTGTCCCTGTAGAGTCTTACACTGTCTGGTCGTTGCTGATGGTGTCGAACTGTGTTAGGACATGCCCCGTTGGTAAGGAGTGGTGACAGGTCCACTTTCAGCTAGGACTACACTGCCATCTTGGCCACAACACCCGTTATGCAACTAGAGATGGCACTTTCACTATGCTATAGTCACGTTGTGACTCGCTGACAATATGATCACAAGAAATCCAGTGGTGTTGTAGTGTCATGATCCCTGCAACCTGCGAGTCCATTCACTTTCACTATGCTGCTATGTAGCAGCATTTCTCCATTTTTTTTCAATCTGAAATAGTATCTAGATATTGCTGTTATATACTTATTATAGCGCCCCCTGCTGTTCTTTTCATTCTCTGTCAGATCCTCCCAATGTGTCCAGTGCTGGGGAGAAGAATCCGCTTCTAGTGTACCGAATCTTAATGGCTGACCTGCACAATAGCAGGAAAAACTGTGCCACCTATGTTCAAGAGGACCTGGAGGGTCCGGCTAAGCTACTGAGCATGTGAGACCACCAGCACTGGACACATTAGATTAGGCATGGCCAACCTGTGGCTCTCCAGCTGTTGTAAAACTACAATTCCCACCATGCCCTGCTGTAGGCGGATAGCTGTTTGCAGTCTGGGCATGCTGGGAGTTGTAGTTTTGAAACATCTGTAGAGCCTCAGGTTGGCCATCCCTGCATTAGATTGATGTTCCAAGAGGGAATGAAGTGACCAGCAGAGGGCGCCATATAAATTAGGTTACCGCTATATGTAAACATGGTAGTGTTTTTAGAAATGCTTCAAACTGAAAAATTGTTTTGCAAGGAATGTAATATTTAACCTTTTTCACTCAAATTTAAAAAGCCAATTTTCATATATCCCACTCTATGTCCAATGTTTTATCCTGATTTATTTAAAGTGTACCTGTACTTTAGTGCTGGGACCCCTACCAGTTGCGAAAACAAGTAAAATACAGCGCTTACACAGAACGCTGTGTCTCCCGACCTATCTGTTTTGCTCCCCATAGGGGGCAGTATAATAGCACGGTTCAGTCCCTTAAATTAGGCTGGTTTGACACAGCCATAATGAAACCGCATGTTACTCTCTGTATTACAGGTGGAGCATCTTGACCCTTTCTACTAAACCCCAGTTCACACTAGCTTCATGGCTTTTGTCTAAAATGGAGCAATGATGCTAGATCTGTACATGAAAGGTTACTGACAAATCTTGGCAGGCCTCATTTGCTTATAATAAGGTCCATCCGTTGCAATCTTGTTTTGTGACGCACGTCACCGTGTAGCCCTAGCCTAAAATAACCATAGAACATGTGCGGATCCAAGTTTGGATAAGTGGACCGACAGGAGTCCCGTAATATGGCTTTCTGTAAAAGTTGGGTTTACATTCCACAGTCGCAACATGCAGCCGAAAGCCCTCACGATCATGGTGGCCACACAGTTTTAAAGGTGATACCCCGGTTTTAGCAGGTGGTTGAGGTTTGGCCTGCATGTGGTAGCCGCAGTGTGTAAACCAAGCCTTAGGCCTCGTCCACATTTCTGTGTCTGTTTGAAGTCCATGAAAAAAAGCGTCCGTGTTTTAACTGTAAAGATGTCTAAGAAGGATCTGTGTTTGGTCCGTGTGTCCGTTTTTACCCACCATGTGTCATTTGTAATCTACGGACACTGCTCGGCTGAAAAGTAATTTCCAAAGCATTTTCTATCAGTTTTTATTGAAAAACAGATTCAACATGGATGGCATCCATGTTGTGTGTGATTTTCACAGACCCATAGACTTGAAAGGGGTTTGGTCTGCATCACGGAGCGAAGGAGTGGACGTCTCCGTGATTTTTTTCACTGACGGTCAGTAAAAAAAAAATAGTGATGTGTGAATAGACACGGTCAAATCAATGGGTATGTGTGCTGTCCACAGAAAAAGCACACGTCAGTAAAAAACGGAAATGTGGACGAGGCTTAAGATTGTTGAGTCAACAGCTGACTACTTGAACAGTTCCAAGTCAGAAACCCATACTTTCACACACACTCCTCTGCATAGATGATATACGGACTATTACTCAGCGGGGGTTGGCAAAGAGCAGTGGAGCGAGCTCCCCCAGTGGTGAAAGAATATAAAATGTATAGTCTGAAGGCTCATGGCATATTTAGAATTTAAAAGGCTATTTTACATCTAAAATTAAGCAACTTCGTAAATAGTTTTGATTAAAATCCTATTTTGTGTATACAGCTCCTATGCAGGCCTACACTATGATATTTGTCTCTTGGGTGAAATTTATGGAAAACTTAAAAAGTTCACTCTACAGTGATATTATACCATGAAAGTAGGGCATTTAAGTAGAAGCATGCAATGGTGAGTTCCTCATCTCAAAGAATGTATTGGAACTAAAGCCTACAACAGTGCTGTGTATACCCCACAAAATGTCAATGTCTCAATAACTTGTTGTGTGGCCTTGAGCATCAATTACAGCTTGATAATGACGTCTCATGCTGTTCACAAGTAGTTTTCTTGTCTGCTGAGGCATGGCACCCCACTCTTCTTAAAGAGCGGCCCTCAGGTCATTGAGGTTCTGGGGTACAGAGCTAGGCCTCTTTCACACGGGCGTCATGTTTGACGCCCGGATAGGATGCGGGTGCGTTGCAGTATTATGCACGATTTTTCCGCGTGTGTGCAAACGTGTGTAATGCGTTTTGCACGCGCGTTGGAAAGTTCGCCATGTTTGATACTTCGGGTTGAGTATTCTGGAGAATTTATTATTTTCCCTTATAACATGGTTATAAGGGAAAATAATAGCATTCTTAACCTGTTCCCGACCGCCGAACGCACGGATGCGTCCAGGCGGCAGGTTTATTCCTACTGGACGCATCCGTGCGTCATCTCGCGAGAGCCGAGATCTGATGTGAACGCGCGCACGCGTTCACAGCAGAGCGCGGCTCTGCAGTTGTACTACAGCCTGCCAGCGATGATCAATCGCTGGCAGGCTGTAAATGTAAAATAAATGAGATCAAAGTGGTATATCAGACGCTGTGTTGCTAACAGCGTCTGATATACCTGCTACCTGGTCCTCTGGTGGTCCCATTTACTGGGATCGACCACCAGAGGACCAGGTAACAATGTAAAGTTGCACCAAACACTACACTAACCCCCCACCCCCCCTCACTTTATAACTACTATTAACCCTTTGTTAACCCCTGATCACCCCATATAGACTTCCTGATCACCCCCCTGTAAGGCTCTATTCACATGTCCATATGTGTTTTGCGGATCCGCAAAACACGGACACCGGCAATGTGCTTTACGCATTTTGCAGATCCGCACATTGCCAGAACTATATAGAAAATGCTTTTTCTTGTACGCAATTGCGGACAAGAAAAGGACATGTTCTATATTTTTGCGGAACGGAAGTGCAGACCCGGAAGCGTGGATCCGCAATTCCGGATCCGAGCGGGACAAAGTCTGTCCCCATAGAAATGAATGGGTCCGCAATTCCGTTCCGCAAACAGAATTTCGGACGTGTGAATGGAGCATAAGGGTCCCTTATCACCGTCAATTAGCTAGCTACTTGTTAGGTAGCTAGCGCCCAGCCCACCGCACCGCAGTCACTGATTTTGGCAGAGATTTTTTCATCCACATTGATTGATGCGAATGAAAAAATCTGTGCCGTTCATTTTTTTTTTTTTTCAGTGCAGAGGCTGAACGGAAAAAAAAAATCTCATTACCTGTATGCTCAATATACGGAGAATCGCAGAAACTCCTAATGCTGGCCATACATGTAATGATTGCGGAGACCCTCAAATGCCAGGGCAGTACAAACACCTCACATGTGACCCCATTTTAGAAAGAAGACACCCCAAGGTATTCGCTGAGGGGTATGGTGAGTTCATGCAAAATTTTATTTTTTTGTCACAAGTTAGTGGAATATGAGACTGTAAAAAAAAAAAAAAAAAAAAAAATCAATTTCCGCTAACTTGTGCCAAATTTTTTATTTTTTCTGTGAACTCGCCATGCCCCTCACGGAATACCTTGTGGTGTCTTCTTTCCACAATGGGGTCACTTGTGGGGTATTTATACTCACCTGGCATTTTAGGGGTCCTAAAGCGTGAGAATCCAAATGCGTAAAAATGTCCTGTGAAATCCTAAAGGTACTCATTGGATTTCGGGCCCCTTTGCGCATCTTGGCTGCAAAAAAGTGTCACTCATGTGGTATCGCCGTACTCAGGAGAAGTAGGGCAATGTGTTTTGGGGTGTATTTTTACATATACCCATAATGGGTGAGAGAAATATCTCTGTAAATGACAACTTTTTAATTTTTTTTTATACAAGGTTGTCAATTTACAGCAATATTTTTCACACAAAGTATGGGTATATGTAAAATACACCCCAAAACACATTGCCCTACTTCTTCTAAATACGGCGATACCACATGTGTGACACTTTTGCAGCCTGAGCGCAAAGGGGCCCAAATTCCAACGAGTACCTTTAGCTTTACATGGCTGCTCACAGTTTAGCCCCGCCCAAAATGCCAGAACAGTACAAATACCCCACAAATGACCCCATTTTGGAAAGAAGACACCCCAAGGTATTCACTGAGGGCATAGTGAGTCCGTGAAAAATTTAACTTTTGTCAAAAGTTAGCAGAAAGGGAGACTTTATGAGAAAAACTATAAAAATCAATTTCCGCTAACTTGTGCCAAAAAAATCTTCTATGAACTCGCCATGCCCCTCATGGAATACCTTGGGGTGTCTTCTTTCAAAATGGGGTCACATGTGGGTATTTATACTGCCCTGGCATTTTAGGGGCCCTAAAGCGTGAGAAGAAAAATGCGTAAAAATGCCATCCTAAAAGGTACTCATTGGTTTTAGGGCCCCTTTGCGCATCTTGGCTGCAAAAAGTGGCACACATGTGGTATCGCCGTACTCAGGAGAAGTAGGGCAATGTGTTTTGGGGTGTATTTTTACATATACCCATGCTGGGTGAGAGAAATATCTCTGTAAATTGACAACTTTGAATAAAAAAATGTAAAAAGTTGTCGTTTACAGCGATATTTCTTACACCCAGCATGGGTATATGTAAAAATACACCCCAAAACACATTGCCCTACTTCTCCTGAGTACGGCGATACCACATGAGTGACACTTTTTTGCAGCCAAGATGCGCAAAGAGGCCCAATTCCAACGAGTACCTTTAGGATTTCACAGGGCATTTTTATGCATTTGGATTCTCACGCTTTAGGTTACCTAAAATGCCAGGTCAGTATAAATACCCCACAAGTGACCCCATTTTGGAAAGAAGACACCCCAAGGTATTCCGTGAGGGGCATGGCGAGTTCACAGAATTTTTATTTTTTTGGCACAAGTTAGCGGAAATTGATATTTTTTTTTTTTTTTTTTTTTTTTTACAAAGTCTCTTATTTCACTAACTTGTGACAAAAAATACAATTTTACATGAACTCACCATACCCCTCACAGAATACCTTGGGGTGTCTTCTTTCTAAAATGGGGTCACATGTGGGGTATTTATCCTGTCCTGGCATTTTAGGGGCCCCTAAAGCGTGAGAAGAAGTCTGGAATCCAAATGCGTAAAAATGCCCTGTGAAATCCTAAAGGTACTCATTGGTTTTAGGGCCCCTTTGCGCATCATGGCTGCAAAAAAGTGTCACACATGTGGTATCGCCGTACTCAGGAGAAGTGGGGCAATGTGTTTTGGGGTGTATTTTTATATATACCCATACTTTGTGTGAGAAATATCGCTGTAAACGACAACTTTTAAAAAAAAATTATACAAAGTTGTCAGTTTACAGAGATATTTCTCTCACTCAACATGGGTATATGTAAAAATACACCCTAAAACACATTGCCCTACTTCTTCTGAGTACGGCGATACCACATGAGTGACACTTTTGCAGCCTGAGTGCAAAGGGGCCCAAATTCCAACGAGTACCTTTAGGTTTTACAGGGCTGCTCTCAATTAACCCCGCCCAAAATGCCAGAACAGTAAACACGCCCCACAAATGACCCCATTTCGGAAAGTAGACACCCCAAGGTATTCACTGAGGGGCATAGTGAGTCCGTGGGAGATTTTTTTTTTTTTGCCAGAAGTTAGCAGAAATGGAAACTTTATTATTTTTATTTTTTCCTCAGAAAGTGTCATTTTCCGCTAACTTGTGAAAAAAATGAAATGATACATGAACTCACTATGCCCCTCCGCGAATACTTTGGGGTGTCTTCTTTCTAAAATGGTGTCATTTGGGGGGTATTTATACTATCCTGGCATTCTAGCACCTGAAGAAACATGACAGGCGCTCAGAAAGTCAGCTGCTTCAAAATGCCGAAATTCACTTTTTTGCACCATAGTTTGTAAACGCTATAACTTTTACCCAAACCAATAAATATACACTTATTGGACTTTTTTTTTATCAAAGACATGTAGAACAATAAATTTAGAGAAAAATGTATATAGAAATGTAGTTTTTTTTAAAACATTTTACAACAGAAAGTGAAAAATGTCATTTTTTTTTGCAAAAATGTCGTTAAATTTTTATTAATAGCAAAAAAAGTAAAAATGTCAGCAACAATGAAATACCACCAAATGAAAGCTCTATTAGTGAGAAGAAAAGGAGGCAAAATTCATTTGGGTGGTAAGTTGAATGACGGAGCAATAAACGGTGAAAGTAGTGTAGTGCGGAATTGTAAAAAGTGGCCTGGTCATTAAAGAGGACCTTTCACCGATTTAAAAACTAACTATACCTGTGGGCAGAGCGGCGCCCAGGGGTCCCCCTGCACTTACTTGTATGTCTGGGCGCCGCTCCGTTCGCCCGGTATAGGCTCCGGTGTCCGAGCTCCCTCTGTTGTATGGGGCGGGGACTTTGTATCAGGCGTGTCCCTTGCTGCAGAGCTGGCCAATCACAGCACACAGCTCATAGCCTGGCTTCTGAAGGACCTGTGATGACGTCACATCACATGGTCCGTAATAGACCATGTGATTGGACCATGTGATGTGACGTCATCACAGGTCCTTTAGAATACAGCTAAAGCTTGAAGTGACAAGAGAGATTGCCAACTACGCAATCAAGTGGCTAAGGTAAGTTAAGTTTTTTATTTTTAACCCCTTCATCCTCATTTTACAAAGCATTCTTTATTAAGAATGCTATTATTTTCCCTTATAACCATGTTATAAGGGAAAATAATGAAGATATGGTCCCGTTGCTAAGCAACCATGCGGGAAAATTGCACTGCATCCGCACTTGCTTGCGGATGCTTGCGATTTTCCCCCAGCCCTATTCACTTCTATGGGGCCTACGTTGCGTGAAAAACGCAAAATATAGAGCATGCTGCGATTTTCACGCAACGCAGAAGTAATGCGTGAAAATCACCGCTCATGTGCACAGCCCCATAGAAATGAATGGGTCCGGATTCAGTGTGGGTGCAATGCGTCCACCTCACGCATTGCACCCGTGCGGAAAACTCGCCCGTGTGAAAGGGGCCTTACAAGCCTTTACACGGTGACTCAGCTGATCCCGTATGTTTTTAATGGGATTCAGGTCTGGAGAAAGGCCACTCCATATGAGGTCTCCCAGTCTCCATCAGCCGTTCCATAATAATGCAGAAAAAAATTGGTTGATACTCCACTTAGTTAAATAGGGCTCGGTGATGGAGCCAATCCCTTGTATAATCAGACTTTTTAGAAATCACAGCACTGCTCTTCTCTGAACTCCCATAGAAATGAATGGAGCATGTTGGGAATTGTAGTTTCACAGCAGCCCTCCTTCATGTTATAACGGCCATGAACAAATATATGCTTTTTATTTGCACAAGCTTTTTTGATTTCTAAAAAGTTCCATAATGATGCGACCTAAATGAGCTGGCGCATTGTCATCCATGAATATGAAATTAGGCCTGCGTTGCTCATGCAGAGGCACAATGACTGGATTAATGATGTTATTCAAGCAGTATGGGCTTGTCACTGTACCATTCACAAAGTGTAGGGCAGTTCTGTATTGACAAGACACACCTGCCCACACTGTAAGACCACCACCAAAGGCCAACAATAGCTAATACATAGCTCTCTCCTTGACGTCACCAACATCGTTGAGGCCATCATTTCTGCTCAGCGTGAATCGAATTTCATTAGTGAACAGCACTGAGGCCCACTGGTCCCTTGTCCAGCATAGATGCTCTCTGGCCCATGCAAGACGATGACGTCTGTGGTCAGGTACCCTTGCAGGTCATCTAGCATGCAGTCCACATTGATGTAAACAGTTTCAAATAGTCTGACGTGCTACTTGGGTGCCTCTGACCCTTAAATGTGCCTGGAGTTGTGTGGCATTCATCATCCGGTTCCACAGGGAATTGTTGACAATGAAGTGGTCATCAGTGTGGGATGTGGCCAAAGGACGTCCTGTTATATGCCTTTCTGTGACTCTTCCAGTCTCTCTGTATCTCTGTTGCAGCCTGCTGATGACACTCTGTGACACTCTAAGCTCAGTGGCCACTTCTGTCTGAGAACATCCTGTTTGAAGCCTCGCAATGGTGAGGTACTGTTAATCAATTGTTAGGTGTCGTCTTGGTCTCATGATGTAAAAATGTGAGCAGCATGATGAGGAAGACTGTTTACATACCAATTCTAATTGAACCAGGAAATTTATTGGATGATTTCTGGATCAAACACCTGTTATGAATTTCGCTGTTAAGCTTCTTGTCAGAGAACAGCAAGTTGTTCAAAAAATACTGAAACACTGGACAGTTGGACTTGTACATTCAAAAGTTTAGCGAAGGTCATACTAAGTTCACCTGTAGAGGTTAAGGCCCTTTCACATCTGCGTTTTTCCTTTCCGTCCTACAGTTCCATCCTCGGGGCTCTAGGACGGAAAGATACTGATCAGGATTATCCCAATGCATTCTGAATGGAGAGAAATCCGTTCAGGATGTCTTCCCTTCAGTACTGACACGTTTTTTGGCCGTAGCAAAATCCGCAGCATGCTGCAGATTTTCCTCCAGCCAAAAATCCTGAAGACATGCCGCAAGGACGGATCCGGAATTAATGGCCATTGAAAAGAATTAATCCAGATCCGACGTATGGATCGTACGGCGCATTGCTCACATAGCATAGCTATGTGATCCATGCGACACAGGGACCCGGTGATGTCATCGAGGAGCGCCCCGGCCGCCGCACGGAAGGTAAGTAGCTTTTCCACAGACTCCCCGCTTTTCCACAGGCTCCCCGTCCTGGCTGCCATAGTAACCTGAAAGCTAGAGATGAGCGAACTTTAAAAAATAGTTTGGCGTTCGGGTTGTGGTAATCGCCGCATCCCGTTATGGATTCCACTACCACGGACTATCCCGGCATATGGAATCCATAAGGGGGAGCTTCCACGAACCCGAACTGTTGAAAAGCCGAAGGACCTGGGGTGACGTCACCGTCATGTGATCAGTGCAGGGGGCTTGGCTCAGCACGGGATCAAATCCGGACTGCTGTGCTGTTCTAACATAATGGAGAGGACTCTTGTGCAATACACAGTCCTGACAATGTATTTCAATGCAGCCCTAAGGGTACTTTCACACTTGCGGCAGTGGTTATCCGGCAAGCAGTTCCGTCGCCGGAACTACCTGCCGGATCCGTCAATATGCATGCAAACGGAAAGCATTTGAAGACGGATCCGTCTTACGAATGCATTGCAAGAACGGATCCGCCTCTCTGTCATGCGGAGAGCCAGATCTGTTATATATTTTTTTCAAATTTTACCGGTCTGCGCATGGACTGATCCGGCATTGCAGCATTTTGAATGCCGGATCTGGCACTAATACATTCCAATAGGAAAAAATGCCGGATCCGGCATTCAGGAAAGTGTTCCGAAATTTTGGACGGAGATAAAACCGCAGCATGCTGCAGTATTATTTCCATCCTGAAATGTCAAAAAGACTGAACTGAAGATTTCTCTCCATTTAGAATGCATGGGGATAAAACTGATCAGTTATTTTCCGGTATTGAGCCCTGACGATGGAACTCTATGCCGGAAAAGAAAAACGCAAGTGTGAAAGGGCCATAACGCTGGGTTCACACTTGAGCGTATTTGATACGCGCGTTTCAGTCGCGCGTATTACAGCGCGTTTTTGGAAATAGGAAACGCGTGTTGTACGACCGTTCGTGTGATTGACCACTCTGGCGTCAATCACAATACGCGCGACAAAACGCCCCAAAGAAGCTCCTGTACTTCTTTGGGCGTAGGGCGTTTTACAGCGCGTACGAACGGTGAGAACCATGCCCATAGGGAAACATGGGTTTTCGCCTGTTGAGTGTTTTACAGCACGTAGGAACGCGCTGTAAAACGCTCAGGTGTGAACCCAGGGTAAGTGCTGACAGTGGGGGAACAAGGGCTGTAGGAAAATAGATAATAATAGTCCAGAATCTGGGTGACAGATTCCCTGACCCTAGGTACACACCTAAGCGTTTTACAGCGCGTTCAAATGCGCTGTAAAACGCACATGTGAAAAGCCATGCTTCCCTATGGGCATGGTTCACATTTGGGCGTTTTACAGCGCGTTTGAACGCGCTGGAAAACACCTAACGCTGTCACTTCTACTTGAGCTTCTTTAGGGCGTTTTTGCGCGCGTTTCCGTCCATAGGATTGTATTAGAACACGCAAAGATGAAGAAATGCGCGTTTTCTGTTCCAAAAACGTCGCCGGGTCGTTCTCCGACGACGCATCCGCAAGAGCAACACTCCACACACCATTGCTGCCACTTGCGTTTGTCTCCTAAACTCCATAGAAATCCACCAAATTAACCACACCAAACTCCAACAGTACAACAAAAACTCTCAAACACACCTAATCAATAAAAATCTCAATTTGGCAAACATTCAACACCTTTCATATAGGTAGGCCTGCATTTTTAGTGGATCTTGCACCTGTCAATCACAAAAACGCGCGTTCATTAATGACAAAAACGCGCATACAATCGCGCGTTTGTCGCGTGTAAAAACGCTTGAAAAAACGCACGCCTGCAAAACGCTTAGGTGTGTTCCCAGCCTTTAGGCTGGGTTCAGACTTGCGCGTATTTGATACGCGCGTTTTACAGCGCGTTTTTGCAAATAGGAAACGCGCGTTGTACGCGCGTTCGTGTGATTGACTACTGTGGCGTCAATCACAATACGCGCGACAAAACGCCCTAAAGAAGCCCAAGAACTTTTTTGAGCGTAGGGCGTTTTTCAGCGCGTTCAAACGTGCTGTAAAACGCTCAAGTGAGAACCAGGACCATAGGGAAGCATTGGTTTTCGTGTGTTGAGCATTTAACAGCATGTTTGAACACGCTGTAAAACGCGCAAGTCTGAACCCAGCCTTAACGCTGGGTTCAGACCTGAGCGTTTCTGAGACGCGCGTTATCCGCGCGTTTTTGTCGCGTGTTTTACGCGCGTTTTTGGCAATAGTAAACGCGCGTTTTACGCGTGTTTGTGTGATTGACTGCAGTGTTGTCCAATGACCAAATATCCCTGTCTATATGAAGTTTGGCCAATCAGAGTGCATTGCTGGTGTTGCAAATTCATAAATGCGCGTTCGAACGCACGTTTTCAGTGTCAAAAACGCGCAAAATACAAGCATTGCGCGCTCCCATTGAAGTCTATGGGCCAAAACGCGCGACAAACGCCCCCAAAAAAGCTCAAGTACTTGTTTATGCGTCGGGTGTTTTTCAGCGCGTTCGAATGCGCTGTAAAACGCGAAAATGTGAACCAGTCCCATAGGGAAGCATTGGTTTGCATCGGTTATGCGTTTTACAGCGCGTTCGAACGCGCTGTAAAACGCGCAAGTGTGAACTGAGGGTAAGGCTGCTTTCCAAATTCAGTTTTGCAAGCAGACACAACTCTGGCAATGGCTTCAGGTAGCTGATGCAACTTATGTGCACCTGAGCTGCTCCCTCCTGGGTCGGGGAAGCTGGAATTTTGGTTGCTGAACAGTGGAAGACCAGAGCAGACAGGCACTTGGGTTGGGTTAAAAGACATGTGGTTCAGTGATGGCCTGCTGCCTTCATCAGGCATGAGAAGACTGGCTTGGCGGGAGCATTACCCAGAAATTTGTATGGCTGCCTACAAACTCGAGTGATATTCAATAAAACTACAGCAGTGTTCGTGAAAATAGAAACATAAAAATGGAGGAACAATAGCACAGCAAATAAATATGAACATCTAAGTAAATACATGCTAAAATTTTTTTTATAAAAAGTGAAAAAATATATATCATGCTACATTGGCATAGTAGAAAGGAAATGGCTATATTAATAGATGTTGCTGGGAGACCTACTATTTAATTATGAAAAAGACACATTGCTAATTAGTGTAACCAGGTAACTGTCTTTTCAATAGAAGAGGTCATCAATGAACTGTAGGGGGAGCGATCAGCTCCTGAGGAGAGCTGCTGATACTGGTGGGCCCACTGCCGAAACACGTGTTGCACTTTAATTTCTATTTAACTGTTTGTGTTTTTACTGTCTTCAAATAAATGTAGCTGACCCAAGCACCCTACCTCACCTGGTCTTCCATTGTCCTGCTATCCTCAGGATAGGTCATCAGTATCGGATTGGTGGGGATCCGACACCTGATACCCCAACGGATCAGCTGTTTCAGGCATCTATGGCACCAGAAACTATACTGTGTATGGAGCGGAGGCAGAAGGCGCCATATTACTGGTGGCACCCCAGAATAGGAGCTGACGGCACTACACAGTGTACACAGTACAGTTTCCAGCAGATGCAGCACCCTGCACCCTCGAGGTACCTATAGCGCGAGCATCGGAAGTCAGGGCCGGAACTGCATAGCTCCATCTATAGCATTAGTAGATGGACCTGGTTACTGTAGAGCTCCGTCCACTACACAATAGCAGAGCATTAGAGTCCTACAGTGCACCATTCCTCTATTATACCTACTAGAATTTTATGAATAAATTCATGCCTCCCAATCGTCCCAGATCCAGTTGGCCAGAGCTTTTTCTCCGGTAAAAATGGTTATTTTTTTCGAAAACAGATCGGAAGAACAGAAAGCTAAATGGCAAACTCGCCCTCACCTGTCTACAGTCACGCCATATCTGTTCCCAGCAGACCAGGAAATAGCTTGGTCCTGTGATGGCTGTGTACGCCGGAGGTGCCGAGGGCTTAAGTCCATTCAGATGTGCAAGCAGTGGTAGGCCCTAGACTGCGGGCCCCTTGTAGACACTGTAATAAGAAATACTGCAACACTATGGCCATGATTTATCATACCTTCACTCCAGAATTCTGGCATCAAAAAGTCCCAAAATAGGGCATTTGTGACTTTTCACACTCATTTGCGCATAATTTTGCGACTTTTTTACATGTGTATACCACTCACTCCAGTTTTGGAAAAATGGGCGTGGTTAGCCATGTTAATGAGTTTCACTCCAGATTAAGTCGCAAAAAAGTGCCAATTTCACTCCAGTGAGGACCATGCTTATCTTACGCGACTTTTTAATAGAACATGCGACTTTTTTGTAAATATGTGCGACTTTTGTAAAGCCGTTTACTGAAGGATAAACTGCTACCATCAAACCAGATTTATCACAGTATTAAAGGACCATTAATAAATCTGACTGACTAAAAGTGACTTTGGGCAGATGTAAAAGTGGAGTAAGATGGAAGTGTAATGATAAATCTGGCCCTATGTGTCTTCCTTCAGTGGTAATTAGATTTATTCACTAAGTCATATGCAATGTTTCAACTTCAAACAGTATTTTTTCAAGTTTGAGAAAGACTGTTTGTCATCGAAACGATGGACATTACCACTAAAGGAAGACACAGAGTGCTGCAGCATTTCTTATTACACTACCCTGAGTATAGGTCATCAGTTAAAAAAGTCAGAAAACCCCTTTAAAGTGGGTATTCTTATCGCTAGGACATGCCCCCATTGTCTGATAGGTGCGGGTCCCACCTCTGGGACTCGCACCTACGCCGAAAATGGAGCGGGGAGAGCTGTGGCTGGCCACTGCCAAGCACTCTACCAATACAAGTGAATGAGACTGTACTGCGCTTGTGCGGCCACCGCTCCCATTCATTTCTATGGAGCCGATGGAAATAGCCGAGCCAGCGTTCGGCTATTTTCGGCGGCCCCATAGAAAAGAATGGAGGGCGGCTGCGCATGCATAGTGCGCCCTCCACCACCTTTCCCCGCTCCATTCTCAGTGTAGGTGTGAGTCCCAAAGGTGGTACACAGCTCTCCCCGCTCCGTTCTCGTTGTACTGTAGGTGTGGGTCCCAGAGGTGGGACCCGCACCTATCAGACAATGGGGGCATATCCTAGTGATATGCCCCTATTGTTTGAGATAGGAATACGTTTTAAGGAGACATCGTACTATGTTACTATGTCAGGGGCACTTAAGGGGACATTACACTGTGTGTAGGGAACATTCTACTGTATGGGGACACTTAGGGGCATCACTATATGTGGTGCATTTAACCCCTTAACAACCAGCGCCATATATGTACAGCAGAACTTAACTCTTCAAATATGGCACCCACTCACTACCACATGGCTGCCAGGTTTCTGTCTTTCAAACAGCAGAGGCACAGGGCTAATGTCTGCAATCGGCCATAACGACGATCGCATACATTTTACCCCTCATATACCGTGATCAAATGTGACCACAGCATCTGAGTGGTGAAAATGCATGAGCCGCACGCCACCACTCCAGTAACAGCTTTCCCCAGCTGGGATCGGAGAAGCTGTTACCTTGTAGTGATAGGTCGGAGTCTGCTTGAGGCTCTGATGCCGATTACTGGTATTTTCCAATACATGCCTGCAGGTGGCATCACTACATTGGAATAAACTGAATTCTGTATTCTGTTATGGATAAAAGACCATTACAGAATACAAATGGCAATCTAATGATTGATTGTTATAGTCACCTAGGGTGACAAAAAAAAAAGGTTAAAAAGCTATTAATACATCCCGGATATGAATAAAATTATAGCTCCAGGAAGGCAGGGAGTGAAAAAGGGAAAGCACAAACATGGAAAATTGTCTGCTCATGAAAGGGTTAAAACCAATTTAAAGGGACACTATCATCTAATTATTTTTTTTGTCCAGTGCTGAAAGTGTTACATTTCTATTCACCTTGGGCTTAGAATTCAAGAGGGTGGTTTTATACCTCTTCCCAGCTACCCCCAGTCCCAGCAGGACAAGGGAGTGGCTTGGTCCTGTGATGGCTGCAGCCAATCACAGGCCTCAGCAGTCGCATTTGCTTGAATATATTACAATAGTGACGTACTGTTTAGGGAGATACAGTTGTGTTTAAAATTATTCAACCCCCGATGCTGTAAAGGGATTTAGGGAATTTAGTGTACATTTGTAATTGTGTTCAGAATGAAATCTTACAAGGACCTTTTAAAGAACCAAATGCAACTAAAATGACATCAATTGTTTTTGTAATACAGTATTAAATGTTTTTTTAGTGATTTCTTCATTGACACAATTATTCAACCCCTTAAAGACGACCACTCTTAAGAACAGAGGTTCATTCAAGTGTTTTCGATCAGGTATTAAAAACACCTCTGGATGTCAAGGAGCAGCAATCAAGCATAATAAGCACCAATTAGGCAGATGTAAAGTGACTGTGATACTCAGCTCCTTCTAGACATTTACTGGTGTGTTTACAAACATGGTGAAGTCAAGAGAATGGTCCAGGAAGACAAGAGAAGAGGTGATTTCTCTTCACAGGAAGGACAATGGCTATAAGAAGATTGCAAAGATGTTAAACATACCAAGAGACACCTTAGGAAGCATCATTCGCAAATTCAAGGCAAAGGGCACTGTTGAAACGCTACCTGGTCGTGGCAGAAAGAAGATGCTGACTTTGACTGCTGTGCGCTACCTGAAGCGCAAAGTGGAGAAAAGTCCCCGTGTGACTGCTGAGGAACTGAAAAAAGATTTGTCAGATGCGGGTACTGAAGTTTCAGCTCAGACAATAAGGCGCACACTGCGTAATGAAGGCCTCCATGCCAGAACTCCCAGGCGCACTCCCTTGCTGTCTCCAAAGAATAAGAAGAGTCGACTGCAGTATGCCAAAAGTCATGTGGACAAACCACAAAAGTTTTGGGATAGTGTTCTGTGGACTGATGAAACAAAATTAGAACTGTTTGGGCCCATGGATCAACGCTATGTTTGGAGGAGGAAGAACAAGGCCTATGAAGAAAAGAACACCTTGCCTACTGTGAAGCATGGCGGGGGGTCAATCATGCTTTGGGGCCAGGGCCGGTGCAAGGATTTTTGCCGCCCTAGGCAAAAGAAAAGTTTGCCGCCCCCGTCATTCTTCACCCCTCCTTCTTTGTCATTCCCCCCCCCCCGTCATTCTTCACCCCTCCTCCTTTGTCATTTCCCCCCCCCCTTGTCATTCTTCCTCCCCTCTTGTCATTCTTCCTTCCCCCCTCTTGTCATTCTCTCCCCCCCCACCCTTGTCATTCTTCCTCCCCTCTTGTCATTCTTCCTCCCCTCTTGTCATTCTTCTCCCCCTCTTGTCATTCTTCCCCCACTCTTGTCATTCTTCCCCCACTCTTGTCATTCTTCCCCCACTCTTGTCATTCTCCCCCTCCCTCCCCAGCCTGTAATGTAGCGTGGCCGAGCGCTTTATGGTCCACGGGTACAGGAGCTTTAGATTCCTGTACCCTGACGGACTGACAGGCAGTGCACACTGTGTGCGCACTTCATGTCAGTCCGGCCGGGTACAGGAGACACATGCTCCTGTACCCGCGGCCACCAGAGCTCGGCCGCGCATAATGGACTGACAGGAGGGAGCGCTGAGCGCTTCCCTCCTGTCAGCTCCTCTCTTCATGCTGAGCCCGGGCGGTGCGTCCTCATGGACGCGCCAGCCCGGGGAGTGCTGCAGCCGTCTGAGGCTCAATTCAGAGCGCTCGGGCGGCTGCAGCATGAGGCAGGACCGGCGCTCCTAGCAGCGCCCCTTGCCAAGGGGCGCTCTACGCGGCGGCCTAGTCCGCTTATAGGACGCGCCGGCCGTGTTTGGGGCTGTTTTGCTTCTACAGGTACAGGGAATCTTCAGCGTGTGCAAGGTACCATGAATTCTCTTCAGTACCAGGAGATATTGGATGAAAATGTGATGCAGTCCGTCACAAACCTGAGGCTTGGGAGACGTTGGACCTTTCAACAGGACAATGATCCCAAGCATACCTCCAAGTCCACTAGAGCATGGTTGCAGATTAAAGGCTGGAACATTTTGAAGTGGCCATCGCAGTCACCAGACTTAAATACGATTGAGAACCTCTGGTGGGACTTAAAGAAAGCAGTTGCAGCGCGCAAGCCTAAGAATGTGACTGAACTGGAGGCTATTGCCCATGAAGAATGGGTGAAGATACCCGTAGATCGCTGCAAGACACTTGTGTCAAGCTATGCTTCACGTTTTAAAGCTGTTATAACTGGAAAAGGATGTTGTACTAAGTACTAAGATTGAATGTCACTTGGGGGTGGAATAAAACTGATAATGATGTGAGCACAGAAAAGACATTTGTGGTTATTTCATTATAAATGTTATGTTATATTTGTCTGACTTACAAGTGCCTCTTTGATTTAATTGTAAACAAGATGACTGAAATGATCAAAATCAATGTCAAACTGGCCAAAACACTCAATTTCAGTGGGGGTTGAATAATTTTGAACATAACTATATGTCCGCTGAGGCCTGTGATTGGTTGCAGTAGTCACGGAAGCCACTTCTAGACCTGCAGGAACCAAAGTGTCCAGGAACGGGGCAACAGTGCATTATGGTAAAGCAGACAGAAGTGTGTTTTTTCTTTTTGCTTTTTTCCTCAGAAAAAAAAACAGGGATACTGGCCTTGTGCATTCCTCATTTTTGGAACTTCCAGCCCTCTATAGAACTGTCCTATCCTTGTAAAACGGACAAGAATAGGATGTTTTTTTGTTTTTGCTTTTCTGCAGGGCCACTAAATGGACATACAGATACGCAGTGTGCTATCTGCATCTTTTGTGGCCCCATTTAGGTGAATGGGTCCACATCCAATCAGCAAAAAATGCAGATCAGATGCAGACAAAAACAAGTCATGTGCATGAGCACTTATTTTGTACATTATTTAATGATATATTTGGCCCTGTGGCACTTATGCTTACCAATTATTCATAGTTAGGGAGGAAATATGATCATCGGGACATAATAGTGCATGGGGGTACAGCACTTTAGTTTATTAGGATCATGGGAGATGTCACTGTTATCATGCTCCATGCAGTTGGTGTAGTACGGTATGATTGTGCCAACAGGTTCCCTTTAAATCCAAGATGGTGCACTACGAAGGTCTCAGAGTCCCAGTTCTCTTATATGTGCGGTTCTTAATCTAGCCCTGTAATGACAATATTGATTTCAGTGGCATATAATGGAATATGGGAAAATAAGGCCTGGAGCAATTGACTTGGCTAAGATGAGGTCTGCTATGTTCAATATATAGCGTCTCCATGATGTATAGTAGGGGAAGAAAAGATCACCGATTCCTATGATGAAAGCCACTCCCCCCCCCTCCCCCCATGTAAACCACATGGTGGAACATAGGGCTAAGTTATTAGCAGCTCTCCATACAGATCAATACACCCTGTGAATATCCACTTCCATTTATCTGCCTAGTGCAAAAAAGATGGGCACTACTACTCACATCAAGATCAGCCTGGTCACTGAGTGACATCTGAAAAATACTACATAGAAGCACACCCCATGTAAATTTGGGGAGGGTTGAGGAATCCATATACATAAAGTCATGTGCCTCCCTATTAAAGGGTTCTCCAGGAATTAAGAAAATGAAAATACTTTAATATTACTTTATTATAAATATGTTCCCAAATACCTTTCGTAAAATAGCTAATTTTGTCTGGGGAGCAATCATTAGGAGAAACAAAATGGCCGCTGTTCTATTAGTACAGATATAACCTGTCCTAATTGCACAGCAGGACAAGTTACTTCACAACACTGAGGTAAAGATCTGCCTCATCCTCCTCTGTTCTCTACCTGTCAGGTATTATGATCCTGAATACAGTTTAATATGCTCTTCAGCTGAATCTCTGTAGGAATGGAGTTCATGCGGAGACATAAAGTACAGAGAGGAAGGTGGGGATGTACCTAATGAGCAGCTGCAATTGTATTCAGTCTCCATTACCTCACATTACTACTGTCTGTTCTGTCCATCCCCTCTATACTTCATGTCTCCTCATGAACTCCATTCCTACAACGATTCAGCTAAAGTTCTTATCATTTGTAATCAGGAGCATAATCCCTGACAAGCAGGAGAGGAGGATAAGGCAGCTCTTTACATCAGTGTTTTTAAGTAACTTGTGTATGTCCTGTGTGATTAGGACAGGTTTTTTCTGTACTTATAGGACGGCGGCCATTTTGTTTCTCCTAATGATTGTTTCCCAGACAAAACGAGCCATTATAACTAATGAAAGGTATTTGGGAATATATTTATAATAAAGTAATATTTCAGTGTTTTCATTTTCTTAATTCCCAGAGAACCCTTTTAACTGTTGTTTGGATTTCCAATAATAAAAATTACCATTTTGTCTACACAACATCTATGTAGATTTATGTCACAGGATACAGAGTGGTCTGCTCCTGCACTTATGTGTTACTCCCTCTCTCTGGCCCCCTTTTACTGACTAGGAGGAAGCATGTGCAGGTGAACAAAAATTTTTATGACATGACTGAGCTCTTCACCAGGGCATATGTCTTTAACCTCTTAGTGACCACCCATACGCCTTTTTACGGCGGTCACTAAGGGGGCTTAGGCGAGGATGCCACTTTTTAACGCCGACTTGGCAGCGGGGACCCGATTCTCAGAGGAGAGCCGTGGTCCTGCGCTAACGGCCCGGAGCAGCGGGAGTGACGATCCAGGCTGCGTAATGCTTTACATGCTGCAGGCAATGGTCTCGTCCCTGCCATTAGTACCAGGGTCCTATAGGGCTTGATAGGACTCTAGGTATTCCTGTGTATGAACTCACATACCTTTGGGGTCTGTTCATACTGGTAGTCAGTCAGGATTTTAGTTAGGGTTTTCTCTAGGAGGAGTCAGTTTTCCTTCCCTAGGTCTCAGGCCTGATTCCCTGTTCCCCCCTTCCCTCCTATGCTCGGTGTGGTGTTTCCCTCCCACACCGAAACGTGACATTATGAACCACCAAAACCGTGATTTTTTGTTTGTTTGTGTGCAGCCATGGATCCTATTGCTGCACTGGCAGGTCAGCTGACCTCCACACGATTGTCTCGCAGATGCAGAGATCACAGGCTGGTGGTAGTGGTGGAGACCAGGCCTATCTGGAGCCTAAAGTTGCCCTCCCAGACAGATTCTCTAGGGGACGTGATAATTTCATTTTGTTTAGGGAGGCGTGCAAACTGTATTTTAGGCTACTTCTACACTCATCTGGGGATGAGAAACAGAGAGTCGGTGTGGTTATTTCCTTGCTTAAGGGGTATACAGTCATGGGCTTTTTCTCTGCCAACTGGATCACAGTCTCTCCGGTCGGTAGATTAATTTTTCAAAGCTTTGAGTCTTATCTATGATGATCCGGATCGGACCTCTCTAGCCGAAATCTGGGCGGCCTTCGTCAGGGTGATCGTTCCACTGAGATTTATTGCTCTGAGTTTAGGAGGTGGGCTACTGATACGGAGTGGAACGTAGCCAGTTTTGTCAAGGGTTATCAGAGAGGCTGAAGGACGCTTTGGCCTTTTATGAAACCCTAGTGTCTCTGAAGGCTGCTATGTCTCCTGCTATACGCATTGATAGACGCCTGAGAGAGAGAGATCTAGGGGCCCCCACTCTCAGGACATACTATAACATGTTGTATTGTCCGCCTCTGACACTTTGTGTAAAGCTACTCCTGGGTTTATGTCTGGGGATGAAACCATGTAATTAGGAGGAGCTACTCCTGGATCTGCTTTTAAGCATACTGGTAGTAGGAAGGGAGTATGTTTTTTTCTGCAGACAGAAGGGACATTTTATCAGAGTATGTGCATGCATTCAACGGCAAAAAGAAAATAGAGGGACATTTAATTCCCATCTAACTCTTGGAGGGGTGAGAGGAGAGTCAGAAAATGTGCATTTGCCTTTGACTGGTAGTATCCGATTTCTCCTGACTGCTGAGGTGGGTTCTGGGTTTACCGTGATTAACCTCTTTAGGATGCAGGGTGTACATGTACGCCCTTGTGTCCTGGTATTTAGGGACCCAGGGCGTACATGTACACCCTGCGAATATCCAATCACCGCTGCGCACGTGGCGGTGATCGGAACAAGATGCCTGCTGAAATTAATCAGCAGGAACCTTGGCACAATGCACAGGGGGGTCCTGAGACCCCCCCCCCCCTCCCCATGTCAGCGATCGCAGCAAACCGCAGGTCAATTCAGACCTGCGGTTTGCTGCGCTTTCTGTAGTCTCTGATTAGAGACTAAAAAATGCCCCAAACTTATAAATTTTAACCCCCCCCTGCACCCCGCCATATTAGTGTCCCCCCGGGCGGTGCAGGGGGCTGTGGGCGGGGCTGCGGGTGGGTGGCGCGGGAGGCAGGCGGTCTGGCAGACGGGATCGCAATTGCGATCCCCCGCCCACCTCCTTTCAAATGCTTTTCCTGGTGTCTAGTGGGTATAGCAGGGGGTCAGCACATTGCTGACCCCCTGCTATAAACTGCTGACATCTATGCTGCAGATGTCAGCAGTTTAACCCCTTCCATACCACGGTCCATACGGACCGCTGTATGGAAGGTGTTAACAGGGAGGGAGCTCCCCATCCATCACTCACTGCTCTGTTATGGCAGCGGGTGATGTTTGCCATGGCAGCAGGACGCTTTCAGAAGTGTCCTGCTCTCCATGATACTGAAACTCTGAATAGGCTTTTGCTAAAGGCAAAAGCCTATTCAGACTGTGTAAAGTAAAAAATACAGTAAGTACACTATATAGTGTACTTACTGTATTATATAGACACCAGATCCACCGGATCTACAAGAACCAAGTGGGCCTGGGTCAAAAAAAATGTCAAAAAAGTGAAAAAAAAAGTAAAAATAAGAAAAATACATATCACTGAATAAAAATTAAAAAAAATTAAATACACTACACATATTAGTTATCGCCGCGTCCGTAAAAATCTCCTCTATAAAAATATCACATGACCTAACCCCTCACGCAAATACCGTAAAAAAAACAAAAAAATGGTGTAAAAAAGCCATTTTTTGTTACCTTGCATCAGAAAAAGTGTAATACCAAGTGATCAAAAAGGCATATGCCTCCCAAAATAGTACCAATAAAACCGCCATCTCATCCTGCAAAAAATGAGTCCTTACATACCGGGCCGGCGCTTCCATAGAGGCAAGGGGGGCAATTGCCCCCGGGCCCCCGAGTCCTTAGGGGCCCCCAAGCAGTGGCGGACCCAGGGGGGGGGCAACGGGGCAATTGCCCCCCCCGATATTGTGGCAGCACCGGCGGCAGTGACAGGAGATGAACGCTTCCACTGTGGAAGCGTTCATCTCCATAGCGATCTGTGTCGCCGTCCTCTGGACAGCGATACAGATCGCTGTGCAGTGCGGCAGGGGAGGGAGAGGCGTCTCCCTCCTGCTCCTTTGATAGGCTGCCGGCCTCGTGCCGACAGCCTATCAGAGCGATTCAGGCGGCGCGATGACGTCATCGCGCCGCCTGAGCAGAGGATAGAACGGGACACAGGCCGGAAGAGGCCTGCATCCAGCGCTGCAAGGAGGTAAGTAGGGAGGGAGGGGGAAAGGAGCCTGCACATGATTTTGGGGAGGGAGGGAGGGAGGGAAGGAGCCTGCACATGATTTTTTGGGGGAGGGGAAGGAGCCTGCACATGATTTTGGGGGAGTGGAAGGAGCCTGGACATGATTTTGGGGGAGGGAAGGAGCCTGCACATGATTTTTTGGGGGAGGGGAAGGAGCCTGCACATGATTTTGGGGGAGGGAAGGAGCCTGCACGTGATTTTTGGGGGAGGGGAAGGAGCCTGCACATGATTTTTGGGGGGAAGGAGCCTGCACATGATTTTGGGGGAGGGCAGGAGCCTGCACATGATTTTGGGAAGGGGGGTTGGGAGAAGGAGCCTGCACATGATTTTTTGGGGGAGGGGAAGGAGCCTGCACATGATTTTTTGGGGGAGGGAAGGAGCCTGCACATGATTTTGGGGGGAAGGAGCCTGCACATGATTTTGGGGGAGGGGGGCAGGAGCCTGCACATGATTTGGGGGCTGGGGAAAGGAGCCTGCAAATAATTTTGGGGGAAGGGGGATGGGTGGGAAAAGGAGCCTGCACATGATTGGGGGGGGGTGGGGGGGACATGATGGGGGGAGAGAGGAGACTCCGGGGGGCACTATGGGGACATTACTGATGTATTTTATATGGGGGTAGTAGGATAATTTGTCCAGAATATGGGAGGATGATGGAAAAGTAGTAACTGAGATTTATTTTGTTGTCAAACTGCAGAGACGAAACCTGACGGTCTGGTCTGAAGGTCTGAAAGGAGAAGATGAGGAAAGAGAACATCTACATCACAGGAGACGTCACTGGATGGAAGAGGTAAGTGGGGCTGTATTTCTGTAGTGATGGGAGCTGGGGGGGGAGGAGATGTGCAGATGTGCTGGAGAAATGAGCCATGGGGTTGGGGGGGGGGAGAGATGTGCTGCTGCCACTCAGGGCCGGCGCTTCCATAGAGGCAAGGGGGGCAATTGCCCCCGGGCCCCCGAGTCCTTAGGGGCCCCCAAGCAGTGGCGGATCCAGGGGGGGGGCAACGGGGCAATTGCCCCCCCCCCGATATTGTGGCAGCACCGGCGGCAGTGACAGTAGATGAACGCTTCCACTGTGGAAGCGTTCATCTCCATAGCAATTTGTGTCGCCGTCCTCTGGACAGCGATACAGATCGCTGTGCAGTGCGGCAGGGGAGGGAGAGGCGTCTCCCTCCCCTGCTCCTCTGATAGGCTGCCGGCCTCGTGCCGACAGCCTATCAGAGCGGTTCAGGCGGCGCGATGACGTCATCGCGCCGCCTGAGCAGAGGATAGAACGGGACACAGGCCGGAAGAGGCCTGCATCCAGCGCTGCAAGGAGGTAAGTAGGGAGGGAGGGGGAAAGGAGCCTGCACATGATTTTGGGGAGGGAGGAGGGAGGAAGGAGCCTGCACATGATTTTTTGGGGGAGGGGGAAGGAGCCTGCACATGATTTTGGGGGAGTGGAAGGAGCCTGGACATGATTTTGGGGGAGGGGAAGGAGCCTGCACATGATTTTTTGGGGGAGGGGATGGAGCCTGCACATGATTTTGGGGGAGGGGAAGGAGCCTGCACATGATTTTTTGGGGGAGGGGAAGGAGCCTGCACATGATTTTGGGGGAAGGAGCCTGCACATGATTTTGGGGGAGGGCAGGAGGCTGCACATGATTTTGGGAAGGGGGTTGGGAGAAGGAGCCTGCACATGATTTTTTGGGGGAGGGAAGGAGCCTGCACATGATTTTTTTGGGGGAGGGAAGGAGCCTGCACATGATTTTGGGGGAAGGAGCCTGCACATGATTTTGGGGGAGGGGGAAGGAGCCTGCAAATAATTTTGGGGGAAGGGGGATGGGTGGGAAAAGGAGCCTGCACATGATTGGGGGTGGGGGGACATGATGGGGGAGAGAGGAGACTCCGGGGCACTATGGGGACATTACTGATGTATTTTATATGGGGTAGTAGGATAATTTGTCCAGAATATGGGAGGATGATGGAAAAGTAGTAACTGAGATTTATTTTGTTGTCAAACTGCAGAGACGAAACCTGACGGTCTGGTCTGAAGGTCTGAAAGGAGAAGATGAGGAAAGAGAACATCTACATCACAGGAGACGTCACTGGATGGAAGAGGTAAGTGGGGCTGTATTTCTGTAGTGATGGGAGCTGGGGGAGGAGATGTGCAGATGTGCTGGAGAAATGAGCCATGGGGTTGGGGGAGAGATGTGCTGCTGCCACTGGCCCATACAGGGAGAAATGTGCCATTCGGGGAAGGGGGGAGTATGCGGCAATGGAGGGGGCGGGGAGAAATTATGTGACGCGAAGGGGGTGATTGATGACGTGACACTGAGGGGGGGGGGCCCCTTATTGTTTTTCGCCCCCGGGCCCCATTTCACCTAGAACCGGCCCTGCTTACATAGGACAATCGCCCAAAAAAATAAAAAAATATGGCTCTCAGACTATGGAGACACTAAAACATAATTTTTTTTTCTAAAATGCTATTATTCTGTTAAAGTAAAATAAATAAATAAAAAGTATACATATTAGGTATCGACGCGTCCGTAAAAACCTGCTCTATATAAATATCACATTATCTAACCCCTCAGGTAAATAGCGTTAAAAAAATAAAATAAAAACAATGTAAAAAAAAACATTTTTGTCACCTCACATCTCAAAAACTGTAATAGCAAGCGATCAAAAAGTTATATGCACCCAAAATAGTGACAATCAAACCGCCATCTCATCCCGCAAAAAATGATACCCCACATAGGACAATCACCCCAAAAAAATAAAAAAAATATGGCTCTCAGACTATGAAGACACTAAAACATGATTTGTTTTGTTTTGAAAAATGATAATATTGTGTAAAACTTAAATAAATAAATAAAAAGTATACATATTTGGTATCGGCGCGTCCGTCGCAACCTGCTCTATAAAAATAACACATGACCAAACCCCTCAGGTGAACACAACAAAAAATAAATAAAAATACGGTGTCAAAAGCCATTTTTGTCACATTACATCATAAAAAGTGTAATAGCAAGCGACCAAAATGTCATATGCACCCCAAGATAGTTCCAATTAAACCGACATCTCATCCCGCAAAAAATGAGCCCCTAAATAAGAAAGTTGCCCAAAAAATAAAACATAAATATGGCTTTCAGAATGTGAAGACACTAAAAAATCTTTTTTTTCAAAAATGCTTTATTATGTAAAACTGAAACAAAACCCCCCAAAAAGTAGCCATATTCGGTATTGGCTCGTCCGTAGCTACCTGCTCTATAGAAATAGCACACAATCTAACCTGTCAGTTCAACGATGTAAATAACAAAAAATAAAAACGGTCCGAAAATGGCTATTTTTTTTGCAAATTTTCCAGTAACAAAGCAAGGGTTAACAGCCAAACAAAACTCAATATATATTGCCCCGATTGTCTTGTTTGCAGAAACACCCCATATGTAGTCGTAAACTGCTGTATGACCAAACGGCAGGGCGTAGAAGGAAGGGAACGCCATATGGTTTTTGGAAGGCAGATTTTGCTGAACTGGTTTTTTGACACCATGTCCCATTTGAAGCCCCCCTGATGCACCCCTACAGTAGAAACTCAAAAAAAGTGACCCTATTTTGGAAAGTACGGGATGAGGTGGCAGTTTTGTTTGTATTATTTTAGGGTAAATATGATTTTTGGTTGCTCTATATTACACTTTTTTTGAGGCAAGGTAACAAAAAATAGAAATTGTGAAATTTCATCTCCATTTGCCAATAACTCTATTTTGAATACCTTCAGGGGTGTAGTTTCTTAGATGGAGTCCCTTTTTTGGAGTTTCTACTCTAGGGGTGCATCGGGGGGCTTCAAATGGGACATGGTGTCAAAAATCCAGTCCAGAAAGTCCACCTTCCAAAAACCATATGGCGTTCCTTTCCTTCTACGCCCTGCCTTTTGGCCATACAGCAGTTTACGACCACATATGGGGTGTTTCTGCAAACTACAGAATCAGGGCAATAAATATTGAGTTTTGTTTGGCTGTTAACCTTTGCTTTGTTACTGGAAAAAATGGATTCAAATGGAAAATTTTCAAAAAATAAAATAAAATCGAAATTTTATCTCCATTTGCCATTAACTCTTGCGGAAAACCTAAAGGGTTAATGACGTTTGTAAAATCAGTTTTGAATACCTTGAGGGGTGTAGTTTCTAGAATGGGGTCATTTTTGGGTGGTTTCTATTATGTAAGCCTCACAAAGTGACTTCAGACCTGAACTGGTCCCTAAAAAATGGGTTTTTGAAAATTTCTGAAAAATTTCAAGATTTGCTTTTAAACTTCTAAGCTTTGTAACGTCCCCAAAAAATAAAATAGCATTCCCAAAATGATTGATACATGAAGTTGACATATGGGGAATGTAAATCAATAACTTTTTTGGGCGGTATTACTATGTATTATAGAAGTAGAGAAATTGAAACTTGGAAAATTGCAAATTTTTCCAAATTTTTGGTAAATTTGATGTTTTTTTATTAATAAAAATGAAATTTTTCGACTTCATTTTACCACTGTCATGAAGTACAATATGTGACGAAAAAACAATCTCAGAATGGCCTGGATAAGAAAAAGCGTTTTAAAGTTATCACCACATAAATTGCTACTGGTTAGATTTGCAAAAAATGGCCGAGTCCTTAAAGTGAAATAGGGCCGAGTCCTTAAGGGGTTAAGCAAGCACAATTCAACCATCGATTGGCAAGCTAGACAGATTCTGGATTGGGGTGAGTATTGCATTGACAATTGTCTGAATACATCTTTTCTGCTTTAACTACTAGGACATTACCCTCTTTTATATCTGATTTCGACGATATATTTTCTGAGAGTAGATGCCAGGATTTACCTCTGCCTCGGGAATATGATTGTCCTATCAACCTTATTCCAGGAGCTAAATTGCCAAAATCTAGATTGTATAATTTTTCTGGACCTAAAAGACTGGCCATGAGAGAGTATATTTCCAAGAGTTTGACTAAAGGACACATAAGACTTTCCAAATCTCCAGTGGCAGCAGGGTTCTTTTTTATTGTTAAAAAAAAGGACGGAGGTCTTTGAACATATCTGGATTTCCGTGAACTCAGTCGGATTACTTTCCGTGATCCTTACCCTCTTCCTTTTATTCCCGATTTGCTTAACCAGATTGTTGGTGCCAAGGTGCTCATCAAGTTGGACTTAAGGGGGCATATATTCTGGTTAGGATTAAGGAAGAGGATAAATGGAAGTTGGCTTTTAATACTCCTGGGGGGCACTTTGAGAACCTGCTCATTCCTTTTGGGTTGACCAATGCTCCTGTGGTTTTCCAGCATTTTGTGAATGTCATTTTTCATCACCTTGTGAGGAGGTTTGTAGTCATGTACTTGGATGGCATTCTAATTTATTCTCCAGACATGGAGATACATTAGGATCAAGTTATACAGGTGTTACAGATCCTAAGAGATAATAAATTTTATGCAAAATTAGAGAAGTGTGTTTTTGCTGTACACGAGGTGCAGTTTTTGGGCTACCTGCTGTCATCTTCAGGTTTTCGAATGGATCGATAGAATGTCCGTGCTGTATGATGCGGTTTTTGGGGTTCACCAACTATTACCGAAAATTTATTCAGAACTATTCGACAGTAGTAAAATCTTTAACTGACATGACTAAGAAAGGGACAGATGTTTCAGTGTGGTCTGATTCGGCGTTGCAAGCCTTTTCTTCAATTAAGGAATGCTTTTCTTCCGCCCCTATATTGGTGTAGCCGGATGTATCACAACCTTTCATTGTGGAAGTGGACGTGTCTAAGGTAGGGGTAGGAGCAGTTTTATCGCAGGGCCCATCACCTGGTAAATAGCATCCATGTGCCTTTTTCTCTAAAAAAAACTCTCTTCAGCAGAGAGAAATTATGATGTGGAGAACAGAGAGTTACTGGCCATTAAGTTGGCTTTTGAGGAATGGCATAATTGGTTGGAAGGGGCGATTCATCCGATCACAGTGTTCACAGATTACAAAAACCTGGCTTAACTAGAGTCGGCTAAACAACTGAACCCGAGGCAGGCCAGAAGGTCTTTGTTTTTCACCAGATTAAATTTCACTGTCACCTATCGTGCTGGGGTTAAGAACGTCAAGGCAGATTCCTTGTCACATAGTTTTCCTGGAAGTGGTGATTTTGAAAATCCGAGTCCTATACTGTCGGAAGGGGTGGTGATATCCGCTCTTTACCCTGACCTAGAGGTGAAAGCGTTAGAGGCCCAGGGAGATGCACCAGATTCTTGTCCCTCTGGGAAACTGTTTGTGCCATCGGAATTGCATCACAAGGTGTTTGAGGAGCATTACTGTACGGTTCTTACAGGACACCCTGGGAGCAGATCCACTGCTGACCTCATCTCTCATAGATACTGGTGGCCAGGGTTGCGTAAGTGTGTTGAGGACTATGTGTCAGCCTGTAGTACCTGTGCACGCGCTAAGGTGACACATACTCGGCCTTCCAGATCTATACTTCCATTGCCCATCCCGTCCAGACCATGGACTCACTTATCCATTTTATCACTGATCTACCTATTTCTACAGGAAATACAGTTATTCTGGTGGTAGTTGATTGCTTTAGTAAAATGGTGCACTTTATAACGTTGCCGGGCCTACCTAATGCTAAAAAACTTGCACAAGTGTTTGTTGACAACATTGTGAAACTCCATGGCATTCCCTCTGACGTTGTCTCGGATTGTGGGACTTAGTTTGTTTCCAGATTCTGGAAGGTGTTCTGTACTCGGCTGGGGGTACAACTGTCCTTTTCTTTGGCTTTTCATCCACAGTCGAACGGATAGACGGAGCACACTAATCAGAGTCTGGAGACTTACTTGAGATGTGTTGTCTCTGAGAACCAGGAGGAGTGGTCTTCATTTTTGTTTTTGGCAGAGTTTGCCATAAATAATCGTAAACAGGAATCCACTGGGAAGTCGCTGTTTTTTAGGGCATATGGGTTTCACCTGCAGTTTGGCACATTTTCTGCTTCAGATACTTCTGGTATCCCTGAGGAGGAACGTTTTTCGTCATCATTGTCATCTATATGGCGGAAAATTCAAGATAACGATGAATATGGGCAACAAGTATACACGTGTGTCTGACAGGAAACATATGAAAGGTCCGGACCTAAGAGTGGGTGATTCTGTGTGGCTGTCCACAAGAAACATTAAGTTAAAGGTATCTTCTTGGAAGTTGGGTCCAAGATTTACTGGTACATATAAGATCACTGCCATTATTAATCCTGTAGCTTTTCGACTTCAACTCCCTCAGGCCCTGAAAATTCATAATGTGTTTCATAAATCTTTGTTAAAGAGATATGTTGAACCTTTGGAGCCGTCTTCCTTGCCACCCGCTCCTGTCATGGTGGACTGTAGTTTGGAATTTCAGATCGCCAAGATAATTGACTCTCGAATTCTCTGTAGATCACTTCAGTATCTTGTTCACTGGAATGGTTATGGACCAGAGGAGAGGATGTGGGTACCGGCATCTGACGTGAATGACAGTCGTTTGGAGAAAGCTTTTCACAGGTCTCACCCGGATAAGGTTGGTCCTGGGTGTCTGGAGGTCACCCGTAGAAGGGGGAGGGGGGGAGGAACTGTGACAGACTTTCCCGCGACAGGTGGCAGGAAATCAGTGAGACTGGCAACACGTGGTTTGATCTGACATGTTTTCCGTTTGGATTAAATGACGTCTGTATTGTTTTTGGTGCTTGCCATACCTTCTTTACCCAGTTGTGGCTATTAGGGTCATTTAACCTTCTCTATTTATAGTTGCTTCTCCCACAATGATGTGCGGTTTATAGCTTCTGTTTGGACCTTTGGATAGATTGTGGTTGGATGTTTGGCTGAGTTCCTGGTGCTTCCATTGCTCCTTTGAAGTTAAGTCTTTCCTTTCCCTTTTGTATTTTGTTTGGGTTTTGTGTGTTGCATTTGCCTATTGTTTGTATTAGGCCTGAAAGAGACTCCTGTTCGTCCTTCCTTTTGGGGGAACAGGTAGTCTCGTCCCTGCCATTAGTACCAGGGTCCTTATAAGGCTTGATAGGACTCATAGGACTCTAGGTATTCCTGTGTATGAACTCACCTACCTTTGGGGTCTGTTCTTACTGGTAGTCAGTCAGGATTTTGGTTAGGGTTTTCTTTAGGAGGTGTCCATTTTCCATCCCTAGTTCTCAGGCCTGAATCCCTGTTCCCCCTTTCCCTCCTATGCTCGGTGTGGTGTTTCCCTCCCACACAGAAGCGTGACAATAGTGCTTTTCAATGAAAAAAAAATTGCAAAAAAAAAATCTTCCCCATATGTTTGGTATCACCGCGTCTGTTACGACCCGGACTACATAAATATCATCTAAATTATAAAAAAAATGACAGAATTGCTAATTTATTCTTCGTTGCTATTGAAAAAACATAATAACAAGCGATCAAAAAGCATAATTTACTCCAAAATGATTCCAGTGAAAACTACAAGTTGCCCCGCAAAAATCAAGCCCTCACACAAAAGAAAGAAAGAAAAATAAAAAAGTTATGGGTCTTGGGAAGCAGCAATGCAATAAGATATTTTTTTCTTTTAAATAAAGGGGTTTTATTGCACAAAAGTAGGAAAAAGGAAAAAATTACATGTGTTTGGTATTGCTGTAATCGTACTGACCCAAAGAATAAAGATATTATGTTATTTATACTGAAAAATGGACGCCGTAAAATTTATAACATAAAAACTCAGTGGCAGTATTGCTGTTTTTCCCATATCTCTCCTAGAAAGAGTTAGTAAACGTTCGTAAAACATAAAAGGAAAAAAACGATATATGTTTGGTATCGCTGTACTCGTACTGACCCAAAGAATAAAGATATTATGTTATTTATACCGAAAAATAGACGCAGTAAAATTTATAACATAAAAACTCAGTGGCAGTATTGCTGTTTTTCCCATCTCTCTCCTAGAAAGAGTTAATAAACGTTAGGGTCCATTCACCTGTCCGCAAGTGTTTTACGTAAATTGCGGATCCGCAAAACACAGACATCAACCATGTATTTTTTGTTTTACTAGTATTAAAAAAATAACCTTTGAAACAGAATTTTTTATATTTCCATCTACTGAGCTGCGTGAGGCCTTTATTTTTTGCCGGACGAACTGTAGTGTTTATTGGTACCATTTTTAGGGTACGTACAACTTTTTGATCACTGTTACTCAATTTTTTTTGGGGGGGGGGGGGCCAACAAGGTAACCAAAAAATGGCGAATCCTGTGGTTTTATTTTTATTATTACGGCGTACACGCTCAGAGGAAAAATATTTTTTTATTTTAATAGTCTAGAAATTTTCGGACTTTAATGGTTGTGTCACACATAACCTTTCTCAGCGGATTACCGCTGTGGTCAAGGATTGCCTGCAGCAGTCACATGTCTCTGTGTCGGAATGTCATCGTAAGCATCAGGTGGTAGAGGACCACGCATCCTTGAAACAGGAACGATGGAGGATCAGTGTGGTGAGGGCTCCTTTTTATTCATTTTAATTATGAGAGTTTTTAAATACATTTTTCACCTGGACAATCCCTTTAATGTCACTGGGAGTAAAGCTATTTTCACACTAGAGTTAGACATATCCAGCAAGCTGTTCCGGCAGAGAACGGGACTGAGCGGGATTGGGCTTTTATATAGGGTTGTCACCTGGCCGTTATTTTTTTGTACCGGCAAAGTTAATTGCCGGTATTTTCCTTTGCAGACTGCTACTAATGAGCGCTTCCATTGCGAAGAGCTCATTAATGCAGCCTTTACCCCCCCCCCCTCGTGTTAATTAATAAAACTAAAAAAAACACTCACCTCCTCCATTTGCTCGCGCAGCTTACTGGATGTGCAGGACAGTACCTGGGAGACGTCATCACACTGGAGCGCAGGTCCTGTCCTGAGCTTCCAGTCAGCAGGGGGTGTTCATCGCAGCAGTAGCAAGTGGTGGAGGTGAGTGCTTTTTTTTTTGTTTGTTTGTTTTTTGCAGAAGCAAACTGGGGGCACTAATAGGGGCATTATTTTTCCTGGGGGGCACTAATGGGGGAATTATTTTTCCTGGGGGCACAAATAGGGGGCATTATTTTTCCTGGGGGGCACTAATGGGGGAATTATTTTTCCTGGGGGGCACTAATGGGAGCATTATTCTTCCTGGGGTCACAAATAGGGGGCATTATTCTTCCTGGGGGCACTAATGGGGGCATTATTCTTCCTGGGAGGCACTAATGGGAGCATTTATATTACTGGTGGCACTAATGTGGGCATTATTAATTCTGGGGGCACTAATGGGTGCATTGATATTATTGGGAGCCACAGTATGATAGTGACTTAACACCCTGTTTTAAAGGGGTTGTCCCATCTCAGACAATGGGGCATATTGCTAGGATATTCCCCCATTGTCTGATAAGTGCGGGTCCTACCGCTGGGACCCGCACCTATATCGAGAATGGAGCCCAGAAAGTGAAGGAGGGCGCATTTATTTTCAATAGGGCCAGCGAATATAGCCGAGCGCTGGTTTGGCTATCTCCGTCGACCCCATAGAGATGAATCGGAGCATGGGCTGCGCATGCGCGGTGTGCTCCCATTCACTTCTATGGGAGAGGCGGGGAGCAGCGCTTGGTGGTGGACGGACCCCGAGAAATCTGGGTCCTCCAGCCACAGCTCTCCCTGCTCAGTTCTCGATATAGGTGCGGGTCCCTAGCGATATGCCCCCATTGTCTGAGATGGGGACAACCCCTTTAAGCCATGCCTCCAAACCACACCCCTTTGGGGCATGGCTTAACTTGGCCAGTATTTTTTTATTGGGAAAGGTGGCAACCCTTCTTGTATAGATACGCATTGGATGAAGTTAGAGACATGGATTAATGTAAAAAAAAAATGCTGTGGCGTGCTACAAGCTCTGCTGATTTCCTTCTATTGGCTCTTGAAAGTTGGGGGATATGGTTCTGGCATCTGTATCGAGTTTTACGGTCTGTATTGCTTTAGGGGTCTGTGGTTTCTATTATTATAGAGTCCAGTCTGTGATTTTTCTTTTGTGATTCAAATTCCATAGATTTGGAGCATGGTGTATAAAATAGGAGGAGCCTAAAGGCAAAAATTTTGCAATATATGCCAATTTTTAGAATCTCCCTGGTGTCCCTACTGTAACTTTTCTAAGGCATGGTTTTAACGCATTGCAGTGGCTTCCTGCCAATGGATATAGTCATATCAAGTGTATGGCATAGGCACACAAGCTGTGCCCACACCATGTGCAGGATGTTGGAGGGGGGCACAACTAAGTCCACAAAGGAAATAAAAGTTATGCTGCTTGGAATGCAATGACTGCATGCTGAGTTAAGGAGTTAATATATAAAACTGCTGTAGAGATCAAGGTATGGCACAAAAAAACCTTAAAACTCCAGTATGAAAACTGTCCAATCACAATCTAACTTCCATTCTCTAAACTGTACTAGAGAAATGAAATGCGGACTCTGATTGGTCGCGGTGGGCAATTCCACTTTCTCAATAGTCAGACGTGAAGCCATTACTATGTTACTGAACGTCCTCACGTGACTTCCCTAAATCGGCCATCTTTGTTCCTGGAAGACGATTCCCGCTTCGGTTCTGACTTGTTTATAAAAAGTAAATCCATTCATCTATTCACCCACTGGATCTGGGAACATTACAAACATTAATATCATACTGCGACAGAAGAAAATATGCCGTTTTTCTGCAGTTTATCCTGTGACCCCTGAGCGCATCGCCCAGAATCACTTCCGGTGGAGGGATTGACCTTTGCCCCCGCTTCCCTGCTTCCTTCCTTTCCTGTAGCGGCTCCACGAGAAGACGTAACAGTAAGTGCGGCCCTGGCACTGAAATCCAAATCAATCCTAAGTAACGATGAGGGGACGGAGGGCATCGACCGGTGCCAGGGATTAGGGGCACCCTGCCCTCAGTGTGCTGGGGCTTATTGCGCGCCGGGGAGGCAGATGACTGGTAGAAGAGGAGGTTGTAGATCTCCATCGAGTGGTACTGGCGGAAGCCCACCGCACTGCCGCCCTGTGGTATATCCCTCCGCGCGGAGTGACACGGAGTGTGAAGCCGGCATGCTGGTTATGGAGTAAAATTACCTGCAGTCCTATGTAAAATCATAAGCCAGCGCTCCGCGGCACATACAAGCGTTCTAAAAACTAAAGGACCCGTTTGGTTACATGATCAGCTCTGCTACATCTGTCTGTTTACATATCCTGGTGTTTGTGCCCTAGTGCCTGGCACATGTGCCCCCTGCCTTGTTTGTTGTATGTGTCTGTACCTAAATCTCTGTAGGGAAGCCCTCTCCTGGTTTCTAATCTGCCGTCTTGTGTTTTTTTCCCCCTAGAAATGGCTCCACGTAAGGGTAAGGAAAAGAAGGAAGAGCAGGTGATCAGCCTGGGGCCACAAGTGGCTGAAGGAGAGAACGTGTTTGGAGTCTGCCACATCTTTGCCTCCTTCAACGACACCTTTGTACATGTGACCGATCTGTCCGGCAAGTAAGTGACTGGGTCCCCCCAGTAGTTATGGGGTGTAGGGTAACGGCATGGGGTCTCCACCAGCTCCTGGCGGTATATTGATGCCTTTGTGTTTCCTTCCGCAGGGAAACAATCTGCCGCGTGACCGGTGGCATGAAGGTGAAAGCCGACAGAGACGAGTCCTCTCCTTATGCTGCTATGTTGGCTGCTCAAGATGTCGCCCAGAGGTGCAAGGAACTTGGCATCACCGCTCTTCACATCAAGCTCCGTGCCACCGGTGGCAACAGGTAATGGTTAAGCGTCTGCATCCATGTGGGACACCAGGCTAAGACTATGTATTGTAGTGTGTAGCACATGGCTGCCGTACAGATGGGGGGGGGGGGGGCATGGGTTTTACCCAGTGCCACCTGTATTATGGATCTGTGCAGTGCTGTAGTAGTCACCCCCCAAGACATTGCTTCTAGGGGGATCTGGTCTGGGTGGTACATGGAGGCCTTCAGCATGTGATGGGCAGTGGACACTTGGACTGGTGAACTGAGGCTCCTGGAGTTGGCATGGTTGAGGGTATGGCCACAGTTTTTTGGACAAGGTACTGAAGCAGGATTTTTTTTTTTTTTTACCAGTCAGAAGGGGATTCCAAAGGTATTAGAGGTATGGCAGATCCACTTCTGGCTTTGGGAGCATTCACGCGACAGTGTTGGTTTTGCGGTCTGCAAATCACGGATCCGTGTGTTCCGTATGTCTTCTGTTATCGTTCCGTAATCCGTATAACAGACGTGTGTCTTCCGCGTGTTTTTTTTTTTTTTGCGGACCGTCAAAAACGGAATGGTTAAAATTGACAAATCATCATACGGATGCATTTCCGTGTGCTATCCGTTTTTTACAGACCCATTGACTTTCTATGGGCCACGGACCGCAGTTTGCTGCCAAGTATAGGTAATGTTCTAAAATAAAAGGAACGGACAGCACATGGATGACACTGAAAGGCATTTCGCAATTTTTGCGGACCCATAGAAATGAATGGGTCTGTGCATTGTCCGCAAAAATTTTGGAACGGACGCGGAAGTAGAATACGGCCATGTGAATGCTCCCTTTGGCTGAGAATCCTACAGGCAGATCTGCCTCAGTTTTCTGCTATTGAGGAGTTTAGCCGGCCTGGGAAAGTTGCATGCAGATAGTTCAGTCTTGTGTTTGCAGTTGTGGGCATTGCCCATCATTAGTGCAGTGTGAACCTGGGCTTAAGCAGTTTCAGGCTGGTACCTGTAGCCGAGCTCCTGTAGGAGTCTTTTCTAATCCCCAGATTATTGCACACGGCACAATGCGGGGGGATGGTCATTTCTGCCGTATCTGGCAGTGTAATGTGTATTGTTTTGTGATGTCCTTGCCTTCTATAGGTTCCTGGTGTTAATTTCTATGGTTTGCAGTGTCGGGACAAGCCATAGTGCAGTCCCTCCCCCACCACAAACCTGTCAGTGTTTTGGGCTCAGCATGGCAGTGTTACCCCAGACCGGACCTTTTCCTGTGGGGCAGTGTATGAAAGTGTAGGTCTTGGTTGAGGAGTCTTGTAGAACCTTGTGCTCCAGACTCTTCTCTGTGCAGGTTAGTGGGATGATTCTTCACATGGAGTTCTTCATCTGCCGTCGATGTGCCAGCATCTGACTGTGGGCTAGTTTTGGGCATCCACTTCTGATATGCGGTTCTCAGACCCGCTCAATGTATGGGCCCTGTCTGTTTTACTTTGGGATTAGATCACTTCTTGTGGTGGTGCCATGTAATGGTGTGGGCTGGAGTTCTGACTTGGGCCGTGTTCGCCTATTAGGTCAGGGTTGTGTTCTGCCGTCCGTGTGTAAGTGTGGTGGATTATGCTCCATTCACATGATCCAGCAAAAAAATCTGCGCATGGTGAATGCTCATGGAAATTAAAGGCCATGGACACCTTCAGAGCCATTTTTTTATTTCCATGCATTTTTCGCTTAGGCTGCTTTCACATTAGTGTTTTTTGCGGATTTGTCATGGATCTGCGGAAACGCTTCCATTACAATAATACAACCGCATGCATCCGTCATGAACGGATCCGGTTGTATTATGTCTTCTATGGCCATGACGGATCCGTCATGACCACCATTGAAAGTCATTGGGGGACGGATCCAGTATCTGTTGTCAGAGAAAAAGGATCCGTCCTGACACACAATGTAAGTCAATGGGGACGGATCTGTTTTCTCTGACAACAGATACTGGATCCCAATGACTTTCAATGGTGGTCATGACGGATCTGTCATGGCTCCGCATCCCAGGACAGACAGAAAAACCCTGCAGGCAGGTGACTGAATGGAGGCAAACTGATGCATTCTGAGCGGATCCTTTTTCATTCAGAGTGCATAAAGGGCAAAACTGATCCTTTTTGGACCTCTGAACGGATCTCACAAATGCAAACCAAAACGCTAGTGTGAAAGTAGCCTTGAATGTAGGTTTTTGTTAAAAAAAAAAAAAAAGTTTTTGTTTTGCTGCTCCTGTGACTCCCAGTACATGGCAGCTGCAGAATGCTCTCGTGTGACTAGTCCATCAGCTCATCTGACCGCTCGATCTCCAGTCGCTCTGCTCTGCTGGATAAATTCTAACCACATTTATGTCCCAGTCAAAGTTAAACTTTGATTGGGACAGAAATAAAAAAATGCATTCACCAGAGGAATGGGGATCGGTCATTTTATTATTCACTGTGACTCTCTGTTTCAGAACATTGTTTGCCAACACTTATTAAATGTGTATGGGCACCTTTACCCTAAAGTGGTTCTCTGGGTTACAGATATTGACGACCTAGCTTCAAGATAGGTCATTAATATTGGATCAGTGGCGGTCAGGCTCCCCCATGGATCAGCTGTTTCTGGCAGCTATGGAGCTGGAAACTATACGGTGTGGTTTCTGTCCCCAGGGTACTGTAGCACCGCTCCCATTCCCTTGATTAGTATAGTTTCTGGTACCCCTTTAACAATTGATGACCTGTCCTAGAATAGTTAATCAGTGTGAGATTGAGGCATGGGTCCTACACACTGTGATGGCAGAGCTAAACCGGCTCCATCCGTTGGTTACTGCAGCACTGTGCCAATTCACTGCAATGTGAGCTGTGCTGTCGGGCCCCTTCCCTCATATAGATAGGTGATAAATTCATTTTGTGGGAGACAACCTGTCAACCCCTCATCAGTGGAGGACCGGTCTTGAGATAAAAATGATCTCCCATAGACGTGGGGAAGCTTCATCCACCACAGAATGGACGGAGCTGTGTACTTCTGCTGCCAGATCTACCCCGAGACAGCTGATCAGAAGGTTGTCGGACCCCTGATCAGATTATGATGGCCTTTTCTCAAGAGAGACAATCGGTATCAAGATCCTGGACATCCCCTTTATGTTTAGCTTTTGGCAGCAGTGCCTTTTGCAGCCTGTGTCCAGGCAGTATGGGTTGTCAGATTCCCCAATGCTATTATATTGGAGGTGTTGCCTTCTGTGCTTTAGTTGGCATTATATTCATGTGTACGACCACAGATTTATAGCTTTAAACTGTTTACTTTTTCAGGACCAAGACTCCTGGACCTGGTGCCCAGTCTGCCCTCAGAGCCCTGGCTCGTTCTGGCATGAAAATTGGCCGCATTGGTAAGCACACCTTTTTTTTTTTTTTTTTATCAAAACGTATGTGGTTGAATTTACTTGGTCTTTCCATAAGAGCCTTTCTTTTTTGTGTTGGGTTAATCGTTAATTATTCTGGGTTGAAGGGTATATGGCCGTTTGTGCATTACTTAAACTGTTGACAAGTTTTGCTTGAAGAGGGACTCCCACCTAAAATATGGGAGCGCCCCTAAAGATAGTTTATATTTGTGGTGATCACTTTAAGGCCTATGTGCATTAATGTATTACTAGTCAATGGAAGCTCAGTTGGCATCCAGCCTATAGACCCTACTTCTCCATATGCTTCTGGGGTTTTTGCAGAGCACTACTGACTGTACTACTACTGTTAATGTGTCTTCTAATTATGTATCTATTTTTTTGTCTCTTCAGAGGACGTGACACCCATCCCTTCAGACAGCACCCGCAGAAAGGGTGGTCGCCGTGGTCGTCGTCTGTAGTTATCCAGCCTTGTCATTCAATTGTTAATAAAATTATCAGACCAAAAACAGCTCTGGTCACTTTCTATTTTAGTAAAATGTGTATTTGAACTTTACTGTAGGGCCTCATGCACACAAACGTATTTTCTTTTCATATCCGTTCAGTTTTGTTTTTTTGCGGACTGTGGAACCATTCATTTCAATGGGTCTACAAAAAACGGAAGTTACTTTGTCCGTTCCACACAAAAAATAGAACACGTCCTATTATTGACCGCATCACGGACAAGAATAGTACTATTAGGGGCCAGCTGTTCTGCAAAAAAATGAATGCACACGAGAGTCATCTGTATTTTTTGCGGACCGCAAAATTCATACGGTCGTGTGCATGAGCCTTTAGCCTGTAGCAATCACTACAGCACCTTGGAAACAGTCTGCATTAGACTGGGCATGAACAGAGCTGTGTATGAGCGCTGATTTATCGTGCCACAAGATATGCCATACATTTCTGTCAAATCAGCTATATCCAGGCCACTGTATTCAGGTGGTCACATGTGTAGCAATCTCCATTTGCACTTATTGACCCAAAAAAGCAGCCAGCCACCCAGGCAGAAATGTTGTTTGTTGCTGTAAAGCGATGTCTCAGATATGTATATGATTGCAGTTATGGTCTGATTATTGGTTCTTGCTACAGACGGTATAAAAATGCTTTCCCTGCTGCCCTGTAAAAAGGCCCTCCGAGGCTACTTTTGGTTAGTGTACCTTTTAGTGAAAGCAAGACTGCTAGACATGCCTCTATGATGCACGTGGACCCTTTGCCCAGTTGATGTAGTTTGAGGAAGGGGTGCATCATTGGACTGAGAGGCAAGATGGCTGTTTCAACAGTTTGACTACCATCTAAGATGTTTTGACATAGCTGATACGAATTGCCTACCATCTAAGATAGGGATGCTCAACCTGTGAGATTCTAGCTGTTGCAAAACTACAGCTCTCAGCATGCCCTAATAGTTGTAGGCTGACCAGGCGTACTGGGAGTTGTAGTTTTGCCACAGCTGGAGGGCCGCAGGTTGGCCTTCCCTGATCTAAGACATTCTGATGTAAAGGTTAGATGTTAAAAGTAGAGATGAGTGAATTTCATGTTATGAATCTTGTTCACGCTTCATTTGGTCGTAAAAGCAGAATTGCGTTATGGATTCCGTTACCACGGACCATAACTCAGTTCTTGCATTCTGTCAGTCTATGGGCTGCAAAACGGATCCGTCCCATTTGTTATGCAGGGGAGTCCTCTCCAGCATAACGGAAACAGATCCATTTTGCAGCCCATAGACTTCTATTATGACGGAATGCCTCTAAAGGCATTCCGTGATAATTGCGTTATGGTCTGTGGTAATGCAATCCATAACGCAATTCTGCAATTACCACAAAGTGTGAACGAATTTCAAAATAGGAAATTCTCTCTAGTTGGGAGCACTGGTTAGGTCGGGGCATGCACACTTCATAAACAGGTTCCTGATGACAGACTATTTGATCCACTGACAAGTCTTAAGTGAAGCAGGTTTAGACCGCTCTATCCGAACCAAGTTGTGTCTGTCTTTTGTTGTCCGTGTTTCACTGACACTGAACAGCTGAAAAATAATTTTCAAAGCATCACTTCTTAATGATCTGTGGTTTTCACAGACCCATGGACTATAATGGATGTGATGGATCCGTAAACACGGACAAAATAGGCCATGCATCCGTGCTAATAACACTGACCCACGGACCGTGCTAAAACACTAAAGTCTGAATACACATTAAAATGAATGGGGATGTGTGCTGTCCGTGGAGAACACGTACAACACGCGTCTGTGAAACACTGATGTGTGAATGAAGCTTAAGAGATGTAAACTATCCGTGGGCTAGGGGTATCAAAGGAATTCAGGAATAGATTAAGATTTGATCTAGTTGAATGTAAGATGAGATCCCCAAAGTCGCCATTCAGGTGGCGAAGGTAGTTAAGAAGACTGCTTTACTGTTTGAAGATTCTTCGTAGTTAAGTGATCCCATGGAACGCAAAGCAGACTCCCTCCTAAGGAAAGCTTGGGAAGCAGCGATGTTTGGTGTCAAGACTAATATTGCAGCCACATCTGTAGCCGGAACTATGTATTTCTGGTTATCAGAATTAGATGAGCATCTAAAAAATAAGACTCCCAGGGAACACATTATAAATTCAATCCCACTATTAAAATCCGCAACTGCTTCCCTGGCTGACGTATCGGCTGAGTCAGTACGGTTTTCCGCCAAAGATGCAGCTTTGTCTAATGTGTCCAGAAGAGCCTTGTGGATAAAAGCCTGGTCGGGGACAAGGCCTCCAAGGCCAAATTATGTTCAGTTGCCTTCTCAGGTGAATTTGGGCCAGTGTCAGATAAAATACCGTAAAAAGCTGCTGACAAAAAGAAGGGGTTTCCGGAAGAGAAAGAAACTAAAAAGAGACCCTTTTGTCCGTTTTCTTCCCAGTCTAGACCCTATAGAGGGCATTGGCGGATCCAGGGGGGAGGCAACGGGGCAATTGCCCCCCCCTCCCCCGAGGAGTTTCCCGCTGATTTTCCCCTTTAAAGCTGGCCGCCGCTGCAGTGCCGCGCTGTAAATTACAATACCTGTCCTGCTGGCGGAGGGGGCCGGAGGTAGAGCCGTGTGTGCAGGCGCACCCAACCAGGATAGGGAGTGGTCCCGTTTGGGCGGTAAGAGTTGGAAGGAAGAGCCTGAAGCTGCTGCGTGCCCGGCCTGCGCGCCTGCTAGTGAGGTGGCGGCATGATAGTGTTCGTGCCCAGCTGCTCCATTACAGGATGCAAGAACTCTGCCCTGACTGAGACCCATCCCTACCTCTGTATAATTAAGTTTTATATATATGCACACAGTATATAACGCACATAAAGTATGTACCCTGCTACTACTCCTCAGTTATATTACCCCCTGTATAATGTACCCTGATACCCCACAGTTATATAACAGGGGTATCAGGGAACATTATACAGGGGGTAATATAACTAAGCGTTATCAGGGTACATTATACAGTGGAAATATAACTGAGGAGGGCTATCAGGGGACATTATACAGGGGTAATATAACTTATGTTACCCCTGTATAATGTCCCCTGATAGCCCTCCTCAGCAGTTATATTACCCCTGTATAATGTACCCTGATAGCCCTCCTCAGCAGTTATATTACCCCTGTATAATGTACCCTGATAGCCCTCCTCAGCAGTTATATTACCCCTGTATAATGTACCCTGATAGCCCTCCTCAGCAGTTATATTACCCCTGTATAATGTACCCTGATAGCCCTCCTCAGCAGTTATATTACCCCTGTATAATGTACCCTGATAGCCCTCCTCAGCAGTTATAGTACCCCTGTATAATGTACCCTGATAGCCCTCCTCAGCAGTTATAGTACCCCTGTATAATGTACCCTGATAGCCCTACTAAGTTATATTACCCCTGTATAATGTACCCTGATATCCCTCCTCAGTTATATTACCCCTGTATAATGTATCCTGATACCCCTCCTCAGTTATATTACACCTGTATATTGTACCCTGATACCTCTCCTCAGTTATATTACCCCTTGTATAATATACCCTGATACTCCCTAGTTATAGACAGAGCATTTCTTCTGCTATTTAAATAAAATAATCTATTCTATAAGCACCACATTATTTTCTGTCCGCCACCACAAAACAATCTGGAAGTGCCCCTCCCGAGACTAGGCTCTGGATCCGCCACTGATAGAGGGAAGGGTAAGACAGGTCGTTGGAGCTACAGTAAGGCTCACACGGGCGAGTTTTCCCGCGCGGGTGCAATGCGTGAGGTGAACGCATTGCACCCGCACGGAATCTGGACCCATTCATTTCTATGGGGCTGTGCACATGAGCGGTGATTTTCCCGCATCACTTCTGCGTTGCGTAAAAATCGCAGCATGCTCTATTTTGTGCGTTTTTCACGCAACGCAGGCCCCATAGAAGTGAAAGGGGCTGCGGGAAAATCGCAAGCAAGTGCGGATGCGGTGCGATTTTCCCGCATGGTTGCTAGGAGATGACCGGGATAGGGACCCGATCTTTATTATTTTCCCTCATAACATAGTTATAAAGGAAAATAAAATAATAGCATTCTCAATAGAGAATGCAAAGTAAAAAGGGAAAGAGGGCATCTACCTCAGGACAAGATAAGATCACTCAAACACAAAATAACAAGGTTTCAGAACTCTCACAGATCTCCATCCGGAAGGCGATGAGTCTACTAGGTACCCTAACCTCTTGCATAAATTCAGTCCCATGGAGTCAGGCCCACACCAGAACCATGCAAAATTGGAACAAGAAACATTCATCCCTAGACAGGATAATCAGCATTTCACCTGTAGTCAAAATAGACCTGAACGGATGGAAAAACGAACAGAATCTTTTTAGGGCACAGACTGGCTCAGGATCCCAGAAGTTCAAATAGTGACCGATGCCAACACTTCAAGTTGGGGCGCAAAGATAGGAAGCTATTACTTCCAGGGGGACTGGTCAATCATCATAAGAAACAGGTCTTCAAATTACAGAGAATTGTACGCAGTCCTTATGACCCTTACAAAAGGCCTCTACTTACTAAAAAACAGACATCTTCAAATTCTTTCAGACAATATTACAACAGTCACATACCTAAAACATCAGGGCGGCATAAGATCCAGTCCTCTGGCAGAGGTAGAAAGAATAATATTCTCTTGGGCAGAGGTAAATGTTCTCGTCGATTCACCTAAAAGGGTCAGAAAATGTAGAGGCGGAATTCCTCCTAAGTCAACAAACCTTACATCCAGGAGAATGGACTTTAAACCGAAATATTTTTCAGGAAATTACTTCCACATGGGGACTACCAGAGAGAATGCTCAGGTCCGTCAGTTTTGTTCTCTCGAACCTAGGGACAAACCATGGGCAGTGGACACCTTGTCAATAAGATGGACATGGGACCTTGTTTACGCATTTCCACCTTTTCCACTGATTCCCCGCGTAATACAGAAAATCCAGAAGGAACCAACAACAGCAATCCTAAAAGCTCCTCACTGGCCAAAAGCTGGTTCTTGGCCCTAAAACGACTGGCATTGGAAGAACCATGGAGAATACCGTTCCAGGTGGATATCCTCTCTCAGGGGCCAATAAAACATCCAAACCCGCAGATCTACAATCTAGCTGCCTGGGTCCTGAGAGCAAGTCACTCAGAAGACAGGGTCTCTCAGATAGACTAATCCTCACTCTCAGAGCAAGTAGAAAAAAGGTTACATCGGCCACTTACCTTAAAATCTGGAAGAGGTTCTGTAGCTGGTTGGAAGAAGAACACCCCCTGGACACCTCTTCTCCACCCATAAATAAAATTCTAGATTTCTTGCAAAATGGGTTAGAACTAGGATTGAGGCCTAGCACCCTTAAGGTCCAGATATCGGCTTTAAGCACATTTTATGATACAAGCCTTGCCGACCCACCGCTGGGTAAAGTGATTTGTTAGGGCAGCCTCTAACAAGGCCTACCTTGAGCTCTAGGATTCCTCAGTGGGATCTTAACATTGTACTAAATGGTCTGACTGGGCCCCTCTTCTTTCCCTCCTTAGCAGAGATTTCTATTAAACACCTATCCTTCTAAACTGCTTTCCTGATAGCCATAACATCTGCTAGACGTGTAAGTGAAATTCAGGCCCTTTCCTGTAGAGAGCCATACCTGAAGGTTTTTGAGGACCAAGTAACATTGAGGCTAGATCCAGGGTCCCTCCCAAAGGTGGTATCAGATTATCACCGTAACCAAGAAATCGTTTTACCATCCTTTACAGACCCTCCAAAGGATGAGGCTGAAGAAACATTGCATCCTTGATGTTAGGAATACAATTTTACAATATCTAGAAGCGTCTAAGACCTTTAGGAAAGACGATAATCTTTTAGTTCAGTTTGAAGGTCGAAACATAGGAAGGAAGCTTTCTAAAGCCTCTATAAGTCGCTGGATCAGAGCTACTATAGGTTGTTGTTACTCCCTTCAAAATATTCCTTGTCCTGTGGGTATTAAAGCTCACTCTACCTCACTCTTCTTGGGCAGAAAAAAGAGGGGTTTTGTTAAATCAGATTTGCAAAGCGGCTACTTGGTCTAGTATCAACACCTTTGTTAAACATTATCGCCTTAATCTGGCCGCCTCTGCAGATCTAGCATTTGGCCAAAAAATACTATTTGTTAGTTCTCACTTGTGGCTGTCATGGTGGATGAAATGGAAAACAACAATTGGACTTACCGGTAATTCCGTTTCCTTGAATCCACCATGACAGCCCATATATATTCCCTCCCCAAAAAATAAATAACATATACTGTATATATATATATATATATATATATATATATATATATATATGATGAAAATACTATAAAATTCCTATATCTAGATTTGGGTATGAAGTAATACTCAAATTGACACACACACATTGCTCACCTACCTTGTTAATTTGGAAGAACACTGAGGGTGAGGAGGGGTGGGGGCAATTTAAACTCTCTCTGTATATTCCTGCTCTTACAGAGGTCAAGGGTCTTCGTGGATTCAAGGAAACAAAATTACCGGTAAGTATAATTATGGTTTTTGCACCTGTCCACAGGTATTTTGGCTTACTTGTCATGAGCAAACTGCTTTAGCTGTCTCAGGCTTTAAGGGTACCTTCTTCTTCAGACTACATGTTTCACCTCCATCGACAGATGTTCAATAGGATTTAGATCAGGGATCATGGAAGGCCATGTCAGAATAGTCCAATGCTTTGCTCTTAAACATTTCTGGATGTTTAAGTGTGTTTTGGAGCATTATCCTATTGGTAAGACCCATTACCTGCAACTGAGACCAAGCTTTCTGACACTGGGCAACACATTTTTCTCTAGAATGGCTTGATAGTCTTGAGATTTCATTGTACATTGCATAGATGCAGCTCAGCAGCCCCAAAACATAACCAAGCCTCCTCCATGTTACAATGGTAACAATGTTCTTTTATTTGTATGCTTCATTTTTGCAACTGTTAACATAGAGCTGATGTGACTTGCCAAAAAACAGTTTTGTCTGATCTATCATTCTAAAGTATATTCTCACAGAAGTTTTGTGGCTTGTCAATATGCGTTTTGGCAAAATCCAGCCTAGCTTTATGACTTGCTTTCAACAGTGGTTTCCTACTCGGTCGTCTTTAATTAAGTCTACTTTGGCTAAGGCAGTGATGGATGGTGCGATCTGACACTGATGTACCTTGACCTTGGAGTTCACCTCTAATCTTTTGGGAAGTTGGTCTAGACTTTTTGGTTACCATTAGTGTTGAGCGAAGCGAGCTTCGGATGCTTCATCCTAAGTTGTTTGGTTCAAAACTTCTAAGTAATACAGTATTAGAATGTATGGGCTCCGATGAGCTGAAGTAAGTTATTCAAGAAGTCGCGTGTGACTTAGTTAAATAACTTTGGTTATTGATTTTTAAAAGGGTATGCCACTTTAAAACTTGAAACCAAACCCTGCTTTGGTTCCAAGGTACTAGGAAGGAAAACTAGGGTACCTTGAGATGGAAGTACCCCTTTAATGAGGACTTGTTCTTATTTGTAATCATTTTTTAAAATGTATACAAGCTACATCCACTGTTTTAAATCCCTGCAGCAATCACGTAACTTTTTTTAATCATTGTGGTTATCATCGAAGTGGCCTGCTGCAGCGTGAGCTCGCGAGATATACTTAAAGAGGAACTTTCATGTGAAAAAAAGGTATGAGCTAAGTATCATGATATGGAGAGCGGCGGCCAGGGATCTCACTGCACTTACTATTATTCCTGGGTGCCGCTCAGTTCTCCCACTATGTCCTCCGGTATCTTCGGTGACTTGGTTCTCCTGGGAGGAGTCTGCCCTTTTTGTCCTGGGCCTCTCCCTTTCCCAGGCTGTGAGCCCTGCGTTGCGATTGGACAGCACTACAGCCTGGCAGAAGGTGAAACTAATATATGAGATAGACTCATTACATGCAAAGCGAGATATTTCAAGCCTTTATTTGTTATAATTTGGATGATTATGGTTTACAGCTTATGAAATATGAAAACCCCAAAGTCACAATCTCAGGTACCCTTTGATCAGGGGGTGTGGATTAATTAGCTGACTAGAGTGTGACACTTTGAGCCTAGAATATTGAACATTTTTACAATATTCTAATTTTAAGTTGCATTACTGAAATAAATGAACCTTTGAATGATATTCTAATTTTTTTTAGTTTCACCTGTGTCTGTTTGCACCAGTCGCCATGGAGAGGGGAAGAGATGGCACCACGATTTACTATGGGAAGAAGGCATCCTGGTGGAAATGATGTCATGCTCTGATGGGAAACCGTCTGGGCACTCTTGTGGATGTTACTTTGACAGGTACCACCTACCGTACCTAAACATTGTTGCAGAACACTTCAACTGCTTCAGACAATGGTATCCCCTAATGGCAGTGGTCTCTTTCAATGGGATAAAATGTCCTACCACACTGCAAAAATTGTTAGGTATGGTTTGAGAAAGATGACAATGAGTGGTTTCACACTAAGGAGTTTTCTTTTAGCCATTTTTTTAGCTTGCATTAAAATTGTGACAGGTGTTTTCCTTTAGAGAAGTCTATGGGTACACACCACACCCAGAACCTGCCGTGATCCAGAAAAAAAAAATGAAAAAGTATAAAAAAAAAACTGTCTCAAAAGGTCAGCTGGCCATGATGTTTTGCTCAAAAAATGAAGAAAATATGGAAAAGTGTGGTATACTGTATTTTTCTATCCCACAGAGTTCAGTAAAAATTGTATACGTTAAGGGTGACAGATGCCAATGTATAGCATTTCTCTGAGGCAAAGTCATGCGTATATGTAGGACAAAATCATGATGTGAACACTAGGGCTGCAACAATTACTGGGATTAAATTGAGTAACTCGACACAAAAAAATCCTTGATGCAAATTTTTGCATCGACGATTAATTTGTGTCATGTGACCAAGGAACGTGAGTGAAGCGCTTGCTATTACTCACGCTCCGCGGTCACCCACCGGGCCGAACCACTCTGCACTGGATCCTGACACATCGTCAGGACATAGTGCACGTAAGCACGCACTATGACCTGACACTGTGTGACATCAAGACGACACCGCAGCACACGGAGAAGAAGAGGCTCAAGAGCCGTGGAGTGTTGGCAGCGCCCCTACAGGAGAGGTAAGTATTAAAATGGCGCTGGGGACTGATGGCTGGAAGCGGAGGGCACAGAGGACTGATGTCATGACTATTGACTGATGTCAATAGACTTATGATCAGGATTGGAATTTTGTACTAGCCAATTAGATGTCCTCCACATGTTAGTCAATGGGTAAAAATGGTATAACAAAGATGGCTGAAGGATGGTTATAAAAAGGAAATAGACTGGGAGGCATGAACTGATATGGATGAACTGAGGTAACATCATTCTGGGTATAAGTAGGTTAGATCATCTTAAGAGCTATAACCTTGCTGTATCTGGGTCTGATAATCAGAACCAAGGATTGCTGCCATCATCATTCATCATTTTTCATGCTCTATCGTTAACAACACAGAGGACTGATGGCACTGGGGAAGCTGATGGCACTGGTGGGAGCTGATGGCACTGGGGAAGCTGATGGCACTGGGGGGAGTTGATGGCAAGGGGGGGCTGATGATGACATGGGGCGGGGGGCTGATGAGATTTTATAAAGAAAAACATTCTTTATAGTTTTTTCTTATTAGAGTACTCGATCAATCGTTGAAATAATCAATAGAATACTTGATTACTAAAATAGTCAATAGCTGCAGCCCTAGTGAACACAGACTTAGGTAATGCAACTGTCTCATCATTTACCATTAGTTTAGTCTGTATAGTTCAGTCTGTGTGGACCTTGAATTATGACAGCAGTATACAGTATAGAAGTGTCTGTGTTTCTGGAAGGGAGGTCTCTTGTCCTGCAATAGCTGAGATCTGCCAAAAGATGGCGCCTTTGTTTGTGAACATCATACTACTATTTTCAAATGTAATTAAGGATGAACGAATTGACTTCGGAATTCTTCTGAGCCAATATATTCTAATACTGTACCGAGCACCCATTCCGTACAGTATTAAAACAAAGTTTTATGTGAATCGATTTCGGATGAAGCATCCGAAGTCGATTCGCTCATCCCTAAATGTAATATATCCATATAGGATTCTATTTATATGTAGAAAGGGGCAGATTTACTAATCCTGTCTCAGGGTTGCCAGCATTAAATTTTTATGGACATATGTAACACCCTAGAATGGTGTTACCACTCCTGCACCCTGCTACTGTATTGGGCTAACATAATGTCATCTATGTATTCTGTTCCAGGTTTACCACAATGTGAATCTATAATATTGTTATGTAACTGTTATAAATGTAATTTACCTGGTATACCAGCAAGTGGCAGCAAATATGGCATATCTATCCTTAGACAGAATGGAACTTACCATTCCATTCTCCCCCTTTTTGGGCAGAAGTGGGCGAGTCCTGCTTGCTACCAGAAGGAGGTGGGGCAGTTCTAGAGGATTCTGGTTCAGACTCCATGTTGGAGCTGACCGGACACTAAGGCCCCTTTCACATCTGCATTGTGAGGATCCGGCGTGCACTTCCGTCGCCGGAAATGCACGCCGGATCCGTCACAACGCAAGACAACTGAAAGCATTTGAAGACTGATCAGTCTTCAATATGCTTTCAGGTTACTAGGGCAGCCAGGACACTACTAAAGTCCCGGCTGCCATGGAAAAGAAGCGGGGAGCCGGGGGAAAAGCTACTTACCTTCCATGCGGCGGCCGGGGCGCTCCTCGATGACGTCACCGGGTCCCTGCGTTGCATGGATCACATAGCTATGCTATGTGAGCAATGCGCCGTACGATCCATATGGCCCATTGCTCACATAGCATAGCTATGTGATCCATGCGACGCAGGGACCCGGTGACGTCATCGAGGAGCGCCTCGGCCGCCGCACAGAAGGTAAATAGCTTCTCCCCTGGCTCCCTGCTGCTTTTCCATGGCAGCCGGGACTTTAGTAGCATCTTGGCTGCCATGCTTACCATTCTTAAAAGCTAAACGTTGGATACAGCAATGTGCCGAAACGACGTTTAGCTTAAAGTCGGATCCGGATTAATGCTTTTCAATGGACATTAATTCCGGATCCGTCCTTGCGGCATGTCTTCAGGATTTTTGGCCGGAGGAAAATCCGCAGCATGCTGCTGATTTTGCTACGGCCAAAAAACGTATCAGTAGTGAACTGAAGACATCCTGATGCATCCTGAACTGATTTCTCTCCATTCATGATGCATTGGGATAATCCTGATCAGTATCTTTCCATCCTAGAGCCCCTAGGACGGAACTCTAGGACGGAAAGGAAAAACGCAGATGTGAAAGGGGCCTAACCTGTTCCTTGGCTGAACCTAAGTCAGACTAAAGAGTGGAGTGCAGCATAAAGAAGGTATCAAAGTTACTAGGCTAGCCTGTCAGTACAGCAGAGAGAAAGAGATAAAGCAGAGTTGAGTTTGCCTGCCAGTTCATGCTAAAGCCTGCGGGAACCAAGACAAAGCCTGAAAACTGTTTGGAGAAACGTTTATTCAAGTAAAGCTGCCATTGAACTTCATCTCAAGGTTTGGACTCAAATTATTCTTTCAAATCCCTCAATTATTCCCCCTTTTTATTTCTTCGGAGCCAACGCCTAGCGTCCAGCAGTGTCCAGGTAGGACACACATAAAAAGACATTTAGGCCGCATTACACCATTCGGTATTCCTACCAAACCTGGGACGCGATATAGAGGGCCCTGGGGGGAGGCGGCACGTTGCACAGGACAATAGTCCCACGGGAAGCCCGATCGGAAGCCCGACAGCATCATAGTAACCTAGTAACCGTGCGCACGATGTATGCCGCTCCGAGACATATGGCCCGCTCACGGACCACATGTCTCGGAGGGCATACGGTCATGTGCAAGGGGCCTTATACTAATAATTCTCTCCAGAGTGCCCTCATTAGTAATATTGTCCTAATAGTGAAGATCTTCCCCGAAAGTACCCCTATTAGCAGTGTTGCCCTCCATAGTGTGCTAAATAATGATAACACCCACAATAGTACCCCCAGTAGTAGTAATAATGCCCCATAATAGAAATAATGTTCTTCATAGTGCTTCACATACTAACAGTGATAACCCCCCTCCATAGTGACCCAGAAGTAAAACTGCCGTCGTAGTGTCCCCAGTAATAAGGCCCCTCTATAGGGCCCCTGGTAGTTATAATACTCCCATATAGTGCCCCCAGTATTTATAATGCACCCAGTAACTTAAATACCCCCATAGTGCCCAAGTATTCTAAACGGTCCACTATGGTTTCCCCAGTATTTTAAATGGTGCCCTAAAGTGTCCCCAGTAGTATAAATAGCCCCCTATAGAGCCCCAGTAGTATAAATGGCCCCTATAGTGCCCCCAGTAGTATACATGGCCCCTTATAGTGCCCCCAGTAATATACTATGGAGCCCCCAGTGGTAGAAATTGTCCCCTATAGTGATCCCAGTAGTTAAAATGATCCCCTAAAGTGCCCCCAGTAGTATAAATAGTCCCCTATAGTGCCCCCAGTAGTATAAATGGCCCCCTATAGAGCCCCAGTAGTATAAATGGCCCCTATAGTGCTCCCAGTAGTATACATGGCCCCTTATAGTACCCCCAGTAATATACATGGTACCATATAGTGCCCTCAGTAGTATAAATGGTTCTGTATAGTGCCCCCAGCAGTATAAATGGTCCCCTATAGTGCCACCAGCAGTATAAACAGTCCCATATAGTGCCCCCAGCAGTATAAATAGTCCCCTATAGTGCCCTCAGAAGTATAAATGGTCCTCTATATTGCCCCCAGTAGTTTATATGATGGCTGTAGTGCCCCCAGTAGTGTAAACAGGTCCCTAACTTGTCCCTGTGGTCTATATCTCTATACTGAAAAAAAAAAAAAAAAAAAGATATACTTACCTGATTCCTACTCTGTGATGTAGGGTGCATATCTCTTCCAGGCCAGCCTGCAGCCTGAGTTACTTAGCTGTGTCCTGGTGCAGGCAGCGCACTGCGAGATTATATAGCAGAACTAAGCCGTTTGGATGTGAATCCAGCAGTGAATTAAGACAGTAAATCACTTACTGATCAGCAGCAGTCTCTGCCTCTGCCGGTGAGCTGCAGACCCTCTTTTCTCCTCCTCCTCCTCCTATACTCTTCTATGTAATTTGATCCTTCAGTGAGCAGGCATTCCATCTTCAATGAAGACAGAATTGAGCAGCAAATTGAAGGGGTAGCAGGAGAGCAACCTGATAAGAGAAGGAACCTTTTTTTTTATTTCAAAACTTCTTATAATCGCCTGTACATTTAAGAAACAAATGGAGCAGCTACTTTTAAATGTTTCCTGCAATTATTTATTTAACACATCATAGGAGTCATTTATTAAGACCTGCATATTACACTACCTTCGCAAAGCTGCAGTAACTAGTCTCTTTCTTGCCCTGAGGGTTTACTACAATGTATCAGTCTCCAGTCCGGGATGTGTAGCTCAGGGAAGACTGGCCTACAAATCTGATAGCTCTCACTGGTAAAAAGCACTAAGCTATCCTTTCCAGCAGATCCAAACAAACTCTTGCATGACTGGCTATAATAGCAGATTGTGCTATCCTTGCTGTTAAAAGTACCGGAAAGCCCACAAGAAACCCAGAAAGAACCACAAATCCAAGTGTGAAAAAAAAGGTTTGTATAAGTTTGTAATATAAACTAAAACGTTCCCATTCACTGAAAGCAAGCAGAGATCTTGAAAATGGTACAAAAATGCAATGCATTAAGTACATTAGAAATTTGAAAAAGTTAGAAAAAAAACTAACAATTTAGCAACCCTTGGAATTCTGTTACCAGTGAAATACCTTTTCTTGTATATCCTCTTATCAATGAATTGTTGCCTCCAAAGCTATGCAAATCAGCTCTCCTTCCAAAAAGCAAAGCAAGCCGAGCCTCTGATGCCACCAGATGTAAGGTAGCTATCCTACTAGCAGGCCTTTAGACATACCGTAATTTAGGATTATAGCTAAGCTAAGCAAAGGCCTGTTTAAAAAGTGAAGCATGAATTTATAGGATACCTACCTTACATCTGGTGACATCAGAGGCTTGGCTCTCTTTTCTTTTTGGAAGGATAGCTGACTTACAATACAGAGGAGTATTGCCTGGCCTATAAAGGTGCCTTCCGATCATTTTGTTGCAGAAAATTCTGCAACTGAAAATCAGTTCATTCATTGGAATGGGGCTGAAAGCATATGGATTTCTGCAAGCCCCATTCATGTGAATGGAACTGATTTTCAGTTGTGTAATTGTCTGCAACAAGTGAAGGCACCCCAAGACTCCTTAGACCTACTGGTGGTCTTTATAAGTAGAAGTATTACCCCCAGATCTTGCCAAAGCTAAGCACATAGGATCAGGTAATTGCTGAGGTAGATTGTACTATGTTTGGGTCTCAGAAAACTGCTGTAACCAGTGGTGTACATAGAGAAGTAAGGGCCCCTTACTTAGCTAAGATCAAACCAGGCCCTCCACACAGGACAGAAGGGTTTCCGCCTAAACCCTTTTCATTGACCCTTGGGCCATTTTTCCACTGCCTCATTTGTTAAAAGTTGCTCCTTTAGAGGGTAGAGCCCTGACCAAGTTTTCACCTCCAGTAGAAGAGGAGATGATCCCAACTAAGACTGAGCCCCATAGCAGTTGCATGGTCTGCCGCTATTGTAGTTCTGTGACATATCCCTAGCAGAAGGTGCATACATCAAGACGTGTCACTCCAGATTGTAGACAGTGCAAAATGGCAATGACAGTGCAGATTTCTACTGAAGCAGATCAATGGTCGTAGCATAGGGGAAAAAGGGTTCCATTTTCACGGCAGTATCAGAGTTGGACTTCCGCTGGCAAAAAGATGCCTTCTCCGATGAGTCATGTTTTGTGCTTCATCGAATGGATGGATATTGGTGGGTCAGATGACATACATCAGAGAACAAACACCCTGCAACTATTGATGGTAGAACACAAGCTGATGGTGGCAGCATTATGGTCTGGGGAATGTTTTCATGGCATTCTCTGGGCCTACTCATCCATATGGAAGGCACTCTCAACCAATTTGGTAACAAATCTATACTTGCAGATCACATACACATTCTGACTGTCTTCCCTGGGGTGGATCGAATCTTCAAGACAGTGCGACATGTCACATGGCTAGAAATGGCTGACATTGGTTAGAAGAGCATAACCAAGACTTGTAAGTACTACTCTGGCCCCCTAACGCCCCATATTTGAACCCTTCATGTTTGCTCTATGGATCTTCCCCCGTGCACCATCCAGCAGCTGTGGGAAGCACTGCAGTCAGCATGGCTCCAGATACCTGTGACAACCTCCCAGGACCTTAATGAGTCACTTCCAGCCCATCTAGCTGCTGTCCGGGCTGCACACAGCGTTTACTCTGGATATTAGTCATAATAATGTGACTCAACTGTATATCATATCTGTGATTTAAAATCAGTTTCATTCATCTAGTTGTGGTTGCTTTTTTGCTAGGCCTTTTCAGATGATTAAGATATTTCAGCAACAAATCACCCCTTTGTGAAAATACCCTTAAGGGGTTGTCTGCAGGGGCATAGCTATAGGGGGTGCAGAAGTAGCAGTCACTACCGGGCCCAGGAGCCTGAAGGGGCCCAAAGACACTTGTGCCAGATAAGAAGCCACACAATGCACTGAGGGAAGGGGGCCCAAGGATGTGCCTGATATTCCACCTCAGCCCCATTGAATATTGGCTAAGCTGCAATACCGGACACAGCCCAGGAACAAGAGTGGCACTGTTTCCAGAAGAAAAATGCTTTCTTTCAAACATAAAAAAGGGTCATTTTTACAACATGTCAGAGGCTTTATTATAAGTTTGTTTGCCATAAATTAAATCTTCAGTCACACCACTATTCTCAGGTTTTTCTCCTGAGCAGTTTTTCTCAGTTTACCCATTAATGAAGATAATTTATTTGCAAGGCTGCAGAATATGTTGTGTAAGCAGCAAAAACCTTTCACAAGTTGTTAAATCTCTTCAGCTTGATTTCAAGTTTATGGTAGGGAGTTTGTGTCTTTAAAGTTAATATATGGGTTTATCAGACAGCCTGTGTAATACGGCGGTGGAGTCAGAGGTCATTTCCTCTAATATTAAAGCATCCACATAATTCCGTTCTGCCATCGGATCTGATATTGAGCATGAAGAGATGCAGGGAGTTCACCGGGGCAGCAGAAATGCTAAGGTATGGTTCTTATTGATTTGAGAAGGACAATACTTTTTGGGACATGGGTGCATACACAGATATCATAGGGCCCCATAGCATAAGTTAGTATTGGCCCCCAGTGAGAATTCAAATAAATCTTTAATTTTTTTCCTTTGTGATTTGGGGAGGAATCGTTTAATTTAAAAAAAATAAATAAAAATCACACCTTTGGCCAATTTTCCCTGACTTCTATGCTGGAAAAAGTACAACAGGTGCTTTCTAAAAATGTAGCGCTCAATCTGAAAGCCATAGTTCTCAATTTCTTTATACCAAACCACTGGTATAAATACGTTTATAAATCTCCGGTCAACTGTAAGTCTTCTGACTCTCATTACAGATTACATGATAAAACTGCCGGCAGCCACTACTAAAGTAGAGTGAGTGCTTTGTATATGAATTTATAATTACCATTAAATTCAGTGGAAGCTGTAACATCTATTTGCAGTGGGCTCCCCCTAGGGGTGGCTTAAGGAAAATACTGTGGATTTATGTTGGAAAGGACAATGAGTCATGGCAGTGCCGTTATCTATCCCCATGGTAAGTACGCCATTGCTTTAGGAATTTTACACCTGACTACATCTATCCATGTCGGCTACCTTCACCTACTCCTTCCCTTGGACATTCTACACTTTTATAGGCAGAGTTTTCCACCCCCTCTACCAGTCTGTCACGTAGTTAGATCATATTATTATATTTATTTTTGTATTTTATTATGTATGTAATCCCCTTTTATGTACGGCTCCCTGGAATTAATGGCGCTTTAATGGCGCCTGATATCAGAGCATGCGTCCTACATCTGTCCAAACTCGTCAGAATGTATCATTTTATATATTTTACTCTTTACAGACATTAGCATCCTTCACTGTCCCCAGTGGAGCTTACAATTTAATTTCCCTACCATGCAAACGTGGGGAGAACATACAAACTCCATGCAGATGTTGTCCTTGGTCAGAAACCCAGAACCCCGGAGCTGCAAGCCACCGTTGCTGCCTGTGACTGAGTTACAGGGACACTATAATGTATAGTAGGGTAAGGAAGGGTGAGGAGACATCTCCAAGTCAGCTGCAAAAAAAAATCTGATCAAAGACAAAAAATCAGAATTAAAAACATTACAGGCATTTTATCTAGTCTTGAACCACAATTACAAAAACAGGATCTTAATTTCTCCAGAAAGCAGAAATTACACTGAGATGTGGGAGAGAGTGAGAGCAGACCAGACCTCCCTGGAAACCCCCTGAAATAATTCTAGATATAATTGTTCTGAGGAAATTCTAGGCGACAAAGGTTATGGTGCTGACTGCCCAGTTTCATAGCGTTTTATCCTCTTTTCGTATTGAATAGTCAGTGCTCCTGGGAAAGTATAAATGACATCCAGGGGCATAGCTATAGGGGGAACAGAGGTTCCTGCTCCTGAATATGAGCCTGAGGGGGCCCAAAGAACCTTGTGCCACATAAGTAGACACTAATATTGTAGAAAGTGCATGCAGGTCAAGTTACACCTCTGACTGGAGTGAAGGGATTAGGTCAAGAATTTGGCATGGGGGGGTATTTAAATTTTTGCTTCAGGCAGCATGAAGGCTATGTACTTCCCTGCCCCTGGTCACAAAGCACTGAGGGAAGGGGGGGCCCAAGCTGAACTCTTGCGCCAGGGCCCATGAGTCTTTAGCTACGCCGCTGATGACATCCAAAAGTCCAGTCAGCACACACAGAGAGCGACTTGCCATTTCTAAGCAGTTGGGTCAAGCAACTCTTATAGAACTCAATGGAAAGTGGAGGTGCTAACAATCAACAGTGTCTTTATTGAGTTAGGATACATTCACACGACAGTGGGGGAAAAAAATGAGCAATGGGCACGCTGTCAGTTTTTCATAGCCATTTTTAGCCAGTTTTGCATCCATGTTCTGGCCGTCTGGCCCATGATTTTCATTGGCTTTTTTATTTAAATACCAACCCCTGCAGTATAAATAATGTACCCCATAATGGCCCCCAACAGTAATAATGACACGTCCAGGGTGGCTCCTAGCAGTAATAATGTCCCCCATAGTGGCCACCTGCTGTAATAATGTCCCCCATTGTAGTCCCTAGGATTAATGATGCCCCCTATAGTGGCCCCCAGCAGTAATAATGTCTCCCATAGTGGCCACCAGCAGTAATAATGTTCCCCATTGTGGTCCCCAGCATGATGCCCCCTATAGTTGCCCCCAGCAGAAATAATGTCCCCCAAGTGGCCCGCAGCAGTAAAAATGTCCCCCATAGTGGCCCCTAGCATTAATGATGTCCCCCATAGTGGCCCTCAGAATAATGTTTTTGTTTTTAAGCCGAAAAACATTACTCACCTCATCCACTTGCATGCACAGAGGCAGTTGCTCCTATCTTGATGCATAATCACTGGGAGCACGTGGTGATGTCATCACGCTGGGAGCACAGGTCCTTCAGCCTCAAGAGAGAAATGACTGCCTTTGTGGATGCAAGTGGATAAGCTTAATTTTTTTTTAAACCCTAAAAAGCATTTTGCACTAGTGTACCCATTTTTAATGGCTGTTAGATCATTGCACTTCTATCTACTGGCCATTAGAAACAGCCAGCCAGGGAGCGTCTGTTAGAGAGTGTTCATGTTGTGGGGGGCTACTCCATGTGGAGAAGATACTTTGGCACCATTTGCAGGCATCTTCACTACTACCACTGTGTTAGTAGCCTGCATTATGATGGCCAATGAAATTAGGTGTGTAGCATCCCCAAGTCAGGGCAATGTGTGGAACTAACCTGGGGAATGCCAGTGATGGAGAGGCCGGCACGCTGCTCCTCTGGGGCACTCTCTGGGTTCTTGAGGGACACAGCCAGGTGGAAGGTGAGGTGCCCTTGGTGTTATAGTTTAACGTGCCTATGGCTAAGTCCCTGATATGTCGTGACGCCAGTGCCAGTAAACGGTGGCACACCGTATTTACAGTAGGAATAACAGAGGTGCAGACTGGTAACTTGAAAACAGAATTCAAACTTTACTGAAGACAGTGATGATACAGTAAGCAGTCTTTCCAACAGTTCCTTTTTGCAGACAATCAAAATTGCAGTGGTCTTACATCCAGCAAGGTTAAACAGAGGGTGATAATACAGGACTTGGAATTGCAGGTGAACCTTACTTTCTTCCTGACTCGTCCTGACTGGAATTGATGCTTCAAGGCCCCAATGCCCTACTTCTGGCTTATATCCTTGAATCTCCAGTTTATAGAGTACCTCCTCTTGACGTTTAGTACCTCTTGCTCTAGGGATTGCCTCCAGGTTGACTTCTGCTGAACTGGCCTAGGCCTGAGACATGTGGCCTTCACAGACTCCAGGGTCTGCACTAACACTAGCCTGCCTTGGCCTAGCTATATATATAAACTGCTCACCAGCTCCCCCAGTGGTCTAATACCTACATGACAACCTTCACATTGCTGCAGGCAATTATATGAGACACTTAAAGAACATAACAGATTGGTGGTAAACGGGTATTAAAGTGCCCGTATACTGCATACCCCACGACTTTAAACTGAGTACGACCTCGTACTCCACCACAGGGGTCCACCCAACTGGATTCATCTCCTGAAAGACAAAAGGAAAACATGCAGGCATACATAAACACAAATGAATGACATCTGCATAATTTATATCAGGTCCAGCTGGAAAAGGTGGAACGTGGTGACAAAGGGCGTCGTTCTCTTCCTTCAGGATAAAGAGTGGAACTGGGGCGCTGACCTGGCACAGCGGATGTTAGGGAATACCAGGATAGTCCATGACAATGAGTGAGTCCATAAAAGCATATCACAGAGGCTCGCACACAGGGAGTCCATCTCTGGGCACAAACGTCAAGCAAGGTATTTCCAGTAGTAACTGCCCGGGAGGAGACACCACCAGTATAATCAAAGTCCCCTAAACGGACTGGCGGACGCCCCCTGTTCATCCGGGTGGACCTTCTCAACACAGGAGTTTCCTCCTCCCTTAGCACCGAGGTAGAAGGGAGAGGAGCAACAGGAGGGTCTCCACCAGTGAGACCCTGATCAGGAACAACAGGAGCCGGAGGATCCTCTACAAGGGGGACTGGATCCGGGACATTTTGAACCGGCTCTTCCGGAGGTGAAGGGCACAGTAGGTGCTGGAGCGGGCACCAACAAATTTAACCAAGGTGTGAGGAACCAATGGAGTGGTTCAGCATCATTGACTAGATCCGCCACAGCCTGCATAGGCTCCACAGGCTGAGCAGAAAGTCCTGGCACAGGAGACTGGGGTCCGGAGTCTCCAGCAGTGGGCCCCTTTGTCATGCAGAGTTTTAGGCGGTTTCTGTGAACAATTTGGGGACCTTTACCCTCTCGGGTGACCTCCTATAGGTATGAGTGTCAGCATTAGGGATGGCAGACACAAGATAGGAGTTCTCTCCCATTTACTGTCCAGCTTACTGGTACGGTGATTGTTCTTCAACCACACGGTGTCCCCCACAGCCAAGGGCTCTGCATGGGCCGCCAAATCATAGTCTTTTGTTGTCGCTCCCGGGCACCTTCCATGCGCCTCCTGGACAATTTCTTTGGCATTAAGCAAGCGCCTTTGATGTTCCGCTACCCAGTCAGTTTTAGGCAGGGGATTAATGTCATCCAGCACTTGTACATCCAGGGAATGATCTGCAGGCAATTTACCCTGACGCCCAAACAACAGGTAGAAAGGAGTGTATCCAGTGGAACAATGGATAGTATTATTGTACGTATACATGAGCTGTGGTAACAGGTTAGGCCAATCTCCTCTGGTCTCAGGAGGCACGGCTCTCAACATTTCAATCAGGGTCTGATTCATCTTTTCACAGAGTCCATTACCTTGTGGATGATAGGCCGTGGTCCGGACCTTTGGCAATTGTGTAGTCGGCACAGCTCCTGGAACAGATGAGACTCAAACGCAGACCCCTGGTCGGTGAGGATCTTTTCTGGGCAGCCGTAGGCAGGAGGAAGTGCTTCCAGAACAATTCAGCGGTCGTCTTGGCTGTTAGGTCCTTCACAGGCACTGCTACGGCAAACTTAGTGAAATGGTCAATAATAGTCATGGCATAGGCATACCCTGAGTGACTGGGCTCTAACTTCACGTGGTCAATCGCAACCAGTTCAAGAGGGGCGGTACTTATAATAGGGTGCAGCGGTGCTCTCTGATCATGATATTCACCTCTCTTTAGGGCACAGGCTGTACATTCCCGACACCACCTCTCAATGTCCCTCTGATTCCAACCCAGTAGAACCGCCTCACGGATAGTGGCCTCAGTCTTTTGAACCCCAAAATGTCCAGACTTATCATGATACATTTCTAGAACCATACCTGCATCACGACGTGGGATGAGGATCTGGTGCACTCTGTCATTTGACACTGGATCCAGGCTTCGCCGCAGCAACAGGCCTTTTTGAAGGAACAGTTGTTGACGCTGCCTCCACAATTTGAGGAGTTCTGGGTCTGCGTCTTTCGCCGACTTCTTTCAGGGGTCCTGCCACTGATGAAGAAGCCCAGCAGTTCACCGAGAACTCTACTCTCTGATTGCAACTTAATCCACTTTTCTTCTCTGGATGCAGGCTTATCAAAGGATGGTGGGTCAGGAGGTTCCACTGTTGGCAGCTTGAGCTTGGTCCTGTTGAGCAAACCTGTTATAAATGCTGGCATCTCTACATCTTCCAGGCATCCCGCTTGTCATCCGGTGCTATCTCGAGCGGGGCTCTCCTGACAGGGCATCAGCATTATCGCTTGAGCGGCCAGCCCGGTATTTTACAGTGAAGTCAGTAATTAGCAAGGCGGGAGGCCCATCTCTGTTCTAAGGCCCCCCAGTTTGGCGGTGTTCTCAGGGGTGGGCCAGGAGGACGTTATCAGTGAAGGCAATAAATGGAGTGGCAGCCAAATAGTCCTTGAATTTTTCTGTTACGCCCACACTAAGGCCAGAAACTCTAATTTGAAAGAGCCTATAATTCTGATCATTCTTTTCAGCTCCCTTTAAGGGACCGAACACTGGCATAAGCTATCACCCTTTCTTTCCCTTCTTGCACTTGAGCCAGCACCGCCCCAGGCCTTTCTTACTGGCATCTGTGTAAAGGTCAGAGAATGGCTTACTGTAATCCTGGGGTACCCCCAGCACTGGGAGGTCTCAGTCAACTTCTTCTTTAACAACCAGAAATGCAACCTCCCTCTCTTCATTCCATTCAATGGGGACAGGAGTGCTTGGGCTCTTTTTGGTTGCCCCCTCAGGAGTTCCTGGATTGGATCCGCTGACCTCGTACTCCACCACAGGGGTCCACCCAGCTGGATTCATCTCCTGAAAGACAAAAGGAAAACATGCAGGCATACATAAACACAAATGAATGACATCTGCATAATTTATATCAGGTCCAGCTGGAAAAGGTGGAGCGTGGTGACAAAGGGCGTCGTTCTCTTCCTTCAGGATAAAGAGAGTGGAACTGGGGCGCTGACCTGGCACAGCGGATGTTAGGGAATACCAGGATAGTCCATGACAATGAGTGAGTCCATAAAAACATATCACAGAGGCTCGCACAGGGAGTCCATCTCTGGGCACAAACTTAAAAGGATGATGCTCACACAGAGGTTCCCTGGGGGTGTATCACAGGCAAGGGCTCGTGGGAGGAGTCCATTCTTGCGCACAAACGTCAAGCAAGGTATTTCCAGTAGTAACTGCCCGGGAGGAGACACCACCAGTATAATCAAAGTCCCTAAACGGACTGGCGGACGCCCCCTGTTCATCCGGGTGGACCTTCTCAACACAGGAGTTTCCTCCTCCCTTAGCACCGAGGTAGAAGGAGAGGAGCAACAGGAGGGTCTCCACCAGTGAGACCCTGATCAGGAACAACAGGAGCCGGAGGATCCTCTACAAGGGGGACTGGATCCGGGACATTTTGAACCGGCTCTTCCGGGAGGTGAAGGCACAGTAGGTGCTGGAGCGGGCACCAACAAATTTAACCAAGGTGTGAGGAACCAATGGAGTGGTTCAGCATCATTGACTAGATCCGCCACAGCCTGCATAGGCTCCACAGGCTGAGCAGAAAGTCCTGGCACAGGAGACTGGGGTCCGGAGTCTCCAGCAGTGGGCCCCTTTGTCATGCAGAGTTTTAGGCGGTTTCTGTGAACAATTTGGGGACCTTTACCCTCTCGGGTGACCTCATAGGTATGGAGTGTCAGCATTAGGGATGGCAGACACAAGATAGGAGTTCTCTCCCATTTACTGTCCAGCTTACTGGTACGGTGATTGTTCTTCAACCACACGGTGTCCCCCACAGCCAAGGGCTCTGCATGGGCCGCCAAATCATAGTCTTTTTGTTGTCGCTCCCGGGCACCTTCCATGCGCTCCTGGACAATTTCTTTGGCATTAAGCAAGCGCCTTTGATGTTCCGCTACCCAGTCAGTTTTAGGCAGGGGATTAATGTCATCCAGCACTTGTACATCCAGGGAATGATCTGCAGGCAATTTACCCTGACGCCCAAACAACAGGTAGAAAGGAGTGTATCCAGTGGAACAATGGATAGTATTATTGTACGTATACATGAGCTGTGGTAACAGGTTAGGCCAATCTCCTCTGGTCTCAGGAGGCACGGCTCTCAACATTTCAATCAGGGTCTGATTCATCTTTTCACAGAGTCCATTACCTTGTGGATGATAGGCCGTGGTCCGGACCTTTGGCAATTGTGTAGTCGGCACAGCTCCTGGAACAGATGAGACTCAAACGCAGACCCCTGGTCGGTGAGGATCTTTTCTGGGCAGCCGTAAGGCAGGAGGAAGTGCTTCCAGAACAATTCAGCGGTCGTCTTGGCTGTTAGGTCCTTCACAGGCACTGCTACGGCAAACTTAGTGAAATGGTCAATAATAGTCATGGCATAGGCATACCCTGAGTGACTGGGCTCTAACTTCACGTGGTCAATCGCAACCAGTTCAAGAGGGGCGGTACTTATAATAGGGTGCAGCGGTGCTCTCTGATCATGATATTCACCTCTCTTTAGGGCACAGGCTGTACATTCCCGACACCACCTCTCAATGTCTCTCTGATTCCAACCCAGTAGAACCGCCTACGGATAGTGGCCTCAGTCTTTTGAACCCCAAAATGTCCAGACTTATCATGATACATTTCTAGAACCATACCTGCATCACGACGTGGGATGAGGATCTGGTGCACTCTGTCATTTGACACTGGATCCAGGCTTCGTCGCAGCAACAGGCCTTTTTGAAGGAACAGTTGTTGACGTTGCTTCCACAATTTGAGGAGTTCTGGGTCTGCGGTCTTTCGCCGAATTCTTTCAGGGGTTCTGCCACTGATGAAGAAGTCCAGCAGTTCACCGAGAACTCTACTCTCTGATTGCAACTTAATCCACTTTTCTTCTCTGGATGCAGGCTTATCAAAGGATGGTGGGTCAGAGGTTCCACTGTTGGCAGCTTGAGCTTGGTCCTGTTGAGCAAACCTGTTATAAAATGCTGGCATCTCTACATCTTCCCAGGCATCCCGCTTGTCATCTGGTGCTATCTCAGTGGGGAGCCTTGACAGGGCATCAGCATTATCGCTTGAACGGCCAGCCCGGTATTTTACAGTGAAGTCGTAATTAGCAAGGCGGGAGGCCCATCTCTGTTCTAAGGCCCCCAGTTTGGCGGTGTTCAGGTGGGCCAGAGGATTATTATCAGTGAAGGCAATAAATGGAGTGGCAGCCAAATAGTCTTTGAATTTTTCTGTTACCGCCCACACTAAGGCCAGAAACTCTAATTTGAAAGAGCTATAATTCTGATCATTCTTTTCAGCTCCCTTTAAGGACCGACTGGCATAAGCTATCACCCTTTCTTTCCCTTCTTGCACTTGAGCCAGCACCGCTCCCAGGCCTTTCTTACTGGCATCTGTGTAAAGGTGAAATGGCTTACTGTAATCTGGGTACCCCAGCACAGGAGGTTCAGTCAACTTCTTCTTTAACAACTGAAATGCAACCTCCCTCTCTTCATTCCATTCAATGGGGACAGGAGTCTTTGGGCTCTTTTTGGTTGCCCCTCAGGAGTTCCTGGATTGGATCCGCTATTTGAGCGAAGTGGGGATAAAGCGCCGGTAGTAGCCAGCGAAGCTAAGGAAACTCCTCACTTCCTTCACTGTAGTGGGACCGGCCACTTCGGACAGCAGCCAACTTATCAGGATCAGGCTGGACCCCTCTGCGCTTACAACATGTCCCAAGTATTTTACAGCAGGTTTCAGCAGGTGACATTTGGACGGTTTAATCTTGAGGCCGTATTTAATAAGGATTTCAAACACCTCAGCTAGATGCTTTAAATGGTCCTCATACGTTTTAGAGTAGATGATAACGTCATCCAGGTATAACAGCACCGTCTCAAAGTTCTTATGGCCTAAGCACCGCTCCATTAATCTTTGAAAGGTCCCGGGGCATTACACAGTCCAAATGGCATGCAATTAAATTCAAACAGGCCCATAGGGGTGGTGAAAGCAGTCTTTTCCCTATCTTCAGGGGCCATGGGCACTTGCCAATATCCGCTGGTTAAATCTAAGGTGGAGAAATAGGCGGAGGAGCCTAGAGCAGTTAGAGACTCCTCAATACGCGGCAATGGGTAAGCATCTTTGTGAGTGATCTGATTTATCTTTCTATAGTCTACACAAAACCGGATGCCACCATCTTTCTTTTTACTAAAACCAGGGGGCAGCCCAGGGACTACGACTGTCCCGGATTACGCTTGAGTCTTTCATTTCTTGGATCATCTCTTTAACAGTTTGGTATGAAGTTGGTGGTATGGGCCTATACCTCTCTTTAATGGGAGGATGAGAGCCAGTGGGTATGGTGTGTTGGATAACACTGACCTCTCCATAGTCCGTTGCATGCTTACTGAAGGCTTGATGATGTTGCTTTACTAGGTTCAGGAGTCCCTCTAGTTGATGCTGCGGGGTAGCTTCGTCCCCGACATGGAGTTCCTTCCACCAGGGCACTGGAGAGTCGTCCGCAGGAAGAGGTCCTCGAGTGGCAGCTGATGGCTTCTCGGTGACAGGCAGGCGGATGACATCCTGGAAGGAAACCTGGGAAAGCTGGGCAACAGGACAGTGCTTAGTAAGCACAGCAGGATGATCGCTGAGGTTAATCAGACGGACAGGTACTTTACCTTGGGAGACAGTCGCCAGGCACTTGGCAGCTCTCACATATGGGTAGTTCTCCATCTGGACAGGTTCCACCAGGGCCGGATAGTCTTGGCCCTGGACTCCCAGGACAGCACGGCACCACAGGAGGGTTTGAGAGTTTGGAGGTAGAGTCACTGGTCTATTATCACCGATCCTGGCGGTGCAGATCTCTCCTTTTTCATTTGCAAACCTCTGCTGAGCACACAGTACGCTGATGGTCTTTTGGAGGACCTTCTTGGAGGCAGAGGAAGCTGCAGGCAGGGACTGATGGAGAGCTTCAAGTACCTCAGGGTAGCAATTTTTGAAAACATTAGTCCCAACAATCACAGGGTGACCCCTTTATCCTCGGTTTGTACCACGATCACTCCTTGCTGTGGTAAAGTGGCTTCTCCCACCTGGAGCGTGGGTTCCCAGTATCCATGGACCTTTATGGGCTTACCATTGCTTGCAATTATCTCCAACCAGGACTCAGGTGGCTGGGTAAGCAGGCTGGAACTCCAGAACTGATTAAAGGTGGACTGCTGAATAGTGGTGACTTGAGATCCAGTGTCCAGCAACGCTTCAAAAGGCACTCCATTGATCCGGACGTTTATTTTGGGACGGGACCCCACATAACGGGGCATCCAGTTTGGATCCCTTGGACCTGTTGTTCTACCTCCCGAGGGGCGGTCCTCAGCCTCGAGGGTGACCCGCTTAACTGCCAGCAAGTAGATTCAGTATGACCCAACTTCTTGCAGTAATTACAGGAAGGTCGCTTATGGTTCCTAAACCGGTCACTTGAACGTCTTCCAGGATCTCTGGGATAAACTTCTTGATACGCAGGGGGCCAGGCTTTTGAGGCAAAAGGAGTTCATCTTCCAGCATTAAGGGTTTCTCCCACTCTTCCAGTTTCCTGCAGACTTTTTCCAGGCTCTTAGTGAGGTAATTGACCTGTTCCATCAGAGCAGCCACTGTATCAGGAACTGGAGTCTGGGCGGCTTGGCTGGCCCCTGGCAGGCTGGTATCCGTCAGCTTGGGATTACGGACAGGAGGCTCGGGATGGGCCACTGGTTCCGTTGGCAGATGTTGTCCCAGAATACTGATGGCCAGTTCTTTAAAGTCCAGGAAAACACTGTTAGGGTGCTGAGCCGACAACATTTTCAGTTGTGTTTTTAAAGATTCGCTATTCACACCCGCAATAAATTGTTCTCTCAGAGTTTGATCCTGGGTGTCAACCTCTCTAGGGTCTATATGAATGACAGCCCTCCAGGCCTCTTGGAGGGATAAAGCAAAATCACGAAGTGACTCACCAGGTTTTTGTTTCTTGCTGAAGAAGCGCATCTTTATTTCAGACACCGTCCTGACTTCAAAGGTAGTGCTGAGGCGGTCAAAGATCTGCTCTATGGTACTCCTCTCAGAACTGGGCCAGGACATGACTTCTCGACGGGCCGCTCCTTCCAACTGGGCTAACAGAATCTTCCATTTGCTGCTCCGGGTTAATAGGATAGAGCCGAACAGAGCTAGGATTTTGTCTTGAAAGTCTTTTAAATTATGAGCCTCCCCGGCATAACGGGAAACCATGGAGCCCCAAAGTAGTATGGCATCGTCAGCGGCATCATGTTGACAGGCGTAATACCGTTGGTGGCTACTGGCTCCCTGGGGCAGGCTGCTCGGCTGCTTCTGAGTCCGACATGATGCAGATTATCTGGTTGAGCGGTCCCTTTAAGAGATAGCGATAGGTCCGATGTCGCGCCGGCGGGGTTACTGGCCGGTGAGCGCGATCGATGGGCAGAGTCCAGTATCCCCTTTTTGGGCCTTGCTAACCAGGCGACCCCTCTCCGGTGTCGGATTATTTCTCCCAGGAGTTGGTACTTACTCCGGTGCAGGCGGTCCAAATCTCGCGAGATCCGGAAGGACGTCTTCGGGAATCCCTTGCGCAGCGTGCCTTCCCGCGAGGACGCCGGGCTGGAGGGGCGGAGCTCGGACTTGCTCCGACGGGGAACAGCGTCTGCGTTCTTCTAAGTCCAAGGTAGGTGGAGTCCAGCTTGGGAAATTTGAATAAAGTGGTGACGCTGCAGAGTCTGGCGCTAAGCTTTCCCGCCAGCGATGAGTAGTGATGGCGCAGTAGATAAGTCCACAGTTCAGGCGGCCATCTTGGGCGCCATGATGCATCAATTCAATGACAGCAAGCAGCGGTAGTGAAACAGCATAAAAGTCCACAAAAATGCACTTTGAAGTGGCGATTTTCTTCCTCTTGATAGCGCAACACTGCACAGCGCTTTTGGAGGTCTTTGGGACACTTTTCTGTACGTTTTAGGTCCGCAAAGTTCAATAAACAAACAGGCGTTTTGTCACTTGGCAAACTGGTTAAGGCACAAAGTTCACGCTTTTGCTCACAGTCCGTAAAACGTGCGTATCCTGTTCGTGACGCCAAAATGTAGCATCCCCAAGTCAGGGCAATGTGTGGAACTAACCTGGGGAATGCCAGTGATGGAGAGGCCGGCACGCTGCTCCTCTGGGGCACTCTCTGGGTTCTTGAGGGACACAGCCAGGTGGAAGGTGAGGTGCCCTTGGTGTTATAGTTTAACGTGCCTATGGCTAAGTCCCTGATATGTCGTGACGCCAGTGCCAGTAAACGGTGGCACACCGTATTTACAGTAGGAATAACAGAGGTGCAGACTGGTAACTTGAAAACAGAATTCAAACTTTACTGAAGACAGTGATGATACAGTAAGCAGTCTTTCCAACAGTTCCTTTTGCAGACAATCAAAATTGCAGTGGTCTTACATCCAGCAAGGTTAAACAGAGGGTGATAATACAGGACTTGGAATTGCAGGTGAACCTTACTTTCTTCCTGACTCGTCCTGACTGGAATTGATGCTTCAAGGCCCCAATGCCCTACTTCTGGCTTATATCCTTGAATCTCCAGTTTATAAAGTACCTCCTCTTGACGTTTAGTACCTCTTGCTCTAGGGATTGCCTCCAGGTTGACTTCTGCTGAACTGGCCTAGGCCTGAGACATGTGGCCTTCACAGACTCCAGGGTCTGCACTGCACTAGCCTGCCTTGGCCTAGCTATATATATAAACTGCTCACCAGCTCCCCCAGTGGTCCAATACCTAAATGACACCCTTAACATTGCTGCAGGCAATTACATGAAACACACAGCATAACAGAATGGTGGTAAACGGGTATCAAAGTGCCCGTATACTGCAGGTGCACTTCAATCCAAGGGAGAGAATAAGCTGTTGCCTCTTAAAGAAATAGTTCTACTGTTGCACCTTTTGTCTCTGACTAAGGGGAGCAGTCACACGACCGTATAAATGTATCCGCATCCGTTCTGCAATTTTGCGGAACGGGTGCGGACCCCTTCATTTTCAATTGGGTTGCAAAAGATTCGGACAGCACACCATGTGTTGTTCCATTCCGCGGCCCCGCTAAAAATATAGAGCAGGTCCAATGGCGGATTATAATTGGACCGTTTGGGTCGGTGACCCCGGGCCCGGCATTGTTCCCTGCCCCACCGCCTATCACCGGCATAGGCTTCAGGCCTAGTAGGCCTGAGGCCTATATATTGATAGAAGCCCGGCGTGCATGATGACGTCATTGTGCGCCTGTATAGTGGCGCGTGCAGGCTTTGATGTACGCGCGCCTGCCTCAACATTCAGCAGACAGGTAAGTATTAGCCTTTTTTGTGTGTGTGTGTGTGTTGTGTGTTTGTGTGTTGTGTATGCTAACTTCGGTGGGGAAGTGGAGGAGATATTAATGAAGGGACAGTGGGGGCATGTTTCCATGGGGGCAAATTAATGAATAGCAGTTGTGGGGGGAAATTAATTAATAGATCATAGTGTGGGGGCAAATTAATGGATGGCAATGGTAGTGTGGGGACAAATTAATTAATGGATGATAGTGTGGGGGCAAATTAATTAATGTATGACACCGTGTGGGCAAATTAATTGATGGATGGCAGTATGGGGGCAAATTAATTAATGGATGGCAGTGTGGGGGCAAATTAATTAATGTATAGCAATGGCAGTGGGGGGAAATTTATGTATGGCAGTGTGGGGGGAAATTAATTAATGGATGGCAGTGTGGGGGGAAATTAATTAATGAATGGCATTGTGGGGGGAAATTACTATATGGGGGCAGTGTGGGGAGATTACTATATGGGGACAGTGTGTGGGAGATTACTGTATGAGGGCAGTGTGGGAAATGACTGTATGGGGGCAGTGTGGGGAAATGACTGTATGGGGGCAGTGTGGGGAAATGACTGTATGGGGGCAGTGTGGAAATTATTGTATGAGGGGCAGTGTGGGGAAATTACTATATTGGGCAGTGTGGGGAAATTACTATATGGGGGCAGTGTGGGGAAATTACTATATTGGGCAGTGTGGGGGAAATGACTATATGGGGGCAGTGTGGGGGAGATTACTATATGGGGACAGTGTGTGGGGAGATTACTGTATGGGGGCAGTGTGGGGGAAATGATTGTATGGGGGCAGTGTGGGGAAATTACTATATGGGGCAGTGTGGGGAAATGACTATATGGGGGCAGTGTGGGGGAATTACTATATGGGGGCAGTGGGGGGAATTACTACATGGGAGCAGTGGGGGAAATTACTATATGGGGGCAGTGTGGGAAATTACTATATGGGGGGCAGTGTGTGGTAAATTACTGTATCGGGGCAGTGTGGGGGAAATTACTGTATGGGGGCAGTGTGGGGGAAATTACTGTATGGGGGCAGTGTGGGGAAAATGACTGTATGGGGCAGTGTGGGGGAAATGACTGTATGGGGCAGTGTGGGGGAAATGACTGTATGGGGCAGTGTGGGGGAAATGACTGTATGGGGCAGTGTGGGGGAAATGACTGTATGGGGCAGTGTGGGGGAAATGACTGTATGTGGGCAGTGTGGGGGAAATGACTGTATGTGGGCAGTGTGGGGGAAATGACTGTATGTGGGCAGTGTGGGGGAAATTACTATATGGGGGCAGTGTGGGGGGGATTACTATATAGGGGCAGTGGGGGGATATTACTATATGGGGGCAGTGGGGGGGGGGGAATTACTATATGGCCGGTATCCGTGTTTTGGAACCGCAATTTGTGACAGCAAAACACTTACGGTCGTGTGAATGCACCCTAAGACAGTTCCCTCAATAAAAGACTCTGTAATCATATGCTAGTTGCCTCTGTAGCCACTAAACCTGTCCCCTGACTATTGTAACTGTCAAGCTTGCCCCACATAGGACCAGTAGATTTTGTTGCAACGTCCACCCATGTCCAGCTCCATTCCATCCACAATCGTAAAGTGAGGAGCAATGCATACTGCTCAAAGGCCCTGATGGCCACCCCTTACATACTTTTTTATTACATGGGACATATAATCTGTGAGCCTATGTACAGTGCGCATTAAAAGCCTGGTATGATAGTGTGCAAATTCTGTACACTACCACACAAGGTAATAAGCCCTTTTACAATCCATTTAGCAATTATAGCGCATCTGTCATCAGACTATGCTGCTCTATGTTAGGAGTCCATAGTATAGGGACAGGTATGTTTGGCTAATAGACGTGATCAAATTGATAAGGAATTCTGCAATTCTGTAAATTAAAGTCTTGTTTCACATTCAGAACGTTTTTAATGGAGAGTTAATGGAGTATGAGAGAACTACAAAGATAGTAAAAGAGGTTAAGACTGAAAACGTAGGAAGAAGGTTATGTGCACGGAGAGCATGCACTCAGAGATGGCGATGAGCCCTGGCTCGTTGCTAAGCCAAGGGCTTTCTAAGCCATTTACCTGGCCACGTGGGCATTCCCCTTACTATATTGCATTCCCCTATACTTTAAACCGTAACATCGCGAGATAAAATGCATCGCTGACCAACAAGAATTGTTTTCTCTAAAGCAAGGGCTTCTGTCTCTCCTGGCTACCTTATCTGGATTAGACATCATACAGGGACCGAATATCAGAATGATTGTTCCAGGCTCATGCTACAGATTCCATTCTAGCACAGCTTGTTACAAGGAGCTAAAGTTCAATCATGTACTTTATAGAGTCTATAAAATATTATCTATGGATTATTAGAAAAGCTTTAAATAATTATTTGAGACTGGTTAGTGACCGGTCTGTTTTGGGCCTTACTGACCAAGCGTTTTTCTTCCTTTTTTCATTGACGCGTTCCAAGAGCTATAACTTTTTAATTTAGTCTATATAGCTTTATGAGGGCTTGTGTTTTGTGGGACAAGCTATAGTTTTTAATGGCATCATTTTGGAGTACAAATAATTTTCTGATTAACTTTTATTAACTCTTTCTGGGAGGGAGATGGGAAAAACAGCAATACTGCCACTGCGTTTTTACATTATAAATTTTACAGCGTTCATTTTTCGGTATAAATAACATAATATCTTCATTATCTGGGTCAGCACGATTACAGTGATAGTAAATACATATAGTTTTTTTTACGTTTTAATACGGGCGTGGAAACTATGAATAAATTAGCAATTCTGTCTTTTTTTTTTTTTTTTACGGCGTTCACCGTAGGGGATCATTTATGTGATATTTACGTAGTCCGGGTCGTTAGGGATGCGGCAATACCAAACATATGGGGGAGATTTTTTTTTCATTGAAAAGTGTATTTTCGATGGAAAAAGCGCAATTTTGAAATGGAATTTTTAAAATTTATTAAATAATTTTTTTTTTTTACCACTTAATAGTCCCACAAGGGGACTATAACAGACAATATTCTGATTGCTTTTAAAATGCAATGCAGTATTCCTATTGTGTATTGCATTTTAATGGCAATTCTATTCTAACATTGAACAGCAGGCTGCGCCAGAGAGGTGCAGCTTGCTGGAAATCACTGAAGGCTGGTCTAGAGCCTTCAGACTCCTGCTAGCCTTCACACACATCGGCACCCCGCGATCGCATTTGCGGGGTGCCAATGGGAGACAGAAGGAGTTCCCTCCCTCTGTCAGCACTTTGCCTGCAGCATGTAAAGTGTTAAATAGCCCTGATTGGCACTTCTGCCTGTCCGGGCTGTTAAAGCAGGGCCGCGGCTCTCATGTGAGAGCCGGGTCCCAGCTCCCCGTGCAGCGCTTAGACTGGACCACCATAAGAAAGCTTAGTGACCGCCGTAAAAACACATATGGGTGGCCACTAAGGGGTTAAAGGGTTCTGCTGGATCACAAAACCATGGCTGCTTTCTTCCAAAAACAGCAACACACCTATCTTTGGGTTGTATCTGGTCATGCAGTCAACCCCATTGAAATGAATAGGTGTGAGCTGCAATGCCACACATAGCCTGTGCAGCATTGGCCTGTTTTTGGGAGGAACCAGCCAAATTATTCTAATACTGTACAACTTTTTATTAATTTGTTCTTTTCAATGGAAATAGATCTCAGACCTGTGTGAAGAACAAGGACCACTTGGGGTTAATTCAGACATGGGATTATTTCAGACATGTATATCTCCTCTAACCTGTCTGAGATGACAGCGGTGCATTTGTGGTGGGACTTGTTTTCTTGTCTGGCTTTGTGAGCGGGGACGCAGCTGTGTGACATCTGCAGTATTGTCAGAAAAATGACTGAGGTGAGCAGAGACACGAATCGCATGCCATTGTATGTAGGGGGCTCAATAACGGGGAACAGTGATCACGCCCCCCCTGGTCATTGAACCCATCAGATGCTGCATTCAACCCGGATTGCGGCATCTGACAGTCACATTAAAACATTTTGGGGGTTAATCCGGGGTTAAAAAAAAAACACATAATCACCTCAGCCATTTGCTCGCGGAGAGGCTGTTGCGGCCATCTTGACTAAAAACAAACAAATAAGTGACTATTGATGATGTCACCGCGCCAACGTGATGACGTGCTGACATAACATGGCAGCATGTGCGAGATTTCGTATGTTTTCTTTAATTAAGATGGCCGCGACGGCCTCCCCGCGAGCAAATGGATCAGGTGAGTATGTTTTGGTTTTTTTGCTGCCGTTTTAACAAAAATTTGTTACCACGAAGCACGGGGAAAAACAGAGAATCACTATTCCTAGGTGTCACATGAAATGATCTGTAGAGGGTAGTACAACAAAGCTAGCTAAACATTTAAAGGGGTTATCTCATGATTAATGTAAAAAATGAAAATCAGACATCATATAGTACATGACAACCTCTTTCTAACAGAGCTAAAACCAGCCCTGTACCTCACATGGATCCAGAGATCTCCACATTCATTGCTCTGCTAGATTTATATCAAGCTGACAGCTCAAGGGGAGGGTCTTTTCAGCTAAGGGGGTGTGACCATGCTCTACCTATCACAGCTCAGGAGGCTAAAGGATGAAAATGAGCATGTGCGGCCATCACTGTGAGCAGGACAAAGAAATAAGAAAAAGAACAAAGAGCAGATGGTGATATACAGATACATTTCATTGAATAACTCAGTAGCTATACTACATTTTTAATTACATGTAAGTATTCAGTTCCAGGTGCTGGTTTGAAAACTGTAGAATATTTTTCATGGGACAACCTCTTAAAGCAGATGGGTCATGGTTGAGGGTTTAAGAATTTCTTCACCTATAGATTCCAGCAGTCGTCCATCCTTAGGCCACTGGGAAGCAGTAACTGGGCGCAGGAGACCATCTACTATACTGAACATGGTCCATGTTTCTGTTTCTCTTCCAGCCTAAGGAAAGACAGGGGAATTCCTCAATGTAAAATCTGAGTAGTCATTAACCACAGAATGGGAATGAATCCGAAACCTTGTTTACATAGCATTTCAGCCCTTCTCTTGCCATATACGCCTGGAAAGTTCCCAGCGTTCACATCAAATGTATCCATCCATGACATGCACCCAACTAAGGCCAGAAGATTTCCAACGTATGCATATACTGACGTGATGTGAACTTAAAATAGTTCTAGTGACAATGTTGTTCTGTAAGGCTCCAGGATCTCTGTCTTCTGTTGCAACCAATCAGGATCATGAAGTTAAACGTATATGTACAGCTTCCTCCTGAGAGAGCATAACACCCAACATTTCTGGGACCATTGTGTTGTGGGGAGGAGGGAGAAAACTTGTATGTATAATATAGCATATAGCCCATAGCACACATCAGCCTGTCTGGGAATGCTTGGGAGGATTTTTTTTCATACTGAAACAACTCCAACACACCTATCCTCTCTTTGGTTTGAGCTAAGAGGGGCCCTGCATTAAAGGGGTTTTCTGGAGAGTTTTTTTTTTTTTTAAGGACCAGAAAGGGTAAAAAAAAAAGAAACATTATTCACATGATCCCTCTGCCGCTGCCGTTCTCAGCTCAACACACAGAAAGGGCTTGGAATGCCTGCTTAGCCATTCACCCACCTCAGCCAGTGGCAGGCATTCCATGCCATTTCCTGTGTGTTGAGCTGGGAACAGGAAGTGGAGAACAGCGGTGAGCGGAACAGATGACGAACATCAGCAGTTGGGAATCGGTGAGTTTGTGAAGCTTTTTTTAAATTTATAACTCTTTCTGACACTTTTTTAATATATTTATTTGACTGTCATCACCAGTATGTACAACCAGGGGCACCCACCAATCAAACATTTCTGATTCATATTGATATTGCAGCAGCACTGCCCCCATTCACTATAATGGGAGCAATACTGCTGTAACCAGCTGTCCACTACAGAACGGACAGAGCTGTATAGTTTCATTGCCTGCTTATGGCTCCAGAGCTACTTTCAAACAGCTGATCAGCAGGGATGAGAGGTGTCGGACCCCCTGATGATCAGCTATTAATGGCCTGAGGATAAGCTATCAATAAAAAAAAGTGGACAGCCCCTTTAATTTTGACAACCTACAGATGCTGAGATCTGTTTTAACAAAATCATATCATTAGTCAGTAATGCGAGTAGAGATATAGAGGCATAATTACTAATGTTGTTAAACATGTAGAGAGCATAAATGGCGATGGGGCAAAATATGTCATATCCGTCATTGTGGTCCACAATGTGTGATAGATCTGGTGCATTTTTGTGTATGTAACACTCATTTTCCTTCTATACCACCTCTTGCTATAATTTTGACCAGTATTGTGTGATAAAAAGATATCCCATACCATAGTAATAAATTTGGTTCCTCAGTACAGTCTTACACTCTTTAATGGACATTTTTGAAAAGTATATAAAAAGGCACAAACATCTCTTCTTTTTGGTGCAAGCTAATAGTAAATTGATTTGCACTAAAATTGTACAAGTACTGCTCGTATTCTGGAGAAAAGACCGTAGTAAATTAGCCCCATAGTTTAATACTTGCGTTTAGGAAGATTATACATAAACCTTGAGATACTGCTCCCAAAAAGAGAGCCCCCATAAACAGTACAAGATTGACCCTATAAATTCAATGAAGATAATATTTATTATATAATAATCACACAAGAAGGCTGGTGAACGACCACATCTGCCAAAAAACATTGACTTTGCTGGAGTCTTTACTCTTTCTTGGTTTGCTCACCTGAGACACCTGAGTAATCTAGGAGGGCTGGCAATAGGAGTAACAACCTCATTAATGCCACTTGCAAACTCTCCTGGAACATCTGAAAGGTTCTGCAAAAGAGGCGACCTCCCAGACTCCAAGGAGAGTTGGCAAATCTGCGGAGGACTTCAGAAGCTTCCTGGATCCTTCCAAACCTCAGAGAAAACAGTGCTCCATAAGATTTTCCTGTGTGTGGCACCAGATAATCATATGAAATTGTACAGAAAATAAAATAAACTTATCATAAGTGTTAACTTAAAAGGAGCAAGGTAAAATTTCGTTAAATGTAGAGAGCACATTTTAAGCAAAAAACACTACTTGATCCTAGACACAGAAAATATAGTGCGAACCTTTATACTTATCTTTCTTGAAACCAAATGCTCTTTATTATTTCATATTTGTCTCAATGGATGGTTTTCCACCCAGAATAAATAAATAACTATAAACACAGAAATATTATTTTTTCCTCAAAGTTCAATATGTTTTGTTCAGCCATTTTTTAGTCATGAGGGCTTAGGCAAAGTTGTTTGTATGGCCCCTGTATCGGTGGCTAGATGTTTATATTTCAGTTCTGCAGGCACTTTCAATACTTTCAGCGAAGAACCATCATCTGCAGGGAGAAGTCTAGCTAAACTGTTACTCCTATTAGTATGCCATGCAGCCTCATTGAAGTCTATCTAGTTCTGTGCCCTAGTCTCTAATGTTTAGTGTGCCTTGACTTGGTGGTTTGGTGTTCCGTTCTCTTCTAGATCACCTTCCTGTGGATGAACATTATTCTAAATATAATTTCAGGGCCCACAATAGGTTCTTTGACTTCACAGTATTCCTACCACAATAACTAGGCATCAGTAGGCACCTTAACCTTACAGGTTGCATATGCAAAATCCCAGCTGTGACATCACCTTTCAAAGACTAAACCTGATGTCTACCTTTTTGGCTAAACATCATTTATAGTTCCTTGTTATCGGCTATTCCATGCTTGACTGTTGGCTTTTTTCACTTGGATGACTTATAGGAAGTGCAGTAATCTCTGCCAATGATCACTAGAAGCTAGAAATGAGTGGGTAAAGGATATGTGATGTAACTGGCCATATAGCTCTATGCTCTATAGATAAAAAGTGTAAGCTCTTCATTTAGCCTCAACACTACTGTGATGGAGAGCAGGAGTCGGCATATCACGGGATAGGGCTTAATTTAGCCTAAACAACTTCTCTGTGTTGTACTTGTTCTAAGAATGGTACCCATAATCTGTAGGGGCTCATGGAGAGTGAAGGGGACCTTTTAACCACCCCATTCTAGTCTCAACCCTACTTTATCCCGCATATTTCTGGTGCTGAGGACATCCAGAAACATAATTTGTAAAATACTGAGGAAAGAAGAGATGATATGATACTCTCTCTTGCTCTGCGCTAGATCACGCAGGGCAAAGGCATTTTATGGAGCTCTGGTGACATACCGTGTTCTCCATGGGGACTGCTAGGCAGAGGCCTCCGCCTAGCAGTGAGCCCAGTGATGTCACCTAGCCTGTAAAACAGCTAGTGCAGCGCTAAAACCCGCCAATCAGAGCCGGTGACATCACCGGGAACACTGCTGGCCAGAACCCTCCACCCAGCAGTGGGGTATTATAAACAAAAAAGCCCTTGCCCTGTGCGATCCAGCACAGGGCAAGGGAGAGCATTGGAGCATGAAATGCTCCAATGCTCATAACAGGGGGCCTGCCTGGGTGAAAGTGTGGCTATGTCTAGGCTCAGAATTTCCCTCATAAACCTTAAATGGGTTATATTCAAACTTTCGCCCAGGCAGACCCCCTGTTATGAGCATCGGAGCATTTCATGCTTCGATGCTGTCCCTTGCCCTGTGGCTCAAATGGGCGGGCTTTAGCGCTGCCCTAGCCATTTTACAGGGTAGCACTAAAGCCACCCCATTAGTGCTGGTGAAAGCACCGGGCTCACTGCTGGGCGGAAGCCTCGGCCTAGCAGTCTCCATGGAGAGCCTGGTACATGACTGGAACTCCATAAAATGGCTTTTCCCTGCGCAGTCCAGAGGAGAGCATCTTAGCATGAAATGCTCCGATGCTAATAACCAGGGGCTGACTGGGTGAAATTCTGGGTATGTCCGGGTTCAGAACACAAGGACTAGGGGGCACAATCTGAAATGAAATGGGGTAAGATCATAAGCAAAATAAAAAATATATAATTTTGCTAAAAGAGTGGTAGATGCTTGGAACATACTTTCCTCAGATGTGGTTGGGAAATCTACAGTAAGTGATGTCAAACACATATCTACATTAAGAACAATATGGAGAAAATAATATAAAGGCAGACTAGATGGACCATGTAGACTTTTTCTGCTTTCATTCTTCTATGTTTCTTTGAAACTTTTACATACATACAGTATATTGGACGGACATTAACAGCCCTCTTTATATACTGCACTTATATAAGTTTAGAGCAGGAGACTATCCTCATATTACGCTATTACAGTACATCGTCTCACATAATGGGAAAGTTTCACAGAATGATAACATGTCTGCCTGACAACAAGTGATGCAGTCCAGTAGCCAATAAGAAATCTAGATTTCAACTCCAACCAAGAAAAAAAACTCTTATGCTGCGGGTATTTCCAATACTTGTGTGTTGTCAGATATTTATACGTTACTTTCAGTTCCTACATATTAACCAGTGCAACCAACCACCTGAGTGCATCACAGACAACAGGAGTGCAGAGAGGAGCAGACCAGAACCAGAAGATGGCCGAGGAGACCCAGAACCTGGTGCAGGAGGAGATGCCAGCAGAGAATTCGATTACAGTTGGCAGTACAGAAGCACGGTATAAAGCTGCATTTTAAATGTATATATGGCATATATGGATAGATAGATATGAGATTTATATGAGACACATACTGCAGACATCGATAGATTGATTGATGAATGAATAGATAGATATGAGATAGATAGGTATGAGACAGATACCACAGACACAGATAGATATGAGATAGATAGGTATGAGACAGATACCGCAGACACAGATAGATCTGAGATAGATAGATAGATAGATAGATAATGAGATCCATAAGTCTTGATAAAGTACTTTTCATGGACACGTCACTGTTGTGCAGGTGTATTTACTGTAAGCCTGTGTTGTACACTGTCTGCAGAAACCATGACGTCCTACATTCCAAATCATAAAAGTTACTGAATTCCTATTTTGAATTTGCTTTTTCTTCATAAATATTAAAGCCTAGCTTTGCCAAAAACCCTCAAAATCCTGCAAAACAAGAATTGGGCAGCAAAGCAAAACTTGGAGTGGGCTGCACTCCATCATGATCACCTTCAGCAGTGAGTTCAGGATCAGGACATGGCTTTTATAGACCCCATTGGACAAAGAGGTCCATCTCCATTCGGAGGTGAAGGGCAGTTAGGGGCGCACTTGGACGAAGGCAGTGAAAAATTGCTTGCAGATGGCTAGGAGACCAAGGAAAGCATGGAATCATGCAAGAGATGGAGTCCAATATAATGATAACCTTATGGAGCCATGTTCTCACTTGCTGCTGAGGTTAGTCAGAGTGGATTCGAGTTTTCTAGGGACCCCATAATGACTTGCCTGCTATCTTGGTATTTGGACTAAGTCCCTTGCCTGCTATCTTGGTATTTGGCACTCTCACAAGAAGCCTGGAGCTGTATGCTGACTGTAGCACAGTCAAGGGCTCACTGCAGAGAAAGTCTACTATATTTTTTGGTATATTATATATACAGTTGGCATAGTGAGCTGGAGAGGGTTTATATACAAATAGTTACCGGGGTATTGTAACAATAGGGTGGCAGTCAGACTTACAGGTTCACATTGGCAAAGGTATAGGAGCATGACACCCACCCAAGGTGATCTCAAGAAACCAGTCTCCGGTTTTATCGTGGTTACAGCAGAGTGATGGCTTTAGTACTAAGTTAGGTCCTAGAGCTGTCTTTTATGGATTGATATCAATTCCTATCAAGAGGATAATAGCATCTTTTCGGTAATTGCTCTTATTAGAGCCTAGATGGGCATGTGAGCTTCATGCAGCCCCACTCCTTTAGGGTACGACTACACACCGCGATTGAGTCACGATCACAATGCAGTCAAGTACTGTACAGGCACAGCATGCCTAAATTAAATTAATGAAGACAGCACCATTTAGTTAGCTTGTATTGTTAACGGCCATGCAGTATTGAAGGTGCCGCATGACCATTAGCAATGCAGACTGACTAAACAGTGTGGTCTTCATTAGTTTCATTAGAGGCCACTGCACCCCTTACAGTCACACAGTACTCGACGGCAGTACAGCCGTGTCGTAATCACGGCCATGCTGTGTGGTCATACCCTTAGTCTGTTAACTGCATCACAAGGCCAAGAGGGCAATAACTATTTGCTCCACTGGCTTTTGTAAATTGAGTGTTCACAAAGGTGGTATCATGGCCAGAACAATGAACAAAATTGCATCAGCACTTAGTCATGACGCAGTGTTTCAATATAAATGTCCATCTGTACAAGCTCTGTGAGCTGTCCATTAATAGAATATCAGCATCTGCCCCTCTTGTATATGTGCTATGCATGGTACTGCAACCCTGTCCCATTTACATGACCACATGCAGCCCATGAATGGGGGTGGCACGATGTTTGCACGGGGGGAAAAAGCAGACCTTTTTTAAAATCAGAATCAACTTGTTAGTTTATTTCGACTTGTGCAATATTTTAATATCTCCATTCCAAGATCAGTACTTAAGGGGTTTTCCCACAATAGACACAAGTGATGCTGGGATCCCCACAGATCACTAGAATGAGGTCCTGACCCCCCCATTCCTCCTCACTGCACTACCACAGAGAGGAGAACTTCAACATGAGCAGCAGTTGAGCATGCACCATGCCGGTCTACTCCATGTCTATGGGACGGACGGAAACTGTTATCAGTCCCATAGACTTAGGCTTGCTGGACTGGTGCTCAAGTCAAGGTTCTCCTCCCTGCACATAGTCTTTGGCTTGATGAAGGGCTTTGTCTGATATGTAACAGTACCAGAGCTTCAATAAACTGCATCAGCTACAGCGTGCGCTGTCCAAACTGGTGTATTTTGGCACCGAAACGTCTATATATGTTATCTGCGTGTTTTTGGATACTATTCCAAGAACAAACTTCCAATTTCAAGGTTTGTAATTTCATAAGCGTCAAAGGCAATGACGCCAGATATAAAACATGATACGGTGGAAGTCAGCAACATCTCCAGCTCTAATTGTCTTGCCTTGCTGTTCTATACTGTTACAAGGAATAATAGAGGCAATTGAATGCCGGGAATTTGCTCCAGATCAGAAACATGGCCGAACTTTGTGAACAGAGGCAGTGATTTACAATCATTTGTCAGAGCAAAAAAAGTATACTGCGATGCAACACAGGCTGGAACACAGTACAGTACATAGTGTACATATACATTGTAGTGAATAGGCGTAATATACAGCACAGATCCTATACCGTACATTATGCACAGCACTACACTGACAGTCTAATAAAACATCACACATCAGTCAAGAGGAAAAGGGAGGGGAGTCATACACCCGAAGCTTTATTGATAGACACACCAAGGGGAAGGAGAGGGGTTTCAGTCCTCTTCTTGGTCGACATCTGGACAGTCCATGATGGAATAGTTTCTAGCATGCTTCAGACCAGTCAAGGGCAGTCCTGGATAGACGTCCTCTCCAAGTATCTAAAACCAAGCCTTTCCTGGCAAACCACGAAGTGTCCAGTGAACAGTTCACACTTGGAGTCCCTGTGGCTCTGTAGTTTTGAGATGTAAGCACTTTGTGTGCTCCCCATAAGAGACTCCACTCGACCTCTTATTGTGAAGAATAATTCTACAACATGGTGTCTAATGGAGCATGGCACATTTTTTTCTGCTGGATTCATATATCTGTATCAGTGACGTAACTAGAAATGATGGGGGCCCCAAAACAAGTTTTTGAACAGACCCCCCCCCCCCTCTCCTCCAGCAACTTTTTTGCAACCTCTTCCTCCTGTGCGACCCCTATTCCTGTGGTTAGGTAAGATCACTCTCTTAGACGAGGCTCGTCAGCCACTCTGTCCGTTTCCTACAGTGTCTCTGTATATAATACTGTTGAGGGGGCCCTGACAAATTCTTTCAGTCCTCCTCCTGGCCCCAAAGCAGCCGCTTCCCCTATAGCTACACCCCTGCTCTGTATGTCCAGTCATATCGTAAGCAGGGTTGTCAACCGCCCAGATGTTCCCGGACAGTTAGTAAAAAAATAAGGGGACTTTTTTTGGAGTTGTCTGTGAAAAAAATTTCATGCGTCAATTTTTCAACGTTTCAATTTTTTTTGAGGTTGGTAGTACTTTGATTGTAATTCTCAGCATTTTAAACTTCACAGTAATGTGTTCAGTATTAGCAACTGATCTATAGACGTTTTACTTTTCATTTTTATAGTTCATTATAGTCTTCCAATCTGTCCGTAAATAAAAATTTGACTGCCTGTGATTTTTGGATAAATTGTCCAGAAAAAAATTTTGGTTGGCAATCCTGATTGTAAGCCCTACTGGGAACAGATGAGAAAAGTTACAGTCTATGTACAGTGCTGTGGAATATGTTGGTGATATCTAAGTCGTAAAAGTAAATATATTTCCTTTAAGATTCCTCACAAGCCAAGATAGAAGGCAAGAAACCTGATGTAAAAACCTCAACGGTGTAAGACCTGGACTTGCCTTCTTGATAACCATGGCCATTGATCTCAGTGGCCATAACACTTCTGTTTTTTTTTTTTGCCACAGCTTTTGCAGTGCTATAATAAAAATTACACTGCACCATTGCTTTAAAAAGTGGGGCTATATCTGTTCTGACCAGTCAGATATTACTGTTCCACAGAAATGTGGGGAAACTGTATTGTCCACATTAATATGTATATATATAATCAGTGTCCAGTACATGTTGCTGTGTATTATCTGGACATTATAATCATGTAGATCTCCTCATGCTGCGAAGACCGATATGTTACATGATCACAGGATCTTATTAGCATAACTGGCATGTGAAAATATTGACTAACCAATCAAATGCTTAGGATTGTGTAATGTCACCAGTTGCTAGGCAGAGGCATCTTGAAACTTGTTCATCGTTGTTCATAGACCTGGGAGGATAGGAGATAAATTACATATCGTGTTACTCAGCGTGGCTTCTCATCGGCTAAAGTTTTTGCTTCTTTTTCAATTGTAAAAAAAGCCATAAAGCAAAAAATCAGCAATTTATTAGACGAGATAATAATACAAATAATGCAAATCTCACATTTAAATTTTTCTGGAGGTTATGTGAACATGGAGGGCAGCATTTTATCGGGACTTCCTGTCAGAAATTAGATTTTGGGTCCCTGTAAGAGGCGTACACTTTCTCTGGGTGTAGAGAGAATTGCTTATACAGTAATTGCTTAGTGCTTTGGCATTGCGATAAATATTCGATTTTGAAACAGATTCAAGGCTAACAATTGGGTGTCAATCACAGCAGTGATACTGAACTTGCTGTGGGGCCCCAAAAGCCTATGTGATAGGAGCTCAGGATACAAGATGGGGTGTCCAAACCTCCAACACACCCAGAGGCAAATGTGTTTTGCACAATACTTTGTAAATGAAAGTGTGAATAATAAAAGGAACCGTCCTCCTGATTGGTTAGTAGGAGTGACATCAGCAGTTGCTGGGTAGACGTTCCTTCTTAGCTGCTGTGTTGCAGGAGTATAATAATATAACATACTACACAATAGCCCAGGCAGTATACAGCATGTACATGATATTCAAAGAAAATGCAATACATTTATAAATTTATTTATTCTGACTAAATTTTACAGTGAAAGAGCACTATTGTGCAGTTCACCTAGTATGCTGGTCATGTGGCTTAGTATAAATTGATGAGTTTAGCTTAAATGAGCATTGTATCCTTGCTATTATAGCGCTTATGGCAAAAAAATTATTGTCATAGGACCTCATTTATAAATTTTGTCTGAAAAAAAAAACACTAGTCTTGTTGCCCATACCAACCAGTCACTGTTCAGCTTTCATTGTTTACCCTATCCCGGAAAGATGAAAGCTGCACTGTGATTGGTTGCTATGGGCAACAAGGTCATCTTAACTACTTGCTATGAAAACCGATGCAGCGTTTTCCTTTCTGTCGCTTCTTGCCATATTTGCCGGGTTGCGGCCGGATCTCAGCCCGTCTCCGTTATAGTTAATGGGTCTGGACGGAGACTTTCAAGCTTCCGGCAATGCTGCAATGCAGGGAAATCCGGTAGTCTGTTCACTTCTCTAGCGCTAGTGTGAAGCTAGCCTTATTGGGAAAGTCAGAGTGCTGGTCACATGACAAAGCTAAGGATCAGAAGGGAGGGGATCACTCACAAATACAGTCTCTGGTAAGAAAATTAACTTCACATCATGTACCTTTCAAACAGGTCAAAGAATAAAACATTTTTGCGGGAGTGCTTCTTTCATGAGCATTATAACCCCGTGAACCACCCCTCATCCATAATACACACATAAAGAAACTCAATGGAAACTGTTGAATGTCTAATAGAATTATTTTTTTTAGGGTTACTGCTATGGTATGATTGTAGCAGGCCAGGGCTTTTCCTTGTTGACATTTCCAGTATACAGCGGTTTTGTAATTGCTGCCGATCAGTAGCAAATATATGGTCACCTAACCTACCAACTTTTTGGATCATTAAAGAGGGACACTTTGGGTTCAATATGTAAAATATCCATTTTTCTTGCATATTTATACACCAGTTGTTTTCTTTTACACAACAGCGCAAACATTTTTCTGAATATAGAAATTTCTAAAATAAAAATTGCATCAAATAATGAAATAATATACAAGGTAACCTCTAATATACAGAGTCGGACCAGACAAACACTTTCTGGATCAATATTGTACATGTAATAATGAAAATGTATACCTCAGATTAAAAAAAAGGAACATTTAAAGGAGCAAAGAGGGACAGACGGACTTGGGTCAAAAGTAGGGACTGTCCCTCCAAAAGAGGGACACTTGGGAGGTATGTAGTCAGACTAAGGACCATTACAACATTAGTCTTTTCTACATAAATCTGCATAATATAAATACAAAGGAATAGTAATATAATATGGAAAATTCTCATCTATACAAAGTACAGTATCTCAGGATGAAGATTTTTGTACAGTGACACCTGGTGGTGTTGGCTGAAACTGCGATTTTTTAATTTTAAAAGCGCCAATAGTGAACAAAAAAGCCCCAAAAAAAGGCTGCTCCTTTATGCAGTTTTTGCCCTTTTGGTTCACTGATTTCTATAACAGTGAGTAGACTGTTCCTATAATGAGATGTAGAAACTGAACTGTGTAACCTGATCAATCAGATAACTCCCAACAGCTCCTCTTCCTCTATCCCACTAATACTATTTGACGGAGGCAGATAGACCGCAGCTGCATCCCCCTTCTCCCTGTATTGTTTTTACTGTTTCATACTAGATGGTTTCTTGGAAGCTGAGGAGGTTTCTGAGCACCAGCAGTTATGATACGGAGCATCAGTCTACAGTCGTGGCCAAAAGTTTTGAGAATTACATAAATATTGGAAATTGGAAAAGTTGCTGCTTAAGTTTTTATAATAGCAATTTGCATATACTCCAGAATGTTATGAAGAGTGATCGGATGAATTGCATAGTCCTTCTTTGCCATGAAAATTAACTTAATCCCAAAAAAAACTTTCCACTGCATTTCATTGCTGTCATTAAAGGACCTGCTGAGATCATTTCAGTAATCGTCAGGTGAGAATGTTGACGAGCACAAGGCTGGAGATCATTATGTCAGGCCTAATGGGTTAAAATGGCAGACTTGACATGTTAAACGGAGGGCGATGCTTGAAATCATTGTTCTTCCATTGTTAACCATGGTGACCTGCAAAGAAACGCATGCAACCATCATTGCGTTGCATAAAAATGGCTTCACAGGCAAGGACATTGTGGCTACTAAGATTGCACCTCAATCAACAATTTATAGGATCATCAAGAACTTCAAGGAAAGAGGTTCAATTCTTGTTAAGAAGGCTTCAGGGCGTCCAAGAAAGTCCAGCAAGCGCCAGGATCGTCTCCTAAAGAGGATTCAGCTGCGGGAGCGGAGTGCCACCAGTGCAGAGCTTGCTCAGGAATGACAGCAGGCAGGTGTGAGCACATCTGCACGCACAGTGAGGCGAAGACTTTTGGAAGATGGCCTGGTGTCAAGAAGGGCAGCAAGGAAGCCACTTCTCTCAAAAAAAAAACCCCATCAGGGACAGATTGATCTTCTGCAGAAAGTATGGTGAATGGACTACTGAGGACTGGGACAAAGTCATATTCTCCAATGAAGCCTCTTTCCGATTGTTTGGGGCATCTGGAAAAAGGCTTGTCCGGAGAAGAAATGGTGAGCACTACCATCAGTCCTGTGTCATGCCAAGAGTAAAGCATCCTGAGACCATTCATGTGTGGGGTTGCTTCTCATCCAAGGGAGTGGGCTCACTCACAATTTTGCCCAAAAACACAGCGATGAATAAAGAATGGTACCAAAATACCCTGCAACAGCAACTTCTTCCAACAATCCAGCATCAGTTTGGTGAAGAACAATGCATTTTCCAGCACGATGGAGCACCATGCAATTAGGCAAAAGTGATAACTAAGTGGCTCAGGGACCAAAACGTTGACATTTTGGGTCCATGGCCTGGAAACTCCCCAGATCTTAATCCCATTGAGAACTTGTGGTCAATCCTCAAGAGGCGGGTGGACAAACAAAAAACCCACTAATTCTGACAAACTCCAAGAAGTGATTATGAAAGAATGGGTTGCTATCAGTCAGGAATTGGCCCAGTTTATTGAGAGCATGCCCAGTCGAATTGCAGAGGTCCTGAAAAAGAAGGGCCAACACTGCAAATACTGACTCTTTGCATAAATGTCATGTAATTGTTGATAAAAGCCTTTGAAACGTATGAAGTGCATGTAATTATATTTCACTACATCACAGAAACAAAGATCTAAAAGCAGTTTAGCAGCAAACTTTGTGAAAACTAATATTTGTGTCATTCTCAAAACTTTTGGCCACGACTGTACATCCTAGGGTTTTCTAAATCTGTCACAATAAAGTGCTGCCGTTATTCCTCTCTGCATAACCTGGCATTTAAAATTCTTCTCAATTCCTTTTCTCTCTAGTACTATGACATGTAACAAAAGAAACGTTGTGCCTGCGCTCTCCATCTTTGTTGCACTTCTCATAGCTGGACAAGCCGTGTCCGTCTACTTCATCACACAGCAGCAGGGCAAGATCAATGAGTTGGACACCACGACAAGGGATATGAAGCTGAAAGAAATGATAGACAAGCTTCCAGGATCACGTAAGTAGTAATCATTGTAGCAAACCTTGCAGGGATTCCTTTTCAGCTATTAGGAACAATCCCTATAATAATATATTGTGGCATTGTTAGTTCTGCAATTTTCTAATATATTCTACATAATACTAAGAAAATGAAACTATGCCTTTAAAGGGTCACTAACATTAGAAAAAACTTTTGATGTCATAGAGACATACCAGAAAGTTCAGTAGGGGTCTAAACGCTGAGACCTACAGTGATTCCTAGAATGAGGGGAGAGAAGTGCGCGTATATCTCTCTCCTCGCTTCTGAGGACTTCTATGGAGCCCATCTCATGCAGCACTTTATTACCCTCGTTCTATGGATTGATGGAGGTCTCAGTGCTCAGACTCCCACCGATCTAAACTTTAATTTGTCTCTATGACATAAAGGCACCTTTCACACGGGCGAGTTTTCCGCGCGGGTGCAATGCGTGAGGAGGACGCATTGCACCCACACTGAATCCGGACCCATTCATTTCTATGGGGCTGTGCACATGAGCGGTGATTTTCACGCATCACTTCTGCGTTGCGTGAAAATCGCAGCATGCTCTATATTGTGCGTTTTTCACGCAACGCAGGCCCCATAGAAGTGAATGGGGCTGCGGGAAAATCGCAAGCATCCGCAAGCCAGTGCGGATGCGTTGCGATTTTCCCGCATGGTTGCTTAGCAACGGGACCCGATCTTTATTATTTTCCCTTATAACATGGTTATAAGGGGAAATAATAGCATTCTTAATAAAGAATGCATAGTAAAATTAAGTGAAAGGGGTTAAAAATAATAAAAGTTAACTTACCTTAGCCACTTGATCGTGTAGTTGCGATCTGTCCTCTCTTTCCCTGCATCAGCTAAGATCTAAAGGACCTGTGATGACGTCACATCACATAGTCCAATCACATGGTCTATCACCATGGTAAGATGGAACATGTGATTGGACCATGTGATGTGACGTCACCACAGATCCTTCAGTTCTTAGCTGATGCTGGGAAAGAGAGGACAGATCGCAACTACGCGATCAAGTGGCTAAGGTAAGTAAACTTTTATTATTTTTAACCCCTTCATCTTCATTTTACTATGCATTCTTTATTAAGAATGCTATTATTTCCCCTTATAACCATGTTATAAGGGAAAATAATAAATTCTCCAGAATACTCTACCCGAACCCGGACTTCAGTGATGAAGTTCAGCTTCAGGTCTGGGTACCAAACATGGCGATTTTTCTCACGCGCGTGCAAAACGTATTACAAACGTTTGCACCCGCGCGGGAAAATTGCGCATATTCCCGCAACGCACCCGCCTTTTATCCGGGCGTCAAACATGACGCCCGTGTGAAAGAGGCCAAAGAGTTTTTTTTTTAAAGTTAGTGACCCTTTAAATTATAATCAAAACAACAGGATTGCAGAATTTTGCTCCCTCTGATAGGGGAGGTCTGGGCTGATAGGGTTGGCTCTTGCTGTAGTATCGTGCCACATATCATGGCCAAAGCTATGCTTTAAAGTAAGTGTCCACCCCTGACGAACATTTCACTTTCTTAATTAAAATAGGTTGAAATTTTTTGTTGATTTGTATAATTTCTTTATAGTGGTCAGAGATCATTTTTTCCCTGATACAGAACCCCAAATCGCCTGCATAAAGTTAAAGTGAAATCTTCAGCCATCGCTAGAGTGAGCCAAAGTGTCAAATGACTTAGATTTATGACAGTTCAATTTATAGACAGTATAAAGTAGACTCCCTCTAGTTTTAGCTGCAGGCAGCCACAATTATTTTACCTATCATTATAACATATAGTATGTTATAGAACAACAATCAGTGGGTTCCTTAGTTGCTTTTAGTGGTGTCCTTAGGCAGGTGTTTAGTGCGCGTTCCATCTCTTAACCATAAGCCTTTTCTTATAACTCTATATCTATCATGTATCCGTTTACAGCTCCTTCCCAAAATCGACCTAAGCTGAGAATGTCAACTTTCAACATTCCTCTGGCTGCTAGGGATGATGATGGAGCCCAACAGGTAATTATGAGAAAATAAAATACAGAGCTTATAAAGAATTTCCACTAAAGTAGAAACTGTGAAATCTTGCTAGGCTTTCTAATACCTTGCTAGTAGATTAAATGTACACAGGTTCTCAAAATCTGAAAATGGCACAGCTGCCTGTCTTCTTAGAGCCAGTTGCCTTCAAAAAATGGAGTGACTTACAAGGAGGGCACTGGTGATGGATTATAAACTGAATATAAGGGAAAGATTTAGATACAGGTTTTGAAATTGGGCTCAGAAACATCAGGATACTTCTTATTGTGTATATGTTAGAATCATTTTGGATCTTTTTCTACAGAAACTGGAGGACAAGGCAATGGCCAGCAACAATGTTGAAGATGCAGTACGATACATGCTCCTGGTGAGTAGTGGCTACTGTGGGAACTGACTTCACCGACACCATTACTACAGGCAGCTATAAACCTGATTAGAATTTGGCTCATCTACCCGAGGTTGAGTTACATAATGGTGACTTTAAATTTCATAAATTAGATGAGAACCGATACGAAAATGTCATAAATTAGATGAGAACCGATTACGGCTCACACAGGGGATACTCCACATTGACAAAGCTTCTGAAAAGCCTAGTAAGCTCCCACATAACTACGAAGATTTCCTACACAGAAGTCTCGGTATGCCTTGGAACCACCTTTAGGAGTAATAATGATGGGCATATTGGTCAGCTTTTCAAAAAATGGACACTAAGAACTGTTGACTGAAGAACTTATAAGATAACAACAACTTAAGGAATTGTGTACATTAGAGGATATTTTTCTATAGTGTTTTAATGGGTAGAACTGGATGTCAACTGCTTGGTATGGTTTGAAGACCAAAAGGGTCAAAATGTGACTGTCATGACAAACTAGCTGTTTTTAATTCTCACACTGTCTTACATGTCTTCTTCTTGATTGTAGATGGGAAACCCTCTGAGAAAATATCCATCTTTCAATGGAACCATCCTAGAAAACCTCAAAAAGTTGAGAAAGACTTTGAGTTATCAGGAATGGATGGTAAGTTCAAACTGTTCAAACACACCATTAGATTGTCAAATTAATAAGGACTAAATCGAATGCTTAAAGAGGCAATTACAAAATAAAAATACTTAAATATTTCTTTAATATAAATACTTTTCATTAGTTAGAATGGCTCAGTTAGAATAGCAGTCAAAATGGCCGCTTTCCTAACAGTACACACAAAACCTGTCCTAATCACACAAGAGGACAAGTTGCTTCACAACACTGAGGTAAAGAGCTGCTTGTCAGAGATTATGATCCTGAATACAGTTTAATATGATCTTCAGCTAAATCTCTGTGCAAATGGAGACCATGATGAGACATGAAGTACAGAGAGGAGGGCAGGGTGTGCCTAATGAGCAGCAGCACTTGTATTCAGGTCTCCATTACTACAGCAACACATTACCACAGTCTGTCCTGTCAGTACTCTGTTCTTCATGGCTCTATTCCTACAGAGATTAATCTGAAGATCTTATTACTATGTTCAGGATCATAATCCCTGACAAGTAGAGCAGAGAGGAGGATGAGGCAGCTCTTTACCTCAGTGTTCTGAAGTAACTTGTGCTCCTGTGTGATTAGGACAGGTTTTGTGTGTACTGTTAGGGCAGGGGACACTTTGATTGCTCCCTAGACAAAATGAGCCATTCTAACTAATGTAAGGTATTTATATTAAAGTAATATTTAAGTATTTCCATTTTGTTAATTCCCGGAGAACCCCGTAAAACAGGATGCATGGTTTGGAAAATCCATTTCCACATATTCAAATGGAATTCTGAGGTAACAGAATGGAGTCCTCTGTTTAGGAACCTTATCTCTTGGCCAGAGTGTAAAGCAGTTGCGAACAGCGTCTCTCACTTTGGATGACGTTCTCATCCGCATTACACAGACACATGAAATGGCCACTGTGTAATGCTTAATTTCTCCTGTGGTGGCTCTGCAGGCAAATTAAACAGCTTATCGTCTAGGGAGCCTTCTAAAAAATATGACATTTCATAATGTAGAACCCTTTAACAGGTGTTTTTTTTTGTTTTTGTTTTAGAAAAGATTAAGCAGGCCAAACTGGCAAAAAGAAAGCTTGTCTGCTTGGGCTTGGACTAGACCCGTTGGTCATAAAATGGCAATAGACATGACTGCTATCTTACCCAATAAACAGGCACTCTCAGACCACTGCAGCATGTTTGGTTACTGCCATAGCCTGAAAATCTGTTCAATTTTTCCAGTGGTTTATAATAAGCCAACAGACAGTTTTCTTCCTTCTGGAGGAGCGGTATACTTTTTTTTTCCTAGGGAGCATTGCTAGTAAGAGTCCCTACAATACGAGCTGGATCTCAGCAAAAAGAACTAGTACCTTCCAAGGATTGTATTAACTAAATTATTAATGAATAAGGCTTGTCTGCTCACAAAAAATGCACATAAAATCCGGCAGACACAAGAATATTTATCTTTGTCTTTCAGCTCTTTGACAGTTGGATGCAGCAGTGGTATCTGTTCTACTTGGTGCAGAGCTCCAAAGCTCCAGAGACAACTCCAGAACCAAATGCTGATATTGCCACAGGTACCAAAAGCTTCTAAAATAGGTGCTATAATGGGGTATGTATGTTACTGATAGTACTGCATGCAGCAGAGCTGTGGGAACACACCCTATGGCGTTTGTACAGTTTTGCTCTAGCCACTCCCAGTGTTGCTCTATAGTCTCCATACAGCACCATATCCTGTAGGCACTTTCTCATGGAAACAGTGCTTCTGAGAGTATCTCCGTAACCTGGCATCCAATGGAACACAAATTTCTCCTCCTTCGGGACTGCTGGATCTCTATGCTTGGCTTGTACGGGGCAGCAATACAGCCATATGCAGGAGCCCCGATTATACCTTCCCACCACTTTGCATAGACTGTGCATGAATTTGTTCAGAGATATTTCACACGGGGATAAAAATATGTTCCCAACATTTAGGTGGTAATTTCTTTTTACATTGGTTTAGATGTTGGCTACACTGATAGATGCATAAACCAGGAGTCTTCTTCTCAGAAGGCAAATAAAAATGTCATCATCATGGTGGTAGAATCAATGTCCACTAATACATTATAACATGAGGGCTACACGCTGCTTCTGTCCAATGTATTTCAAAGTATTCACAATTTCTTCTTCAGGACCCAGTGTACCGCAGGAGAGAAACCTACCTGCTGAGTTTGAAGACAGTGGAAACTTGGTTTATGCCTCTACCAGTTACACAACCGACTCAATGCCCAGTTTTATCGATGAAATCCCAAGTGGTGAATATATGTTCCCTCCTATGTCTATTGTAGAAACCTTTGTAGTGAAGAAGAATATGATGCGCCTTTGTCATATATTACCTAAAAACCCAACTGCAATACATTAGTAGTGACATACCAATCCCTTCCGCTGTGGGAGAATTTAAGGCTTAGTTCACATTGTGTCGGGGGCCATCAGAGTCTCTGTTGTGGATGTCATGTTCAATGTGGTGCTATTTTTTCAGGCAATATGATAGTTCCCAATAGCCTCATTATAAGTTAAAAGGGGTCAGTTGGGTGTCACTGATTTCCATCTTATTATGGATCCGGCAAGACATTGAGACTTCCATTATAAACAAAAGCCACAATGCAGATGTGAACAGATGCGAACAGAGCTTAAGTTGTCCACCTTACAATTCAAAGGAGGCCAGGTTACCATATCGGTATGTTTTTGGAAGGACACTGTAGACTTACCTTGGCAGGACTGTCTCCTGCTCTTGTGTCTGTATATGTCTAGTGTATAATAAAGGATAGTTATAATATTTTTATCAAAATGGCTTACAGAGGTTGTCCAATCAGCCCAACCCCCATCCATAGGTTTGGGAAGCCCCCTGATCAGAAACAATCCACCATCTTATATATAGACATATAGATATATATTTTAAAATCAATAGTACTAAATAGTAAGACCATCTATCCAAATAAACATACCCCCATGTAAGGTAGGAGCGCTAAAACAGTTTAAAATAAAAGATTTTCTCATGGTTATGTGCACTATTGGCAGGGCTTCCCCTAGCCACCACTACTAGCCCTAGGGAGTGTTAATCAAGAATATTTGCATAAAAATAAAAAGCGTTACTCAGGCTTATAAGACTGGATTTTCACAACAATGGCAAGGTGACAGACTCCCTTTAAAGCTTCACCAAAATGCGCCATGTTTTGGGAACAGAATACAAATTTTAGGCACCACTTGGATTTTATACTGATAACGTCACTGATTTATGTCTTCCCTATGAACTATAAATCATCTTTAATGTCTAAGGTGCCCCAGTGATGACCCCTTGCCAACTGACAGCCAAAAGACATTCCTTGCCTGGTGCCTATGTGCCTCAATGCGATAGTAACGGCGACTTCACACCCATGCAGTGCTGGCGTAGTACCGGATACTGCTGGTGTGTCTACAGAAATGGAACTGAAGTCGAAGGGACCCGGGCTCGGGTTAAGATTGACTGCAGCGGTAAGTATGGCTTATATATTAATTGCACTTACAGTCTCCGTTTTGGCATGTGAAACCAGCCATAAGTTGTCTAAAGAGACAATACTGTACCCTTGTCATTCCTGAAGAAAGCACATGTAGACGACACGGATAGAAGGAAGTCCCAGGCCCACCAGCTGTCTACATCAGAGATCAGAAACCTCCAACACTCCAGCTGTTGTGAAACTACAACCTCACACCGTATAATGACCCCCCCCCCCAGTGGCCTCTTCACACAGTATAATGACTCCACCAGTGGCCTCCCCACATACCTATCATTGCTGAAATGTGGGGGAGCCACATACCTCCTAACTTTTGAAAAACACAGGGGGCCAACATATGCGGCAATTTTTTTTTCGTACTAGGCCAAGTCTATAACTGCACCCAAAACATAACTATATACACCCAGTCCATTTAATGCCTCTACATACTACGGTAATTCTTGCCTCTTTGTGACAGCACACAGTAGCTATGGCCAGATATGTGCCCCCTTACAGTAATTATGCCATATTATGTGCCCCTTCAGAGAATATAAAAAAATCTAAACAAAAACAAACTGTAAATACTCACCTGGTTCCTCCAATGCTCAGATGTCGGCACTCTACAACAGCAGCACGAAACTGCCAGACTTCGCGCTGCTGTGTAGAAGAAGCGCACAGCTGATTCCCGGCTCCTCCTACAAAGCAGTGTGATAGTACATCGTGCTCCTTAGGAGCATCGGCTGAGGTCATGACGTCACTGCTGGGCCAGGCCTGAAGGAGCGTGGGATGATGAGCTGCAGTTAATGAAAGGACCACCGGCTCCACTGCACTCCAGCAATGAGTGCTTCTATCTGTATTGATGGAAGCGCTCATAGCAGCTGACCCTGCGCACCTGCCATAGGTTTGTTGCCACAGTAGTAGGAGGTGTAGTTTGGCAAAAAGCAGGAAGTTACCTCAGGTTGGGACTTTTCAATAGTTTATATAGGAATTGGCCATTTGAAACAGCGGTTAATCACTATTATCTAATGCAGATTTGTTCTTTCCCACAGTCTTTAACGAGTCAATGGATGTAATGATGGAAATGGAGGATTATTAATTCATCTATGGTAAGTGCCCGTGGTGCAGCTATGGGTTCCTATTCTGTATTAGAGAACTATGGCCTGTTCTTGTGTTTTGCCTGGTATCGCAACCCAGATCGAGAGATGAATGGGATGGAACTGCAACACCACACACAACCTCTGGGCACCGTGTCTGGAAACAAGTAGTCACGTTTTTCAAATGATGTACAAATGTAAAATCAAAAGATGAAGCTTTGCTGCGGGGGCTTTTGTTACATGGCAGAGCCCTTTGCATGGAGACTTAAAGGATAACTGTCACATTTAGACCCTAATTTCAGTTTTCATATATGTAGTTACTAATATGATAATATACCTGAATCAATAACTATTAGACTTACTTGCCCCTTATTTAATAAGATTCAGCCCTTAGCAACCAGTCTGCATAAAACTGAAATTTCACTATTCTGTTAAAATGGCCGCCCTCAGCCCTGAGGCTAATCCATAGGACGCCTGCAGTGAAGTTAGTGAAGACCAGCTCTGTATAGGGGGGTCTTTCAGTGAAGTTCCCAGGTCTGGCTGAAGCCTGTAGTCCTCCTACAAGCTCTCCTCTTATCAGATAAGGCTTTCATTTATACACTGAGCAGCCACCATATCTGCCTGGGCTCTACATTCTCCAGCACTGCTAAGGGAGTGTCTGCCAAGCACAGGCATGTGGAGAAGTTCACACACACAGCCCAGCACTGTTATCTCCTGTCAGGAAGAACCTGGCTTTTTATACATTCCCTTACAATGTTGACTCACTATCAGTTCCCAGTGCACGTGCTCCGTCCTCTCATCTGGTAGACGGAAGGAGCATAGCAACCTGATTTTATCTCAGGTAACAATAGCCAATACTGGGGACTTTTAGGTGGCTTTCAGGGGTTATTTATTAAACAATCAGAAATTAAAACAGGGCCAACAAGGTGATATTAATAACCAAAATCCAATAGTAAAAAAATAAATAAATTTGACAGTTATACTTTAAAGGGGTATTCAGAAATTACTATGCATGAGCCTAAACAGCACATTAACAATAAAAACCCATTATGTCTACATCAATGTAAAGTTTTTCAAATTTTTTTCAACAGGTGAAAACTAATCTCTAAGAAGAGTACTGGTGATTTTGCAAAGCCGCTATCTCCGTAGTAAAGGCCTTTGGGTTCCAGCTTAAAGCACAAGCTTCGTAATTTAGTGTCTTATATAAGGAGAATAAAATGTGTGTGTCAGGTGGGCACTAGTATTCCAGGTCATAAGATTTTCCTATAAAGAGATTTGGAAATCCTTAGTGTTTTTCATGCACCAGTGCCTTGATGAATCATTCAGAATTTCTAAGCTTTGCTTCCTAGCGATATGCCACCAACGTCTGACGTGAGACAACCCCTTTATTGAATTTACTACACTAAATGCATAAAGTAATAGGACTAGAAGAGAGTAAGACCATCCAACCTCCTCCCCAAGACACTCCACCAGATCTGTCCATGGCAGTAGTGCAGCTCAACCTCAAAAGCCCATGCACCCAAGCGAGGTTCATGGGTGGGGGCCATCATTATTTGAAACAGCAGCATCGGCATTGAAAACTGCCAATCAATGGCTTTATGGACATGGGCAGCTTTTTCTCACACAGGATTACTCTGCATGAAAAAAAAAAAATGTGTGTTTTTCCAAGCCAGAGGGAGCACATAGAAATGAATAGGTCTGCATGAAAAATGCAACCAAATGCAGGACTTTAAGGGAACCTGTCACCATGAAAATGCCTCTGTATGCAGACAACATGTTATTGAGCAGGAGGAGCTGAGCAGGTTGATATATAGTTTTATTCAGTAAAACTTGTACTTTTTGCCTTTAAATTCCTGTTTATTCTGGGCTGTGAAGTCCAGGAGACGGTCCTGTCGGTGACTGACAGCTATCTCTGTACACAGTAATAGAGGGAAGGCTGTCAGTCACTGATAGGACCATCTCCTGGACTTCAAAGCCCAGAATGAGCAGATTACATTGCATTATTATGGTGACAATGTCCCTTTAACTATTCAAATCAATGTGTCAGTGGCTAGGAGACGCTGTGTGTTCACCTTCAGAAAAAAAAAAAAACTTGACAATCGCAAAAAATACAAAAACTAAGGGAAATAAAGCCTTATTTACTTGAATTGAGATGATCTGTAACAAGAGACACAACCCATGCAGCTTGTTCTGGGGAGGAAGTAGGCTTTTTCTTTGTCTAAACCTGGACAATTCCTTCAGGGTGCCGTCTGGCTATGGGATCAGGATGTGGATTACCACTAATGGCAGGGCTGCAGTTGTACACGCTTACTGTTTGAAATGACAAGTATGGCCTGAGAATTAGTGGTATTCCATAAGTGGAGCCTGTAGCCAGACCGCACCGTGCACGGGTACCCCTAGAACAGTTTGACACAAGCCTGTGCGGTCCTGAAAATACAGTATGGTGTAAAGGAAAACTGGCTTAGGCTACTTTCACACTTGTGGCAAACTTTTCTGGCATTGAGTTCTGTCGTCAGGGCTCAATACCAAAAAATAACTGATCAGGATTATCCCAATGCATTCTGAATGGAGAGAAATCCGTTCAGGATGCATCACGATGTCTTCAGTTCAGTCGCTTTGGACGGAGGAAATACCGCGGTTTTATCTCCGTCCAAAATGCCGGAACACATACCGGATCCAGCATTAATTTGCATAGGAATGTATTAGTGTCGGATCCACCATAAAGAAATACCTAAAGGACGGATCCGTCCTTCCGGTATGCGCAGACCGTTAAAACTGAAAAAAATAAAAAATAATTACAAGACGGATCCATCTATCCGCATGACAAACGAAGAGATGGATCCGTTCTTGCAATGGAAATGCAAATTCTTTCAGTTGTCATGCGGTTAGACTGATCAGTCCGGCAGTTACGGCAACAGAACTGCCTGCCGGAATCCTTCTGCCGCAAGTGGGAAAGTACCCTTAGTTGCCCATAAAATCCAATCCGATTCCACCATTCATTTTTCAGAGCTCCTTTGGAATATGAAAAGGACAAAGCCGATTGCTTGCTATGGGCTAGTTTTCCTTTACACCAGTTTGATAATTCTTTTTCTGTTACTGCATATGGACCACATCATGTCAGACACATGGTCTGGCTGGAACTCACAGCATCAAAGAGCACTGATGCCGCAAGTTCAGGTCAGCAGAGCTGTGGTCCGTTCAGGAATTGTGCTCATCACGCGGACCACACATACTGGCCTCGGAGAGAGCACAAACTTTCATGAAGCTTCAGAGGACTGTCAGTCAGAGATGGCCAAGAACTCCACAGATCTTATTGATAGGTGGAGCCCTCCGCAATCGCTAAAAATATTTTGTTGGCAGGAACCACTTGGCCACCAATAGACTTCTATTGTTAGGACCTAAAGTTCTTTTTACACAAGCCAATATTTCAGACCATTATCAGGAACAAACCAAATGTTCCTGACAATTGCCTGTCACCTCCGCTGTATGATCTAAATTTATTTCTCCAGAGATAGCTTGTCCGCATAAAAAAGAAAAAAAAAAAAAAGCTTTAAAGAGGAGCTGTCAACAAAAAAATAACGGCATATATAATAGGAATTAGTTTTAGGTCACCAAATTTCAGATGAGAGGAAGTTCTACCACAACTCCAGGAGACATGTCTACCTTTGTGGTTCTAAAACTATGCACACAAAGGGTCGATGAATATAGTACATAAGGAAACTACTGCGCATGTTTCTTATCTGATGGTGTAACACTCAGTGAATCCACACAAATACTGTACCTTAGGGTTTCTCTCATAGGTTGTGGAAGGAGTCCATGCAAGGACATCCCAGAATGACTAGTTAATCTAGTCCAGCACTCCATCCTGATCCATTTAAAACCATAAGAGGAACCAAGGCCAGGGTCAGAATACTTAGGTCAGACACAAATGAGCGAGTTCAATCAGAGAAACTTGCAGCGTGTCAGTGTAAGGTCCCGTTCTGACCTCTGCTCCTCTGACAGCAGGTCAGTGTAATTTAGTAGATTCCAGGGCTTTCAGGTTAACAGCATTATAAATCAAAATGCATTATAATGCAAGGTCTGAACGGGACCTTACACTAACACAGGCTGCAAGTTTGTCGCATTGAACTTGCTTGTGTGTCTGGTCTTCGGGTATGTTCATGGAGTGGATGTGCAGAAAATCTGCAGTGTTTTATGGTACCAGCAAAGTGAATGAGCTTTTAGAAATTCTCCTCCATTGAAATTGACCTGCAGTGCCAATTCTACATATAAAAATTATTTTTAACATATGTTGGCATGCAAAGTGTGCACAAAACATATGGCAACACATAGAATTGCAGAAACATTAATATATAATTTAAAAATCAAATTAATGTCTTATTACAGTTCCATACAACATATGCATAAGATTTAATGTAAAGGTCCATTTTGTTCTGGTAATCAAAAGGTGCAAAATTCTTAGTTGACTTCTCATAATGTCTGCCGTTCGAATGCGTACTTACCGCTCCAGTCACTGCGACTGAACTGCCACACATAGCTGAGTAAATGCACCCATCTATCTCCAGCAGTCCCATGATTTTGAATGGACTGGTGGACATGCATGTCCACTACTCCATTAGTGATTGTCAGAGGCTCCAGCAGTCTGACTCCTGCCAATCGGACACGGGTCTTGGGCCAACCCTTTTAAAAGAGGTTATAATGATAATTAAAAATCTTGGACAAGCCATCTAGTAGCCTGAAAAAAATAAAAAAAATGTTCTACTCATCGTCTTAATCGATCCTTGCAGCACTAGTCCAGCTCTCCTGTTGCTTGTTTACAAGCTGCAGCAGTGACCTGTTGGAACACCACATGTGACCACCCCAGCCAAACACAAATGCCTAATGCGGAGAAGAGCGATTGCTAGCAGCAGACACGATCCGTACATGTCACCAACACTGTTCTGTGTAGGTGTACACCACATGACCACAGTGATTGCCTGCAGCAGACACGATCCGTACATGTCACCAACACTGTTCTGTGTAGGTGTTAGCCACGACCACAGTGATTGCCTGCAGCAGACACGATCCGTACATGTCACCAACACTGTTCTGTGTAGGTGTTAGCCACGACCACAGTGATTGCCTGCAGCAGACACGATCCGTACATGTCACCAACACTGTTCTGTGAAGGTGTATGCCACAGTGATTGCCTGCAGCAGACACGATCCGTACACGTCACCAAAACTGTTCTGTGTAGGTGTATGCCACAGTGATTGCCTGCAGCAGACACAATCCGTACATGTCACCAACACTGTTCTGTGTAGGTGTTAGCCACGACCACAGTGATTCCCTGCAGCAGACACGATCCGTACATGTCACCAACACTGTTCTGTGTAGGTGTATGCCACAGTGATTGCCTGCAGCAGACACGATCGGTACATGTCACCAACACTGTTCCGTGTAGGTGTACACCACATGACCACAGGCAGCGCTGCAGAGAACAGCGATAGAGAAAGGAGTATAACTTTTTTTTAGGTTATCGGAGGGCATCTCACATTGTTAAACCACCATAAAAGCCGAGCATATGAAGCATATATTAAATCTCATACTCAGAATTCCACTTGTACAAATGTCCGATATAGTACATATAAGACTTTCAATTTTTCACATGTAAGTTTTAGTTTTTTAACTCACATAGCAAGTTTAGGCTTAGCAAAGTATCCTAGCTGCAGATTCATTTTTGAAATAAAATGATGTCTTTCTTTTATATAGTTTATTAACAGCATATTACAGTTCTTATTAACAAGTGCTTAGATTTTCATTTCATGCGCTTTAAATTAACTGTGTGAAAAAAAAAAAAAATCAGAATTGGCTTCTTGCCTCCAGGTTCAAACGGACCATTTCCTATTTTAATGATGCAATAGATATTCACAGAATCAATAGTTTCAATAAAACTATATTAAGTACAGTGATGTGATGTCTCCTTTCAAATGTCCTTTTTTGCGGCCTCTTTGGTTAATGCATTAGTGCTCTAGGCCCGACTGTCCGGGAGAGGAAGTACGGTAACCGTTTGTCAGTTTTATCCAACATGGTTATAATTCCAACCACTCACTAAGAATCCTTCACCCCCTTCCAGGTCTGGCAGTCCTCAAAATAGGAGAATCCTCTTCTCTGTGCTGCCATACTTGAATAAAAGTGTAAACCTATCCCATTATAAACTTCCAGATCAAGTTGGTTACCTATGAAATTATCCATAATGTGGGAACAAGTACAATTAATTTGCCCTTAAACTTACTGTGGCACAACAATTATAGCTGCAATTTTGCTGTAGAAAAAAAGTGGCATTGTGGTCTACTGCGTGCAAAAAATAAAAATAGGGCACAGTGGGTCACATTGTAACCCCATAGACAAACATTACATGCCATGTCGTAGTGCAACACTGTCGTGTCCAGTATTCTGATACTGATGACCTATCTATCCTCAGGGCAGGCCATCAATATTAGATCACTGTTAGTTTGACACCCTGCTGATGAGGCCCAGTTCACACTTTAGATATTTGTACAGTTATTTCCATCAGTTATTGTGAGCCAACACCAGTAGTGAAGCCTACACAGACAATGTATATTGTAAAGATTTTTTTCCCGAAACTGGTTTTGGCTCCCAATAACTGACCAAATAAGTGTGAACTCGGTTTAAGCTGTTTAGCTGTAGCTCCAGTACTGGATGGGGGCAGCACTACAATCATCAGCTCCGTCCACTGCACAATGGACAGGGCTGTGTAGGTCCGGCAATGGAATCTACAACTAAACAACTGGCGGCGATACAGGCTATCGAAACCCTGTCGATTTGAAACCAGAAGATAGGCCATGAGTATCAAAATATTGGACAATCCAAATTCATGGCAGGACGAGGTACACATTGGGGCACAATTAAAATGCACAGAACATCACTTTTCAAGGGGCTGTCTCACTTCAGTAAGTTGCATTTATCATGTAGAGAAAGTTAATACAAGGCACTTACTAATGTATTGTGATTGTCCTAATTGCCTCCTTTGCTGGCTGGATTCATTTTTTCATCACATTATACACTGCTCGTTTCCAGGGGTTATGACCCCCTGCAATCCATCAATGGTGGCCGTGCTTGCACACTATAGGCAAAAGCGTCAGCCTCTCTGGTAGCTTTCATCAGGGCTTGACAAATTTCCTTGGAATCTAGGAGTCAGTTAAAAAAGTTAGGAGCCAGGCAGAGCCGCGTCATAAAGTCCCCAGTAGATGCCTCCATAGTGCTCCTTCCCCCCACTGCTCCATAGAGCCCCCCAATAATGCATGCCAGTACATGCCCCTATAGTGCTCCTTCCCTTCTTCTCCATAGTGCCCCCATAATGTGCCAGTATATAGGGCCCCCATAGTGCCCCCCCCCATGTTGCCAGTATATAGGGCCCCCATAGTGCCCCCCATGTTGTGCCAGTATATAGGGCCCCCCATGTTGTGTCAGTATATAGGGCTCCCACCCCCCTTCTTGCCACAGTATACTATAAATAATAAAAACAATAAACTCATACTTACCTTATGCTGCTGTCAGTGATGCGATGCAGGCCAATTCCGGCCTGTGTCCTGCGCTGTACGGCTCAGGCGGCCTCTGATAGGCTACAGGCCTAGTGCCTGTAGCCTATCAGAGGAACGGGCAAGGGAGACGCCTCTCCCCTGCTCCTCTGCACCATTCATCTGTATCGCTGTCCCGAGGACAGCGATACAGATGAATATGGAGATGAGTGCTTCCACAATTGAAGCCTCCAGACAGAACGGGCCCCCCTCCGGCACTCCGCACACGTCACCCTGGCACCTTTGAAAACGGGCTCACAAATACCCAAGCGCCAGGACTAAATTCCTGATCGCCATGGTGACCTGGCGTCTGTGATTTGTCATGCCCTGGCTTACATAGACTAGTGCTTTTTCCCATAGTATGCAAGCACAGCCACCACTGTTGGATTTCAGGATGGTCATAACCCTCAGTGTATAATGTGATTGAAAAATTAATCCAGCCAAATGAAGAAATATGGATAACAATATATTAGGAAGTGGTTTGTATTAACTTTCTGTACATGATGAATGCCACTTACTGAAGTGAGAGAGCCCTTTTAAGTCCAATATACTGTGCTGATTAAATTCTTTAAAGGGTTTCTGTCACCAGGATTACACATTTTAAGCTGTCTGACATTAGCTATGTGCTAATGTCAGATCAGCTTGATAATGTGCTTTATATGTATTTCTGATGTATATTTAGGCTAAAAAAAATGTATTTTTATAATATGTAAATTAGCCTCTAGGAGCAGGGGGGGGGCGTTGCCCCTGCTCCTAGAGGCTCCGTGTGCCAACCTGCTGCCACGCCCCTTCTTTCTTTGATTGACAGTGCCGGGCAGCGATCCTCTCCTGCCTTCAGCACTGTTTCCCGCGCCGCCGCTCTGTATTTGGCGTAGGCGCGGTGAGCTGAGGACAGCAGGCACCAGCGTCCTCTGCTCACCGCGCCTGCGCCGAATACAGAGCGTCGGTGCAGGCGCGGGATTTAGCAGGGAGACAGTGCCGGAGGCAGGAGAGGATCGCTGCCCGGCACTGTCAATCAAATAAAGATGGGGCGTGGCAGCAGGTTGGCACACGGAGCCTCTAGGAGCAGGGGCAACGCCCCTCCTGCTCCTAGAGGCTAATTTACATATTATAAAAAGACGTTTTTTAGCCTAAATATACATCAGAAATACATATAAAGCACATTATCAAGCTGATCTGACATTAGCACATAGCTAATGTCAGACAGCTTATAATGTGTAATCCTGGTGACAGAAACCCTTTAAGTCTTCATAGATAGAAGCCATTTGTCTCTAAAGCCCCAACATGCGTTTGCATACCCTTCACCCACTGGCGGCATAAGTCAGAGTGTATAGAAAAGGAGAAGTGGATCAGCACTCCCTTTTTAAAGCTAATAATTCTTCACTTTATTGAAATAAAATACTGGCAGATGTCACACGTTTTGGCTAAACAGCAAGATGCTTAAAAAAACTGTTTACCCGAAACATCACATTTATCCGTATTTTGTTTATAGTAATAAAGTGAAGATTTATGATCAAAAAGTGAGTGCTGATCCACTCCTTCTTGTATGTATAGGCCTGCAACCCAGGTTACCAGCACCGCCTTCTTCCACAGCGCAGACTGATTATTCTAGGCCCCCCAGGCATGAACCACACCGTAGGGAAGGTATGACCTATTTAATACATGTATCCCTATGTAAATAATACAATACATCATTTTTAAAAATATAAACACAAGTTTACAGCACACGCACAGTATGTGTCAAGTCATCTGTCTCTCAGCACACATGCGCAGTACCATCGGAGAAAACCAGCAGGCACAGCGAGTAGTATTCCAGCTTTGAACCGCATTTTACTCTTTAAACCATTGATATAGATATATATCTCAGAGCATGCCCCACAGTAGTACATGTTGCGGCCTTACATACTTATTAGTACATTGAATTTTTCATTTCTTTTCCAGTACTGGGGGCACTGTCAGTTTTCATTAGCCATTACAATGCCTCCCACCCTGAACACATACTTTCTGTAGCACACCCTCAGGAGCAGTATTAGCATGGAAAACATTACACAGAAGTGGAGGGCAGTGTAGTTCAGATTCCAGAGCCTTTAGCAGCAGCGGCGTGTCTTTCACTTTGCTGCCGTTTCCCCCTCCATAAACTTAATTGGGCAGCAGTAACCTGATCCCTCAGTAAGACTGTCTCTTAAAATGGATTATACCATTGAGTGATCATTGCAGGAGGCAGGGGTTAGGAGAAGATAAGTGGAGAAAGAGGCATTATGCCCTTACGAAATATTACAAAGTGTTTTTTTTTTTGCGTGTAGTACCGATTTATACAAAGAATGCCGAATGACAGGGCTCGTTTAACTCCTTCTGAAATGTACATCCAAATCCCCAATATAGACAAAAAGAGCTTCAATGGCAATGAAGATATTACAGAACTAGCTAGCTCAGATTGGATATGTTAAATGAGCAAAGGTTCTCTCACCTCTTTCCAGCTAGGTGGATATCTATGAGCATCTTCAGCTCATGAAATTTCTCCAAGTAATAAAAAAAATCCACTGTTCAGATGCCACACAATGTGATATCATACCAACTGTTTTATTTCACTTTCAGGGGGACAGTAGACAGTACAAAGCAATGGCCCTTCTTGCCATCACACACGATCATACCAACGAACCAACGATTTGTCCCAATCACAAAAAAAGAAGTACAATTAAATCAAACTATTAATTCCTTAAGATAAAGCTTTTTAAAAAGTATAAAAATATCTTACAGGCATTAAAAAAAAAAAAAAAAAAAAAAAAAAAGTTCAGTTCACACAAATCGGGTGACCTACATCCTAGGTTCATTGGAATTAATGAAATTATGTCATGGGCATCAGACCAGTCACAATCACAGCTTAAAAAGTTCATTGTCCATGACTGTCCAGACCTGTACAGGCTTTACCTGCCTACATCTGTAAAAAAGGGTAATGCTCCATACCTTTAAAAAAAGTAATAAAATAAACATCATCTTTTTCTGGTTACCCTGACACAATGTAGACAAAATACATATTAAATATAATGGCTTGGAAAAAAATCTTCCATCCTGTGAAGTTCTGAAAGAAAGGAAAACAGAATTAGATGTCATCTCTATCCCATCAAGACATACCATTATCCATCCCTATTTGATCAGCGGTGGTCCGACAACTGACAACCATAATCTGTTCAGCTGTAGAACTACACAGCTCCATCCATAGTGTAGTGAACAGGAGCAGTGCTGCAGTTACCATGTTCATCTGCTACACCAGTGTTTCCCAACCAGTGTGCCTCCAGCTGTTGCAAAACTACAACTCCCAGCATGCCCGCACAGCCAAAGACTGTCCGGGCATGCTGGGAGTTGTAGTTTTGCAACAGCTGGAGGCACGCTGGTTGGGAAACACTGCGCTACACAATGAATGGAGCTGTGCAGCACTACACCAAATCTACAACATTATATTGGCAGGGTGTAGGATCCCTGGCGATTCGATATCAAAGGCCATCAATATCAAGATTGTGGGAGACCCCTTTAAGGATTTTTTAAAGGGGTTCTGCAATTCTTTTTTTACTGTCTATCCCCTGGATAGATCATCAGTAGGGATGAGCAAATAGACTTCGAATGAAACATCAGAAGTCGATTTGCATAAAACTTTGTTAGAATACTGTACAGAGTGGTGGAACCAGAGTTCAGTAAAAGGTTTTTGTTTTTTTACAGTAGAAGTACATTTTTTTTGTTATTACCCGAAGTTTCGCGAGAGTAATAACTTCGGCTCATCGGAGCCAATACATTCTAAGGCCTCATGCACATGACCGCATGTATTTTGCAGTGCGCAAAAAATACAGATGGCATCCGTGTGCATTGTGCAATAGGACATTTTATTTTTTTGCAGAACGGAAATACGGAAACGGAATGCACGCGGAGTACCTTCCTTTTAGCAGGGCCCAATGAAAAGAATGGTTCTGCATATGTTCCGCAAAAAAATCAAAAACGGACATGGAGAGGAAATACATTCGTGTGCATGAGCCCTAATACTGTATGGCGCTCCCGCGCCGTACAGTATTCTAACGAATATTCAAAATGAAGAAAGGTTCCAGCTTCTTAAATGTGCCAGCTTTTATTGAAAGTAGTGCATTAAAAACCAGAGACAGTCCATGTCTACGCATTTCGGATCCCCTGTCCCTGGGCATAGGAGAGTATATAGGGCAAATACTAGGGAAAGTATTAGGTAACAACAAGTATACTTTCACCATTGCCCCTATTTAGTACCCTATATTAATGCCAAATTGACTGACCCACATCCCCTCAGAGGTCAAGGTGTTCAGGTGATTGAATTGGTATCATAATGGGGTGAGGTTTAAGTATGTGACTAGAGATGAGCGAACTTTAAAAAATAGTTTGGCGTTCGGGTTGTGGTAATCGCCGCATCCTGTTATGGGTTCCACTATCGCGGACTATCCCGGCATATGGAATCCATAAGGGGCGGCTTCCACCAACCCGAACTGTTGAAAAGCCGAAGGACATGGGGTGACGTCACCGTCATGTGATCAGTGCAGGGGGCGTGGCTCAGCACTGGATCATTGACTATTATTACAAAACATGTTGCAACACCCGTACCCTTGGTTGCAGACTTTTTTTGCACCGACTAATGGACAGCATGGCAACAGGGCTGAAAGTTGCAAGTGAGGCCCAGATATCGTAAACAGTCAGGGTCTGCCGTACCTCAACTTAAAGGGGTATTCCCATCACAGACAACGGGGGCATATTGCTAGGCTATATACCGATAGGAATACCCCTTTAAGAGGTTATTGAGGTTGTGCACTCCGGAAAGGCATAATTGAGCACAAGATCACAAGCAAACTGAGCTGTGGACTCAACATGGATTGCCAAGAGTGAAATCCATTGCTTTCCCGCACAACATAGTGCATGCTGCAGATTAGAAAATCCACAGCACGCGCCAATTTCCGTGAGGATTGTTTCTGCTACATGTGGTATACTGTACTGTAAATTGCTGCGTGAAATCCACCACGTCTGAACAAGCCTCAATATGTTCACTATTACGGCTCATGCACACACTTTTTTCGGTTTTGTTTTACAGGTCCGTATGCGGCACCATTTATATCAATGGGTCCGCAAAAAAAACCTGAAATGACCGTGCGCATTCCGTTTCCATATGTACGTTCCGCAAAAAAAAAAAAACATGGACAGGCATTGTTACAATGGATCAGCAAAAATAATCTTTTTTTTGCGTATCGCAAAATACATACGGTCGTAACCCAACAGCATGAGCCATTAACCAAATGAACAATGGAGCAGACACCAACACCGAACACTTACCTCAGTTTCTACGAGGACTTCAGTCGTTTAGTCACTCTGTACCTTCTGCAGAAAAAGAACACCAATATTTTATAACTTCAGGCTAAACTCGCCTCAGCGGTGTGTTTTCTGTATGTCTTTTCAATTATGCGAACAGAACATTTTTAAAAACTTGGCCCATTTGAACCCTCATTTCAATTATTTTAGATTTTAATCTTTGCGGCTTAAAATAAACTTTTTATTCTGTTCCTCTAACGAAAAGAAATGGAAAACGCAAGGCTCATGTGAACTTTGCCTATGATGTCAGTTTCACTTCTACTTTCAATCTATTCTTTAATTTTCTAGAGGAATAACAGAGGGACAGCATAACAATTCTAAGAAGGGATGAATACAGTCGAGTCACATTTGCTTCATGAGCTACTTGCTGCTGATGTCAGTCACATGTGGCTTGGTGGGTTTATAATGTGTGAGATCATGGGTAAAAGGGGAATTTAGCAGATCATTACTGGCTTTCGGGTTCAATAGTGGCAATATTTCTGAAACTGCACCCATGCTTATGGTTGACCTATTCCGCAGCGCTTTACAGACATTAGCATCACGCTGTCCCCAATGGGGCTCACAATCTAAGTTCCCCATTAGTATTTCTTTGGAGTGTGGGAGGAAACCCACTCAAACAGGGAGAACATACAAACTCCATGCAGATGTTGTCCTGGTTAGATTTGAACCTAGGACCCCAGCGCTGCAAGGCACCAGTGCTAACCACCGTGCTGCTGCTGGTTTTGGCTCACAATCACTGATGGAAATCACTGATCAAATACTGACAGTGTGAAAGTGGCCGTAAAGGCTTCCTTCAGGACGTTTAATCTTTGTTTTGCAGAAAACATTACTGGGGAGAGGTCAATTAGCTAAACATGTCAGGCAGGCGGAAGGGAGTTAAAGGGATATACTGATTATAACTGGTTTCAGTGTGGCTATGAATCGCACAATGCAGTTACACATCCTGGTGAGCTGAGGAGCTCAGTACAACATGAAAGCTGGTAGTATTCCGATTCTGACCAGTATTCTGGATTTTGTCGGCTGAGATTAGATATGTATGGCCCAATTGTATGAGCATTCTTCATTTTGTGCCAGCATGCTTTATTGGTTTCCTTTTTAAATTAGGTCACTGATCTGCCAGTTTAGTTCATGGCGGGTTCATTCGTACAGACAATCGATTGGCTGGCTGATCCTAATCTTATGTGTATGGCCACCTTTAGAAGAGATGCTTAAAGGGGTATTCCCATGTCCGACATCGGGGGCATATCACTAAGATATGCCCCCAATGTCTGATAGATGCATGCGCAGCTGCCCTCCATTCATTTCTATGGAAGCTCAGAAGAGTCCAGCAGCACGCTTGCTTCTATTTTCGATAGTCCAATTGAAATGAACGGGAGGCGCAACACGCAAGCAAGACCACCGCTCCATTCACTTCTATGGGGCTGGCGGAAATAGCCAAGCCAGCACTCGGTTATTTTCGGCGCAGCCACTTTGCAGGCTCTATTCCAAGTATAGGTGCAGGTCAACGTATCTGTTCACATCAGCAGCATTTATAATAAAAGCCACAGTGCTGACACATGCAGACAGCATCTATGAGGGTATATAAGAAGGGTCCAACGGGTTTTTCTGAGATGTCCGTTTTTCTCCAGTGACATATACAGAAAAAGCCAGGTAGCGGTTAGCCGTCACTAAAAATAATGGAAGCGTAATAAAAGAGTATAAATACAGAATCTTAACAGATCCTGCATTTTCTTCCCAAATCACATGGAAATGAGGTGTTACACACTGGCTGCTTTCAATACAGATCTCAGGCACCGGGGGACATTTACTAAAACCGGTACTAAAACAGTCGACCATAGAAAACAATTATATCGTAGCCCCCGAAGGCTGACAGCTTGCTATAGGCAACTGCTCTACTTCCATTTTGTTCAGCCAGCTGTACAGGTCACAAACCACAAATTTCCCCATGTGAAACCGTGAGTGATGGTCGTCACACATAGCAGATACTTGCCTTTTTCTTGGGTTTCGACTGGAGGCTGACTCCAGAATCTGTTGACTCTCCAACTGGAGCAATTAGACTTTTTGATAGTTTCTTGCTTTCCTTTTTCTTTAGTTTTTTATCTTTTTCTGCAGGGACAACAAGAGCTCTGTAAAAAGCAGGCAGGGAAACCTGTGAGGCAACACCGACTCCCCATAGATTACAGCTGATCACTTCACGACCCTGCGATCAGCTCGTCTTCACAGAAAGCGACTGTCCAAAGCAGACAAACACTTTAATAACCGTAAAGGAAAAAAAAAAAGAGCGGAGGGTTTTCCCATAACAATGAATCAGATGACTGATGTCAATTTCCAAAATGCATCTGAAGAACTGATTGGCTGATCAATCTCCCCAAACCGTCTCTCCTGCCAGGCTTCCCCATGTAAAAAGTTCAACACCATCCAGTTAGAAAGACAGCCATAACCTTAAATCCTCGGCTCCAACCCAGAGTGAGAGAGACCATACTGATATGTCCTACCTGAGCAAAAACTGTAGGACTTGAGCTAACTTAAAGGGGTTGTCCAGAATTAGAAAAGGTGTCTTTTTTCCCAGACTCCACTAGATACACGTAAATTAGGACGAGCTGTAATATGTATAACCCATGGACAGGAGCCCACTGTCTGGGAAAAAAAGCAGAGCCATATAATCCTGGACAAGCACTAATATAAGCACTTAGGTGGGCATTTATAGTCTTAATCTGCCCCCCCGTTTCCCCCGGCATCAGATGCAACACAATTATTAAGAGGCACACGTCTCTTAATAACTGTGGCATATCTGTGCACCAACTAGGCAGCTAGTGTAGATTTCCGTTATAATCTATGCCAGTTTCCTGGCTGTGCCGGCCCCACACCACCTGCTACTTAGAAAAGTAGAGAGTGGTGTGTAAAACCCCCAAAAAGTCACAAAGTTTTTGTGCAAGTACTGCGTGCGCCAACATTTGTGACTTTTTGGCGCCAGTTGTCTGGCGCCGTGGGGACAACGAATGCCCCCCTTACTTTTCTTGCTCTTTTCAGATTTCTTCTTCTTTTTGGATGATTTCGGGCTGGCAGCCTCCCCAGTTATGCTGGTGTCTTTGACTTTCTTATCTTTCTTCTCCTTCTTTGCCTTCTTAGCCTTTTTATCCTTCTGTTTGGAGAGTCCATCCCCAGGGGAACTCTTCCGCTTCTTGCCACGCTTCTCCTTCTTTGCAGACAAATGGCCGAGGTCTGGGACACCAGGGGATTTTGCATCAAGAGTCTTGTCCCCTTTGTGTACTGAGCTGGGACTCTCATGGACCAATGCAGAGAGGACAGGTGGTGGTAGACTCTTCTCAAGGACATTACTATCTTGTACTGTTGGTGAAGATGCTACAACCTGAGACGCCGCTACAGTCTTTCTAGAGGGATTTTTCTTTGACTTTTTGGGACTCCGTCCTTCCAACAAGGCCATAACAGTCTCCTCTTCAGAATCCAGCAGAGCTTTAGAGGGGGCAGGAAACATAAAAACACTATTAACATGTAAAGAAACATCACACAAAATAGAAGCAAAACTTGCCAGAAGTATTGCGGGCACAGTGGACACACTGGCAGATGACAGCAAGCCAGAAATCTTATTGCTGGTACTTGCCCCTTGCAATGAACAAATCTATTAGCAATTTCCCATCATGCTCAAGAGAACCACCGAACTGAACGCATCACATCGCTAGTTCTCGCTTAGGCCAACTACATCTTACAGGAAAACTTCCGTGCAAATAATGACTCAATATTGGCGACATTCACTTTTAATGACAATGAATTTTTACTACAATCTATAGGTAGAGGCCCATCAGCTAACTGCTGATTGTGGTAAGCGGCTGGCCTTTTGAAGTTTATGATGAGCAGAAGAGGAAATTGGGTGATTATAACCGTTTCCCATCATGCGCTGTAAATTTACCACCCAGCTGGTTGGTCATTACTGCCATATATTTACGATCCTAGGGTGACGTGGACACGGTGGGTGTCAGGTGTTTATTACTACTGCCGTGTCCACAATGACCCAAACTATTAAAGGGGTTATCCAAGAATATAAAAAGCCACCCCGTGTGCCAGGCCTCTCACAATGAATATACTTACCTGGCTCCCCTCAACACCGCAGCCGCTTCTCTCTGTGCGTGGATGAAAACAGCCGATGTTGGGGAAGAGGGTGGAGCAGCCAATGGCGGGCGGGACGAGTCACCCGATGCTAGGGAGGCTCGTCCCAGTCACCACCTGCCATTGGCTGCTCCCCCCGACACCGGATGTCTTCATCTGCACACGGGGAGAAGCAGCAGTGGTGGGACTTTTTATAGTCTTTGATAACCCCTTCAAATTAGAACGTTACTTAATCCTTTCCCATCCTATAAAGAAAGGCATGTCACAATTGGGTGCTAGTTCATATTACAAAGGCCTACTCCTTCCATACCTCATGTCCCTGAAGGATTAAAGGATAACTGTCACATTTAGACCCAAATTTCAGTTTTCATATATGTAGTTACTAATATGATAATATACCTGAATCAATAACTATTAGACTTACTTACCCCTTATTTAATAAGATTCAGCCCTTAGCAACCAGTCTGCATAAAACTACAACTTCACCCTATTCTGTTAAAATGGCCGCCCTCAGCCCTGAGGCTAATCCATAGGACGCCTGCAGTGAAGTTAGTGAAGACCAGCTCTGTATAGGGAGGTCTTGCAGTGAAGTTCCCAGGTCTGGCTGAAGCCTGTAGTCCTCCTACAAGCTCTCCTCTTATCAGATAAGGTTGTCATTTATACACTGAGCAGCCACATTGTCCAGCACTGCTAAGGGAGTGTCTGCCAGGCACAGGCATGTGGAGAAGTTCACACACACAGCCCAGCACTGTTATCTCCTGTCAGCAAGAACCTGGCTTTTTATACATTCCCTTACAATGTTGACTCACTATCAGTTCCCAGTGCACGCAGCGTGCTCAGTCCTCATCTGGTAGACGGAAGGAGCATAGCAACCTGATTTTATCTCAGGTAACAATAGCCAATACTGGGGACTTTTAGGTGGCTTTTAGGGGTTATTTATTAAACAATCAGAAATTAAAACAGGGCCAACAAGGTAATATTAATCACCAAAATCCAATAGTAAAAAAAAAAAAAATTTGACAGTTATACTTTAAAGAGAGATTCCACTTTTATCATGTCAATTTTACATCCAAAAATCTGTGCAAATTAATTTCTTGATGTTTTGTACAGCCGACAGAACTAAATTTTCTCTGAAAACGCGCTTCAAAAAAACCGCATAACCAAATAGTTCAAAAATAAAATCCTGGCTGCCATCAGTTGCCACTAGAGGGAGCTTACTGCATACTGCTCATCTACCGAACTCAATAATGACAAAATACAGCATGCAGTGAGCTCTCTCTCGCTTATATACTTTGACTTTTGCTGCGGGTTCACTGAATCCCAGTTTTACTAACCTCCTGGGGTGGCTGGAGCAGAGAGAGTTGACTTTGTTGAAGGCTGGGTTTTAACTTTCGGCTTCCTTTTACTTGACTGTGTAATACTTTCATTAGCCAAAGCAGTCTTATCTTCTTTGTCTCGCTTACGTTTCGTTGATGAAGGTTTTGAAGGAGTTTTTGCTTGAAGAAGACTCTTCAATAATTGGTAAGAAAAGTAGGAAAGTTGGCATGAAACTACCAATTATACTGTCCATAAAGAGGTTCATGAGTAAAAGCCATGTATATAGTGAGGAGCGAACCTTACTTATGAGATATACATACCTGAGATTCTTCTGGCTCACTGTTATCTTCAGAATCATCCTCTTCTCCAGATGCAGTTGCTTTACTAGGAACTAGAAGACAGGAAATGTCCACCTTTTATCACTCCATTGCTTATAGGTTGAAAATACTGCATACATTTCTTGACATATGATATATTAGAAGTCAGAAATCCATTCATCAACTACAGAGCTCTGCCTGATGCCACCACTGGAGGGAAAATAGAATCCTTCTATATATACTGTGAAGAGAGATGAGCGCATTAGAAGTATTAGAAAATTCGATTCGGCTACTTTGCCGAATTTTACAAAAAAATTTGCTTTGTGACAGCGCATTTCTTTGTAAATAGTGAATGCAATGACACGGAGCGGCGATTGCACCGCCCCCAGTCATTGCACCCCTCAGATACTGCGTTCATAGCCGATTGTGACAACTGACAATAATACAGTGTAAAATAAAAAATAAAGAAAATACTTACCTTATCCCTTTGAGCACAAAGAGCCGGCCGCCTCCATCTTGATTGAAGATCCAGAGCAAAATCTTGCGTGGCCAGTGCTGACGTCACCACGCACAGGATCATCAATGAAGATGACGGCGGCCGACACGTTGCGCTCAAACAGATGAGGCAAATATGATTTTTTTCTTTTTGGTTTACTGCAATTCAGGGAAAATTGATTCATTAATAGTGTTGAGCGCAAATATTCGAATAGCGTTTTTTTTATGAATATTGACACTTGGCTAATTCGCAAATATTTAGACTATATAGTGCTAAAAAATTCGTAAAAACGAATATTCGTTTTTTTTTTTTTTTCAATCAGAACCCAAGAAAAGGATACCGTTAACGAAGATCTCACCTCCTCTATGAAACGTACGGAGAAACAGTTTATTAAAACTTGGAGTCATTGGATTGATTTCCACGGCTCCGCTGAGTGTAGTGTGCTATTGTCTTCGGCTTGAGAGAGAAGTTTACTGATACCCTCCCCCCCCACCTTCCCCCATTTTGTTGTGCTTTTCTTGTTGCCCTTCATAAATGCTTTACAGTTGCATATCTTATGATAGCTGTTTATTGACTGCTTTGGACCTCTGTCCAATATCTAAGCCTGCTGTCATTTCTTGCATGTTTACATTATGGGTCGGATCTTGTCCACCCTTTATTCTATGGCGTGTTGTGCTTTTGAAATGCCTTTGAAAATGTAAAATCTTAAATAAAGAATTTACAAAAAAATATACCGTTAACGAAGATAGAGAATATAGAGCTATGTTCTCTATCTTTGTTAATTCTAGCAAGTTAACCAAAACCAATAGGAAAGTCACAGCCCGTTCAAAGTGTTATTCGCAGTACATGAATATTACATTATGTAATATTCACGTACTGCGAATTAAATTTTAAACGGAGTATAACTTTCCTATTGGTTGGCTTGCTAGAATTAACGAAGATAGAGAATACAGCGCTATATTTGCATTCGGTATCTTCGCTAATTCTAGCAAGACAAGTAAACTTGCCTATACACAGCTCTAAGTTGGATGCGCAATGTGAGAATATTAAGTAATATTAGTCGCATTGCACATCTAAATTAGAGCGGGGTATATGCAACTTACTTTACTAATTGCTTGGCTGGGTAGAATTAACGAATATGACGAATACGCATATAGCGCTATATTCGTTAATTCTAGCAAGCCGACCAATAGGAAAGTTGCCTTTACACCCCGTTCAAAGTTCAATTCGCAATACGCGAATAATTAAAATCGCATTTTATTCGCGATAAATAGAATGACGAATATTCAATCGAATATTCTCGAAATCGAATATGGCACATCCCGCTCACCACTATTCATTACCACAAGGTACGAGGAAATTTTGCTTTGCAGTGAATCAAATTTTGAGAGTGGACTTTGATCCACTCAACACTAACTGTGACTGTTGAGTTCAGGCTCCCTCTAGTGGTGACATCAGGCAGTCAGCATATTATTTACATCAATGTTATGCAGGAGATCTGGAGCTCTGCATCAGGAAAATAGAGCATCCACATTTAAAAAAAAATACAAAGGAATTAACCAGCAAACTAATTATAAATGATATAATTATAAAAACAAACAAAAAAAAACAAAAAAACATTTTGATGACTAGGGAAAGTTTAAAAGGAGTTATCAGAGACTATTAAATGGCTCCCCCATATGCCCAGGCCCCTCACAATTGATATACTTTGCTCGCTCCCCGTGCGCGGATGAAAATATCTGGTGCCGGGGGAGCAGCCAATGGCAGGCGATGCTAGAGAGGCTAGTCCGCGTCTGCCTTTGGCTCCCCTCCCGACACCAGATGCTTTCATCCGCACACGGGGAGAAGCAGCAGCAGTGGTGCGGGGGCAGGAGCAGCGCAGGGAGCAAGGCAACTTTATTCATTGTGAGGGGCCCGGGCATATGGGGGGAATTTAATAGTCTTGGATAACCCCTTTAAGGCATGGTGACTAACTTACCATCTCCTGAAACTTTGCCATCAGTATTTGTAGCCTTGGGGCTGGATACAAGATGCGCCATTTTTGCCTGCAGTAAAACAGACGCAATTTTTAAAGATTGTCTGAACGATAACATAATGTTAAACCCATGTACCCAGTAGTCATACATAGCCCAATGATAGCCAATCAAGAATATCCAATGATCTTTAAGGGAACTCTGGTAACAGAGCAGAAGGAGCTGAACAGATTAAGGTATAGTTTTGTGGGAAGAGATTCAGTATAACTTTCAATTTATTCATTTAAAGGTTTCTCCCCCCCCCCCACCGAGACTTTAATACCGACAACCTATCCTATAGATAGGTCATCAGTATCTGTTTGGTGGGAGTCTGACACCCGGGACCCCTGCTGATCAGCTGCTTGAGTAGGCAGCGGCATTGCAAAGTAGTGGCCTTTTCGCTGCTTTCCCTAGGCCGAGTGACGACATGATCTGTCACATGACCTAGGCACAGCTCTGCCCCATTGAAGTGAATGGGGCTGAGCTGCAATACCAAGAAGAGCCACTATACAATGCTGTGCTTGGTGAGCCGAGAGAAGGCCATGGTGCTCACAATGCCTTCGCAAAAAGCTGATCGGGTGTCTGATCCCCACAGATCAGATACTGATGACCTATCCTCTTAACAGGTCATCAGTATTTAAACCTCGGTAAACCCCATTAAGCCTCTCCTCTTTTTATGCCTAAAATACATGTGGGCGCTCCTGTTCTGCTCACACACCATACTGTTACAGAGCCTTCTGCTTCCTGCACGGTCCAGTTTCCGTTGATGGTAGCTGCTGAATATAGTTGATCAGTGGGAGGAACCCCACCAATCTGATATTGAAGACCCATTCTAGGTAACCAATATCTAGACTGTGGAGTACACTTTAAAGAGGTTCAGTCACAAAAAGAATGCAATGCAATCTGACAGCATCATGTTGTAGATTAGGACAAGCCGAGCAGATTGATCTATATCAATCTGGGGAAAGATTCAGTAAAACCTGTAATTTATACATTTCTCTCTCTACCTTTTCCACTTCCTGTGAAGAGCTATTGGTACAGGAGGGAGGGGTTATGAGTGATAGATAGCATTGTGTGTATAAGTCTACATAAGAGAGAGCCATCACTAGTAACATATCCTCCTGTACCAATAGTACTTCACAGGGCTGCAGATAAAAGTGTAAAAATTACAACTTTTACTGAATATTTTCTCACAAAAATATACACACCAATTCGCTCAGCTTTTAGATTGCATTGAATTTTTTGGTGACTAATCCTCTTTAACCCCTTCAGGACACATGACTTACCGGTACGGCAAGTTTCCCAAATCCTTACTTCCGATCACTGCCACACGACTGGCAGTAATCGGAACTGGGTGCCTGCTAAAATCAGCCTTATGGATATGCACTTGTGAGTGTAGATGCATATTTGCTTAGTCTGAACTCTGTCTTATAGTATATTATATTGCCTGCTAAAATCATTCAGCAGGCACCCTGTGACAATGCGTGGGGGGGTCCTGTGACTACCCTGCATTGCCGATCACTGCAAACCGCAGGTCAATTCAGACCTGCGGTTTGCAGCGCTAATGCAAGTTTCTAATCCACGCGGTCTGTGACCGCAGGGATCAGAAACTTCAAATAGGTTTTTATCATATAGTTAACCCCCCCCCCTCCTCAAAATGGGGTCACTTTTTTAGAGTTTCGACTTTAGGGGTGCATCAGGGGGGCTTAAAATGGGACATGGTGTTAAAAAAAAACAAAAAAAAAAAAAAACAGTACAGCAAAATCTGCCTTTTCAAAACCCATATGGCGTTCCATTCCTTCTGCGCCCTGCCGTTTGGCTATACAGTAGTTTACAACCACATACGGGGCGTTTATGCAAACTGACACATGGTGTCAAAAAACCAGTCAAGCAAAATGTGCCTTTCAAAAACCACACAGCGCTCCTTTCCCCCTATGCCCCGCCGTGTGGCCGTACAGTGGTGTACGACCACATATCGGGTGTTTCTGTAAACCGCAGAATCAGGGCAATAAATATTGAGTTTTGTTTGGCTGTTAACCCTTGCTTTGTTAGTGGAAAAATAGATTAAAATGGAAAATTTGGCAAAAAAAAAAAAACACTCTTGTGGAACACCTAAAGGGTTAATGATGTTTGTAAAATCAGTTTTGAATACCTAGAGGGTGTAGTGTCTAGAATGGGGTCATTTTTCGGTGGTTTCTATTATGTAAGCCTCACAAAGTGACTTCAGACCTGAACTAGTCCCTAAAAAGTGGGTTTTTGTAAATTTCTGAAAATTTACAAGATTTGCTTCCAAACTTCTAAGCCTTGTAACGTCCCCAAAAAATAAAATGGCATTCCTAAAATGATCGATACATGAAGTAGACATATGGGGAATGTAAACTAAACTTTTTTTTTGGAGGTATTACTATGTATTATAGAAGTAGAGAAATTGAAAATTTTGGTAAATTATTTTTAAAAATAAAAATTAAATTTTAAAGTTATCACCACATAAAGTGACACTGGTCAGATTTGCAAAAAAATGTCCGGGTCCTTAGGATGAAATAGGGCTGAGTCCTTAAGGGGTTAAAGGGGTATTCCGGTGAAGTAACTGAAGTAACCAGAACCCATACCTATACATATAACCAGAGCTTTCATTTGCCTCACAATCCATTTGTCTAGCTCCTGTGTGAGCCTGCAACACACAGAGTAGCATGGCGCCTGATCTTCCCTCACAAAACTACAATCCCCACAATCCCTAGCTTTCCTGCTGCAAGTGTTGGTGTTTACCGATTGGCTGCCTAATACACAGTCCAGTCACGCCCCCTCTTCTCACCAATCACCAGCACACTAACACACCCTTTGTTTCACAAGACATTTAGCTAGAGAACTGATAGCAACACACTGAGCATGCTCGACCTAACAAAGGCTCAGAACTACAGGTCGATGCCATGGTAATTTATGAGGAAACACAGTGGGTAGAAGAGTAAGAAAACTTATTTTATAACTACTGAATGGTAAATATGTGAAATTTACATTATGTAATTAGTTGACTTCTACTGGAAAAAAAAATTGTATAGTGAAATCATAACTTAGGTAGGTTTATAATTGATTTGACAGAACAGCCATTCACCATTGTTTTAGCGGTACGATTACAGCAATACTACATATGTACGTTTTTTGTTGCGTTTTAACACTGGTAAAAAAAAAATAAAAAAATATTAGTTTAGTCTTGTCATCACAGTATTCTAACCTCCATTAGTTATGTCTACGGAGATGTGTGAAGGCTCATTTTTTGCGGGACGATCTGTAGGTAAAGTGATGGAAAAACAGCAAATCAGCCATTTTTAGTTTTTCCCATAACGCTATTCACCGTATGGGATACATTTTTTTTTTATATATATATTTTAATAGTACGGACGTTTTCGCACGTGGCAATGACCATGATTTTTTTATTTTGGTGAAAGGGAATGATTAGAATTTTTGTATTTAATTTTTTTTTATATTTTTCAAAACTTTTTAGACTTTCTTAGGTCTCAATTGGACCCCAACTTGCAATTATTTTAAGACTGCAATTTTTATAGAATAATGGAATTTGCTCAATTAGGCTACATGCACATGACCATTTTTAAAAATGGATGACGTCCGTATGGCATCCGTTTTTTTTTTTTTGCCGATCCCTGGTAACTTCCTATTCTTGTCCGCAAAACGGGGCTACGGAACGGACATAGATGTGGATCGCACACTGTGTGCTGTCTGCATTTTTTGCGGACCCACTGAAATGAATTTGTCTACATCCTATCTGTAAAAAAAAACAAAAACAAAAAAAAAACACCACGAACAGGCACGGAAACAAAATACATTTGTGCGCATAAGGCCTTATTCTATATAGAAATCACAATGTTAAGGTTCAGTGCTGCCACCTGCTGGCCTGAACTGTAATATACAAGTAATGAGCCTGGAAGCCTAGTACATGAGCTCAGGCTCATTATCATGTATGAACACCTTTCCCCAATCTCAGCCCGGGGGAGGTGTTCCTTATCCAAGAGGCGTTTCTTACCAGTTAGCGCATCACATTTAACCACGGCATCTGAGGCGTTAAATGTCCACAGTTGGCATTACCGCCGATAGCAGACATTAGCCATAGGTGTCTGCTGTATGAAACAGCACGCACCAGTGGCTATAGCGCCATCTTTAAAGACCGGACATTAGCCATATATGTACGACGGATATTCAGAAGGGGTTAATGTGCATAATGTACAATGTGCACCCTTGCTCCTCCTACTTCTTCTGCAAGCACCACCATCTTCTTCTTGATTAATAGGGCCACGCTAGATGACTATACAGTAAGCTGGCCCTGTTAATCAAAGATAGGGAGAGGCTGGGAGAGGAAGCATGAGGAGCCAGGGTGCACAGAGCGACTTGGGACCACCCTCGGTGCACATAGTACTTTTAATCCATATGCAAATAAGCAGCTTTCACTCCAAAATGAAGCAAAAGGAATTAATACATGCAGCTCAGCTAGTCCTACAAAGCATTGGAGATTTATCAAGACTTGATCTCCCTGCACTGGTGTAAGATGCGCCTAATTCTCTGCCTCTTAATTAGGGGCATCTCTGCCACTCCATGCCCCAGAAACTGAAGTCTATGCTACCTAGGTGCTGGCACAGACCTGACCTATAACTTACACCAGTGTCTTTCGCAACTGGGGCCACACTACGCCCTCCCCTTTTTTTTTTTTTTTTTGTATGGTGTAAATAAAGCTACTTTAACACTAGCATTTTTTGCGCATCCGTCATGTTACAATACAACCGCATGCATCAGTCATGAACGGATGTGGTTGTATTAGGTATTCTATAGCCATGACGGATTCGTCTTGAACACCATTGAAAGTCAATGGGGGACAGATCCGTTTTCTATTGTGCCAGAGAAAACGGATCTGTCCCTATTGACTTACATTGTGTGCCAGGACGCATCCGTTTGGCTCCGCTTCGTCAGGAGGCGTTTTGGTGTCCGCCTCCAGAGCGGACTGGAGACTGAATGGAGGCAAACTGATGCATTTTGAGCGGATCCTTTCCCATTCAGGATGCATTAGGGCAAAACTGATCTGCTTTGGACCGCTTCTGAGAGCCCTGAACTGATCTCACAAACAGAAAGCTAAAACGCGAGTTTGAAAGTAGCCTAAGTGGTGGACCATAATTTAAGACTTTTGACTACTGCAGAATAGTGGTGTAAAAGCAGTCGTAAGTGTCCCCCCATGCCTGGTTTAACACTGCACTTACCAGTGACAGACTCCCTTTAAAGAGAGAGACACACAAGGGAAGATGCAGCACTGGATTTTTACAATATGTTCTCTTCAATATCTAGAATTCTGTAACCAAGCATAGCTGGAAATATCATTGACCGTAATGTTCTCCGGAATGAAATGTACCCCTGAAGCAAGTCATCCCCCGCCGTCTAAAGAATCACTACGACTTTCCGCAGCCATCTGCTTCAACCCAACTGGTGTTTTACTCAGGTCGCTCACCTTGGTCTTTGGAGTTGCAAAGCCGGACGAGTCCAGTCTCTCCCTAAGCTTTCCATGTGATGTTTTAGGGGCGTCTGGTGCAGGCGTCGCTTCCTACAACGACCATGGGATAAATAGTTGGAAAATTATATATACAAGTATTTCTTAATGTTTCAAGTGAAGCCGCAAATCTTAAACCAAGTGCTAAGTTAAAAGAAGGCATTTTTTTTATTTTTTATGCTTTCTTAGGCTAGTTTCACATCTGCGCCAGAGTTCTCCAGCAGGCTGTTCTTTACCGGCTCCAGATCCAGCATTACCGGATACTACCACCTTCGCGCCACCCCACTGACTATAATGGGTCCGGCAGAGATTCAGCCACTACCTGGCAAAAAAAAAACACTGGACACAACCGTTGATTCCGAGCATTGTCTGCCGACCGAACACCCTGTCAGAGGTTTGAGAGTGGCCTTAAAAGGGTCGTTTCACAGCAGCACTTCAATATGAATTCTTCTGCAATTGCCCATAATTAAAAATGTATTACAGCCAATGAGAGATTTAACAGCAAGTCTGTACAGCGCCATCTGCTGTTTGTTATTTTTCTTGCCACATTAGTAACATTGCCAAGATGGACGCACATGCTCAGTCCCATCCTTCAAATCCACCAGCAGTCTACTGTTAGAAGCTGTGACAGTTTGGGTTCCTTCACACGTGGTGGAAAAATCCGCCAGAAAAAAAAGCATAGAGACTTCCCCCTATGTTATCCTGTGGGGTTGAAGAGTGTCAAACCCTGCCCTGTGTTCTGCTGCGGAATAACCTTCTGCAGTGATTGGCGACTTTTCTGAAGCAGAATGTCTCCATTCATTGCAGTGGGGGACGTAATCGGAAAAGAAATCTGCAGCAAAATTCATAAAGAAAACTGTATCCTAATCAGTGCATGAAAGCCTGCCTCTGCGTATTTTCTAGTGGATTTTTCCAACGTGTGAAAACACAGGAATGGGGGCTGCAGCACAAAGGACATGCTTAGCTATTTTCTGAAGTGCCACAGCAGTGAATGGAGAGGACATGCCCACCCTTCCCTTCACCACTATGGGACTTTTGAGAACAGCTGAAGAAGCGCTCTGCTATATTCAAGAAAATCCCCTTAAAAGACGTGTCCCCGGACTTCTGTTCACATAGTGCATCTTTAGAGATCTTTTTTCACCCTGAGAACAGCTGGTAATCTCCTGCATAGTATAAATATAAAACTTTGCCTGGAACCTCCCACTAGGGGGAGCTTATTGCAGACTGTAACTATTACATTTAAAGGGAACCTGTCACCGGGATTTTGTGTACAAAGCTGAGGACATGGGCTGCTAGATGGCCTCTAGCACATCTGCAATATCCAGTCCCCATAGCTCTGTGTGCTTTTATGGTGTAAAAAAACGATTTGATACATATGCAAATTAACCTGAGATGAGTCCTGTCCCTGAGATGAGTCCTGTCCCTGAGATGAGTCCTGGAGATGAGTCAGGGACAGGACTCATCTCAGGTTCATTTGCATATGTATCAAATCGTTTTTTTTACACAATAAAAGCACATAGAGCTATGGAGACTGGATATTGCGGATGTGCTAGCGGCCTTCTAGCAGCCCATGTCCTCAGCTCTGTACACAAAATCCCAGTGACAGGTTTCCTTTAATGTATGAAAGAGTATGCCCTGAGCTCCCCCTTCTGATGACTATGGGCGGCCAGAATATTGGGTTTTAAATGTGTGTCTAAGAAGGAGATATTCAAGTCTGCCGAAGCCGAGATCTGGAGATAAAGAAATTAATCAGCCCACAATTCTGAGCCTAAAAAGCAAACAAATAATTCACTTCAAGGATATGCAATCATTCTGTACTGTTGTGGAAATTTTATTATATGTGGACATTTTATTCCAGGATGTGTGTGCTTTAGGTATTGTCATCTGTCTCCTTGTCTCGGATGTAACCGAGGAGCGCTCTAGCAGAGGGTACTTGGGTTGGATCGGGACCAGCGGTAAAACAGTCAGTGTGAAAACCTTCTCATGGGTTTAGAGACACGTTCCTATTTGGATACATATCTGCTTTTATAAGACGACATTGATAATTTGCCTTGTCCACATACTGGTAACCGTATACGGAGAACCGCATTAGCAATGTCTCCGCAGATAGTCTCTGACCTGTAAGAACAAGTAGAACGATCACAGTATTGAGTCACTCTGCGCAGTATTGAGTGGGGTCCATGCTGATAATGGGGGATGGTCAACCACATGGCTTTTTAGGACAATGGACATGACTCATCCTTACAGGAATGAGGTGTGTGCATTTCCCTGTTCAGCTATCTTGGTGTGGTCCCCTTTCCTTTTTTGATGTCACTTCCTGTCTGGTCACTTTTCTGTTGTCACTTCTTGTTATGTTGGGGTATTGAGGAAGTGATGTTGGTTGTAGACATCACTTCCTGTTTGGTGAGCTATAAGAAATAAACAGATACTGTGCTGGGCCCCTTTTGGAACGGAATCAGCACGACGAAAGGATCAACTCGTCTTGACTCTACATGACTCTGAAGAGGCACCTCCGGTCCTTACACAAAAGAGCGTATTACACGTGCTTTCAAGCACGGAGCAATTCCTTGTGTTTGGAGCACTTTAGCGCAGCATGGCTACAAAGGAAATTTCTACAACAGTACCATAATGTGTCTGTGCATTTGAGCTATGGGTGTGCTGCTTTCTGCAAGTTCCACATCAGGGAAAAGGATGCACATCAGGTAATGAATACACAGAAGACAGTACTGTACCTTCACAGGCTCCTCCTCATCGTCTGATGTCTCATCCGAGTCTGTAAGGAATGCCTTAGGCAGACTAGCAGTGGTTTTGGCCTTTGTCTTTGCTGGGGTCATGCTTTGCTTAACGAAGAACTTTTCCAGTTTAGTTTGCACAGTGGGTGTCTGTTTTGTAGCCTATTTTGATCAAAACATTAAATCATAGAAGAAAAGATCACTGCTGAAACCGGGCTATCATATCTAAATGGCCATCCTACCAAAGGTGAGAGAGTTCCGAGTGTTAAAGTGCCGAGATTGGTACTCCCACCTATGTGTGTATACATTCGTAATAAAAATGGCTCCTTTTCAATGAAAATTAAAATCCTCTCCCTCCCTGGCTGGCACTGAACTGTATGATCAGTGTAGGGTAAGAATAGAAGCCAAATGCAACATACACAATACCTTCAACTTCCTGACCACTGTCCACAGGTGTTAAATGCAGGCAGCAAAATCTCCTGCACTTACATGCAAGTGGGCGACAGCCGGGGATGCAATCAGGTAGTTAAAGGCTATGTACACCTTAGGGGGTATTTTTTTATTATTGCATTGTACTCCTTTAAAGCAAAAAATAATTTTTAAAAAATTGGTCTTTATTAAACATATGGCGTCCTTTTTTCTGTACAGAGCCGACCTGCTGTAGTAGCACCCTTTGGATTCTCTCTCTTTTCCGTCAGACCAGGTTTTGACAGGCTCCTTATCTCTGACATTATAAATACTTATTATAGCTCAGTTCTTATCTTACTGATGCCAATGTGGCTTAAATAAGTGTATATGACCTCTCAGTAGTTTTGAGATAAGGGTTATTAGATGACCAGTACAATGGGAAAGTACCAATCACACAGTTAGGAAAACAGTTAATCCTTTGACAGAATAGCTCAATATTTTTTAAAGGGATTCTGTCACCTCTGATAACACAAATTTAGCTTTTAAATCAGCCATGCTCCACAGATTACCTTGAATCAGCTTTGCTTTTCTGTAATGAAATCTGTCCAGTAGTTTTGCAGAAAAACTACTTTTATAAATATGCTAATTCATCGTGAAGGTGCCCATCTTCTACTTTGGGTGCCCAGTAACGCCCCCCTGCAGTGCCTAAAACCGGCTCCTTACTCAATAAAAAACGCCTTCCTCCAGAATCCCTAACCGCCCACAGCGCCTCATCCCTCTCCCCCCCCCTCCCTGCTGGCCGAGCGAAGTCTCGCGCAGACACAATACCCACTGAGGGCTGCGCCAGTGCGATGAGTAGGAGACTGAGGGCAGGAGCTTCATCGTAGTCACTGGGCATGCGCCGAGCCCAGTGGCGTCCGATGCTCGCTGAGGGAAGAGCGAGCATCAGACGTCACTGGACTCAGCACATGCCCAGTGACGACGATGAAGCTGACTGACAGGGGTCCGGGTATCAGATACTGATGACTTATGCAGAGGATAGATCACTATGAAAATCTCAGAAAACCCCTTTAATTCAGCCTGATGACAGCAAACACGTACCTTATTTGCCTTCTCGTCTGAGGAGTTACTTTCAGAAGACTTGCTTGACACCTTTGCAGTCAGCGCAACAGAAGTTTTATCGCGACTTTCAGACTTTATAGTTTTCTCTCTGGATGCTTTTGGCGTTTTGGCTACAGAGCGGTTTCTTTTTTCAGCCACTGCCTTAGCAGAAGTTGGGGCTGGCGTTCCAACCTACAGTGGTCACAGCATTTGTTAAATTGGCAACCAGAAATGCAATAATCCCAGATTTCATTCTACTTCCTACCCATATATTACCTGTTCAGTTACCTTCTCATCACTCTCAGATTCACTACTCTCTTTGACCAACGCTTGCGCTGTCATCACTGCTTTTTGACTCTTCAAGGACAACCCTGCTTTACCCTTGGCTGGGCTGGCTACAGGTGGAGTGGATGTCAATAGAGGAATAGCTGTAGACATCTTGTGTTTTGCCAAAGCAGGTACATCTGTTTTCTTGTAAAGACATAGCAATGTTTAGGCAATGATTACTGACTGACATGCAGCATTTAAAGGGCTTCTGTCACCCCCAAAATGCATTTTTCATCAGCTGACATTAGCTATTTGCTAATGTCAGCTGATCTCAAACATACTTTTCTTACATTTCCCTGTGATTTCGTTCTTTTAAAATTCTTACTTTTATTATATGCAAATATCTTCACTACCAGCAAGTGGGGCGGTAACTTGGTGGTAGCCGCCGTATCCTCCAGTTGCCTCTCCTCTTGATAGACATGGCCAGTGAGCGCTCTCCTGTCGCTGGCCCTGTCTTCTCATCAAGTCCCGTGCCAGCGCCATAACATTCTTTAATCGGCGCAGGCGTACTGAGTGAAGGACGGCAGCTCCGTCCTCAGTTTGCCTGCGCCAATTAAGTCATGGGTGTACTGTGACGTAATCGGTGCAGGCGCACTGAGGAGGGAGCTGGCGTCCTTCACTCAGTACGCCTGCGCCGATTGAAGAATGTTACGGCGCAGCGGCATGAGAGCGCTCGCTGGCCCTGTCTATCAAGAGGAGAGGGAGCGTGTCGGCAACTGGAGGATGCGGCGGCTACCAGCAAGTTACCGCCCAACTTGCTGGTAGTGAAGATATTTGCATATAATAAAAGTAAGAATTTTAATAGAACGAAATCACAGGGTAATGTAAGAAAAGTATGTTTGAGATCAGCTGACATTAGCAAATAGCTAATGTCAGCTGATGAAAAATGCATTGTGGGGGCGACAGAAGCCCTTTAAAGTATACACTACTGGCTACTTATGTAGCATTAGGCAAAGTTCAGTACCAGGGTGTCTTGCTCCTCTTTGTTTCTGCCCGAGCTCTCCTTCACAATGTCTGTTACAGCCTTGACAGGACTCCCTTTCTTGCTTTTGACTGCAGTTCCTGTTTGCAGCGACAGCTTTACTGTTCCTTTTGCAGGTATGAAGGAACTCTTTAATGTCTAGATTTAGAATAAATGTGAAAATAAATGACAAGGAAGGACCAACTTTTGCAAACAACTTAATGCTCGGATGTATGTAATATAAAACAATTAGCAAATTTTATACTGATGACCTATCCTCAGTCCCAATACATTGTTCCGTGCAACCACTAGAACTAGTCAGCCCCAGTTACAGGAAAAAACTGCAAAAAATGTAATGTTAAATGCCCCCACAGGTTTATATGTGACCTTAGGAAGTGACCAATTACCACACTGCAGCTTCTAGCACTGCCCCTTACAACCATAAACCAATTCATCCACTATATCAAGACCATTATGGAAAGAGGACATAATTAAAGTATTAGGGCTCATGCACACAGCCGTTGCCCAGACGTGTCCACATTGCGGCCCGCATCACTTAAATGGGTCCGCAATCCGGGAGATATGGTGCGGAAACAGAAGCACGGACCGGAAGCAATACAGAGTGCTTCAGAGGGTTTTCTGTCCGTGCCTCTGCACCACAAAAAAAGTAGTGCATGCACCATCGGATGCAGATCGCAGACCCTTTTCAAGTGAATTAGTCCGCATTCCCAGATGGCAGCCACACGGTCAGTGCCTGTACATTGTGGACCGCAGTGTGCATCAGCCCTTATAGTTGGACTTTGTGCTATTAAAAAAAATATTTATAATTTTCCAGGGTATAAAAAAAAAAAAAAAAAAAAGCAAAGATTTATTTCAATAATCAACCCAAAAGTTTTGGCTTTCAAAGACACAGATCCTAAGCAGACCCATGTGACTCCATGGTAACAGGCTGCAAATAAACCCCAAGTAGTCTGATCCTGCTGTCACACAACTGTCCCGTACTTCATGGCCACCTACCAAATGTATGTTAGGAGGAAGCAATTAAAGATTGCTGTGGCACATACAAATTTGCAACTTTAAACAAAAAAACAAAAAAAAAGAGATTTTTGTATAACTTACCAAAAAATCTCTTTCTCGCTCTTCTTTGGGGGACACAGGAGACCTTGGGTATAGCTCAGCTCCCTAGAAGGCGTGACACTAAGTAGAAACTGTTGGTCACTGTGATTGACATCCTGCTGTGAGGCCGGGATCGCGCAAGTCTCGCGCTTGCACAGTTCCGCGCGATTTAACTGTGCGATTCCGTCTCCCATACTCACTGGCCGCTTTCCTCTGTGCGCATGCGCCGGGATTTTTCAACGTGCGCGCCCAGCAATTCTTCTCCTTAGCGTGAGCACAGAGAGGAAAGCGGCCGGTGAGTGCGGTAGCCAGGATGTCAATCACAGTGAAGGGAGGACGGGTAAGGGGCGGGCTTAGCTTGACTTGAAGCAATCAAGAAATCAAGACTAAAACTGTGTTTTTTTTAAAGTTTACAGCCACCGATGGAGGAAAGAAAAATACGATTAGGAACATACTGGGGGCCACTGTAAGGTAATGATGGCCATTTAATATGTGTTTTGGAGGTGACAGGTTCCCTTTAAGTACAAGCAGGGACCGAAAAAACGGTCCTCAAGCAACAACATGAAGAGAGCCTGGCTGTAGAATGCAAGGCCGCTACCCACAGTACAACCGGAACATAATATTTGCGGAGCCAACGACAGTTAGGGTAGAGAATAATGAACCTCGAGGTGAATGAGGTAAGCGAGGACACAATCCTTGCCTCAGACCCGAGCGAACGAATTTACAAGCACGGGGAGTAAGAGTTTATGACCTACCAGTCCACGGCCAACATGGCAATGAAAGGTAAGTGCCGGAAGCACTACAGTCGCCGACTATAGAGACCCAGATCCAAGATCCTTGTTCATCAAAATGAACAAGGAGAAAACAGCCCTGCAGAGCAGGGTGTGTCTTGCCTCCTTGGACACTAAGCAAAAACTGGCAGTCTCTCACTCCAGGCTGAGGGTATGTATAGCTGCTGGAGGAGGGGCTTACAGCTTTCACTTAGTGTCACGCCTCCTAGGGAGCTGAGCTATACCCAAGGTCTTCTGTGTCCCCCAAGGAAAATGGGCGAGAAAAACTAGTATTGAATGGTTAGCTAAGTGCCACTGACACTAGGATGTTCAAAGCCATTAACATATAAATACTGTACCTGAGGAGGCAGAGGATTGTCATAATCTGAGGAGTCATTGGTTTCAGAAGTCTCAGTTGACGGGTTTTGGGCAACTATGGCTTTCCTGGATGCAGGAGTCTTCTCTTTGGTAGCACTACGTGGTGCTGCTGATGGGGTAGCTGTAGTTTTATTATGTGATGCAACTTTTGTTTTCTGTGTTTGTATAGCCTGGTAAGCAGAAGAAATAAAACTGGGTCAAATACATAAAAAACATGCCTAATTTTTCAAGCAATCACATTGGCATGATCAACCCTATTAAACCAGGCAGAGATAGCTCTGTTTTATTCATATGCAAGAGCATGTTGGAGCACCAGGGGGCAGGGCTGAATCCTTGGAGCACTGTTTCTGCAACACCCTCCACCTCTTGAATTTACAGGGCTAGACATCAGCACACTGAAAGCAAAGCTGTATTCTAGAATTTACATATCACATACACTGCTTACTATAGCCTTACCACGTAGAGAATATAGGTTTTCTATGCTTAAAAGGCTAATACATATTACTGGTTTATTCATAGGCACAATATATGATTGTAAAGACATCAGTAATATGCATTAGCTTTCTAAGTATAGAAAACCACTTCGCTTAATATGATACGGCCGTAGTCTGGAAGTAAGTTGCATGTAGATGTTCAAAACCCAGGATAGAGGGGGGGCGTGGCCTGGTGAGAGAGATCCGGCTCACCATCTCTCTTAGGCGACCCTAAGCACCAGAGCAGGGAAGTTTTTACACCTGCATTCATCTCCCTTCATCCCTGACAACATGATGACCCGCAAGAGGGCCTCCCGACCTCACCGACTTCTTTGTGGCCCAAGAAGGAGGAAGCAGGCTCCCGCCATCACACGAGGCCTCTCCTCCTCCCTCCTCACAGCAGCGCACACAGGCCGGCAAGTCACCCCGTGGTGCGCAGAGAAGATTTCGGGCGCAATGCAGCAGCTCTCCACCTCACCTGAGGCCCTGCAGCCCCGAGGAAGCCGTCCGTCCACTCCACTCCTGGCCTCTGCAAGAGACGACCTGGACCAGCATCACGCCACGCCTGGGCCGGATTGCAGAGGCGCCATGTTTGACACGCAGACGGTGAGTGCCTATGACTCCAGTTTACCCTGCAGGTTTAGCGGCTGACAGTGGAGCCTCAAACCGCAAATGCTGCCCACCAGCTAACGGCATGTACACCAGTGACAGACCCACTTAATAATTTTCAGTGCACAGATAAATCAGTCTCTGAGACTACCCTCAAAGCCATGATGTCCGCGGTACATCATTCTTTTATTACACAACTGCAAATAGTCGCATCTACAATCACCTCCTCACTAGATGACCTGGGTTCCCGCGTCAACCATATTGAAAATAAAATGGGAGAGTTGACCAAATCACACAATGAGCTCATTGACGCACACTACTCCCTAGAAGAGGAGGTTGTGGGGCTAAAAGCTAAATTGGCTGATCTAGAAGATAGAAATCGACGCAACAATCTGAAATTCAGGGGAATCCCGGATACAGTCCCTCCTGCTGAACTCAAGCAATATCTGTCTGACATGCTCCGGCTAGTATTTACAGACATGGACCCCCATTTACTTATGATTGACAGGGCTCACCACCTGCCCAAGCCAAAGCACTTACCGCCTTCAGCTCCAAAAGATGTCATCGCCCACTTTCATTTTTACTGTGTGAAAGAAGACCTAGTACAATTCATCAAAAATATTGGGATATGTGGAGGATCTGCCAATCACTGAGCCCAGGAAGATAGCAGTGGCCAGAATGTTCTACATGGCTCGTAAGCTGATTGCTCAGCACTGGTTGGATGAGGGTAGTCCTAGTAAAACCGAATTTATAGCCAAGATTAATTGGCTACTTAATTTGGAACGAGGGGTTTCTAGGAAGAGGGGTGCTATGGCTAAATTTGAAAAGCTCTGGACTCCTTGGATTAATGCCCCCGGGCTGGCGTCCAGGGAACTTCAGAGATACCGTCTGGGATTAGTGTGAGGGTACTATTGCCTGCTGCACATATCTGGCTCCGTGGTTGGCGGTCTCCTGCAGGATATATGGAGTGTTTCTGTGCTATGTACTGTACAGTGGGAAATTCTGGCCGATAACAAATGTATATTCCTTTATAAGATTACGGTTCTGATGATACTGTTCTGTGGGGAAGGCTGTAGGGAAAGGGCATGTGCCTTAGTAATTATTATGCGGTCATGGGGTAGCCGAAGGTTGGAAGTTATGGAAGATGGAGGGCATCATAAAGATGGTTTGTGGGGGGAGGGTATGTGGGGGTTGGGGATTTATGTTTGTATTATTAAAATGCTAATAAAAATTACTTAATAAAAAAAAAAAAAAAAAAAGTAATCTGCCAGCTCCTTTCCAAGACATTCAAATATTCACAGATCTCTCACAGGCCACACTGCAGGCCAGGAAACGGATGGCCCCAATTACTAGAATTCTGAGAGACCTTGAAATTCCATACAAATGGGGTTTCCCGATGAAGCTCTTAATACGCAAAGATGGGAAAACTTACGTTTTAAAATCCCTAGAAAATCCCTGAAAACTTGGAACATTGACCAGTCTACGTTTCCAGCCTCCTCAGGAAAGAGGACCCCATCCCATGTGATCCCGGATTGGTCCATAGTGGGAGAAGGATGACGGCCTTTTCTTCTCCATACTTCAGTGGTTCCTTTTTTACTACCTGCTCAGTAGTCCGCTACTGATAGAGATGGCAGGGCTAGGCTGAACTGTTCACCCCTGTTCTATATGCCTGGGGCCGTGGTGCCCCTTAACTTCGATTCAAATTGGTTTTACTCGCTTAACCAATGTTTGTTCCACAGGTTCAAATTTTCCTTGTGCTCATTTTAGGTTTACTGTTGTTAGTCCAGCACCAGCTAGCTGAATCACTACAATATAATCAAAAACCATATACTCAGCTTTTCTATATCCAGTTACTGTACTCCAAGTTTTTATATATTTTGCTTGCATGTACCCGACCCATGTGCTCTCAGGTCTTAATTGCTATGAATCGTTGCCATGTATTTTTGTGTCCTCAGCTAAAATGTACTCAGCCTTTTTATACTCCGCTTTCGAATCCCCCAACCCTTATGTATACAGCTTTTATGTACTCAGCCCATGTCTCTTCAGCTCTTATATGCTCATCTTGGCTACATGTTGCTCTTTTGTCCCCAGCCTATATGTATTCAGCACTCTCCCCCCATCCCTAGATTATGGCAATTAATGTGATGTCTATAAATGCTAAAGGTTTGAATTCTCCTTATAAGAGAGCCTCACTTTGGAGAGATGCTTGCTCGTCGAGGTCGGACATCTTATGTGTTCAGGAAACACACTTTATACATAACAAACATCCGGATCTCTCCAGGCGAGGCTTCTCTACTGTTATATAAGCCAATTCCTCTAAGAAAAAAGCGGGTGTAGCTATCGCTCTGATAGATTCCCTTGGCTTTCAGATAGATAAAATTTTGAGGGATACGGAAGGTCGATATATTATCCTAGTGGGCATGGTAGGATCGGTCACACTGACCCTGGTAAATGTATATGCCCCCAATAAATCCCCCATCAGGTTTTTGAATAGAATCTTAAAGAAAACAAGAAGCGACCAAAAAGGCCATCTGTTGTTTTGCGGGGACTTTAATATTGTCCCTGACAGAACTTTTGACTCTACTGGGAGCAACAGATCATACGCCCCAAGCTTAAGACGATGGCTTATTGAGAATCAACTATATGATACTTTTCGCTGTCTTAATGCAAATTCAAGAGAATATAGTTTCTACTTTCCTAGACACAGGTCTTTTTCGCGCATTGATCTGATCCTCTCTGATAGACCACTATTACCTAGAATTTGTAAGTCAGTGATAGGGAAAACGTCCTGGTCAGACCATGCTCCAATTTACTGTGTGATAGTTAAATCTCCTCAGTCCAATACCCAAAGATCCTGGAAAAACAATGTTTTTCTTTTACGCCATCCTCTTTACAAAACACGCACTAACGCTACTATAGAGGAATATGTTTCACTCAATGACACGGGAGATGTTAATACTTTCACGTTATGGGAAGCCCACAAAGCTACTGTGAGAGGTGAACTGCTACAACAGAGCTCCCATTTTAAAAAATCCCGAGAAGCAAAACTGACAAACCTCCTTCGAGAGGCAACTAAACTAGAGGATCAGTTGAGATCACACTCCTCCATAGCACTACATAGATCCCTAATGTCTATACGACACGAAATCCATGCTCTATTGCAGGCATGCTCAACCTGCGGCCCTCCAGCTGTTGTAAAACTACAACTCCCACAATGCCCTGCTGTAGGCTGATAGCTGTAGGCTGTTCGGGCATGCTGGGAGTTGTAGTTTTGCAACAGCTGGAGGGCCGCAGGTTGAGCATGCCTGCTCTATTGCAAATGGATTACGACCGAGACATTACTTCCATGTGCTCGGCATTTTATCAATCTTACAATAAGCCGAGTAAATTAATGGCCAAAAGACTAAAACCGAAAACCCAAAAATCTACTATTTCCTATATGCTAGCGTCGGACGGGAAAACCAAATTGACTCATCCTAATGACATAGCAGACACTTTTGGCCATTATTACGCCAAATTGTATAACCTTGAAAAAGACCCCGGTACTCCACAACCAACAGTAGAGATGATTGCATCCCACCTTTTTGAAGGAAGATCTCCCCAGTCTTACTACTGACCAAATTACTTTACTTAATACCCCGGCCTCTTCCCCCGAAGTGGAAGCCATTTTAAATCCCTCAAACCTAATAAGTCTCCGGGACCAGATGGTTACTCGAATGAATACTATCAAATGTACGCGCACGTGTTATGCCCTCACTTAGTAAAAATGTTTAATATGGTGTTTAATGGTGACCAAACCGGGTAAAACGCCAGACTCCCCAGCCAATTTCCGCCCGATTTCACTTCTCAATTATGACGTGAAAATATACGCCAAATTGTTAGCTCAAAGACTTTTAAAAATCCTACCTACTTTGATTCAGTGATCAAGTGGGATTCATGAAAGGGAGGGAAGCACCAGATGGAACCAGACAGATTTTGGGTTTATTGCAAAAAACCGGGGAAATGAGAACGCCTTCTCTGCTTCTAACCTTGGATGCAGAGAAGGCGTTTGACCGTATTCACTGGGGTTATGCCTCAGCGGTGCTCGATAAATTTGGTTTCAACGGTCTTATTAAAAACGCGATTTTAGCTTTATACTCAAAACCATCCGCAAGAGTCCTAGCTAATGGGGCCTATCCTCTCCGTTTTCCATTACGAATGGTACACGCCAGGGATGTCCTCGGTCCCAGTTTCTCTTTTTAATGGTGATGGAGCCGTTCGCTGAAATGATTCGGAGGGCAGAGACTGTGCGGGGCATTCCGGCAGGCAACAGACAACATAAATTGGGTTGTTTGCAGACGACATGATTTTATCTTTGTCTGACCCCTTAACGTCTTTGAGGACCACCCTTCAAATTATTAAAACATTTGGAGAGGTCGTATTATAAGATTAACAAATCTAAATCGAATATTTTAGCAGTTAATATATCTACCTCTATACGTTCAGCAATTGAGAGAGAATTTCCCTTTCAATGGGCTCAATCCTCAATCACATACCTAGGCATCCAACTGTGTTTCCCCCTTTCCAGATTAGTTAGCTGCAATTATGACATCCTATATAAATCTATACAGGAAGATCTGGATAGATTCACTAAGCTAAATCTGACTTGGACGGGGCGCATTGTTACGTACAAAATGAAGGTCCTTCCGAAACTTATATACTTGTTTCGAACTCTTCCCATCCCCCTTCCTGTCAGTGTCCTGACGAAACTCAGGTCCCAAATGCTTTCCTTTATATGGAATGGGGGAGCGCATAGACTAGCGGCCTCTATTCTATATAACCATAGAAGCCATGGAGGTATGGGCGTACTGAATCTCCAGGGATACTATGATACCTTTGTTCTTAAACAGCTGAAATTATGGGGCAAACAAAATGATGCCCCTAGCTGGTCGCAAATTCAGTTAGACCTCAAGAAGGGGCATTCACTATATTCTTTGCTTCTGTTGCACGCTACTGATCCTAAGGCTCCTCTCCCAACGGCTCCGACTCTGAAAGTATCTGTTCAGGTTTGAAAGCGGCTCCTTCAACTCATTGGCCCAAATATCCCGCAGAAACTGGTGCAACTTCCCATAGAAATCCTACAGTATTATATTCCAGATCTTGTGGTGAGTGGATGGCGCCTCAAGGGAATTTGCATGTTACATGACTTGTACGAAAGCAATGTCCTGAGATCCTTCTCTTGTTTACAATCGAAATTTGCAATCCCCAGTTCCTTCTCCTTCCAATATTCTAGGATATCCCATTTCCTAAACAAGTGGCATAAAAGAGAAGTTCCCCTTCCTGCTGTCCTTTATAACTATATAATGAACCTACAGGGAGACTCCCAAATCCCCACCAGCACACTTTACAGAACGGTGACGGGGGATTTGCTCCTAATGAAAAAGGTGCATTTTCTCAATTGGGAGAAGGACCTACAAACCTCATACTCCACCGTTCAGTGGCGAGAGGCTATCTCAAGCACCTTTCAGGCTACAAAATGCTCTAATTTGTTAGTGCTGCCATAAATTGCTTACCCGATGGTATTTTACACCCTCCAAGCTTAGTAGATTTTATCCCAACGTGGAAAACATCTGTTGGCGCTGTCAAAAATCCCCCGGTGATATTTTTCACATATTCTGGGACTGCCCGATCATTAGAGCATACTGGTACAAAGTGGAGGGATTGGTGAAAGTAGTGACAGGCTGCGCAATCTCTCTGACCCCGGCTCTGGCACTTCTTTCTCTAGACCTGATGCTCCTTCCTCGCTCTGACAGACTGCTGATTTGCCATATTCTATTAACAGCCAAACTTCGGATTGCTAAACTTTGGAAATCAAATTCCTGTCCACATATAGATGACCTCACAGATAGCATGAGTGGAGATTCTATCTTTGAACAATTATGGGCAGGGAGGTCAAATAGAATACAGCAATTCCAGTTTTCTTGGGTATCCTGGCTTTCGAAGTTTTCTATCCCACAATAGTTTGTTCTGCGATGTACATTACGAGATTCCATGTGAGCACGGTTATTTTGTTCGTGTTGTATATGAGTACATTGAGGTTCTGGCCCACTAACAGGGCATGTTAGGCTGGATTTCTTTGTTCACTTTGTTTTGTTCTCTTAATATTGTTTTCATACTTTGTCTAAGAGGTTCCTTCCCATGTGTGGGAGGAGATAGTTCTACGTTGGCAGCACCCGTGCGGGTGCCGTAGAACACGTAAGCTTCTGTTTACTCTAATATTGTTTTGTTGTGGCTGCGCTCACTCATGCCTCTGTTTCGCTTTCAGTATATTCAGGTGGCTGCGTCCACATTATTGTCTTATTAATTTTCCAAAAATCAATAAAATTAAATGAGAAAAAATAAACCCAGGATAGACATCTATATTATTTTCTTAATTTTTTTTAGCTTACACATGTAACCCATAATAAAAAGTTATAGCCTTACTATACTAGGAGGGGTTATCTATACTTAGGAATAAAGGTTTTCTATGCTTAGAAAACCAATACATATTACTGGTTTATTCATAGGCAAAATAATAAGAAATAAATACAATTATAAAGACACCAGTAATATGTATTACCTTTCCTAACATGGTAAGGCTATAGTAAGTAGTGTATATGATATGTGCATGCTCGGACACAGCTCTGCCCTCAGTATGCTGATGTCTAGCCCTGTCAATCGAGGGAAGGGCGAAATGCGCAGAGCATAGCGGTGTTATAAATGCAGTGCTCCAATAATTAATTTGTATATGAATACACTGTATTTTTCGCCCTATAAGACGCACCGTCCTATATGATGCACCTAAGTTTTAGAGGAAGACAATAAGAAAAAAAAATGTTTTCATTAGACCTAAGAACAGACTAGCAATCAGACCCCCAATATTAATCAGACCTCAGCTGACAGCCCCAATCAGACCCCAATAAGACCTCAGATCAGACCCCAATCAGATCTCAGCTCAGACCCCAAAGTGAACGACCAAGAATCAGACCTCAGATAAGAGCCCCAATATAAATCAGACCTCAGATCAACCCTCCCAGCCTTGAACACAGGAGCAGGCAGTGTAAAGACTTTGAGGCGGAGCAGGCATGTGTGGCAGGAAAGCCTGCTCCGACCCTCATCTGCCACCAACATTCCCACTGTAAATCTGCTGGCCTATAATTTCTCTACCCACTATGTAGCCAATCGAAAATGGTCATTATGGCCAGCTAAAGATCCTCTGCTGGATCTCAAAACTGGAATGCCACAACGCAATGCAACAAGTGTAAAATACCCCTAATGTGTAAACACTGCTTTACTCCACCCTTGACACTTACAGATTGTACACGCTCATCGGTGTCCGAGTCACTGTCCTCTGAACTACTTTCTTCATCTGGATGTGCAGTTGCAGAAATTCCTAGTTTCCCTTTGGCAGCAAGCGCTGGCTTGCTCGGTTTTGTAGTGCCTACAGCAGGCTATGAGGAGGTAAAAAAAAAATTTTTTAAGTTATGTATTCTGTTAGCAAATGTTTCCTGTGACACCAAAGAGGCTCAGCTCATATGAAGTACGACACTATAGCCAGTGCATTCAGAATAAAACAAGAACCAAATCTGCAGATTGTGTCTACAGCTACTGCAGACCTAAATGATTGTGTGTTAACAAAATTAAAAAACAAAAACCTTACTATACTCTTAACCGGACTGCTTTAAGCGTTTCCATGGAAACACATAGGTTTTGACTCACTATAACAAGAAGTGACATTACTTTTAACATACCGTTTTTTCTTCTGAGTCGCTGCTTTCAGAGTCAGCATCCGAGTCTGGGACACGTGCAGTGATGGCTTCAGATGGTCTAACCGATGGAGTGACGATGGTTGGAACTGGAGCTTTTATAGAAGATCTAGGCTAGAAAGACAAAGTAAAAAATTGCTATAAACTCACTGAACACAAATTAATGCAGCATTCCACAAAGTGATATGCCATCAATGACCAATGGTGGAAGTTCCAATGCTTCAACCCCACTGTTGACTAAGAGTAGGGAAAAAAAAAAAAAAGTTGTGTCCTCTCCGGTACAATTGGCTTTTTTTTGTGGTCACCAAAAGAAAAAGCGGAGCAGCTTAGACCCAAATGAATAAAGTTCTTTCCTAGTTTTGCTGCCAGTCCATCATAGCTCTTCATCATTGGCCACCGATGGTAATATTATATATTTTAAACCTGAAGCATGTCCCTAACAAGGATAGTTACCTCTTCGTCACTATCAGAGTCCTCGCTGCTCTCATCAGCTGCCAACTTGGCCGGAGTCCTCACTGCTGTAGCACTGGCCTGGGACACTGGGGTCACAGCTGTCGATTTAGCTATGGGCTTCTGCTTTGGGGTTGTAATTGCTGGTGTTGGTGCCTTAAGATAAATTAGCACAGATGAGGAACGTGTAAAAAAAAAAAAAATAATAATAAATACAAGTATTTTCAATGTAGTTAACTGTTCTTTGTAGCTGTAATTGAATCTCTTAAAGGGGTTGCCTGGGATTTTTCTATTTAAAGAGGACCTTTCATCACTGGGGTCTGCCGTCTCCAATCTCTTTTCTTGCCCACTGCTGCTCTCCCATAGACATACAGCAGCAAAGCAGGAATAAAGACGGCACGTTCACAGCTGCTGTGCAAATACAACACCCAGCATGCTCGGCTGTTTTTCCACCTCCCATGGAAGTGAATGGAGTACTCTGGGAGTTGTAGTCCGAGAACACCTGATCCCTGGTCTAGTTTTTGCGACAGTAGACTGTACATGGTTCAGTTGCGATTGACATGCTTACTAGAAACTGTATATTGATAAAATGCCGGGGGAGAAGGTGCACTATAGGACAGTAAATCTTATCATAAAGTTGAATGTGCAGTTAGTTATCAATACCTTGGCAAGCGATTCATCGCTATCTGAATCCTCCGTTTCTGAGCTGTCAGCTGCAGGCAGTGGAGCCGACTCCACTTTAACTCCAGTTGTATGTGCAGCCAATGTTACGGGCTTTTTGCCCCCTGTGGATGGCGTCTTCACATTTGATGCTGGAAGATGACTGCCAGTTTTCTAGTTAAAGAAATAACGCAGAGGAATAAATACTTATCGGAGGTCAAATTGAAGTTATACTGAACACATCAAATTCAGATGTGTGTCAAACAGGGAGCTCTGAAACATTAAAGGGGTTGTCATATCCCAGGCAACCCTTTAATGTAGGATCCGCAGCAGAGTCAACACCCTTTGAAAAAAAAATCAAACTACATTGCCAATACCTTTGGCCCTTCATCCTCCTCGCTATCAGAGTCTTCTGATTCTGAAGAATCATCTGCAATTGTCTTCCTTAAGTTTCCTGACTTTGCAGCAACTGCGTTAACTGTGTGAGATGGTGTCACGGGTTGTTTTGCACTGGTGGACGGTGTTTTTAAACTGGATGCTGAAAGCTGACTTGCAGTTTTCTAGGGAAATTCAAATTATTATACGGTCACTGTTAGAAAGAAGCAGGGTATATACATCGTGGCGGCATATGTCTAAAGGGTTGTACCACAATGAACATTTAACATCAATCCATAGGATTGTTGGGGGCTCCACCAATCACTAGACTGCAAGGCCGCAGTGAGGAGGGTGGTGGTCACGCATGCACCACAATGCTCCATTCAATGAGGATTACAGGAAAAGACAAGGTTATTGACGTCCTTTGTGGGACAACCCTTTAATAGTGATTAAGTTAATGGATTAAGCAGTTATTAAACTGTGTATGGTTACCACCTTGGCCTCTGGCTCCTCATCACTATCAGAGTCCTCTGTTTCTGAGCTCTCAGTTGCAAGCGCTGCTCTTTGCAACTGGGTTCTGTTCTTTCCAGTGGATGCACTCAAGGACGGCGTTTTCAGATTTAAAGGTTGAAGCTGACTCTCAGTTTTCTGGTACAATGTAAGGTTTAAGAAGAAATGGTCATACTTTGTGAAATACAGGGATGCTGAACAGGTCCATAATTCAGGCATAGCTGCATCTGCTTGTCAACTGTTAGTACCTTAGCCACCGGCTCCTCTTCACTATCAGAGTCTTCCGTTTCAGAAGTGTCATCTGCAGGGGCAAGCAGAGGGGTTCTGGCCTTTGCTGAACGTGAAGTCGCTACAGGCCGTTTTGTACTTGGGACCGGTGTCCTCACATTTAACTCTGGGAGATTGTTGGCAGCTTTCTGTTCAAAAGAATCACATACATACAGATTAGGCAGAAAGTGGAGATCAGCGTTAATACCGTAGACTCTTCTCATATGAATGGCCATGTTCTTTCTATGGAAGGAGATAAGGCGCTAACAGGTTAGATACTGGGATACAGGTGGTCTCTAACTATAGTCATGAGACAGTCTACAAATCTCAGAGAAATAGAAAACCCATCATTTTTATGGTCCACTTAAACTTCCTAAAATCAACCACCAGTAACCAGGAATGGACTGGGAACTTAAAAGTGGCCCTGAAAAAAAAAAAAAAATAATCTAAAAGTGGCCCCATATTGTAGACGGGTCCAAATTGACAAACAGTGGGTCAACACAAGTAGATATGGGCTAGCATAAGTAGACAGGGACAGCAGAAGTAGGCAGAGCCATCAATACCATAGAGCATGGGTGGCCAAGCTTTCAGACACAAGGAGGAAGAAAAAAAAAAAAAAAGTATGACTACCAGGAGCCACAAACTATACATTTAACACACGAGTCACCATATTTTTGCCCTTTTAGACACACCTAGGTTTTAGCGGAGAAAAATAAGAAAAAAATATATTTTGCATCAGGCCTCATATCACACTCCTAAATCCAATCCCCAATCCCTCTATCGGACCTAAGATAAGACCCTCAATCCTAATCAAACCTCCAAAATAAGAGCCCTAATGCACAGATGAGACAGCAAAAATCAGACCCCCAATGTCAGACCCCCCCTGCTCAGTTCTATAATAAATAAAAAAATTGCCTACTTCTGATCAGGCACCATTGTTAGGGTCCTTTCACACTGGCGTTTTTGTTTTCCAGCATAGAGTTCCGTCCTCGGCGCTCTATGCCGGAAAAATCCTGATCAGGATCATCCCCATGCATTCTGAATGGAGAGAAATCCGTTCAGGATGCATCAGGATGTCTTCAGTTCAGGACCGGAACGTTTTTTGGACACAGCAAATACCGCAGCATGCTGCGCTTTTTGTTCCGAAAAAAAATCCGGAACACTTGCCGCAAGGCCGGATGCGGAATTAATGCCCATTGAAAGGCATTAATCCGGATCCGGCCTTAAGCTAAACGTCGTTTCGGCGCATCGCCGGATCCGACGTTTAGCTTTTTCTCAATGGTTATCATGGCAGCCAGGACGCTAAAGTCCTGGTTGCCATGGTAAAGTGTAGTGGGGAGCGGGGGAGCAGTATACTTACCATCCGTGCGGCTCCCGGGGCGCTCCAGAGTGACGTCAAGGCGCCCTACACGCATGGATCACGTGATCCATGCGCGTGGGGCGCTCTGGCGTCATTCTGGAGCGCCCAGCCCACGGACTGTAGCTACTGCTCCCCGCTCCTGCCTACTATGGCAACCAGGACTTTAATAGCGTCCTGGCTGCCATAGTAACCTCAAAGCATTTCGAAGACTGATCAGGATCCTGATCAGTCTTCTAATGCTTTCAGGCGACTTGCGTTCTGACTGATCCGGCAGGACGGAAGTGCCTGCCGGATCCTCAGAACGCAAGTGTGAAAGGACCCTTACTCTGCAGATCCAAGTCGCTCTCCTCTGTGACCTGATGTGAACAGCATCAGGTCATAGTGCGCGTCTCCAAGCACAACGTTCTGCGCGTCAGGATGTAGTGGAGAGCGTGCTGGAGCTGAACAGTCGCAATGGTGCCTGATCAGGAGAGGAGATCTTAGATTGGGGTCGAGAGTGTCCAGTCTGACTGCTCTTGGAGCGGCACTTAAAGAGGCAAAGAGCTGCATGCGGCTCACGAGATGTGGGTTGGCCACAAATTACCGCCCCAGGAGAACCAAATACAACCGTGCACAGTCACCCTCATAGTATTCCACTGAATGACTGTTCTGAGAATGGTGATACAGCTGAATTCGGAAGGGCACCCACGGCCGTTGGTCAGGTGCATAGGTACCTGATGCTCCTACAGTAATTAATGATGAGAGCATCAGACCATTTTGTACCCAGCCGGCAGATGGGAGAAAGGCTCGGAGAGCCCTCTAGACATCAGCCCACCAGGAAATTTCCCAGTAGGCTATATGGCCAGTCCGTCCTGCCAGTAACAATCTAAACAATGCATAGAGGCTATTTGTCAACCAAGACTACATAGATTACTCAACACAATTTTACCTTGGGCACCTCCGCTTCACTGTCAGAGGAGTCACTGCTCTCTGACCCCTCAGCTGCTGGTGGTACAACTGTGCTCGGCTTGGAAGCCTGGGCACTAGAAACCTTTGCCCGAGTCACAGGGGTCACACCTTTCTTTGGTGATGCAGTTGTCTTCTGGTTCTGCAACGGAAAAAAAAAGTAAAAGAAAGAACATATGGTGACGATTCCAGTAACTGTGAATTATTAGTCTGTTGAAATATGTACAATATCCGCAGTTACTTGAGTACTGCTGCTTTGTGAGAGGAACACTTGGCAGATTAACTTAAAACTACATAATGCAGAAAATTAGTTGCAGCATCAACAAGGGTGGGAAATTGTCCCCATCCCTCCTATGGCTGCTAGGTTAAAGCTGTTGATTTAAAGCAACACATAGAGCACTGTTACCTCTGGTTCCTTCTCACTGTCTGAGGAATCACTGGTCTCAGACACTTCTGCCTTGGCAGGGCTCTGGGTTTTCCCTAGGGAAGCACCGTTCTCGGACACAACAGCAACGACTGTATCTGCACTTGCGTCATTACAGTCGCTCCTTGCTGGTTTGCTCTGTGACACAGTCACTGGTGGCTCTACTTTGTGTTGTGAAGCTGCAACTTCTGGCACTGGCATCTTCTAATCCAACAGGACAACGTAAAAATGATTAGAAAAGGTGTCGGAAAACAACAAAATGAGGATGTATCAATACGAATGCAATGTTCTTTTTTATGGCAGCAAGATAGAATTAATTTGTCTTTCATCTTCATGCGCACTGGTCAATGACGTTCCAATTGCCCAGAATCAAGAGAAGATGTCGCAATAATTGACTGTAAACAGAACTTCAGTCTTGGGACATGTCCCAACCCTACAGCGCGTACATGGCTAAGCACTTCTGCCAGGGTTGCAGTCATGCAAGACGGTGCATACTAATAAACCCAGGCTAATAGCTTTGCTGAATGGGTTTGCATCCTCATCAATATCCTATACCTGTCTTACGGGTTCCTCTTCACTTTCGGTCTCGCTACTTGTTGAACTGTCATCTGCGCTAGGCTTCGGCACAGTGGGCTGCATTTGCAACTTTTGCTTTGATGTCTGAACACTACTTGGAGCTGTTGGGCTGGGAGTCGATGGCACCAACTGAAAATAAAATTAAGATTTTATATAAATTATCAGACACCTAAGGCAAGTCAATAGAGAATATAATACTCTAATCAGTGGGAGTCTGGATATTGAAATCCCCTCAGGCTTCAGCCCCCCCATTAATATATGGTGTCTCATTTGCTCGTTTCAATAGCCCTTATTCTTTAAAGGGAATCTGGCACCACCTCAGAGAGGGGCACATAATGCCCTGATAGACATCTTGTATCTGTTATATGTGCACGTTGTGGAGTTTTTGAGCAATTTGCACTATTAGTTGCAGTGCTTGCATTGCCCTGTGAGGAAGCATTCTTAGGCACGGTAATGGGGAGAAATTGATCCATCAGCAGTTGGAGGAAGGGTGGTCCTGCCAGCAGTGCATGAATACCAAGGACTCCTGAGCTCCTTCCTCACAGCACGATACAAGTGAAAAAAGTAATAAATGTCCCACAAACTACACAAAACGCTTGTAAACCAAAACAATGCTGAGATCAGCATGTATGTCACTACATTATACGGCTCTCAGAAAGGGCATCATACAGGTGGGGACAGATTCCCTTTAAAGGGAACCACTTACGTTAAAAATGAAGTCCAGACTACGTCTTGAGCAGGAGATGCAGAGCAGATTGATATTACAGTGTTACAAGAAAAGTTTCTTTTGAACTAAAATCTATTTAAACACCAGCTTATTTCTGGGCTTAGGAGTCCAGTGGGTGGCCCTACTCAGCGAGTGTGCTCATGAAGGGAAGCCTGTCAGTCACTGAACAGAACCACCCGCTGAAGTCCTCAAGCAGAGAAACGGCATTAATTGCAAGTTAGGGTCCATTCACATGACCATATGGTCGCGCTGCAAATGGCGTGTCCATAATACACAGGCACTGGCTGCGGAGGGAACCCATTGACTTGAACGAGTCCGTGATCCACAATATACAGCAAATGATAGGACGTGTCCTATCTTTTGCGGTGCGGAGGCACGGATTGGAAGATAAAAATACTCTGAAGTGCTTCTGTGGGCTTTCAGGTCCGTTGTTTGGCACCGCAAAACATAGCACATAGTACCATAACATAGTAGCATAGTCTATAAGGCGGAAAAAAAGACATCTGTCTATCCAGTTCGGCCTGTTTCCTGCAAGTCGGTCCAGAGGAAGGCAAAAAACCCTGTGAGGTAGAAGCCAATTTTCCCCACTTAAGGGGAAAAAAAAATAATCCTTCCCGACTCCAATCAGAATAACTCCCTGGATCTTTTGCTGTATCTTGCGGATTGTGGACCCATTCGAGTCAGTGGGTCCACAAGGCAGGTTCCTACATATCCATCAATCTATATATCACTCTGTTCCGCTCCTCCTGTTCTATAACAAGGTGCTTTCAAATTGCACAGCATTTTCAAGGTGAGCGATTCTCTTTAAATCAAGAAGGGGCTGCAAGTGATGAAAACCTATGCAATTTTCATAACTTCAACAAAAAGTGACCGAACATGTGCACTCAATTCTTCTAAGGATTACACAAAAGGTACACGTTGGATAGCACAACAATGGTACCACTTCCTTTAATAACTAGCAACACTGATTTGACTTTGCCATGTATATTATGTCACCTTCAATTCCTTGTGGCAAAAAAAAAAAAAAAAAAAAAGAAGAATGTAGGTGGTCAGAAAAGGTACCTCTTCATCGCTGTCCGAGTCCTCGCTGCTCTCATCTACCTTTGTCTTAGCAGGGGGTTTTCCTACTGCACTGCCGCTCTGGGGGGCTATGGCCACAGGTGGAGCTTTGGTTATGGCATTCTTCTTTGTGGCTTTAGTCTGTGCTGCTGAGGTCTTGGCTGATGGTGTGATGGCTTTCACCTGAATAGTCGCTGGGGTTGGCATCTTCATTAGATCAGGAGAGATGGGCAATGAACAAAAAATAAAAATTGGTCCAAAATAAGGTAATAAGACATGTTAAACAAGTTCAAATCTACCTAAAATGTAACTTCAAAATCCAAGATGTGTGGTTAGAAAAAAGTGCACCCACAGACTTAAGGGGCTCTACAGCATTTCTTTATTGTTCAGATATCACTTCTATTTAATTCTGCACGAGTCAGGTGCGAGTTATGCAGGCGCCTCTATGGTGTGCACGCTTGTGAAGACGGAGGTCATGGCCATTGTAAATATAATGGTTCTATTCTGAGCAGGAGTAATTATTACTCCGCTGTACCATTCACTTCAATGAGACCGCTCCTTCCTATTCACTTGAAGCCGGGGCCACCCCATAGAAGTGAATGGGACGGCTTAGCTGCAATTACATCTGCTCACAGCTGCGGTTGCGATGGTGAGCAGGTAAACAATCAGGAGTTGGCCCCTGCCGATCTGATAGTGATGACCCAGGTGATCAATATAAAAAATTTTTTTAAATCTTTAACATTAGTGTAAGTTAAAAGTTCACAGCTAGGGGCTGCTTTAATCTACCGTACATCATGATTCAGTGAGGTTTTGAAGTGATGGTTTATAACCTTGCAGTGAACAGCTGACTAGTGTGGCCATAGGACAGGGCTATACGGTAACCTGTGATTTCATGACACTGTTACAACTAATCATAGTGAATGTGTTGTGACCCATGGCTACCTTGTACGTGATACAACAGTCATCAGAAATGCACATCATTTGGATTTAACTCGGTCTTCCCATGTCTCTAAGGCAGAGTTCACACTTCAGTGATTTCCATCAGTGATTGTGAGCCAAAACCAGTAGTGAAGCCAACACAGAAATAAGGTATAATGGAAAGCTCTGCACCTGTTCTGTTTTTGACCTGTACCTGGTTTTAGCTCACAGTCACCGATGGAAATAACTGATCAAATAACTGAAGTGTGCACACAGCCTAACTGCTACCAATCAGGAGATACGAGCAGCTAACAGGAACTCTGCTAGCACCCGGGCTGAGCTTGGGCAAAACGGTTATGCCCCTTTCACACAAGCGAGTTTTCTGCGCGGGTGCAATGCGTGACGTGAACGCATAGCACTCGCACTGAATCCTGACCCATTCATTTCAATGGGGCTGTATACATGAGCGTTTTTTTTTTTCACACATTAGTTCTGCGTTGTGTGAAAAACGCAGCATGTTCTATATTCTGAGATTTTCACGCAGCCCTGGCCCCATAGAAGTGAATGGGTCTTCAGTGAAAAACGCATTGCATCTGCAAGCAAGGGCGGATGCAGTGCGTTTTTCACTGATGGTTGCTAAGAGATGTTGTTTGCAAACCTTGTTTTTTTTATCACGCGCGTGAAAAACGCATCAAAACGCATTGCACCCGCGCAGAAAAAACTGAACGCAATCGCAGACAAATCTGACTGAACTTGCTTGCAAAATGGTGCGAATTTCTATGAACGCACCCTAAGCCAATCAGTCACGCTCGTGTGAAAGAGGCCTTAGGTGGTTAAAGGGGTTTTCTGTTTTATATGGATGACCCATCATCTGGATAGGTCATCAATATCTGATCAGTGGGAGATCTGATTCAATAGACGGAAATAGGGAATGATGACTAGTAGTTTGTAGGCACTGGTGATCTTTACTGACAGTATCCCACGAATGCCAGTGTCAACCTACAGGACACAAATCAGTCACTACACATTCACAACTAAGTAGGTACGGGCAATGATTTTTACCTGTGATCCTGGCTCCTCCTCACTTTCTGATTCACTACTCTCTGAACTATCTGCCTTTGGTTGTGTCCCAGTAGAGGGAGTGTTTGTTTTTAGCTTGGATGCAGATCGAGTAGTGATGGATGGAGTCACAGTCACTGGCTGCAATGAGAAATATAAAAAAAAAAAAAAAAAATTACACAGGCAATTATATTTTTCTTATTCACACATTAGATCTAGGCCATTTGGGGCCGATGAGTGCCTGAAGAAACTTGGAGTTGTACAGGCTACAGATTTTGATGACCTAGTCTCAGAACAGGTCATCAAAATAAGCTTGGCAGGGGTCTAACCCCTGGCACTCCCACAGATCACCTGTGCGAGTGTTATGTCCTCTTCACTTTTTACCTGTACGCCGTCTACTTCATGGTGAAGTGTAATTTAGGCCGATAGTCCGATTCAAGTGAACAGGAGAGTAGCATGGACAATCCCTTTAACAGCAAACTTTCATTATACATTTTCTTCATCCACTTTTACAAACCACTCACAACCCATTTGACACTGTTAGATACAGTGCCTTGAAAAAGTATTCATACCCCTTGAACTTTCCCACTTTTTTTAATGTTACAGGCACAAACTTAAATGTATTTTATTGGGATTTTATGTGATAGACCAACACAAAGTAGCAAGTATGTGTGAAGTTAGGGGTGGACGGTATAGGCGATATAGGCGATATGCAATATAAATTTGTGCCACGATATGGATTTTGTGCATATCGCCGGACCGCGATATTACCTTGAGCGGCAGTTCCGATCCGAGTCCCAGTGTAATGCTGGGGCTTCGATCGGTTACCATGGCAGCCAGGACGCTACTGAAGTCCTGGCTGCCATGGTATGTAAGTGAGCAGCATTATACTCACGTACGCGGTGGCTGCCGGGCGCTCCTTCTCATAGATCTGTGCGGCGCATTGCTAATGCTATAAGCGGCCACCGCGCACGTGAGTATAATGCTGCTCACTTACATACCATGGCAGCCAGGACTTCAGTAGCGTCCTGGCTGCCATGGTAACCGATCGGAGCCCCAGCATTACACTGGGACTCAGATCGGAACTGCCGCTCAAGGTAATATCGCGGTCCGGATGAGAGTGAGAGTGCAGAAAGCCACCTAGGAAAGGGGTCATGCACAGGCCAGTACCGTAACCAGTGAGGGTGCGGATTTCGCCTATAGGAAGGCGGTCACGCACCCAGCTGACTCTGTACTCGGGTGGAAAAGGGACAGCACCGTATCCTGGGAGAGGGCAAGGTTCGCACAGAAGGGGGACCTGCACGTGGCCAGCGCCAGATCTGGGGAACGTAACATGCTCCTATGGAATGGACAGCTCCACCAAAGTTAGGCTGCAGCCAGCTCAGCCAAGTGGATACGGAATTTTTTTGTATTTTTATTTTTTTAAATAAGACATCCTCTTTGAGAGGCAGGAGGGGTTCCCATACAGGCCCATTAAGAGGCCCGGATCTTAGAGGGCTTCCTTTAGACGGGTTAAATGGATGCCAACACCGGTCCGCAGCCAGAATCCGGCCTGGGGGGCGGCGCAGCGATCCTAGTAGGCCGGGCCTAAATTTGCGTGGCTGACCCAAAAATGCTGCGATTATATATGAATGGGCCCCGCGCACATAACTGGCTTTGTGTGTAAAGTATTTTACTACTGTCTGAAACAATCTCTCTCCTATTGATAAAATGGCCAGCTCTGTACTCACTTTCACTATGAATGCACTGCAGCAAGCAGCAGCGAGCAGGCCGGTGCGTGACTGCCGTCACTTAGACTCTCACCTACAGTGGAATCCTTCAAAAGCAACCTGAAAACCCACCTCTTCAGACAAGCCTACAACCAGTGACCCTGCTGCCTCTATAACGCCATGACCAGCTTCACCCTCGCCTACTGTCTCCTTCCCCCCCCATACCATGTAGATTGTAAGCCCTCACGGGCAGGGCCCTCTATTCTTCTGTACCAGTCTGTAACTAGTCTCGTTCATGCTTAAGGCAACTGCCTGTATTATGTATGTGCACCGCTTATGGTATGTACAGCGCTATAGAATGAATGGCGTGATAATAATAATAATGATAATAATGATGATAATAATAATTAGGCCTGCACAATATATCGCGAAAGCAATCGCAATTAATCGCCATATCGCAATTTGCTGACCCAAAAATGCTGCAATTATAACACCGTATTTATCGCTTTATGAGACACACTTTTTTCCCCCAAAAGCGTGTGTGGGGGGGAGGGAAATGGCAGTGCGTCTTATAAAGCGATGGTTGACTTTCTACGTGACACTGACACTGTCTCTCCGGCCGCTATGCTGCACAGCGCGGCCAGCGATACATCAGTTACAGTGCAGGGAGGGAGGAGGGGCCGGTGGAAAGTCGTTATTTTAATGAACACATGTTCTTATATCTATTTTATTTATCTGTTCTGTGCAGGGATATTAATGAAATGGCAAGTTTTGTATTTTGTACGCAGTAATGCAAATATGTATTATATTTTGAAAAATACTGCGCATTTCAGTTCTTGAGTTCAGCAGAACTACATTTCACATTATCAGTAATCTGTGTGAGCTTTTACCTTGAAAATCCAGCAAATAGACCTCTAGCACAATTCCCTTAAAATATTGCATTGCATATCCTTATCGCAATTTTTAGGGCCCTTATCGCACAAAATTCCCATATCGTGCAGCCCTAGTAATAATGATAATAATGATGGTCACGCTCCTGCTTCCTGAATTTTATTTTTACCTTTTTTTTTCACTTTTTTTGACCCAGACCCACTTGGTTCTTGAAGATCCAGTGGATCTGGTGTCTGTATAATACAGTACATTATATAATGTACTGTACTTTTTACTGACACCAAGTCTGATCAGACTTTTGCCATTAGCAGAAGTCTGATCAGAGTTCTGTTACCATGGCAAGCAGGACGCCTTTGAAGATGTCCTGTTGCCATGGTTACCCTCCTCCGCTGCTGCACCAGGCACAGCAGCTCCCTCCCTCTTAACCCCTTCCATTCAGCGGTCCCTACAGACTGCGGCATGAAAGGGGTTAAAAGACTGACATCCGTGCCTGCCTGGGATCAGATACATCGCAAATCGCTGCAAACCGCAAGTCTGAATTCACGATCACCGATATGGGGGAGAATGGTTTCACAGGATCGCAGCAGGAATCATGTTTGTATCGCTTTTTTTTTTTTTTTTACATGCGATTTTATTCAGGACGTACTGCGTCCTTAAGGACTCTGCCATTAGGGCGTACCCATACGCCCTGTGTCCTTAAGAGGTTAACCGCTTACCGACCGCCTCACGCAGGATTGCGTCCTGCGGGCGGTCGGTCTGTTCCTCCTTGACGCGCCCGCGCGTCATCTCGCGAGGCGAGATTTCCTGTGACAGCGCGCGCACGTGCGCGTTCACAGGATCACGTCGAGGAGAAGGTAAGCTACAGCCTGCCAGCGCTGATCGTGCGCTGGCAGGCTGTAGAAGTTAAAAAAATGGCATATCAGACGCTGTTTTGTTAACAGCGTCTGATATGCTTGCTGATCGTTCCTTTGGTGGTCCCATTTGCTTGGGACCACCAAAGAAACTTTTATAAGTGCACCAAAACACCACACAGACCCCCCACCCATCCACCCCACCCCCCACTGATTAACCCCTGATTAACCCCCGATCACCCCATGTCACCCCCTGACACTAATTACCCCACTGTAAGGTTCATTCAGACGTCCAGTATGTGTTTTATGGATCCATGGATCCACGGATCCGCAAAACACGGACACCAGCAATGTGCTTTCCGCATTTTGCGGATCCGCACATTGCCAGAACTATATAGAAAATGCCTTTTCTTGTCCGCAATTGCGGACAAGAATAGGACATGCTCTATCTTTTGCGGAGCTGCGGCCGGATGCTTGGGGGCCGAAACCCGGAAGTTTGCGGCCGCAGCTCCGCAAATGCTGATGCGGCGAGCGCATAGTGTGCTCTCCGCATCACCGCCAGCCCCATTCACACTGAATGGGTCCGCATCTATTCCGCAGAATTGCGGAATAGATGTGGACATTTTTGCGGACGTGTGAATGGGGCCTTACTACTTTTTTTTTGCACATTTTTTGGCAGAGATTTATTTATCCACATTGATCGATGTGAATGAGGAAATCTGTGCCGTTTTGTTTTTTTGCACATTTTGGGCAGAGATTTTTTCATCCACATTGATTGATGCGAATGAAGAAATCTGTGCCGTTCATTTTTTTCTTTTTCAGTGCAGAGGCTGAACGGGAAAAATCTCATTACCCGTCTGCTCAATATAAGGAGAATCGCAGAAACTCCTAATGCTGGCCATACGTGTAATGATTGCGGAGACCCTCAAATGCCAGGGCAGTACAAACACCTCACATGTGACCCCATTTTAGAAAGAAGACACCCCAAGGTATTCCGTGAGGGGTATGGCGAGTTCATGCAAAATTTTATTTTTGTCACAAGTTAGTGAAATATGAGACTGTAAAAAAAAAAAAATCAATTTCCGCTAACTTGTGCCAAATTTTTTTTTCTGTGAACTCGCCATGCCCCTCACGGATTACCTTGGGTGTCTTCTTTCCACAATGGGGTCACATGTGGGGTATTTCTACTGCCCTGGCATTTTAGGGGTCCTAAAGCATGAGAATCCAAATGCGTAAAAATGCCCTGTGAAATCCTAAAGGTACTCATTGGTTTTAGGGCCCCTTTGCGCATCTTGGCTGCAAAAAGTGTCACACATGTGGTATCGCCGTACTCAGGAGAAGTAGGGCAATGTGTTTTGGGGTGTATTTTATATATACCCATGCTGGAGTGTGAGAAATATCTCTGTAAATTGACAACTTTGAATAAAAAATGTAAAAAGTTGTCGTTTACAGCAATATTCTCACACGCAGCATGGGTATATGTAAAAATACACCCCAAAACACATTGCCCTACTTCTCCTGAGTTCGGCGATACCACATGAGTGGCACTTTTTGCAGCCAAGGTGCACAAAGGGGCCCTAAAACCAATGAGTACCTTTAGGATTTCACAGGCCATTTTTACGCATTTGATTCTCACGCTTTAGGGGTCCCTAAAATGCCAGGGCAGTATAAATACCCCACATGTGACCCCATTTTGGAAAGAAGACACCCCAAGGTATTCCGTGAGGAGCATGGCGAGTTCACAGAATTTTTATTTTTGGCACAAGTTAGCGGAAATTGATATATATATTTTTTTATTTTGTTTTTTTACAAAGTCTCATATTCCACTAACTTGTGACAAAAATAAAATTTTACATGAACTCGCCATGCCCCTCACGGAATACCTTGAGGTGTCTTCTTTCAAAATGGGGTCACATGTGGGGTATTTATACTGTCCTGGCATTTTAGGGGCCCCTAAAGCGTGAGAAGAAGTCTGGAATCCAAATGCGTAAAAATGCCCTGTGAAATCCTAAAGGTACTCATTGGTTTTAGGGCTCTTTGCGCACTCAGCCTGCAAAAAGTGTCACACATGTAGTATCCCGTACTCAGGAGAAGTAGGGCAATGTGTTTGGGGTGTATTTTATATATACCCATACTGTGTGTGAAAATATCTCTGTAAACGACAACTTTTAAAAAATTTTATACAAAGTTGTCAGTTTACAGAGATATTTCTCTCACCCAACATGGGTATATGTAAAAATACACCCCAAAACACATTGCCCTACTTCTCCTGAGTACGGCGATACCACATAAGTGACACTTTTTGCAGCCTGGGTGCGCAAAGGGCCCAAATTCCAACGAGTACCTTTAGGTTTTACATGGCGGCTCACAATTTAGCCCCGCCCAAAATGCCAGAACAGTACAAACACCCCACAAATGACCCCATTTTGGAAAGTAGACACCCCAAGGTATTCACTGAGGGGCATAGTGAGTCCGTCTGAGATTTCTTTTTTTTGCCAGAAGTTAGCAGAAATTGAAACTTTTTTTTTTTTTTTCTCAGAAAGTGTCATTTTCCGCTAACTTGTGAAAAAAATGAAATGATACATGAACTCACCATGCCCCTCCGCGAATACTTTGGGGTGTCTTCTTTCTAAAATGGTGTCATTTGGGGGTATTTATACTTTCCTGGCATTCTAGCACCTGAAGAAACATGACAGGGGCTCAGAAAGTCAGAGCTGCTTCAAAATGCAGAAATTCACTTTTTGCACCATAGTTTGTAAACGCTATAACTTTTACCCAAACCAATAAATATACACTTATTGGACTTTTTTTATCAAAGACATGTAGAACAATAAATTTAGAGAAAATTTATATAGAAATGTAGTTTTTTTGAAAAATTTTACAACAGAAAGTGAAAAATGTCATTTTTTTGCAAAAATTTCGTTAAATTTGTATTAATGGCAAAAAAAGTAAAAATGTCAGCAACAATGAAATACCACCAAATGAAAGCTCTATTAGTGAGAAGAAAAGGAGGTAAAATTCATTTGGGTGGTAAGTTGCATGACGGAGCAATAAACGGTGAAAGTAGTGTAGTGCAGAATTGTAAAAAGTGGCCTGGTCATTAAGGGTGTTTAAGCTAGGGGGGCTGAAGTGGTTAAGGACTTGAATACTAGACAAAATAGCCCCATTTTCTAACCCTGTACAACCACTTTCAATAAAATTGTGCTATGTCATTTCTAAAGATAATTCCACAACTAAAAAGAAGTCTCAAATGAGTTAAGAAAATCCCTTTTCAGATAAAGGGAGTCCTGAATTAATACTGGAATTTTCCATGTTCAGAACCACTATGAATCAGGAGAATGGAGAGTAACTACAAAGGTCTGTGTTACGAGGACCAAACAACCGTGCATTACACAGACACTCCATTGATTTCAATGAGCATGATGTAATGCTTAGTTTTCCCTGCGGCGGCTGCTATCAGGTTACTCCACAGATTACAGCTGATCGCTGGGGGTTCAGCAAACACCCTGTAGATATTGCCCACAACACAATCTCCACATCCTTTCGATTTCTACTCACTGGTTTCTCAATGTCTGTTTCATCGCTGCTCGCGGAGGTCTCACTGCTGTCATCTTTAGCCATGGCTTTCCCATTGGAGGATGAAAGGGGTTTTGTAGCTGACGTTTTAGCAGGCACGCTCTTGTCCTAAGAAATCAAAAAACGATGTTATAATTAGGGACGAGTGAACTTGTGTTTAAGTTCCGCGTACTAAGAATTCCGACAGGGATACCGCTACCACGGACCATAACTTAGATAACCTTGTATGCCAAACGTGAAACACAAGTTCTAATGCTGCAAGAGACCTGATCAGAACACTGACATGTACAGGTCTGGTGCTTATGAGGACAACCGCAGAGACATCTCAAAGTGGTGTGTCCTACTGGCTGCAGCTCGCTCTCCCCATCAATGCAGGGGGTGGGTCCTTTTAGCTGTAGCTCTCACTTTCATAGATCGGGGGGGGGATTTTACTTAGTGCTAAAGGAATCATACTTAACTGATCCCCAGAGCTTGGTTTAGCCAGGTTCCCTCTGCCCTTGAATTATCAGTGATGTTAGGCTTTAGAGGGGTTGCCCAGTTAAATAAAACGTTGATTTAAATGTGCTTAGTATTGAACAGAAGTGCACTTACTGTAGCCACTGAGTGACTGCCAGTAGGAAATTGATATTTAAAGGGGTTGTCCACTTTAGAAAACTCATTTCATATACAATATCATGGCATTCTGAGAGAAAGAGAAAGAGACTCTATAATGCCTCATTCACACAGTGTTTCACGGATGTGTGCTGTACGTGTTCTCCACGGACAGCACACGTCCCCATTCATTTAAATGTGTGTATTCACACATCAGTGCTTTAGCACGGTCTGTGTTTTCAGCACGGATGCATGTCCTATCTTGTCCGTGTTCTCAGATCCCTCATGCCCATTATCGTCAAGGAGTCCGTGAAAACCAAGGACGCCATCCGTGTTTCACGGATCATTAAAAAGAGATTATTTGAAAATAATTTTCCAGCTGCTCAGTGTCAGTGAAAAACGGATGGCACACGGTCAGCAAAAAATGGACCCAACACGGGAGGAAACGCAGATTGAACACTGTCCGTGTTACCACTGATCCAAAACTGACACTGACGTGTGCATGAGGCATAAAGGACACACTTCACTTTTCCAGAGAGCCATCATGAAGAGTGCCTCTGAAGGACCTGTCCTGCATGACACACACAGGTTTTATGGGCAATGTGTAACCCTTCATATCTCCTGTGGTGACGCTGCTGGGAAGGGGTACCACTCTGACCAGCTTATCCTTCATCATCAAGCGACCTATAACAAGTAGCAATTGTCCAAAGCGAAGAACTGCTTCAAGAACGGTCACTTACATGCCGTGCTGCCCGAGAGTCAGGGGTTAATGAAGTCTTGCTCTTTAGGACTTCTGCTGGGGTAGACTTTAAAGGGGTCTCTATAGGAAGAGGAACAGGATATAAAACTGTAAAACTTGCTTTGAATAACATGAAATACAGTAGGATGTAGTCTCGCACACAAACACCAATTGCAGATGTCCAATGCATCTGCAGAAATCTATGCTCATGCGGCAGAGGCTACCCCCTTTCAGACGTATGAAACATTATCAGTGAGGGAGACGGTGGCATGATAGTCCGAATGCTTAGGTAAAGTACAACCTGGAAGCCTCTCCTGCGGAGGGGGAAGACAATATACATAAAACATCGGAGAATGCCAAAGTTTTAGCACTTTCCTGATATAATTTAATTGATATAGTTATCCATGAATACATATTCTATTCTTTATCCCAGGTTTTATTACACACAGCCCAATAATAACATCCCAGAATCACGTGCTTGCAGCCATGTAAATACATTATATGTGAATATAATATATTTCTATATAATCAGCATCAGGTTTTTTAAATTTTTTTATCATTTTTTTTTATGTGGTTTTGGCAAGGATTTCCTGGCTATTTTCAAAAGCATTTTGGATGAGGAATCCACATCAAGAACGGACAAGACACTTTTTTCTGGTTTTTAAAACCGTAAGGGTGCTTTCACACTAGCGGCATGGCTATCGGGCAGGCTGTTTCGGCAGTTGAACAGCCTGCCGGATACGCCATGCCGCAAGTACCCGTGTGCTGCTACTCCATCCACATTGACTATAATGGGTGCGGGGCGCGGAGCTACGGCGCAGCACAGCAGTGATCGCCGGACTAAAAAGTCGGACCTGCAGAAATTTTAGTGCGGCGATCTCCGGCCGTCTACTGCCGTGGCTCTGCCCCCACCCCATTATAGTAAATGGGGACGGAGCAGCAGCAGACAGGGACTTGCGGCATGGCAGATCGGGCGGGCTGTTTACGCGCCGGAACAGCCTGCCAGATAGCCATGGCGCAAGCGTGAAAGTATAAAACCGTACATTCAGATCACTCTGAAATGAATGCAGAAGTTCTGCATGTGTTTTTGGTGAGGATTTTTGGCACAGAATCTGACCCAAAATACTCCATGTGAACCTGGACTTAGTGTCCATCTTACACCCAATTATATATATTTTTAATCTTTGATGAGGCAAATCCAAGCATGCACAGCCCAACTACAGAAGGGAAGCTACCAGTCATATACAGAAATATCACGAGTATGCATAAGCATTCATATGTTCGGGAAATAACATCAATCCGGAGTCTCACAAAGCCCGCCGCTAAGGCACATAAACATGTCAGGGCGACTGTATTGCGTTACGTGATAATTGGATTTTTGTACTTACCGTAAAATCCATTTCTCGTTCGATGCATTGGGGGACACAGCACCATGGGTATATTCCCAGCTACCACTAGGAGGCGACACTAGATAATAAAAAAGGTTGGCTCCGCCCAGTGGGCTATACCCTCTCCACAGCCACTAGGCTATTCAGTTTGTACCAAAAGCAGTAGGAGAGAGAAACAAAAGCGAAGAACCAACATGTCCTGGACTGGGGAAGAACAGGGGAACAGCCTGACGACACAGAGAAGAACAAACAGAGGGTGGGATCTGTGTCCCCCAATGCATCGAACGAGAAATGGATTTTACGGTAAGTACAAAAATCCAATTTTCTCGTTAATGGCATTGGGGGACACAGCACCATGGGACGTCCCAAAGCAGTTCCATGAGGGTGGGAAGTAAACCTTCAAGTCGGTTACACAGGTGCAGAAGAACCATGGGACCCGACAGGATCAAAAGAGACATGAAACGGTCCCAAGAAAAAGGAAATGTATGGGAGAAATCATAGCAGAAACCCACATGGAAAAGAAGCAAACCTCTTTTCATAGCAAGGCAGGAGGGAATGAGAAACACCCTAAGAGAAGGTGGAAACCCCATCATGCCAGAGAAAGAAGCCAACTCCTGGGGGAGGAGGGGTCCTAGGTAATGGTCAGGAGAAGGGAACGTAAACACATGCTTCCTAGACAGAGGAGGCGAGGAGCACGCCTCTGAAGAAAACAAAATATCTCTGAGAAACCTAAGACCAGGGAGATCCCTGGCCACATGAAGTCTCAGGGAAAAAGGGAACCAGGCACAGGGCCTGGGGATACCGGCGGAGACACACTGGTCTGAACGATATTGGAGTAGAAGCAGCAAGACCTGCAGAAAAAAGCAGGACAGGTCTGCCTCCTACGGACACTAGACTAAAACTGAATAGCCTAGTGGCTGTGGAGAGGGTATAGCCCACTGGGCGGAGCCAACCTTTTTTATTATCTAGTGTCGCCTCCTAGTGGTAGCTGGGCATATACCCATGGTGCTGTGTCCCCCAATGCCATTAACGAGAAATTATATTAATTCCACTACAGCAATACACCTATACCCCATGGGTCTGTCATAACCTGCATTCCACAATTGTATTTAAATACTTATCGTATACTCGGAAATCAAACAGCAGTACTGGACCGTTAACACAGTACCTACCACATCTATATGAACCGTGGACATTAGAGGATCTGTAATTTACTATAGACAAAATATGAAGGGGAGAGTGTTTGATCAATACGGTGTATGTGGTATAAGATGGCAAATGACCTCCGATATTAAAAATCTATTTAGGAAGGCTGCTCGGGTTAATAGTGATGCATTATCTCACGTTTCATATTTAAACCGTTTGGGGTGATGGTGTTGCATTGAAATATCCAGTATGCCTCCCTGTTGCACAACATGTCTGACATTTCCTCCCCTAAACGTGTTTTTTTTTTTTCATACTGATCACTCCGTGATGTCCAACCTATGTATTTTTTACTGCAAAGAGAAGACCGGATCATGTATTGCGGTATTTTGGTATTGCAATTGATATAAAACAATTGTAAAAAATATAGTATCATCTGCGTTTGAAAACTGTTTGCTTACTGCTACATGGCCGCATGTGCCGCAAGGATTGGAACCACATTTATAAAAGCCGATATTTTGTAGCCAAGTAGCCTTACGTGTTGTGGACTGGAATAAACTCGGTGATAAGATTTGTCCTATCGATGGGGGTCTCCTATAAATGACATCACACCTCCGTGGTAACAATCCTTTTACCGCAGCATCAACTTCCAGAATGGTCAAGTATTTATGGACAATATCTCTGATTTGATTAAACTGATTGCTGTACTGAAGTATAAGCAGCGGTTTATTTTTAAATCTTACCATTTCCGACTTTCCGTCTTTTTATTGATATTTTTATTGACGAGGCTGATACTTTTTTTGGGAAACTAGCTGTCTAGCATGATGTAAAAACCAATTCATGTAGCCGCGCATTTTTAGGCGTTGGGTCAGTATTTCTGCCTCCTTCTCATATTGTACAAGGTCAGTGCAGTTGCGCTTAACGCGCGTTTAATCACCTATGAGGATTGCTTGGATGGTATGTTTTGGGTGTGAACTGGCAGCGTGTAAGATTGTATTACCTGCTGTTGCTTTTCTGTGAGTGGAGGTAATGATTAATTCTTCCCCCATTCCACACAGTGTTAAATCCAAAAAGGAAACAGCGTGTGGATCTTGATGGTAAGGAAAACTCAAATTTTAGTCATTTCTATTTAAATGATCCATAAATTTTGGTATGGGAGATACATCGCCCCGCCATATAAACAGCAGGTCATCGATGTAGCTGCCATACCAAAAAAGGTTTTGGAGAACGCATTTTCATTGCCATATATGGCTTCATTCTCCCAATAGGCCATTACCAGGTTTGCCATCGAAGACTAAAAAAAAAAAAACAAGAAAAAAAAAAAAACGTTTAGGTGAGGGAATGTCAAAAGATATGTTGCGCAACAGGGAGGCATACTGGATATTTCAATGCAACAATATCGCCCCAAACGGTCCAAATATGAAACGTGAGATAATGTATCACTATTAACCCGAGCAGCCTTCCTAAATATAATATTTTTAATATCTGAGGTCATTTGCCATCTTATACCACATACACCGTATTGATCCAACACTCTCCCCTTCATATTTTGTCTATAGTAAAATACAGAACCTCTAATGTCCACGGTTCATATAATTGTGGTAGGTACTGCGTTAACGGTCCAGTACCGCTGTTGAATTCCCGAGTATACAATAAGAATTTAAATACAATTGTGGAATGCAGGTTATGACAGACGCATGGGGTATAGGTGTATTGCTGTAGTGGAATTAATATAATATCATGTAACGCAATACAGTCGCCCTGACATGTTTATGTGCCTTAGCGGCGGGCTTTGTGAGACTCGGGATTGATGTTATTTCCCAAATATATGAATGCTTATGCATACTCATGTGATATTTCTGTATATGAAGGGTAGCTTCTCTTCTATAGTTTGCTATAGTTTGGCTGGGGATGCTTGGATTTGCCTCATCAAAGCTTAAAAATATATATAATTGGGTGTGAGGTGTCTTGTTCTAATTTATTTCATTTTATATAACATTGTTTTTGTGTGTAATTGTGAGCAGCAGGGGTTAAATGCAAGGAACGACTGATTTCATAACCGCCTGCGTGGTAATGGCAATTCCAGCCTGATTGGTGGAGCCAGTTCACACTAGGTATATAGGAGCAATATACTTGCATTTGACCCATACCATGATTAAGATCTGATAGATCGAAACGCGGTGGAGCGGTACAGCTGCTAATGTGAAGAAGTGTATTTTTTTAAAATTTATGGAATAAAGAGTAAAGGCTTTTATTCATCTCAGTGTTGGACAATTTTCGCTGTTTTCCTGGACTATCCACGGACTGGACTGGGTCATTACACGAGAGGCAATATGGGTAGTCCTGGCTTACCTTTTTGACCTTCAAAAAATATATTATACATAAACACAAAACAGGTTTAAAAAAAGCCAGCTCCCCATTCCTTACCAAGTACCGGAGTAGCTTTTGATGGAACGGTCTCGTCCTCACTATCAGAGTCTTCGCTGCTTTTTGCCAGTGTTCCAGGAGGCTCAGGAGCCACAGGCTTGAGATTTAGGGATGCTGCTCCCGTTTTAGTGGTGCCTTTCCCTTTTGATGCCGACTTTTTAGCAGAATTCATTTTCTTGGGTGCGGAAGATTCTGTTTTAAGCTGGTCCAAAAGACAGAAGATATAAAACAGGCAACTAAGTAAATGATTATACAAAAGTATCTGACATGGAATACCAATCAATGAAAGGTGCTATGAAGGTATACTCCTACAAGAAAGAAAAAAAATCCAACAAGAAACCTCGAGACTGCAGATAATCTCTCTCAATGAAGTGGTTTTGAAGATCGCAGAAAATCTAAGCAGATGTTTCCTTAAACACTACCACATCTTCTCAACCTTGCCTTAGAAAACGCTCAAGCAGAAGATGAACCCTTCCATAGAAGATCCCTTCGGGGTAGACAGCTGGGAGGGAGTTGCTTCTCCAGGTGGAGAACATCGTCAGCACATACCACTTGCTCAAGATTTTGTGGGCTCAGTGAGCAATAAACATAGGGTGTGCCTCCATTCACAAATATGATCATCTCCTTACCGACTAATGAAGTAATGTCACTGCGGGAATGTAAGACAGAACAAGTGCATGGCATTGCTCCTGAAATGGACAGCAGAGCCCCAAATCCCAGTGTCTGGTCTGTTAAATGTAACTACAATGATTTCCTGCGCTGTCAAAAAGGCGCGTCAACTACTTATCTGTATGGCCTTGAGCACCAGAATAAAACCAGACACATTCTCTTCCGTGTGCCTGCATTTTAATAATGCAACTCTGTGATGAGGAAAGTCAGCGGCTGGAGAGATCCAAACTGGATCATACTGGATGTGCCCTGTGATGGTGGTGGGAAAGTCTAATATAGAAAAATGAAAAAAAAAAAAAAAAAAAAAAAAACGTGTCTGAGATCTCCTGAATATGATCTACAGTGGGGCTTGAATGTTTTCGAACTGTTCAGAGTTTTCTATAGGTCTGCATAAATGTGACCTAAAACTACATCATATTTTCACACTAGTCCTAAAAGTAAATAAAAAAAAAAAAATATATACCCAAATCAAAGAAAGCAATCAAAAATATTTGTTGAATAAAAGGATCCCATCTCACATGTCTGAGTGGCAGAAGTATGCGAACCTTTAGGATTAGCAGATATTAGAGTCAAGTGTTTTCAATCAATGGGGTGAGTTGGTGATTGGCTGTTTCATTTAAAATGACAGGGATCTATCCAAGTCTGATCTTTATAAAACGTTAGTGAAAATGTACCATGTCATGAACAAAGCAGACTTATGAGGACCTTAGAAGAGGAGATGCTGATGCTCATTAGGCTGGAAAAGTTACAAAACCATTGGAACTCCATCAATCCACAATCAGGCAGAATACGGGAGACTTATTAGACTGTTGTAAAGGAAAACTGGCTTTGTTACCCAAAGCAATGAATCAGATTTTAGCTTTCATTTTACAAAGGAGCTCTGAAAAAAGTGAAAGGTAGAGTCTGATTAGTTGCTACTGGAAACAAGGCCACTTTCCCTTTACATCCCTTTTGATAAATCTCCTCCAATGTGTACAAATAGAGGAAATTCAACACCATTTTAGTAAGACACTGTAAGGTCCCAAAGGAACCCAAAGTTAAAGTGGTTATCCAGGTAAAGATAATGAGGACCTATCCTCAGGTCATTATCACATTGGCAGAGGTCCGAGTGCCAGCACCCCCATCAATCAGCTGTTTCAGAGAGCCACTGCGGGCTCCAGGAAACTTTCCAACAGAGTGCCGTATAGTGGCTGTGGTTGGTATTGGCGCTAAGCCCCATCGACCTAACCCCTTAAAGGGTTTCTGTCACCAACTTTTGACATTATAAGCTGTCTGACATTAGCTATGTGCTAATGTCAGACCAGCTTGATAATGTCTTTTTTATAAAAATCCGCTGTATATTTAGTCTGAAAAACTTACTTTTATATTATGTAAATTAGCCTCTAGGAGCAGGGGGGGCGTTGCCCTGCTCCTAGCGGCTCCGTCCGGCAACCTGCTGGCACGCCCCTTCACACTTTGATTGACAGTGCAGGGCAGCGATCCTCCTGCACTGTCTCGTTCTGAAATCGCGCGCCGCGCCGCCGCTCTGTATTCGGCGCAGGCGCGGTGAGCAGAGGACGCTGGTGCCTGCTGTCCTCTGCTCACCGCGCCTGCGCCGAATACAGAGCGGCGGCGCGGGCGCGCGATTTCAGAACGAGACAGTGCAGGAGGATCGCTGCCCTGCACTGTGAATCAAAGTGTGAAGGGGCGTGCCAGCAGGTTGCCGGACGGAGCCGCTAGGAGCAGGGCAACGCCCCCCCTGCTCCTAGAGGCTAATTTACATAATATAAAAGTAAGTTTTTCAGACTAAATATACAGCGGATTTTTATAAAAAAGACATTATCAAGCTGGTCTGACATTAGCACATAGCTAATGTCAGACAGCTTATAATGTCAAAAGTTGGTGACAGAAACCCTTTAAGGACGCAGCCTTATTTCACCTTAAGGACGAGGCCAATTTTTGCAAATCTGACTAGTGTCACTTTATGTGGTGATAACTTTAAAACGCTTTTACTCATCCAGGCCATTCTGAGACTGTTTTTTCGTCACATATTGTACTTCATGACAGTGGTAAAATGGAGTCAAAATATTTCATTTTTATTTATAAAAAAAAATAAAAATTGCAAAATTTACCAAAAATTTGGAAAAATTAGCAATTTTCCAAGTTTCAATTTCTCTACTTCTATAGTACATAGTAATACCTCCAAAAATAAGTTTTTGATTTACATTCCCCATATGTCTACTTCATGTATCGATCATTTTGGGAAAGCCATTTCATTTTTTGAAGACGTTACACAGCAGCAGTGATCGGAAATTCTCAGGGAGTACATGTACGCCCTGAGTCCGTAAGAGGTTAAAGGGGTTTAACCGAGATTTTCTTACCAATGACCTATCCTAATTTTTCTCAGCAATGCGGGCACACATGAACATACAACTAAGGCTACATGCACACGACCGTTGGTGTTTTGCGGTCCGCAAATCGCGGATCCGCAAAACACGGAAGCTGTTCCGCGTTCCGTTCCGCATTTTGCGGAACGGAACGCGGCCCATTATAGAAATGCCTATTCTTGTCCGCAAAACGGACAAGAATAGGACATGCTATATTTTTTTTGCGGGGGCATGGAACGGAGCAACGGATGCGGACAGCACACGGAGTGCTGTCTGCATCTTTTGCGGCCCCATTGAAATTAATGGGTCCGCGGCCGAGCCACGAAATATGCGGCTCGGACGCGGACCCGAACAACGGCCGTGTGCATGAGGCCTAACACAGATGCCTTCAGCTGCCAAGCGCACATGCAACAGGTCAGCCAGCTTCATAGGAACAAATCTGCTGACATGGTCTTTTAGGCTGGGAACACACCTAGGCGTTTCTGAATCGCGCGTATGACGCGCGTTTTTGGATGCACGTTTTTGTAACTAAGAAACGCGCGTCAAACGCGCGATTCAGTGATTCTCCCCTATGGCATCATTGTCCATAGGCGCGTTAAAACGCCCCAAAGAAGCTCATGTACTTGTTTGGGCGTGGGGCGTTTTACAGCGCGTTCAAACGCGTTGTAAAACGACCAAATGTGAACCATGCCCATAGGGAAGCATGGCTTTTCACATGTTGTGCGTTTTACAGCGCGTTTGAACGCGCTGTAAAACGCTTAGGTGTGTACCTAGGGTTAAGGTTAAAACAGCCCTCCACTATAAGAAGGCTGTGATCTCAGCTAGTATGGAGGAGGAGGAGTAATAGTATTCGGACACAAGCCGACAGGCTGCAGGGAAGAAAGACAAATCCTCTCACTGGGTAACTATGCATATCCCCAAGGGTAGGGCAACATGGATTTCTGTGCAGGTTATTAATCTCCCTTTCCCCATCACAGAGTCTACTTGCTCTCTGATTCTCAAATATTGGGTGTAGGAGAGCGTTTTAGGCCTGTATTACACCAACAGAATATCCGACAGCTCTGACGTCATTCAGGAGCGCCCCGGGAGCTGCACGGACTGTAAGTATACCGCTTCCCCGCTCCTACTATGGCAACCAGGACTTTAATAGCGTCCTGGCTGCCATAGTAACCTGAAAGCATTTCGAAGACTGATCAGGATCCTGATCAGTCTTCTAATGCTTCAGACGACTTGCGTTCTGACGGATCCGGCGGGACGGAAGTGCCTGCCGGATCCTCAGAACGCAAGTGTGAAAAGACCCTAAGAAGTTGAGCATTTGCTTATCTAATCACCTCACTGTGGCTAATCACGCCAGTTTCTGACATAAGTGATAGAAAATCTGTTGGGTTGCGAGAGGTCCGGCTCCTACACATCACAACTTAATACACTTAATAAATGTCCCTCACTGGAGTAGCATTTGTAGACAAAAGAATAAATTTCACATGCGACTTTTGACAAATGTGACAAAGTACGCCAAAGAAGACTCAAGTAAGATTTCAAATATTAACCTTATGATAAATACCACCCAATAACTCTACCTAATGTAGTTTACATAGTTACTGTTATGTCAGTTCCCTATAGCAATATCAGGTAGTATGGAACTACCGTGGTAGGGGTCATGCACACGGCCTTAGCCATTTTTATGGTTCGCAAATTGCGGATCTTCAAAACTTAGATACTGACAGAGCCTGCAACCATTTTTTTCACTCCTTTACGAATGTCCTATCCTTGTCCGCAAAGCGAAACAAACATACGGATGCGAATAGCACACAGTGAGTCCTCATCTTTTGCAGTCCCAGTATAGTGAATCGGCCCACATGAGTTCTGCAAAATATATTAATAACAACGATCACGTGCATGAGCCCTTAGGCTCTCTCTGCATTGTGGCATTGCCAGAAGCTACCGCATCACGCCTGGCAGTGGTTTTTATCCGGCCAATTCTCACCATGTGTATCGGGTTGAGGACGGACCTCCGCTGGTCCCCATTATAGTGAATGGGGCCGGCGGGTGTCAAGTAGCATCTGGCAGTGTCAGATCCAGACAGTTGTCCAATGTTAAGTGTGAAACTAACCTTAGGGTAGGTTCACTTTACAGATCCTATATTTTGAGCAAAGGTACTTTTTGTAGGATTTTTGTTTCCTGTCTAAATAAAAAAAAAAAATGGATTGGAGACAGAAATGGCTAAAATAGGTGCAAAATGAGCATATCTGATGCTCAAAATAAAGGATCCTTTTTTGTTTTCTGTTCTTCTGACAGATGAGAAGAACGGAAAGTGAAACGATAAAGTGAACCTACCGTAACCAGTAAAGAATATATTGGAAAAAAGATCAGTGCAAAATCACAGAAAAGGTGAGACTGCGCTAGTTTTTCAGGAAATAACATTTGTTAGTATAAATAATGCAAGGTTAAAAGAAATAATATAAATATATAGATATAGATAAAGATATATAGAGATAACTAAAAGCTACCTTGCCTGCATCCTTGGCCGAGTCCTTTTTGCCTTGCACCACCAGATCTGCTCCTTTTGGATGAGCTAAATGAAAAAGAAGTAAGGTCAAAAAATTCAGAGATAAACAATAGAAAAAGACAAAACAAAACTACCAAAGAATTTAATCCCTTCGTTACCAGCGAGTACATGTATGGCGCTGAAGCGATAGGCAACCATGACGCCCACTCATATGTGCAGCAGGCATCGTGTTAGACGGATCTCTGCTGTTTGTAACAGCAGAGACCTGGGGCTAATGACTGCGACCGGCAATAATGCCGATTGCGGTCATTAACCACTTCAGCCCCCCTAGCTGAAACCCCCTTAATGACCAGGCCACTTTTTACAATTCTGCACTACACTACTTTCACCGTTTATTGCTCCGTCATACAACTTACCACCCAAATGAATTTTACCTCCTTTTCTTCTCACTAATAGAGCTTTCATTTGGTGGTATTTCATTGCTGCTGACATTTTTACTTTTTTTGCCATTAATCAAAAATGACCGAAATTTTTGCAAAAAGGTGACATTTTTCACTTTGTTGTAAATATTTTTTTTTTTTTTTAAACTACATTTCTATATAAATTTTTCTCTAAATTTATTGTTCTACATGTCTTTGACAAAAAAAAAAAATCCAATAAGTGTATATTTATTGGTTTGGGTAAAAGTTATAGCGTTTACAAACTATGGCGCAAAAAGTGAATTTCGGCATTTTGAAGCAGCTCTCACTTTCTGAGCACCTGTCATGTTTCTTCAGGTGCTAGAATGTCAGGATAGTATAAATACCCCCCAAATGACACCATTTTAGAAAGAAGACACCCCAAAGTATTCGCGGAGGGGCATGGTGAGTTCATGTATGATTTTTTTTTTTTTCACAAGTTAGCGGAAAATGACACTTTCCGAGAAAAAAAAATAAAATAATAATAATAATAATAATAATAATAATAATAATAATAATAATAATAATAATAAAGTTTCCATTTCTGCTAACTTCTGGCAAAAAAAAATAAAAAATCTCCCACGGACTTACTATGCACCTTAGTAAATTCCTTGGGGTGTCTACTTTCCGAAATGGGGTCATTTGTGGGGTGTGTTTACTGTTCTGGCATTTTAGGCGGGGCTAAATTGTGAGCAGCCCTGTAAAACCTAAAGGTACTCGTTGGAATTTGGGCCCCTTTGCGCACCCAGGCTGCAAAAAAGTGTCACTCATGTGGTATCGCCGTACTCAGAAGAAGTAGGGCAATGTGTTTTGGGGTGTATTTTTACATATACCCATGCTGGGTGAGAGAAATATCTCTGTAAATTGACAACTTTGTAAATGACAACTTTTTTAAATTTTTTATACAGAGATATTTCTCACACAAAATATGGGTATATATAAAAATACACCCCAAAACACATTGCCCTACTTCTCCTGAGAACGGCGATACCACACGTGTGACACTTTTTTGCAGCCAAGATGCGCAAAGGGGCCCTAATTCCAATGAGTACCTTTAGGATTTCACAGGGCATTTTTACGCATTTGGATTCTCACGCTTTAGGGCCCCTAAAATGCCAGGGCAGCATAAATACCCCACATGTGACCCCATTTTGGAAAGAAGACACCCCAAGGTATTCTGTGAGGGGCATGGCGAGTTCATAGAAGATTTTTTTTGGCACAAGTTAGCGTAAATTTATATATATACCGTATTTTTCGCCATATAAGACGCACTTTTTCCCCCCCAAAAGTGGGGGGGAAATGGCAGTGCGTCTTATATGGCGAATGCTACCATTTTCCTATAGTTAAAGCTGATACATCGCACAGCATGCGATGTATCAGCATGGAAGGAGGAGGGGGCGGAGCCTGGCAACACGCGGCGGGCGGCCCGCCGCTAACAGCGTGACTGCTTTCATAACATTTTTAATCTTTAATCATGTCCCCTTATTCCCTATAATCCCAGTACAGTAGCACTCTGCTAACCTGCTATACCGATCCTCTAGCAGACAGAGCGGTGCGGCGGCAGGCTGCTGTGTAATGTCCTCACTGACGTCATCTGCCTGCTCCTCCTGCTTCATTCATAAAGTGAAAGGAGCAGGCAGATGACGTCAGTGAGGACGTTACACAGCAGCCTGCCGCCACCGCTCTGCCTGCTAGAGGATCGGTATAGCAGGTTAGCAGAGCGCTACTGTACTGAGATTATAGGGAATAAGGGACATGATTAAAGATTATAAGTGTTATGAAAGCAGTCAAGCTGTTAGCGGCGAGCCGCCCGCCATGTGCTGCCAGGCTCCCTCAGCAGTCACTATGGGCCAGATCTGTGGATAGCACTTTGATGGGGGCATTTATGAATGACACTGTAATTGGGGTGATCTGTGGATGACACATATAGCATAAGATGCTATATATGTGTCATCCACAGATCCAATCCATTACCGTGTCATTCATAAATGCCCCCATCACAGTGCTATCCACAGATCCCCATCACAGTGTCATCCACAGATCCCCCATAACAGTGCCATCCACATCTCCCCCACATAACAGTGCCATCCACAGATCCCCCCCATAATACTGTCATGCACAGACCACCATTACTTCAAAAGCACACCTTTTGGTTAAAAATATTTTTTTTCTTATTTTTCTCCTCAAAAACCCAGGTGCGTCTTATAGGCCGGTGCGTCTTATAGGGCGAAAAATACGGTATATATATTTTTTTACAAAGTCTCATATTCCACTAACTTGTGACAAAAAATAAAATTTTACATGAACTCACCATACCCCTCACGGAATACCTTGGGGTGTCTTTCTAAAATGGGGTCACATGTGGGGTTTTTGTACTGCCCTGGCATTTGAGGGTCTCCGCAATCATTACACGTATGGCCAGCATTAGGAGTTTCTGCGATTCTCCTTATATTGAGCATACGGGTAATGAGATTTTTTTTTTCCGTTCAGCCTCTGGGCTGAAAAAAATAAAAATGAACGGCACAGATTTCTTCATTCGCATCGATCAATCGATGCCCCATTCACACGTCCGCAATTCTGTTTGCGGAACGGAATTGCGGACCCATTCATTTCTATGGGGACAGACGTTGTCCCGCTCGGATCCGGTAATGCGGATCCGCACTTCCGTTCCGCAAAAATATAGAACATGTCCTATTCTTGTCCGCAATTGCGGACAAGAAAAGGCATTTTCTATATAGTTCTAGCAATGTGCGGATCTGCAAAATGCGGAAAGCACATTGCCGGTGTCCGTGTTTTGCGGCAAAACACATATGGACGTCTGAATGGAGCCATACAGGGGGGTGATCAGGGAGTCTAGATGGGGTGATCAGGGGTTAACAAGGCGTTATTAAGTGACAGGGGGGGGATGTAGTGTGGTGCTTGGTGTAACTTTACATAGCTACCTGGTCCTCTGGTGGTAGATCCCAGCAAATGGGACCACCAGAGGACCAGGTAGCAGGTATATAACCAGGTGCAGTATAACTGCCGAGCGCCACTGTGAACGAGCGTGCGTTCACAGCAAATCTCGCGTCTCGCGAGATGACGCACGGATGCGTCCAGCCAGAGCAACAGGACCGCCGGCCGGACGCATCCGTGCGTTAGGCGGTCATGTACTGGTTAAAGCCTTTAGATGCTGTGATCCAGGAAGATCGAGCCTCCGGGCTTCTTACCGGCATCCTCCGCGGCCAGTAGGAATGCCAGTAATTGAGTTTAGTAAGTATAACAAAAAATATAAACACCTTGGGTATCACCGCGACCGAAAACGCCCCTTAATATTAAAATATAAAAATATTTTTCCAATACAGAGAATGGCATAGCGGAAAAAAGGGTCAAAATGGCCAATCTGCCATTTTTTCATCGCTTCTCTTACCCAATAAAATGTGATCAAAAAGTCACACACTCCAAAATGCTATCAATGAAAACTACAGATTGTCCCGCAAAAAATGAGCCCCCACACAGCTCAGTAGATATAACTTAAAAAGAACCTTTCATCAGGGTAAAAAAAATGTGTACCAAGTATGCCGACATGTAGAGCGGCGCCCAGGGATCTCCCTGCACTTACTATTTTCCCTGGGCGCCGCTCCGTTCGCCCGGTATAGGCTCCGGTATCTTCTGGGACTTGGTTATACTAGGAGAAGTCTAGTATCACTTGGTTATAGTAGGCGTATCCCAGGCTGTAGCGCTGGCCAATCGCAGCGCTCAGCTCACAGCCTGGGAGAAAAAAAAAACAAGTCCCAGAAGATACCGGAGCCTATACCGGGCGAACGGAGCGGCACCCAGGGATAATAGTAAGTGCAGGGAGATCCCTGGGCGCCGCTCCACATGTCAGCATACTTAGTACACATTTTATACCCTGATGAAAGGTCCTCTTTAAGAAAAAAAAACAAAAAAAAAAAAAACTCTATTTAGACATAAAAACCTATACATGTGCTATCGTTGTAATTGTAATGATCCAGAGAGTGAAAGACACAGGTCAGTTTTGCCGCAAACGGAATGCCGTGGAAACAAAACCCGTAAACGGTGGAGGAATTGCGTTTTTTCCAAATTCCACCCCATTTGGAATTTTTTTTCCCACTTCCCACTACATTGTATGCTATATTAAAAATAGTGGCATTAGAAAGTACTTGTTCCGCAAAAAAATAAGCCCTCATACCAGCAATGTGAACTGAAAAAAAAAAAAAATGCAAATACCTTAGGTATCCTAATGGTTAAATAACTTATTGCCACAACCACCTTAAAGGCCCTTCACACGGCCGGGAACATATAGATTTTTGCTAACAAGCATTCATAAGCAATGATGTAGATTAGATCAATAAGTGGATGCTCAACTACAATCAGCAATGATTACCACACACAATCTTTCCTACCATTATCCTCCTCGTTGGAAGATTCAGAAGAGCTGACGGGATCCTGCAACCGAGGTTTCTCGTTTGGGGCATCACTCTGTTTGCTGCCCTTACTCTTCGGGTCTTTCCTGGGAATAAGAAAATAATCACTTTAGGACTGTTGTAAAAGCGCAACAATTTGTTCCAACTTTATATCCTCACTAATCACATACATGTTGTGACCCCACCAAACAAACACTTTAAGCAGGATAAGGCCACTTTCACACTTGCGGTAGCCGGAGAACAGTCTGGCGGATCTGTGCTAACGCTAGCACACCATGCGGCCAAAAGCCCACTTGGGCCGGAGCGGACTTCCAGCGACACGGTGGGCTAGCGTTAGCAGGGATCCGGCAGGCTGTTCCCCCGCCGGAACAGCCTACAAGACCCTGCTACCGCAAGGGTGAAAGTACCTACCTCGCATATCTTGCACCCTCCCGTCCACAGCATTCCCTGTTATGGTGGCTTTATTGTGTAACCCCAGTCCAGTTCAACCTCCAAAAGCAATGTTCACATTAGCACGTAACAGACTTCCCCAACTGACTCATAACAGGGACAGTCAGATATTCTTCGCATCAAATACCGTAGAATCTGTGATGAAGCTCCACTGCAAATATAAAGGGATCCTAAACAGGGTTGTCCGGTATCAGGAGGAAACCTGACAACCCTTGGGATCCGCCTGCAATAAAGAACTGGCAAGTGTTCACCTGACAGATCATGCACTGTCGCACAGTTTTTTCTCATTGTGCCCCGTTTTCTCTCAGATACCATAGTCACGTTTGACCACGGCATGTCAGGGGTTAAATGTCGCAATATTAGCCCTGGGCGTCTGCTGTGTGAAAAAGCAGGCACTCAGCGGTTATGGAGCCCACTCCACTCTGAAGAAGGAGCCATCTTACTGTCCTACTGCCGTGGTATATAGTCATATGGCGAGAAGTGGTTAAAAATACGACTTCCGCCATATATGTACAGCAGAGTTCATCAAGCGGCTAGTCATCTCATTTTATGCTCGGCCAACACACCAATGTTAGGTCTTAAAGGGGTTTTCCAGTAAAATTAATTTATGGCCTAAATGTAGGGTAGGCCGTCAACATGTAATAAGTGGATATTCAAACCCTAGGACCACCACCGATGAGGAGTGGCAGTGGCCCCCTCTTCCCATTAGGGCTCATGCACACAACTGTATGTATTTTGCAGTCCGCAATTAATATGGATGACGTCCGTGTGCATTCCGTATTTTGCAAAACTAAACAGCTGGCCCCTAATAGAACAGTCCTATCCTTGTCTGTAATGCAGACAGTAACAAGACAGTTTTTCTTTTTTTGCGGAAAGGAAATACGGAAACAGAATGCATACGGCCAGCAAACACCCCCCAAAAAAAAAAAAAAAAAAACAGAACGGACACTGAAAGAAAATACTTTCGTGTGCATGAGCCCTTAATCCAGGAACACCACTGGACATGTAGAAACATTAAAAACTTAAATTGCTGATGAAGTCTAAAGCCAGGAGTAGAGAGGAGCGAATTTCATATTTTAAAATTCGCTCACGCGTCGTTTGCGTTGTGAATTGCATTATGAATTCCGTTACCACAGACCATAACGCAATCCCATGAATGCTTTTAGAGGCAGTTCGTTATTCATTCCGTCATAATAGAAGTCTATGGGCTGCAAAACGGACCCGTCCCGTTTCCATTATGCAGGGGAGTCCTCTCCATAGGCCATAAAGGCATTCCGTAGAATTGCGTTATGGTCCGTGCAGTTGAAGTTCAGACTTTCAGCTTTAATTCAATGGTTGAACAAAATGATTGCATAAAAACGTGAGGAACTAAAGCATTTTGTAAACTCATTGCCTTCATTTCAGGGGCCCAAAAGTAATCGGACAAATTAAATAATTGCAAATAAGATGTAAATTTCTAATACTTGGTTGAAAACCCTTGTTGGCAACGACTGCCTGAAGTCTTGAACTAATGGACACCACCAGAAGCTGTTTTTCCTCCTTTTTAACGCTCGACCAGGCCTTTACTGCAGCCGTTTTCAGTTGCTGTTTGTTTGTGGGCCTCTCGCTGAAGTTTAGTCTGTAACAAGTGAAATGCTCTATTGGGTTCAGATCAGGTGACGGACTCGGCCATTCAAGAATATTTCACTTCTTTGCGTTAATAAACTCCTGGGTTGCTGTGGCTTTATGTTTTGGGTCATTGTCCATCTGTATTATGAAAGGCCGACCAATCGGTTTGGCTGAATTTGAGCACACAGTATGTCTCTGAAAACCCAAGAAATCATCCGGCTGCTTCTGTCCTGTGTCACATCATCAATAAACACTAGGGACCCAGGGCCACTGGCAGCCATGCATGCCCAAGCCATCACACTGCCTCCACCGTGTTTTACAGATGATGCGGTATGCTTTGGATCATGAGTTGTACCATGCCTTCACCATACTCTTTTCTTTCCATCATTCTGGTAGAGGTTGATCTTGGTTTCATCTGTCCAAAGAACGTTCTTCCAGAAGTCTGCTGGTTTATTAAGATGTCTTTTTTTTTGAGCAAAGTCCAATCTAGCCTTCTTATTCTTGAGGCTTATGAGCGGCTTGCACCGTGCAGTGAACCTTCTGTATTTCCTTTCATGCAGTCTTATCTTTATGATAGATTTGGATATTGATACGCCTATATCCTGGAGAGTGTAGTTCACTTGGTCGGCTGTTGTGAAGGAGTTTCTCTTCACCATGATAATTATTCTGCGATCATCCACCACTGTTGTCTTCTGTGGGCGTCTAGGTCTTTTTGCATTGTTGAGGTCCCCAGAGTTTTCTTTCTTTCTCAGGATGTACCAAACTGTAGATTTTGCCACTCCTAATAGTGTAGCAATTTCTCGGATGGGTTTTTTCTGTTTTCGCAGATGAAGTATGGCTTGTTTCCCCTGCATGGATTGCTCCTTTGATCGCATGTTTACTTCTCAGCAAAATCTTCAAAATCCAAGCACCACACCTCAAATCAACTCCAGGCCTTTTATGTGCTTATTAGAGAATGAAATAACAAAGAAATTGCCCACCCCTGTCCATGAAACAGCCTTTGAGTCAATTGTCCAATTACTTTTGGTCACTTTAAAAACAGGGTGCCACATATAAAGGAGCCGAAACTCCTAAACCGTTGATCCAATTTTAATGTGGATACCCTCAAATGAAAGCTAAAGGTCTGGACTGTACGTCCATGTCCATTATAGAATATGTTTTAGTAAACAGGTAATAAAAAAATTTGTGTCAGTGTCCAAATATATATGGATCTAACTGTATGAGGGGGTCTCATAATAAAGATTAAAAAGAAGCCCTCTTCTGATGTAACCCACCTAGGACAAGTGGTTGACCCATGCAGATTCTTACCATCAACTCAAATAAGGGATGCAGCCAAGCTGGTTTGCACCCTGTTCTCCAGCAACACCATAGCTGCCGCACAATCTACTACTATGGTATCGCCTTTGTACGTTTAATATTTTACGTTTAATATTGTAAAACTGGTATTCCGGTTTTACAATTTTCAGCATCATTGGACAGAACACAACACATAATCACTTACTAATAGTGATTTCTTATCTGTAATGCCCCGGTTTCCTGCACTCCATCGCAGTCACATGACATTTTCACTGTGTTGTTTCCCAATCCTGATAACATATCGACATCTCTGGCCTTGCCTCTGAGGGCAGGGTTCTGCTCATTTTCCTGGACCCTGCCCTGTGGACGTGATTTCAGCAATGATTCTGTGCCATGGCGACCAGGAATTTGGTCCTGGCACCCGGGTATTTGTCAGCCCGTTTTCTAAGGTGCCAGGGCGCAGGGCCGGCGCGTCCTACACGCGGACTAGGAGAGCCGGCCCCCTTCATGCTGCAGCCGCCCGAGCGCTCTATATAGAGCCTCAGGCAGCTGCAGCACTGCCCGGGCTGGCGCGTCCATGAGGGCGCTCGGCCCGGGCGCAGCATGAAGAGAAAGACTGACAGGAGGGAAGCACTCAGCGCTCCCTCCTGACGCTCCCTCATTGTAGCGTGGCCTGTATGGTCCGCGGGTACAGGTAGCATCTGTCTCCTGTACCCGGCCGGACTGACAGAAAGTGCGCACACAGTGTCCACTTCCTGTCAGTCCACCCGGGTACAGGAAACTAAAGCTCCTGTACCCCCGGACCATACAGAGCTCGGCCACGCTACACTAGAGGTAGCAGAGGAGGAAGGAGAAGGACAAGAGGGGGGGAGAAAGAGAAGGACAAGAGGGGGGGAAGAAAGAGAAGGACAAGAGGGGGAGAAAGAGAAGGACAAGAGGGGGGAGAAAGAGAAGGACAAGAGGGGGGAGAAAGAGAAGGACAAGAGGGGGGAGAAAGAGAAGGACAAGAGGGGGGGAGAAAGAGAAGGACAAGAGGGGGGAGAAAGAGAAGGACAAGAGGGGGGAGAAAGAGAAGGACAAGAGGGGGGAGAAAGAGAAGGACAAGAGGGGGGAGAGAAAGAGAAGGACAAGAGGGGGAGAAAGAGAAGGACAAGGGGGGAGAAAGAGAAGGACAAGGGGGGAGAAAGAGAAGGACAAGGGGGAGAAAGAGAAGGACAAGAGGGGGAGAAAGAGAAGGACAAGAGGGGGGAGAAAGAGAAGGACAAGAGGGGGGAGAAAGAGAAGGACAAGAGGGGGGGGGAGAAAGAGAAGGACAAGAGGGGGGGGGGGCGAGAAAGAGAAGGACAAGAGGGGGGGGGGCGAGAAAGAGAAGGACAAGAGGGGGGGGAAGAGCTGGGGGTTGTAGTGATTCGGGGACTGCAGAGGCTGAGCCCCAGTTGGGGGTTGTAGTGATGTGGGGACTGCAGAGGCTGGGCCCCAGCTGGGGATTGTAGTGATGTGGGGACTGCAGAGGCTGGGCCCCAGCTGGGGGTTGTAGTGATACAGAGACTGCAGAGGCTGAGGCCCAGGTGGGAGTTGTAGTGATGTGGGGACTGCAGAGGCTGAGCGCCAGCTGGGGGTTGTAGTGCTCAGTAAAGTGTCATGGTGCCTGCTGTGTTTATCCCCTCCGGACCCCTCTGCCTCCCCTCCGGACTCCTCTGCCCTGCCCTCCCCTCCGGACCTTGTAATCCTTGTAAGGGTTTCCACATGTCATGGCGGCTGCCAGGTGCGATCACTTGGATGCTGGCAGCGTCTGACGTGTCATATAACCAATTGAAGAGTGGACCTATATAATGGCACATTATGGGGGGCCCTATATACTCGCACATTATGGGGGGCACTATGGAGAAGATGGAAAGGACCACTATGGGGGCCCTATGTACCGGCATGCATCATTGGTTGGCTCTATGGAGAAGTAGGGGGGGGGGGGGAAGCTCTATGGGGGCATCTACTGGGGGCTTTATGACACGGCTCCGTCTGGCTCCTAACTTTTTTATCTGGCTCCTAGATTCCAAGGAAATTTGTCAAGCCCTGATCTACGGCCTCATTCACATTTCCGTGTCAGTATTACATACGTGAAAAAAGCGTCCTTATTTAATCCGTGAAGATATCTGAAGGATCCGTGGATGGTCCCAATGTGTCATTCGTAATCCACGAATGTTGCTCAGCTGAAAATTTATTTCATGAGCATTTCTTATCTGTCTTCTGTGAAAAATGGACGCACCACGGATGCCATCAATGTTGTGTCCATGATTTTCACAGACCCATAGACTTCAATGGGCGCGTTTGGTCTGCATCAGAGACCAAAGTAGTGCACGTGTACGAGATTTTTTTACTGACCCACGGTTATTAAAAAAATACTCAGGTGTGAACATACGCATTTAAATCAATGGATATGCGTGCTGTCCGTGGTAAATGGAAACATGAATGAGGCCTTACGGTGGGGTTTCCCAGCAGAGCTTCAAGCAGGCTTGGATCTGTGATGTTCGAGCTGGGAGGGGAAGGGGAGACCTGATGCTATAGATACTCCACAAGAGTTGTTCACCAGGATGGAAACACAGGTGGGGTCATTTATCAAACTGGTATAAAGTAGAACTGGCTTAGTTGCCCATAGCAAACAATCAGATTTCACCTTTCATTTTCCAAAAGAGCTGTCAAAAATGAAAAGTGGAATCTGGTTTGTCTGGGAAACTAAGCCAGTTCTACTTTACACCAGCTTGATAAATGACTCCACATATCGCAATTACTCTGGATGAGTCAAACTGCACTCAGAACTTCATCTCCTGACATATAATGCAGTAAGATTGAATGCTGTTGTTATTTGGGCAACTGAAAAACCCCTTTAAGTTCAGGGTAGGATGACAATGACTTACGTGTTCCAGTGCCTGAAGATCTGTTTGAGAGACACCTTCTGTGAAATGAACTTCTGTACAGGAGAGAAAAAAAAAAAAAGTTTGTTATCAAGCAATCACTGTGCATATTTATGGATAATTATACCGTACATCCTATAACGAGCGCCGATTAGTGATGAGCGAACTTCATGTTTTACAGTTCGAGTTCGGCGTTCAGGTTTTCTGGCGTTATGGATCCCATTATCACGGAATATAACAATTCTTTGAGGGAATGCACCGCGGAAGCCTTTAAGAGATATTCCGTCATAATAGAAGTCTATGGGCAGACAAGACTCCTGCATAATGGAAAACGGACGGATCCGTTATGCTGCCCATAGACTTCTATTATGACAGAATGCCTCTTAAAGGTTTCTGAGATATATTCCATGATAGAATTCCCTACGGAATCCATAACAGAATTGCCAGAAAACCCAATAGCCGAACTTCAAAACATGAAGTTCGCTCGTCACTTGCGCTGATCAATCATAACTGGGGTGAACAATACCTTAAAAAATATATATAACATGTTCTATAATATTCTACAAAACCCGCTGGAGTTAATCCCCTACATAGAGCATGCCTGCACTGGCTGCCATCACAGGTTACAATTAAAGGGGTTATCCGGTTATATAGACTGCCTGAGTTCGAAGGCACTACCGCGAGCATTGTAGGTGAAAAACAACCAGCATCACGCGCTCAATGTACAGTACATGATCCTGGGGGTGCCGCTACAAAATTACACTGGGAGCACAGCACGCAGCCCACCAAAATTAAAAAAAAAAAAAAAAAAGTTATGGCGATGCCATTCATGCATGGCGAGATGGCATGACAAAAATAAAACTGGATAACCCCTTTAAATACTGCTGTCAATTACGAGATTTACTGCAATTTTCCCAAAGTCTCGAGAAGGACCAAAATAAGACCAACTGGCTCCAAATACATTTTTGGAGTGTTTCTGCTTTAAAATCAACTTCAAAAAATGCCTCAAAACAGCTTCCCATTCATTTCACTTGGAAGCAGCACTTTTTAATCCACATGGGAAAAAGCAGCAGCGCACTATATAGGGGTGGAATCTGCGCCAAAACCTCCCTTTGAAATGAATAGGAAGCATAAAAAAAAAAAAAAAACAGCTCCACGTAAGTCCATGCGGTTTTTGGTGCATTGCCGGTGCCAAAAACCTCGAGCTGAACACGCAGCTTTGTACTGAAGTGAACAAAAAAAATAAAATCCCCTTAAAAGGGGTCTAACACGAAGACTATAAAAACTATATTACGGAGCAGCTAGTACAGAAAATACAAGTCCCAACATGTCCGAGTGTTGTGTCACCACTGTATGCACGGCTACATCTACATCATGGGACTGGTAGTCTCACATCAATGGAAGCTGCCCGCCAATCTGATTCTGGTCATCTAGCCTTAAAGGGGTGTCCCATCTTGCCGTTTCCATGGAACTAAGCGCTGACCCCCACGTGGCCAGGCTTATGGAAACTGCCGAGCAGGCTGGTGCTCCACGGTTTCCTTCACTCCCACTGCAGTTTATGCGAGCTATGGAAACGGCATAGGACAGCAAGCTATGCAGTTTGCCTAAGGCGGCATGAACACAACCATATCCGTTTTGCGGTCCATAAACAGCAGATCCGCAAAACACAGGGGCAGTCTGTGTGCCGTTCGTATTTTATTTCTCGACCCACCATTTTCAATAGGTCCATGGTCCGCATTTTGTGCGTCCGTATGTCTATTCCCTGAAAAGAGACTATGTCCTGTACTTGTCAGCAGAATGCAAACCGCGGATACATTGAAGTCAATGGGTCTGCAAAAAACAGATGCAACACAGACTGCATCTGCGGATACGATCGCGTGCACAGGCCTAATGCAGCGGTCACAGATGCAGCATAGCTCGTTTTTCTATGCTACTTACTTGCAAAGGGAGTTACAGAAAAAAGCAGAGCGCCAGGCCGCTTGGCAGGTTCCTTAAAGTCAGCCACCCGGTGTCTCATCTCGCTACAGAAACTGCAAGATGGGACATCCCTTTAAGTATAGGTCATCACTAAGTAAATCCCTCTAAGCCAACCTGCAATGTCACTCTCACAAGACACAGGCAGCCTTCACATCTGCGACATTGCAACCCGGACACCTCATCCGGCACCGAACGCCAAGGATCGGCCAGGCATAAACTGCAGCGGTTTGTGTCAGGCCGATTCTCAGCATTTTTGCCAGATCCCAGCATACTTAGGGGCCAACAGACATTGCTTTTGCATCTGGCAGTGGGGGATCCGGAGAATTTTAGCGGTTCTCTGCTGTAATCCACCACAGATGTGAAAGTAACCTTGATGAGCTGAAGAGATCATGAGATAGACATCTACAATAGAGCACAGCATGGCAACAATACAGCAACTGGCATCATAAAAACCCTGGCTATGGGTTGCATGCCTACAAATATGCTCAGGTCACGTGATCTCTACCAGGCAGACTTAGTGTCCGTGCCCTAATTGTAGAGAACCCCAGCCTGGAGATGTCAGCAGGACAGGTGAAGGGCAGCGTTACCTCTCCGCTCTCTATCTGCAGCTCTCTAGCTGCCTTGCAGTATCCATTCTGCAGGAGATGCTGGTGAATGAGAGCCAGGAGCTGGTCGCTGCGGTTCACCATGATGCACACAGTCACGGCTCAGACTCTGCACAGCTCACGTCCTCCTCCTCCACCATGTGCTTCCTGTATTACTACTTCCGGGTAGGGCATTATGGGACGACCACAGGTTATTTACGGCTTTTTTTTTTTTTTTTGGAGGAACTTTATGCAAATGAACAAACAAAAAAATTATCAGCTGTGAGATCTATGGCTGGCTTTGCCCATAGCAACCAATGGGATTTCCGCTTTCATTTTTATAGGCAGGTTGGAATAAAGTTACAAATATATATATATGTATATATGTATATATATATATATATGTGTGTGTATATATGTATATATATATATATATATATATATATATAAAATAAATATATATATATATATATATATATATATAAATATATATATATATATATATATTTATATATATATATATTTTTATATATATATATATATATATATATATAGGAAAAGAAGGGATAGCGGCACTGAGCATGGACGTGCTATGTCCCAGGGCATGTGCTCAAAGCCCAGATGTAAAAAAATAAAATCAGACAGCACTCCACGAAAATTAAATAAAATGATTTATTCACCCATGTGGCAAAAAGCTATTTTGCCACATGGGTGAATAAATCATTTTATTATATATATATATATTAAAGAGGAGGGAAATAATAATAATTACCTATTAAAGTATTTTCTACTTCAGTGAAATGCAATTTTCTAAGTTATAGTTATGTTGTAAAGACATCCTATGTTATGAATGATATGGGTGTCATTTTTAGTATACCTGATGAGAAAATAAACCTGAGTGGCAAACATATATATGAATACTGAAAATATTATACATAACGCCCCTCCTTGCTCTTCTTTCACAAATTACAATTTAGACTTCTCTTTTCATAATACTTTTTTATTTATTATAGGGTATCTGTCCGCAGATTTGTACCTATGATACTGGCTGACCTGTTACATGTGCGCCTGACAGCTGAAGACATCTGTGTTGGTCCCATGTTCATATGTGTCTGCATTGCTGAGAAAAATTATGTTTTATTATATGCAAATGAGTCTTTAGGAGCAATGGGGGCGTTGCCGTTACTCCTAGTGGATCAGCTCTCTCTGCAACCACCGCGTCCTCTTCACTTTTTTTGACAGGACAAGGCAGTGTAAACATCATCACGTCTGTCCCTGTCCATGACAGTGGAGGCGGCTTCCATGACCTCAGTGTTGGGGGGAAGGGCTATTCGCTAATCACATACAATAATTCTGTGTGTCTGCTATGGTATGGTAGAGGTCCGAAAAGTGCTAAGGTGTCATGGCTGCAACCTTATAGTGTTTCTTGGCCAACAAGAACAAAAGGCTCTTTCATCTGCAGTCATTCCACACTTTACATTACAATTGCACACTGTGTGATTTGGAAAAAGTGTATACCAGATGCTTTTTCTAAAAAAAAAAAGTTGACAGTTTACTTTTAAGGGAAGTCTGTCATCCGCGACCTCCCTATCCAACTATTTGCATGGACACATAGCTGTGGTTCACTTGATCAAAACGTAATTCTTTCTTTTGTTGGTTCCAAGGCTCCTTTCTGGAGTTATGATACTTTTTTATAACATGCAAATTAGGTGGTTGGTGCAACAAGGGCCTCACCGTTGCCCTAGTTGCTCCCAAACTCTGCTCTGTTTTGTGGTCAGCCCCTCTGCTTTGCTCTGGTTGGCCCCGTCAGTCAAAAAAATGAGGGAGGTGCTGGCCACAGAAAGGAGAGGAACTTGGGAGCAACAAGAGCAATGGGGACACTCCGTTGTACCCATGGCCTAATGTGTATAAAAAAAATGATCATAACTCAGGGACAGAACACGGCCAACGGGCGCACAACATTCGTGTGCAGGAGGCCTTAGACAGGGAGGGCGCTGGTGGCAGATTCCCTTTAAACGCAGACAGAATAGCACGAGTATTGGCTCTTTCATTTGGTACAGATTTTTAAGCAGTTTGTGCAGCTCCATGGGGCCAGATTTATCATTAGCTAAAGTCACTTTAATGGAGTGAAAAAGTCGCAAAAAAATGCGCAATCGGTAAAATTGCGCATTTTTTTGCGACTTTTTCAAGCTCTGCACTAAGCTCTCCAGTTTTGTGAAAGTGGGCGTGTCGTCTTATGTAAATTAATCTCTAGACAGATTTACTATTGCAACCATTTAAAAAGTCGCAAAAAAGTCGCAAAAAAATGCGCAATTTCACTCCAGGGGGGACCATGCTTATCTTATGCGACTTTTTAATAGAACATGCGACTTTTTTGTAAAGACGTGCGACTTTTGTAAAGCCGCTTACTGAAGGATAAACTGCTACCGTCAAACCACATTTATCACAGTATTAAAGGACCATTAATAAATCTGACTATCCTAAAGTGACTTTGGACAGATGTAAAAGTGGAGTAAGATGTAAGTGTAATGATAAATCTGGCCCCATGTCTCCATACATTGCCAGCTATGGGAGATGAGGTGTAAGGCTGGGGCTGTACAAAGACTTTTTATGTTTACTCTGAATTTATTGGTTTTCAAAGTATAACAATTACAAAGAAACAGGTCAATGAGCAGAGGATAATCGTTATTTCAGGGTCTCGCAGGATCCCCAACAAGTTAAGCATAAACGTGGCCCTAAGTAAAGTTGCATCGGTCGCGCTTGTACTCAAATCAAAGATACAATTTATGTGGAGGTAAGCATTATAATTTTACATATAGTTAACTATGATCAATTACATTCTGCAGTACAACCAGTATACCTGAAAAATAGCCAGTATGCACTTTATTTAATCTCTAAATAATATAAAATATGAGGTAGTAGAGAAAGAAGTGTGGGGAAGAAAGGAGAGGGATGAGAACGACCGTGAGGCCGTTTTGGAACTGGACTGTTTCTTCAGTGGAGAGAAATACATGAGCTGCCTGAGCGATCCGAGAGAGCTAATTGAGTGAGCAAAGCATTATATCATCCCTAGGGTACTTTTACACTTGCGGCAGGACGGATCCGTCCTGCCGCAAGTGCTCGTGCACTGCCGTGCTGCCGCTCCCTCCCCATTGACTATAATGGGGCGGGGGGCGGAGCTACGGTGCAGCACGGCACTGCACAGCAAAGATCGCCGGACTGAAAAGTCGGACATGCAGGACTTTTAGTCCGGCGATCTCCAGCTGTGCACTGCCGTGCTGCGCCATAGCTCCGCCCCGCCCCATTATAGTCAATGGGGACGGAGTGGCAGCACGGCAGTGCACGAGCACTTGTGGCAGGACGGATCCGGCAGGCTGAATAGCCTGCCGGATCCGTCCTGCCGCAAGTGTAAAAGTACCCTTAGCTATACCGAGCCCAACCTGCTGTTCTCGTCTGCCAGTTCACTAATTCAGAGAGAGAACGCCACCTAGTGTCAAACCTCTCCCTACGGTCATGTGAGAGAGCAATCAGTTCCTCCATTCTCATGAGATATCCAATTTCCCTAGCCCATTGACAAAGAGAGAGTGCATGATCCGTTTTCCAGTGTCTTGGAATCACCATACGAGCAGCAGTGAGGAAGAATCTCAACGCACTCCTCTTCATCTGCGCCAAGGACCCCAAAGTCCAAGAAAGAAGGGTTAATTTAGGAGTATTTGTTATTGGCCTCCCTGAGAACTTCTGGTATACCCGAAGCACTAGATCCCAGAAACTTTTTATCTTTGGACAAGCCCACCAAATGTGAAGTGCCTTCTGCTTTCTTGCATCTCCAACATAAGGTGGGGACGGATGGAAACATTTTGAGGAGGGTAGATGGACAATAATACCACCTAGAAAGGATTTTAAAATTATTTTCCTGTGTGTGAGATGCTATGGACAATCCATGAGGGAACGTACACATCTTGTGGACCTCTTCTGATGAAAAGGTAAGCTGGGGATCTGATTCTTATTTCCGGAAATAAGGTGCTGCTATATACAAAGACTTTTTGTAGCACTTTGATTGAATTTAACCGTCAGGTGACAGTTGCAATGCAAAAGATTGTATAAAAGACAGTTTACTGCTTTGGACTGCATCTGTCATTCGATAAATTAAAAGTGCTACCAAAAGTCTATTCCACTTGCTGGCCATAACCCTCAGTTCACACTTGCGCGTTTTACAGCACGTTCGAACGCGCTGTAAAACGCATAACCAATGCAAACCAATGCTTCCCTATGGGACTGGTTCACATTTTCGCGTTTTACAGCACGTTCGAACGTGCTGAAAAACGCCCGACACATAAACAAGTACTTGAGCTTTTTTTGGGGCGTTTGTAGCGCGTTTTGGCCCATAGACTTCAATGGGAACGCGCAACGCTTGTATTTTGCGCGTTTTTGACACTGAAAACGCGCGTTCGAACGCGCCTTTATGAATTTGCAACATGCTGGAAAGGCCAAACTTCATATAGACAGGGATATTTGGTCATTGGACAACACTGCAGTCAATCACACAAACGCGCGTAAAACGCGCGTTTACCATTGCCAAAAACGCGCACAAAAACGTGCGTAAACCGCGCAACAAAAACGCGTGGAAAATGCGCGTCTCAGAAACGCTCAGGTCTGAACCCAGCGTTAATCTCTTTCCTCGCGTTTACTATAGCCAAAAACGCGCGGAAAACGTGCGTCTCAGAAACGCTCAGGTCTGAACCCAGCGTTAATCTCTTTCCTCGCATTTACTATTGCCAAAAACGCGCGGAAAACGCGCGTCTCAGAAACGCTCAGGTCTGAACCCAGCATTAATCTCTTTCCTCAGTGAGACGTTCACAAGGTACAAATGGCTGTCACACACCGCGTACTTCAGGCCTCCGTCCCTCTCTCCCCTGCCGCGCTCTACATTGTTTCTCCCATGTCCTGCATTTTCTTAATCGTTCTCCCCGCTCTGGGCCTCCTTGACCAGCATCTATGAGCATCTCGTAGCTTGCTGTTGTGGCTCTCGTCCTTGCTTTGCGCAGTCTCTCTTGAATGTGCGTGCTCCAGCTAATGCCCATCTGGCTCAAAGTTCTTTAGGGCCTTTCTACCAATGACCATTGTCTGAGCAATAAAGTTGTATTTGTGCGTTTTAGCTGCTAGGGTGTCCTGTTAATCTGATATTGACGTATCTGCCATGTATTCAGACCTTCTGCCTGTCTACTGATGGGTCAAGACTCCCAGACTTGATCCCAACATGTTTTTCATTGAGAACATACTCTGCCTGCCTGACTATGATTTCTGATTGCCAACGTGCTGCCGTGTTCCTGGTGCCATCTGTCCAGCCTCACATAAGCTGTTGATAATGAAAACTATTCCTGGTGTTGCAGTCTGGTGATTCCATGCAGAACTGAACAGTTCACTGTAGAGTGGTTAAAGGTTGAATAACATGAGATCCTTTAGATTTCACTTCTGCATTTAGTGGACCAGTGGACCTACTCAACCTGTCTGCGACAAAGGCTTCTACATAAGTCAATAACCAAGGATGAGCAGAGCAGGCAGATGCTGCTATTTATACCAAGTGCTCCTCCCTGATTGGTGGAAATCCAAGTCCACTTTCTGACTTTATTATTACCTCATGGGTGGTTCTGCTTGATTCTTTTGGACAGGGCTGCTTTCTGATTGGTGGGAATTCAAATTAGCCTTGTGACATCATGTAGCCTCATACATATTTCTATTTGGTTCTCTTGAGCAATGCTGCTTGCAGATCGGTGGCAATTGAAGTCAGAAATAAGTTATTTAGTTCAGCTGATTACCTATGCACTTCCCTTTTGCCTCCTTCCCCTTTTCATTCCAATGCTTGTAACATCCCTATGCTTGCAGATATCACTACTGTATGCTTACCATCGGGACTCCCCACTATTACTGCCCACTTATAGGTGAAGCTTATGCTAGCCATGACCTTTTTCTTCGCAGGACAGCCTAAATTTGCTAGGACTGTCTGTGAACATTAGGGACAAACACTGCAAATTTAGGACTGTTGGCAACTATGTATCTGTACTGTATATAGTGGGACAATTTGGGATTACTGGCATTGTCCCTCTGTCCAGGTATGCCATACTTCTGTCCAAGTGAAGTGATTCGCCATAGTTCATTGACCACTGCAGCTGGGAAGAAATGTATGTACTTATCAGCATAGGAACAGAACCCTGATCAAGAGAAGATGAATGGGTCTCCTCCCTCCAGGATCTGGGCACATGGCATAGCAGCATCTTCCTACCTAATTCATTATAACAGGAATCGAGGGCATTATAATTGCCATTGTTGGGGGCGGTCTTTGTTGTCGATGCACTGTGAGAACTTTTGTCATGAGTTTGTTCCACTGATGGTAGGTTCTGAGGCAGATTTTCCTGCAGGATTTTCAGCCAAAGCCAGAAGTGAATCCAGCAGGAAGGAGAAGTATAAGTCCTTCCTTTAAGTCCTTGCGTCTGGTTTTGGCTAAACAAAAAAAAAACATTCCATACCTCCCAAGTGTCCCTCTTTTGGAGGGACAGTCCCTCTTTGACCCAAGTCCCTTTGTCTCTCTTTGCTCCTTAAATGTCCCTCTTTTTGATCTGAGGTATAGATTTGCATTATTACATTTACAATATTGATCCAGAAAGTGTTTCCCTGGTTACTATCTAATAATAAAGCCTGCCTTGCATATTATTTCATTAGTTGATGCAATTTGGGTTTTGGATCTTTTACCCAATAAACCATAAGTGTCCCTCTTTGACCATCCAAAAAGTTTGGACCAGGGGCGTAACTACCATAGTGGCAGACCAGATGACTACTATGGGGCCCAGGGCAAGAGGGGGGGGGCCCAGTCGTAGTTGGGATCATCTACTCTTCAGCTTGAGGTGAAATCTTGGTCAGGACTCTGCCCTCTAAAGCAGGGGCGCACAACCTGAGAGCCAAGGTTTGCAGCCCACAGATCCAAGGTTTGCGGCCCCCGTCCTGCTGGACAGAAACACAGCTGATTGTGGGATCATCTGTGTTTTTTCCTGGAGCGCCACACAGGGAAGGATGACAGCTTCTGCCCCTGTACTGTAGCAGGAGTCTGGAGCAGGACGGTCCCTGGCTATTGGTGAGAATGGGGGAGCCAAGGAGAAGGCAGGCACAGTTTATTAGCGCTTCTGCCTTCTCCTCAAGGAGCGCTCTGCAGCAGTGGCGTACTAAGGCCTCTTTCACATTTGCGTTGTGAGGAAAATGGGCATTGCTAATATGAAGGAGGCACAGAAGGCATTGCTAATATGAATGAGGGGGCACAATGGGCATTTCTACTTTGGAGGGGGCACAATGGGCATTTCTACTCCGGAGGGGACACAGAGTGCATTGCTAATGTGAAGGGGACACAATGGGCATTTGTACTATGGAGGGGGCACAGTGCACAGAGGGCATTACTACTATGAAGGGGGCACAGAGAGCATTATTACTGTGAAGGAGGCACAATGGGCAATACTAGCACATAGGGCATTAATACTATTAACGGGGCACAATGGGGATTTCTACTATGGAGGGGACATAGAGGGAATTATTACTGTAAAGGGGGCACAATGGACATTTTTACTGTGAAGGGGGCACAATGGGCATTATTACTTTAAGGGGGCACATTGGGCATTATTACTTTAAGGGGGCACATTGGGCATTATTACTATTAAGAGGGCACAATGGGCATTATTACTGTGAAGGGGGACAATGGGCATTACTACTATTAAGGGGCATTATTACTGTGAAGGAGGCACAATGGGGATTATTACTGTGAGGGTGCACAAAGAGGGCATTACAACTGAGAAGGGGCACGGATAGGGCATTACTACTGTGAAAGGGGCACAGAGAGGACATAACTACTGTGAGAGGGCCACAATGAGGATATTACTACTATGAAGGGGCCACAATGAAGGGATAAGTACTTTAACCACTTCAGCCCCCCTAGCTTAAACACCCTTAATGACCAGGCCACTTTTTACAATTCTGCACTACGCTACTTTCACGGTTTATTGCTCCGTCATACAACTTACCACCCAAATGAATTTTACCTCCTTTTCTTCTCACTAATAGAGCTTTCATTTGGTGCTATTTCATTGCTGCTGACATTTTTACTTTTTTTGCCATTAATAAAAATTTAACGACATTTTTTACTTTCTGTTGTAAATTTTTTTTTAAAAAACTACATTTCTATATAAATTTTTCTCTAACTTTATTGTTCTACATGTCTTTGATAAAAAAAAATCCAATAAGTGTATATTTATTGGTTTGGCTAAAAGTTATAGCGTTTACAAACTATGGTGCAAAAAAGTGAATTTCGGCATTTTGAAGCAGCTCTGACTTTTTGAGCGCCTGTCATGTTTCTTCAGGTGCTAGAATGCCAGGATAGTATAAATACCCCCCAAATGACACCATTTTAGAAAGAAGACACCCCAAAGTATTCGCGGAGGGGCATGGTGAGTTCATGTATCATTTCATTTTTTTTCACAAGTTAGCGGAATATGACACTTTCTGAGGAAAAAAAAAAAAAGTTTCAATTTCTGCTAACTTCTGGCAAAAAAAAAAAAATCTCAGACGGACTCACTATGCCCCGCAGTGAATACCTTGGGGTGTCTACTTTCCGAAATGGGGTCATTTGTGGGGTGTGTTTACTGTTCTGGGCTAAATTGTGAGCCGCCATGTAAAACCTAAAGGTACTCGTTGGAATTTGGGCCCCTTTGCGCACCCAGGCTGCAAAAAAGTGGCACACATGTGGTATCGCCATACTCAGGAGAGGTAGGGCAATGTGTTTTGGGGTGTATTTTTACATATACCCATGTTGGGTGAGAGAAATATCTCTGTAAATTGTCAACTTTGTATAAAAATTTTTAAAAGTTGTCGTTTACAGAGATATTTCTCACACAAAGTATGGGTATATATAAAAATACACCCCAAAACACATTGCTCTACTTCTCCTGAGTACGGCGATACCACATGTGTGCCACTTTATTGCAGCCTGGGTGAGCAAAGGGGCCCAAATTCCAATGAGTACCTTTTAGGAGGGCATTTTTACGCATTTTTCTTCTCACGCTTTAGGGCCCCTAAAATGCCAGGGCAGTATAAATACCCCACATGTGACCCCATTTTGGAAAGAAGACAGCCCAAGGTATTCCATGAGGGGCATGGCGAGTTCATAGAAGATTTTTTTTTTGGCACAAGTTAGTGGAAATTGATTTTTTATTGTTTTTCTCACAAAGTCTCCCTTTCCGCTAACTTTTGACAAAAAGTTTAATTTTTCATGGACTCACTATGCCCCTCAGCGAATACCTTGGGGTGTCTTCTTCCAAAATGGGGTCACATGTGGGATATTTACTGCCCTGGCATTTTAGGGCCCTAAAGCGTGAGAAGAAAATGCGTAAAATGCCCTCCTAAAAGTCACTCATTAAATTTGGGCCTCTTGTGCATCTTGGCTGCAAAAAGTGTCACACATGTGGTATCGCCGTACTCAGGAGAAGTAGGGCAATGTGTTTTAGGGTGTATTTTACATATACCCATGCTGGGTGAGAGAAATATCTCTGTAAATTGACAACTTTGAATAAAAAATTTAAAAAGTTGTCGTTTACAGCGATATTTCTCACACAAAGTATGGGTATATATAAAAATACACCCCAAAACACATTGCCCTACTTCTCCTGAGTACGGCGATACCACATGAGTGACACTTTTTGCAGCCAAGATGCGCAAAGGGCCCTAAAACCAATGAGTACCTTTAGGATTTCACAGGGCATTTTTACGCATTTGGATTCTCACGCTTTAGGGACTCCTAAAATGCCAGGGCAGTATAAATACCCCACATGTGACCCCATTGTGGAAAGAAGACACCCAAGGTATTCCGTGAGGGGCATGGCGAGTTCACAGAAAAAAAATTTGGCACAAGTTAGCGGAAATTGATATATATATTTTTTTTTTACAGTCTCATATTCCACTAACTTGTGACAAAAAATAAAATTTTGCATGAACTCACCATACCCCTCACGGAATACCTTGGGGTGTCTTCTTTCTAACAAGGGGTCACATGTGAGGTGTTTGTACTGCCCTGGCATTTGAGGGTCTCCGCAATCATTACACGTATGCCCAGCATTAGGAGTATCTGCGATTCTCCTTATATTGAGCATACGGGTAATGAGATTTTTTTTTTCCGTTCAGCCTCTGGGCTAAAAAAAAAAAAAAAATGAACGGCACAGATTTTTTCATTCGCATCGATCAATGTGGATGAAAAAATCTCTGCCAAAATCAGTGACTGCGGTGCGGTGGGCTGGGTGCTAGCTACCTAACAAGTAGCTAGCTAACTGGCGGTGATAGGGGACCCTTATGCCCCATTCACACGTCCGCAATTCTGTTTGCTGAACGGAATTGCGGACCCATTTATTTCTATGGGGACAGACTTTGTCCCGCTCGGATCCGGAATTACGGATCCGCGCTTCCGGGTCTGCACTTCCGTTCCTCAAGAATACAGAACATGTCCTATTCTTGTCCGCAATTGCGGACAAGAAAAAGCATTTTCTATATAGTTCTGGCAATGTGCGGATCTGCAAAATGCGGAAAGCACATTGACGGTGTCCGTGTTTTGAGGATCTGCGGATCCGTGAATCCACGGATCCGCAAAACACATATGGACATCTGAATGGAGCCTTACAAGGGGTGTGATCAATGACAGGGGGTCTAGATGGGGTGATCAAGGGGTTAACAAGGGGTTAATAGGTGAGGGGGGTGGGGGTTAGTGTAGTGTTTGGTGCAACTTTACATAGTTACCTGGTCCTCTGGTGGTCGATCCCAGCAAATGGGACCACCAGAGGACCAGGTAGCAGGTATATCAGACGCTGTTCACAAAACAGCGTCTGATATAGCTCTTTGATGCAATTTAATTCGCATCTACAGCCTGCCAGCGATGGATCATCGCTGGCAGGCTGTAGCAGAACTCCTGAGACGCGCTTCACTGTGAACGCGCGCGCGTTCACAGGGAGTCTCGCTTCTCGCGAGATGACGCGCCGATGCGTCGTCTCAGAACTACAGGACCGCCCGCAGGACGCATCCCTGCGTTAGGCGGTCCTGTAGTGGTTAAGGGAGCATAATGTGGCAATAACGACTGTTAGGGGGCACAATGTGGGCATAACTACTGTTAGGGGGCACAATGTGGGCATAACTACTGTGAAGGTTGTACAATGAGGGCAACACTACTGTGAGGAGGTATGATTTTCTTAAAGAATTGGGTGGGGGGGTGCCAGAGAAAGGACCCGCCCCGGGTGCCAAATAACTGAGGCACACCACTGCCGCTGATCAGCTGATAAACAAGCGATCACTCGTTTGTCGGCTGATTTGTATGTTTTATCAGGATGAAAGATTACAATTATTGTCAGCACATCTCACTGTGTAATCAGTGTACTGCCAATAATCAACAGAACTGAATGAGGGAGCAGTGACTGTGGTAGTGATCATTCCTCCCCATTCACTTTGCATCAGCCTGTGTAATAGGCTGATGCAAACAAGTGCTGATTAACTTCTTTTTTTTTCTTTGCGGCCCCTCCCTTGAAATAAAGCAATGTGACAATGTGGGCCCGAGACCAAAAAAGGTTGTGCACCCCTGCTCTAAAGGAACAACCTTTAGCAAATGAGGCAGTGGAAAAAATGGCCCGAGGGTCATTGAAAGGGGTTTAGGCAGAAGCCCTTCTGTCCTGTGTTTGGGGTCTGGTTTGATCCTTGCTATGGGGCCCTTACTTCTCTATGTACGCCACTGGTTGGGAGGTATGATAGATAGATAGATAGATAAATTGGATGCTGAGTGAATTGAATATTCAGGGCTCTCTATGGGAAAGTGTTGGGATTTAGTGGTCTTCTAAGTGAAACTCTTAGAATTTCTCAAACAACTTTAGAACAACTAGACCTAGTGGCACCCACTTACCACAGCAGACCAGTGGGGATGTTACAGGACACCATATGAGAATGGAGGTACCTGAAGGTGGCTGCAGGGCTCTCTGAGGCAGATCAGCCAGGTCCTAACTCATGTGCTGTATAGGGCTGTGCAATGCCTGCTGACCTTATCGTCCAGTGACTTGAGCGCCATGAGGTTTCCACACATGCTGAACCACCCATACTAACATGTGGCACGTGGCAGAGGGCCTCAAAGTCCGTCATAGATATAACACACAAAAGACACTGAATGAGTGGGAGGAGTGCTTATGTTTCTGTGGCGGCTAGTCTTAATCTGCAATAAGGAACTCTAGAGCATCTTCAGTGCTGAGAGCTCAAGATCCGAGACATGTGTTCTGCTCCCGGACCCCTTCTGAAGGTGGGTTTACACGGGCCGAGCTAAAGCCGATTGTCAGGAAAGAAGCGAAATCACCCATAAATCACCCCATTTTAGAAATTACACCCCTCAACCTATTCAAAACTGATTTTACAAACGTTTTTTAACCCTTTAGGTGCCCCACGAGAATTAAATGAAAATGAGAATGAAATTTAAAAATTTAACTTTTTTTAAAATTGTAATCAATTTTTTCTGCAACACATCAAGGGTTAACAGCTAAACAAAACTCAAAATCTATTACCCTGAATCTGGAGTTTACAGAAACACCCCATATGTGCTCAAAAACTGATGTATGGGCGCACAGCAGGCTTCAGAGTTGAAGGAGCACCCTGAGGTGGCCCTAGAGTGGAAATCTTCAAAAAGTGACCCCATTCTGGAAACTACACCCCTCAAGGAATATTTCAAGGTGTGTATTCAGCACTTTGACCCATCAGGTGTTTCACAGAATTAGGAAACGCTTGGCTGTGAAAATGAAAAGTGACAATGTTTTCCAGAAAAAGTTGCTTTACACCCACATTTTACACTTTCACAAGGGAAAACAGGACAAAATGCACCCTACATTTTTTGTTCCCCATTTCCCCCCGAATATGCAAACACCACATATGTGCTAAAAAAATGATGTATGGCCACATGGCAGGCTTCAGAGTGGAAGGAGCGACATATGGCGGTTAGGAGAGAGGATTTAGCTGGAATGGTAATTGGGAGCTATGTCGCATATGAAGACACCCTGGGGTGGCCCTAGAGTGAAAACCCCCAAAAATTGACCCCATTCCGGACACTACACCCCTCACGGAATATTTCAAGGTGTGTAGTGAGCACTTTGACCCATTAGACGTTTCACAAAACTAGGAAATGCTTGGCTGTGAAAAAAAAAATGGGGTAACAGGACAAAATGCACCCAACATTTTGTTCCCCATTTCCCCCCAAATACGCCAACACCCCATATGTGCTAAAAAAAATGATGTATGGACGCATGGCAGGGTTCTAGAGTAAAACAGCTGAATATGGATTTTGCAGACCTGAATTAGCAGACATAGATTTTAGCTGCCATGTAGCATTAAATAAATTCCTAAGGTCCCCAGAAATGAAAAACCCCAAGAAGTGACCCCATTTCGGAAAGAGCACGAACATTTTAAGTGGTGTCTCACAGAAGGCAGAAATACTTGAGAGAAGCATTTTAAAGCACACATTTGTAAAAAATGAAAAATTACTAGCAGACACCAATTTTTTACTTTCACAAGGGGTTAAAGAAGAAAATGCACCCCAGTATATGTTCCCCATCTTGAGAACACCCCATATGTGCTCTTAGCCTGCTGTATGGGCGCACAGCAGGCCTCTAGAGGCAAAGTGCAAAATATGTTTTTTGCAGGTCTGAATTGGCAGACATGGATTTTAGCTGCCATGTCGCATTTTAAAAATTTCCTGAGGTCCCTAGAAATGAAAAACCCCAAGAAGTGACCCCATTTCGGAAAAAGCACCCCCGTACGAACATTTTAAGTGGTGGAAAGAGTACTTTTTAGCAAACAGGTGTTTCACAGAAAAGAATATGTAGTGGTTGTTGGAAAATGGATATGCAAGCGAGGTGGACTAAATCAGATATCAAGTGGAAATATTACAGGGAGCATAAATAAATTAATATTCCATGGAAGAATGGTAGATTCTGAAACACCCCTGCATGCACAGGACAGGTTTTTCAGGGCAGGTTTCACATTTGAAATTGTGTCTCTCCTTATCCCTCTTTAGTCACACACCCTGCATCTTTTTTGGGTCCTTACCTTTCTTGTTGTCTGGTGGACTTGACCTGGAAAATGTTACCCTGGTACAACACAGGCATCATGACTTCCAGAAGTACTGGGACCCTCCCCAGCATGGGTTTGATAAATTAGGGTCTTGATAACCACCTCTTGGAACTGAAGGAAAGTTCCTCTGTGGCCTAAAGATTGAAATAGGATGTACATATGTAGTGTACGGGAGCTGTAATGCCCGTCACTACAGAAGGGTCACTTGTGTGTTGTTGTTCCCCTCAGGAGTTGAGGAGATTGGTGTAATACATCTTCATGTAATGCAATACTGTGTATTTCCCTGTTACTGTGAAATGTGCCATGTGCAGGCCTGCTAGGGGTGTCATTCCAGCTCTAGACACTAGAGGGAGCTAGGGAGCCCTAGTTTATATAAGGCCAAGTCAGGGGAAGGAAAGGCAGATTAGACTGTGCCTAAGACAAGTGCAGGCCATGAGTCTGTGAAGTCCAGCTCAGGCCTTGAGCCTGTGAAGGCAAGGCCCAGGCCTTGTACCCGCTGAAGTCAGCCCAGGCCCTATCGCCTGTGGGGGTCCAGCCTAGGAAGAATTGTGCCCTAGGAGGAGCAGTCCAGATCCTAGCACTAGTGGAGAAGTGTTGCCTCCTTAGTCAAGCTGCAAGCAGGACAAGTATCCCTGGAGAGAGAGGACAGTTGCCTGAAGTGTGTTGCTGCATTACTAGTAAGGTTAAAACCCGATCTTAAGAGGCCTTTTTTGAGGATGGCCCTTTGGGACTGTGATTACTAACTTGAACTACTTCTGTGACTGTATTGTAACGTGTGGAACATTCTGGAGCTGTACCTGATAACTGTACATCTGTCTGCAACTACGTTCAGTAAAGTTATCCCGTTATTTAAAGATACAGAGACTCCTCAATTATTCCACCTATCACTGCACGGTGTGCCACCGTTCAATTGGCACTGGCGTCACGAACATTACCAATCACTACCTGCTCTTGCAGAGAGTCAGCCGTCTCAGGTTAGTGGTCACCATTGCACTACAACATTCAGGAACACTATTAACCCTAACTTGAGTACGCTGCACATGCACATTGCTATTTGTACGGCCAGCTTTTTGTACCACACTTTTGTTTTTCGTGTGGTACTGTAGGGCTTCATAAGTTGATCTGCAAGATCCACCGCTCCCATGTGCCTGTTGTAATCAAGGATGCAGTCTGGTTTGGGTCAGTGGTAGTGGTACCTCGTACAACGGCAGGGGAGCTGGTGTTAGTGTGAATGGTGGTCAGTACAAGGACGCCCCTCTTGTTCTTGTACTTAACCACCAGCATATTCTCAGTGCGGAGAGCCCTACTTTCGCCCATACCAGAGATCTAGGGAGGCCTCTCTGATTTTTGCGTACTGTGCCGCAAGCCACAGCACCCCTGGCAATTAGGGACCTGAATAGGGGTATGCTGGTATAATAGGGATCCACATAGAGGTGGTAACCCTTATCCAGCAGTGGGTGCAGTAATTCCCAAACAATCTTCCCACTAACTCCTAGGAAGGGGGGGGGGGCATTCTGGGGGGTTCTATTCTGGAATCTTTCCCTTCGTAAATGCGTGGGTGTACCCGGAGCCACTCTCACAAAGTTTGTATATTTTATGCCATACCTTGCCCGTTTGCTAGGCAGGTATTGGCGGAATCTAATCCCCCCTTTGAACAATAATAGGGACTCATCTACACTGACTTTTTTCTCTGGGTTGTACACCTCAGCAAACTTGATGCTGAAGTAGTCAAGGGAAGGGGGATCGGAAGGCCCAGGGACAAAGGATCTAGAACAGCTGCAAATAAAAAAAAATCTGTGCAGCTATTCCAGATGTTCTTCTTTTTTTTCCAGCAGCAAAGGGGTTAAATTCGCAGTGGTGGTACACCATAAGTCCCAGCAAGCCACAGCAGCACAGAAAGACACAGAACCTTTCTGCATGCAGTCACGAGCTAGAATGGCTGCATGCAGGGAACTTCAGCCTCTTCCTGCGTTGTTCCAGCCAATCGCAGCGCTGGCAGGGGACCCAAAACACTGCAGCTTCTGCAACACGACCTGCAGCTTCTGACAACTTCCTGCGCTACAATGTGCCGGTCTTATTGATTGGCCAATCGCAGCGCATGGAGCTGCAGGGGCCGGATCGGAGCTATGCTGCCCTTACCTGGCATGACTGCCTGCCGGTAAGAGCAGCCATGGTGCCGGGATTCTACCCCGATCTTCCCCCAGAGCCCCGCAGACCTCATGAAGTACATGTACGTCATGGGTCCTTAAGTCCCGTCCAGATATGACGTACATGTACGTCATGGGTCCTTAAGGGGTTAATAAGATTCCGTCCATAGCAACCGCTCCTCACAAGACTTCTTTCTGACTATCTTCTCAAGATGGCCACCAATGCCCTTACCCTGAGGCTAAGACCTCCTTCCCTAACTACCCAGAATTCATTCGGCTCATCTCGGGAATGCGCAGCCTCGCCCCAACCAATCGTCTTTCTCCAGACTTAAACACGCCCTCTTCCTCCTGAGTAGTGTTGATCGCGAATTTTTATTGCGAATATCGGCACTTCGAGGTAAGAACCCCTTATCCCGGTCCGACGGGGGCGTGCAACGCAGCATTCGGGACTGCCCACTACTACATCCTCCATCTTCTGTATATATAAGATAGGAGACGGAGGACACCTAGCAACGCTGTTTTAGTCGCACCACTGAAATGCCTGGAGGAGGAAAGAACATTCAATACCTATACAAAAGTATTAACTAGGGAACTAAGGTAAACTTAGTCTGACCAATCCAATTACATAAAAAAAAAAAAATATATATATATGTCAGTTATCGCATGAAGAAGACCGCAGGGTGCTACAAGGATGCCATGCAGCCAGACCGCTTCTGCTGGTTTCAGCACTCCTCATAATAAAAAGTCTACCACCACGGCATATTACCGCCACCGCAAAGTCGGGGCAGGCAGTAGGCAAGAGGTTATACGGTATATCACTTTATTTATCATGTACCAATTTCAGAACTGTTATTTTTTGGTCACCTCATCTCCCTCAAACAAATGTAATAAAAATTATCAAAAAGTTGTATGTACCCAGCTGATCAATAAGGTTGTCATTTTTACTGCTTAGTGAACGCCATGAGAACAAAGGCCAAAAAACAGGAATTAGGGTTTTTCACAAATCATTTTTTAAAAGTTTCACTATAATTATATGGAACATTAAATGCTGTCATTAAAAAGTATAGCTCCGCATGTAAAAAAAACAAGCCCTCATATGGCTATGTCAACAAAAAATAGTTTTGTGTCTCTGAAGGAAGAAAGGAAAAATTGAAAAATGGCTTCAGTGGGATGGAGAGAATAATAATAACTAATTATGAATATGGTCCCCCTCAACACGATTCCAAATGAATTCAGACCACACATCAAACCCTTAAAGTGGTCATATCCCCAATTTCACCCAGGCAGCCCCCCTTACTTGAGCATCGGAGCAGCATTTTATAGAGTTCCGGTGATGAACCGGGCTCTCCATAGGACTGCTAGGCGGATGCTTCTGATCGGCAGTGAGCCCAGTGACATCACCGGCACTGATGGGCGGGCTTTAGTGCTGCCCTAGCATGTAAAATGGCTAGGGCAGCGCTAAAGCCCGCCCCTCAGAGCTGGTGACGTCACCGAACACACTGCTGGGCGGAAGCCTCCGCCCGGCAGTGTATTATTGTAAATAAAAGAGCCCTTGCCCTGCACTTTCCAGTGATGGGCAAGGGAGGGCATCGGAGCATGAATGCTCCGTTGCTCTTGTCAGGGGGGGGTGCCTCGGAGAAAATATGGGCCCATTTATAAAGGCGTAGTGCCGCTGTAACCCGTGTTGAACACCGCAAACAGCGGGTCCACAAAACACAGGCACCGTCTGTGTGAACGTTGCATTTTTTACCTCCAAAATACTAAGGATTAATGTTCTTTCCACCAATACTATAGTGAATTGAGATTTAACACATAGATACAGTACCAGAACCAAGCTCCTCACCTACTGACCATACTGGGTCCCCGGAATATAACTCTGCCACACACATTGCCCTCCATAAATCAGTCTCACACATACAGTAGTGCCCATATAAATCAGTGCCACATAATGTGCCCCCATTTACAGTATGCAGGAAGACTTAGGAAAACTTCTGCTTGAAAAGGTGGTGACAGAGACGGTGGTGTCAGCGGTGCGACAGAGGTAAGTACTGAGGAACCCATCTTGCCTACACAGGTCAGAAAGCTGCTGGATTTTCAGAGAAGCTCAGAGAACCCCTTTAAATCAACATCCATATAATAAATGATTATCAGAACCAGGCTTGTCTAGGGTTTTCTATTCATTTTATTACAGAACTTCTGCACTGTGGTCACTTCCAGGGAAATGAAAGTAGAATTGAAGCTACTAAGGTGATGCCGCAGGCGGAGGTCACTGGGATAATGCTGAAGACATTGCTCTAGTAGACTCCATGGGACTCTTCTTTCCTATAAGACAGAAGACACAGAAATATAAACCCCTTCCTCTCTGCTGGTTCTGGCACATCAGTCTGACCGTGTAGGCTGACCCTTACCATCATGTCTGTTCTATGTACATCAGACCTAACACATAGATATTGGGTTCTATCTGAATAAGAGCTGCAGGTTATTACCGGTTTGGTGTCACGGGGTTGATAGAAATGCTTGTAAAGTCCATTTTCAGTTTCTTGTAGGCCATGAACTGCAGGGCTCCATCTGACGTTCCCAGCAGGCCTGGTACAAACCCTACAGATACAAGACATGAAGGTTACTGATGGTAAAGCCTGACATCTCTGATGACTGTAGGACATTATAGACACTGATTACCTTGACTTCCTGCCCATAGACTTTAGGAAGTGCATGGAACATGTCCTTGTACTGTCATCATGAAGGGTTAACACCAGCATTATACTGAAGAACAAGATGTGTATTAGATTGGCGGGGGTCTGACACCAGCCACTCCCGAAGATCAGCTGTTTGAGGAGATGGCGAGTGCTGTGCGCATGCGCCGTCTCCCTTCTCTCTTCCTGCTCTGCTGCTGTATGTCTAGGAGACAGCAGCATTGAACAGCACGCGCCGTCTCCTCAAACAGCTGATCGTGGGGCTGTCGGACTGTGTTTTTAGCACAATATTACAAGATGTGGGCCCCCTCTTTTGATTTTGCCCAGGGCCACATTTTGTCTAAGACCGGCCCTGCCCCTAAGTCTCTACCTTCATTTACTGACAGGAGCAGAGATCTTGAAAATGGTGAGAAACTTCACTACAAAGCATAATATGGTGTCATTAAATAGTTATGGGTACTACAACCCCCAGCATGCTCACCATATATGTACATAAACATTACATAGAGGCAGTAATGGATTATATAAGCACTGTGGTTGTACCTGTAAAGCGGATCTTGATCAGGTCCCACGGGTGAAGTAAAATGGTGGAGATGAAGACCCTGCTGAGGCCGGCCATCAGGTTCTCGTACTGGCCATTTCTGAAGAGCTGTCTCCTTATTGTGACCGGGGAGGAGGTGGGCAGTGCTGGCTCAACAGCTGGTCTGGATGAGGGGGCCATGTGGATGTCCTGATGCTGGCACTGTACACATATTACATCTAGGGCCCGAGTGGGCTTGAAATGCAGGCCTGGCACAGATACCAGGGTGCAACACAACATCCTTGCCCATCAGCGCCGGACAAACACCACATTACAGTACAGAATATCTCCCCAGAAGTGCCAGACACCACAGTGCAGCAACATTGTACTAACTCCAGACCCTCCCCTTATTTGCCGAAGCATTTCCCCCCTCCCTTACTGGGGGAATTGATGGCACTGGGGACAAATGGCATGTGGGGAACTGATGGCATGGGGAGACTGATGGCTTGGGGGTCTAATGATGGCATGGGGGGGGTCTGATTTGAGAATATTTTATTACTAAACAAAACGATAGCTGCAGTGCTATCCCCTTCCCATCCCTCCTCCACTGGCCAAAGCATTTCCCCTTTTCCCACCCCTTTCCCATTGACTAAAAGCATCATTCTTACCCAAAGTACCCCTCCCCACTGTGAGCAGGACTTTCCCCATTCCCACCCTCCAAAACTAGCAGGAGCAGAGATGATGGAGGTGGAGGGGAGATTGTCAGGTCCTTCAGTTCTTGACGCCATGAAAACTGCAATGGTTTTGTCACTTTTACCATGGTGGGCGGCCCCCTGACTGACCAGCCCACTGGGAATCTGTCACGTGGAGGAGATAAGTCCAAGCTGGATTAGTGGCCTAAGTGTCTGCCTGCCAGCAAAAATGGTGCTGCCATTACCCATGTGAGCTATGGTCAGGAAGCAAATAATATATTCTGAGCAAACCAGAGTAAATATATATGTAGTGTGCAGACCGTCCAGGGACAGAAGAGCCACCATAGTTCTGTCCATTATGGTGTTAAGGTGTGCAGGAATCCCAGTGTATGAGGCAGTAAAAGGGATCTACCCAGAGGTGAGGCCGGGAGAGAGGCAGACTGTCCTGCAGTCATTTACAATAAGGTACCAAATCGGCAGGCAGAAGAGTAGTCAAAAACAATCCGGGTCAGGGCAGGCAGCAAGCAATCGTAGTCCAAAAACAGGCCGAGGTCAGGGCAGGCAGCAAGCAATCACAGTCCAAAAACAGTCCAGGGTCAGGGCAGGCGGCAGTCAAAACAAAGTCCATTAATCAAGCCGAGGTCAAAACCGAAAAGTCAATCCGAAAAACAGCTGGGCGCTAAGATGGTACTCACGCTCTGCAGGGGACTCCACCACTACAGTTTTTTGCGGCAGAAGGAGATTTTACCATGGTATTCCCGGTGGTGGAAGATGACATCACGGGTAAAGGTGTACCTGACATATTCTCCCTCATGCGTCACATAGGAGTCCCGCACATCCACCAATGGTCTGGTCAGCATGGCTATCATGTTCTTCCGAGACGCATAACTGACAGGGAGCCATTGTGGGCAGTTATTCAGCTGTCTCGCAGTGACCTTAATACGCGGTGGGAAGGCGTCAGGCACACTGCGGACTCCTCTCGGGGATGGTGTTTTCCCGGCAGATGGTCTACTGGACAATGAGGGATGGGTCTGCTCCTCACCTGGTGTTATGGTGGGCTGTGGTACCCGATGTTCCTCTACCTCTGCCGCACAGGTGTTATCAGCAGATGGTGGTGCCGGGGGTAGTGGGGGTCCTCCCTGCAGTCTAAGGTATCGGCCAGGTTCCTCCTGTCTAGGTATTTCAAACAGGGTTTTGAAATCTGGCACGATACCTTCTAATCCAGCTGTCAGATGGTTGTAGCCAGGTCTTCTTGGCTTCCGGCTGTACGGGGGCCTCCGGGAAGGATGGAGATATCTCCGGGGCTGGAGTTTTCCTCCAGCCCCCGTAGCAGCCATTTGGCTGCCTCTCCCACAACACACCTAGAAAAAGTGTGAGGGGTGGGGGGGCAGACAACCAAACAAAAAAAAAAAACGCAAAAAAATATAAATAAACGGAAAAAAGCAAAACGCTCACTCTGAACAAGTCGCAACAGCTCCTCTCTCCACGAACCTCAACGCACTCTGACCGTTCTGACAGTTGGAGGTCTCCAGGAGGACGTGTCTGTGATGTCATGCTTGGCAACGGGAGCTAATGCAGGGAAACGGTGGTGTTGCCCATGGCAACCAAACCCATACTAGGCTAGAAAATAGTAATCTGGATGGATTGTCATGGACCATAGTGTAGATTTTCAGGAACAGTGAACCTAACGTAGGAGGGCATGCTGGGATCTGTAGTGCATATGAATTGTGCTGATGACAGTTGTAATGTAAAATAACGGTGATTTTCTTCCAGTGAGGGGGATGGGAGAGAAGCACTGGTCTTGTACCTAATATGGGCACAGAACCAGCACTACTTCCAGCTGTGACTCGGGCCGCTGTCAGTGAGGAGGAGGCAGAGTACTGCTCCTCCATGCTGTCCCCTCCCCCTCTGAGCTCCTCAGGACTGGCACACCATTTGCCAGTACTGCCTCTTGTTTTCTATTGGCTGCAGCTTCCTATGACTCCTGCTGCCAGCCAATGACAGGGATCCTGGACTAGAAGTTGGGCCACACCCCCTTGTGCGTTATTCACAGGGGCAAGCCACGCCCACCAGCATGGGTCTTTTCTGGAGCAGGCTGGCTGCTGGTGAATACAACCCGAGCTCTGCAGTCTGCACTGACAGGGAATGGAGGGCAGAAGGACCTGGTGTCTGACTGTTCTCTGCCCCCTGTAGCTGCTGGGACAGGGGGTAATGGCCCCTTCTTCTCCACACTGCCTGTCAGACCTGACACGGATGATGGGAGTAGTAGTGATACAGGTGACAGTAGAGGGATGGGAGTAGTAGTGACATGGATGATGGATGTAGTAGTGATACAGGTGACAGCAGAGGGATGGGAGTAGTAGTGACACAGATGATGGGAGTAGTAGTGATACCGGTGACAGCAGAGGGATGGGAGTAGTAGTGACACGGATGATGGGAGTAGTAGTGGTACAGGTGCCAGCAGAGGGATGGGAGTAGTAGTGACACGGATGATGGGAGTAGTAGTGATACCGATGACAGCAGAGGGATGGGAGTAGTAGTGACACGGATGATGGATGTAGTAGTGATACAGGTGACAGCAGAGGGATGGGAGTAGTAGTGACACGGATGATGGGAGTAGTAGTGGTACAGGTGACAGCAGAGGGATGGGAGTAGTAGTGGTACAGGTGACAGTAGAGGGATGGGAGTAGTAGTGATACAGGTGACAGCAGAGGGATGGGAGTAGTAGTGACACGGATGATGGGAGTAGTAGTGATACAGGCGACAGCAGAGGGATGGGAGTAGTAGTGACACGGATGATGGGAGTAGTAGTGATACAGGTGACAGCAGAGGGATGGGAGTAGTAGTGACACGGATGATGGGAGTAGTAGTGATACAGGTGACAGCAGAGGGATGGGAGTAGTCAGTGGCGACTCTAGAAACAATATATAGGGTGGGGGCGGGTACATAAGATACCACAGTCAAAAATGGGGAGGCACCAATAATTTTCGCCTCTTAGGGCTCTTTCACACTTGCGTTTTTGTTTTCCGGCATAGAGTTCCGTCTTTGGGGCTCTAAGCCGGAAAAATCCTGATCAGTTTTATCCCCATGCATTCTGAATGGAGAGAAATCCGTTCAGGATGCATCAGGATGTCTTCAGTTCAGGACCGGAACGTTTTTTGGCCGGAGAAAATACCGCAGCATGCTGCGCTTTTTGCTTCGGCCAAAAATCCTGAACACTTGCCGCAAGGCCGGATCCGGAATTAATGCCCATTGAAAGGCATTAATCCGGATCCGGCCTTAAGCTAAACGTCGTTTCAGCGCATCGCCGGATCCGACATTTAGCTTTTTCTGACTGGTTACCATGGCATCCAGGACGCTAAAGTCCCGGCTGCCATGGTAAAGTGTAGTGGGGAGCGGGGGAGCAGTATACTTACAGTCCGTGCGGCTCCCGGGGCGCTCCAGAGTGACGTCAGGGTGCCCTATGCGCATGGATCACGTGATCCATGCGCATGGGGCGCTCTGACGTCATTCTGAGCGCCTGAGCCGCACGACTGTGGTATCTGCTCCTGCTCCCACTACTACGGCAACCAGGACTTTAATAGCGTCCTGGCTGCCATAGTAACACTGAAAGCATTTTGAAGACTGATCAGTCTTCAAATGCTTTCAGGTCGACGGAAGTGCACGCCGGATCCTAACAACACAAGTGTGAAAGAGGCCTTAATCATACTACTGAAAATAACAAAATAAGTATATATAAATAAGATTACAAAATATGAGAGTATTGCGGTATGCACATTGTATTGCACTGGACCCAGGACTTTGTATGTAACGCACTGGACGCAGGACTTTGTATGTAACGCACTGGACGCAGGACTTTGTAACGCACTGGACGCAGGACTTTGTATGTAACGCACTGGACGCAGGACTTTGTATGTAATGCACTGGACGCAGAACTTTGTATGTAACGCACTGGATGCAGGACTTTGTATGTAACGCACTGGATGCAGGACTTTGTATGTAACGCACTGGACGCAGGACTTTGTATGTAATGCACTGGACGCAGGACTTTGTATGTAATGCACTGGACGCAGGACTTTGTAAAGAACTGGACGCCGGACTTTGTAACGCACTGGACGCCGGACTTTGTAACGCACTGGACGCAGGACTTTGTATGTAACGCTCTGGACGCAGGACTTTGTATGTAACGCACTGGATGCAGGACTTTGTATGTAACGCACTGGATGCAGGACTTTGTAACGCATTGGACTCAGGACTTTGTATGTAACGTACTGGACTCAGGACTTTGTAATGCACTGGATGCCGGACTTTGTATGTAACGCACTGGACGCAGGTCTTTTTAACGCACTGGACGCAGGACTTTGTAATGCACTGGACGCCGGACTTTGTATGTAACGCACTGGACGCAGGTCTTTGTAACGCATTGGATGCAGGACTTTGTATCGCACTGGTCGCAGGACTATGTAACGCACTGGACGCCGGACTATGTAACGCACTGGACGCAGGACTATGTAACGCACTGGATGCAGGACTATGTAACGCACTGGATGCAGGACTATGTAACGCACTGGATGCAGGACTATGTAACGCACTGGACGCAGGACTTTGTATGTAACGCACTGGACGCAGGACTTTGTAACGCACTGGACGCAGGACTTTGTATGTAATGCACTGGACGCAGGACCTAATTTAGGAAAAGAGCACTCACAAGAGAGAGAATACAAGCCTTCCCCTGGCCCCGCTACCTGCTTGCCCATTCTGTCTCCTCAGTAGGCGCTGCCTGCTCATCCCTTGCACTTATAAAACAGTCTTCCTCCTGCAGAGTCCGCACTGTACGAGAGGCAGGGACAGGGACATAGCAGTGGCTGTGAAGGGAAAAGTTCCAGAGCACACAATGACAGCCCCAGAGCCCTTCTGCTGCCTGGCCAACCGTATGCTGCCACAGCGCCAGCCTGCAGGACATCAGAGAGGCCTGGGGTCCACATTATAGCACCACTACATTTACATTTATTTATTATCAAAATGCATCATACTAAAAAACAACAACATGTTTTACTGGCCCTTCAAGCAAAAGCCAGAATATAATAAAAGACAAAAACAGACATTAAACTAAACTACATTTATAATAAAACAATTTACTTACAAAAGAAGCTATTCAGTCGTCTGCTGTGTGTCCTCTGCTTGCTTCCGCGCATTCTTTCACCTCTTTTCAGTCTCTCCTCGGTGCGCAGGCGCACTGTTATGGGGGCATTTGTGGATGACACTGTTATGGGCATTAGTGTTGAATGCGAATATTCGATTTGCGAATTTTTATCGCACTTTGAGAATTTGCGAATATTTAGAATATAGTGATATTTATTTGTAAACACGAATATTCGTCTATTTTTTTTCATCTAAACCCATTACTGGCCTGCTTCTTGCTTTTGGGCCAATGTGAGAAGGGTGCAAAATTGTAGTCTGTAGTGAATTAGAATATTCTTTATTATTTAATTTATTTCATCTTATGCAAAAAATCGGCAATCTAATATGCACGTTAATCGAGTAAGGGCGCGTTATAGGTAACTTTCCTATTGGGTTGACTTGCTAGAATTCGCAAATAGTGTGATACGTATATAGTCGTAAAAACGAATATTCTATTTTTTTTTCATCTGAACCCATTAGTAAATGTAATGGGTTCAGACAGGGAAAAAAAAGACGAATATTCATTTTTAGGAATATACATCACACTATATTCTACATATGGTGGAAATAACCTAGAAATGGGGCCCCCCCCCCCCCCTTGCCTCCCTGTAGCGACGCCTATGGTAGTAGTAGTGACACAGGTGACAGCAGAGGAATGGGAGGAGTAGTGACACAGGTAACTGGAGAGGGTTTGGAGTAGTAGTGACAGCAGAGGGATGGGAGTAGTAGTGACACAGGTGACAGCAGAAGGATGGGAGTAGTAGTGACACAGGTGATAGCAGAGGGATGGCAGTGGTAGTGACACAGGTGACAGCAGTGGGAGGGAAGTAGCAGTGACACAGGTGACAGGAGAAGGATTGGAGTGGTAGTGACAGCAGAAGGTTGGGAGTAGAAGTGACACAGGTGACAGCAGAGGTAGGGGAGTAGTAGTGACACAGGTGACAGCAGAGGGATGGGAGTAGTAGTGACAAAGGTGACAGCAGAGGGATGGCAGTAGTAGTGAAAGGTGACAGCAGAAGGATGGGAGTAGTAGTGACACATGTGACAACAGAGGGATGGAAGTAGTTGTGACACAGGTAAAAGCAGAGGGATGGGAGTAGTAGTGACACAGGTGACAGCAGAGGGATGGGAGTAGTAGTGACAGCAGACGGATGGAAGGAGTAGTGACACAGGCGACAGCAGGAGGATGGTAGTAGTAGTGACAGATGGTGGGATGTAAGTAGTTGTGGTGCAGATGACAGCAGGGGGATGGGAGTAGTAGCGGTAGAGGTGACAGCAGGGGTATGGGAGTAGTAGTGGCACAGGTGATGGGATAGGAGTAGTAGTGGCACAGGTGATGGGATAGGAGTAGTAGTGACATAGATGATGGGATAGGAGTAGTAGTGGCACAGGTGATGGGATAGGAGTAGTAGTGGCACAGGTAAGGGGATAAAAGTAGCAGTGGCACAGGGGATGGGATAGGAGTAGTAGTGGCACAGGTGATGGGATAGGAGTAGTAGTGGCACATGTGATGGGATAGGAGTAGTAGTAGCACAGGTGATGGGATAGGAGTAGTGGTGGCACAGGTGATGGGATAGGAGTAGTAGTGGCACAGGTGATGGGATAGGAGTAGTAGTGGCACAGGTGATGGGATAGTAGTGGCACAGGTGATGGGATAGTAGTGGAGCAGGTGATGGGATAGTAGTGGAGCAGGTGATGGGATAGGAGTCGTAGTGGCACAGGTGATGGGAGTAGTAGTGGTACAGGTGATGGGATAGGAGTAGTAGTGACACAGGTGATGGGATAGTAGTGGCACAGGTGATGGGATAGAAGTAGTAGTGCAGCAGGTAATGGGATAGTAGTGGCACAGGTGATGGGATAGGAGTAGTAGTGGCACAGGTGATGGGAGTAGTAGTAGTACAGGTGATGGGATAGGAGTAGTAGTGGCACAGGTGATAGCAGGTGGACAGTACTGGGGGCAGGCGGATGGAATATTAATCGTGAAACAGTAGCACACACTTGTCGCCTTGTTCATTAGATTAGTTGTTTTATGTTCCAGCTTTATTTTTCTACTTATGTTGTTGGTTTATTTTCCATAATTTACATATTATACATGTACGGCGCAGGGCGGGTCTTTAAAGATGATGCCCGCTCACAAGTGCAGCAGGTACCATAGTTAGGGTTACCACCAGTCTGGTATTTCACAGCCAAGCTGGTATTTTGCTCTGTCTGGAAGTGCTGTTATTTTTTTTACCGGCAATAATAATTGGCCGTATTCTCTGGCCTGCGCTAGTATCTGGTCAGATCACACAGTGTGCCGCCCATCCCAGCCCCATTATAATAGTGATCACTTTGTACTGTATGTATATCTCCAGTATTGCAGGCTGGGGACCGCTGTGCAGCATTAGTAGACGTCAGAAGCCGCACTGAGCCGATGAGGAGCAGGCTCAACTCCTGTGCCTGCCGATGCTGATTAATGCTGCTCAGCGGTTCGCGCTCAGAGGAGGAAGCAAGCCAAGGTCACAGACCTGTGGAAGCCATTATCCAGCCATACTCCTGCCCTGCGCCTCCAAACTACTCCTCTCCTACAGTCTCCAAATAGGAAGGTAAGTGACCAATCTAATGGAGCAGAGCGACAGAGATAAATAGCAGTGGTGTGAACACGTCCTAAGAGGTAGGTATTTATGCAGAGGAACCATTACTAGTCTAAATAACATGTCTCCCCTCCGTACAGCCACCTCCAACGTATAGTCCCTTGTAAATAACCTCTCCCCTCTTGTCAACTTCTCCAATATACAGTCTGAAGTAAATAACATCACTGCCCTTCCTTCAGCCCCTCCAACATGCAGTGCCATGTAAATAACATCACTGCCCTTCCTCCAGCCCCTCCAACATACAGTCCCATGTAAATAACCTCTCCCTTCCCGTCAGCTTCTCCAGTATACAGTCTCATGTAAATAACATTGCTGCCCTCCCTCCAACATAGCGTTAATAAGCCCCTGGTGGTCTGGAGTGAATGCACGGCCAGCTATTATAGCCAAGTGATAAAGTACAGTCCAATATGGTGTATCTTCCTTGTACTTTATCACTTGGCTATAATAGCCTGCCTGCATTCACTGCAGACCCCCCCAAGGGCTAAGAAACCCGAGACAGGCCCCCTGTCCAGCATTAAAAAGTAACTACACTTTTATTAAACTTTTCATATGTCACAGGGACATATCAAAAGTGCTGATCGGCGGGAGCAGAGCCCTGCTTCTCTTCACTGCTGAGCGTGATATTGAAGACGTCTCAATAGAAAGTCTATGGTACCGTCTTCACTACTGCGCCCAGCAGTGAGGAAAAGCAACGCTCGGCTGACTCCTTGTTGTAGAGATAAGTGGGGGTCTCAGTGGTGCGCCTCTATCAACACTTTTAATATGTCTCTACTACATATCAAAAGTTTAAAAAGCCCATTGTCTTCCAAGGCTGCTTACCCCGCCAGTAAAGATCTACTGCGTCGCTCCGGCAGCCCGCCCAAACCAACCAATAACAAAGCTCCTTGCTGTACTGAGCTTTGTTATTGATTATTTCAGGCACCAGCAGCATCGCTGTGCTGTCAGTGCCGTCCACAGCGCGCCCTGTGCTTATGAATGGCATGAAAACGTCTGACCTGTATTGGTACGCGCAAGTCTTTTTTCAGGGAGCAAAATAGCCTGAACAGGTGTCTGTGAAATTTGTACAGTCGTTATAGCTACCTCTGGCACTGGGTGTACTCACCTCTCTTTGGTCTTCTTCCAGCCCGCGCTACGCATGTCCTAATCGCATACAGTGTCATGATGAAGTGCACATAGTGACACGTTATGACCGTACGCAGTGCGTAAGGCCACAGTGCAGCGCAGGCAGGAAGAATAGCGGGGAGCGGTGAGTGGACCTGCAGAGTGGTAGCACCGTCTGGAGCATGAGAGGTAAGTCTATTTATTTGTTTTGATGTCTAATCTGAGGCTTGGGGGTGTGATGAGCGTCTGATTTGAGGTCTGATTGAGCTTGAGGGTCTGATATAAGTCTGATCTGAGCTCTGATGGAGCTTGAGGGTCTGATCTATGGTCTCATGAGGAATGTTGGCCTGATTTGAGGGTCTCATGAGGATTGGAGGTCTGATGAAAAATGTTTTTATTTTCTTCCTCTAAATCCTTGATGCGTCTTATAGTCCGGTGGGTCTTATAGTCTAAACAGTAAGTTTCCTTATTCTGGTGGAGCTGCTGGCCCTGCTGCTCTATTTGTTCTCCATTGAAACAACAGAAATAGCTGACAGGGCTGTACGTGTCTATCTCTGACAGTCCCACAGAGAATGAACGGAATGGTAGGGTACTTACTCAACCTGCCACTCCACCAGATTGGGAGAACAGGCAGGGGTGGACTGACCATAGATGCCCAGGGTGCCGCCCAAGCCCTCCTCATGGCTTCCGGCTGGGTACATAACAATCTGATGCACATGGATGGTATTACGCTGCACAGAACTGGGGGCTGGATCGCCTCTGTGTTTCCAAACTCATGTATACAACCAGGCTGTGATAAATCTCCCCCCATGTGCTGCTTGGCTGGGAGTTCACAGTTTGATCTATGTCAGGACAGTGATATGATTTATCATCCCTATCAGTACCCAGGAAAGCTGGGTGATTTGCAATATGGCTGCCACTACAGCTATTCTCAGCTACAGTTCTATCAGTCCTACCAATGGGACCCTAGCAGTGAGTAAAAAGACCCCAACACTCTGTCTATATTAACCCCTTCACGTATTTGGACTTTACTGTACGTCCAGTTTGCAAGTAATTTACTGCATTTGGACGTACAGTCACGTCCAAACTGCTTACCGGGGCAGTGACACTGTAAAGGCATGACTGCCACTGTGGCCATTGACATAATGACCCCCAGTGCTCCTAGTAATTCAATTGCCCCCATAATGCCCCCCATTGCCTCTTGCCAGCTGCCTCAGTGTGATGCCAGTGCCTCAGGAACGGAGCCGCTGCCTTTAGCAGAGAGTGTTAGGGTACTTTCACACTTGTGGCAGGATGGATCTGACAGGCTGTTCACCCTGTTGGATCTGTCCTCCCGCTATTTCTCCGTACCGCCAGACTGCCGCTCCGTCCCTATTGACTATAATGGGGGCGAGGACGGAGTTGGTGCACGGCGAGAGGCCGCTGAACTAAAACCACGACATGTCCGACATTTTGTCCGGCGGCCTCTTGCCGTGCACTACTGTGCTGTGCCGTAACTCTGCCCCCGCCCCATTATAGTCGAGGGACGGAGCGGCAGTCCGGTGGCACGGCGAAATAAAGGCAGGACGGATCCGACAGGGTGAACAGCCTGTCAGATCCGTCCCGCTGCAAGTGTGAAAGTACCATTAGCTGTAACTTACAGCTGACACACTGCTGCTATGGCCGAAATCGGCAGTCAGCAGCCGCCCGCTGCATCCATAGGGTTGAGAGGGAGGGAGTGAATAGACACTATACAGTGCATTGCAATAGATGACTATTGCAATGCACTATATAGCCATTAGGCCTACTGGATCTTCAAGATGAAAAAGTGTAAAAAAAAAGTGAATAAATAAAGAAATATTGTCTTTTCTCATATCCATTCATTTATTTTATAAAAAAAATGAAATAAATAAAAAAAATACACATAATTGGTATCACCGCGTCCATAACGACCTGATCTATAAAAGTATCATATTACTAATCCCACGCGGTGAACGCTGTAAAAAGTATTGTAGAAAAAATTTATGGAATTGCTGTTTTTGTCACCTCACGTCCACAAAAAATAAATAACAAGTGATCAAAAAGAAATATGTACCCCAAAATGATACCAATAAAAACTTCAGCCCGTCCCGCAAAAAACAAACCCCCACACAGATACATCGATAAACAAATAAAAAAGGTATAATAAAGGTAGTATATGGCGATGCAAAATATAATTGATTTTTAACACAAAAGTGATTTTATTGCTGAAACATAAAAAACTACACAAATTTGGTATCGCCATAACCGTATCAAACCACAGAATAAAATAGTCATATAATATTTACCACAAGAGGAGCCTCATGAAAAATAAAAAACACTGACAGAATTGCCATTTTTGCCCACTTCACCTCCACAAAAACTGGAATAAAAAGTGATAAAATACACATATGTACCCCAAATTGATACCAATAAAAACTACAGCTCGTCCCACAAAAAACAAGCCCCCACAGCTACATTGGTGACAAAATAAAAAAGTTCTGGGCCATAAAGCTTGCTAATATACTTCCATATCTCTCATAGGCACAATACCAATATATCAAACCTAGATACCTTCAAAGATGACCAGATATGAGAACCACCGAACATTTAATACTAGTGGTAGCCACTCAATTGACCCAGACCCCCACAGTATATAACAATATATTCATCCCACTTGTGTCCACCAATATTTAAACTACAGGTGTTTCTCACTTATTCCAAGGTGGGGGACAGACTAAAGATATAGATAACCTGTCCCTCATACATAGGGCCCAAGGGATCAAAGCTATAAAGTGCATATATCTCCCTGCATTCAAGATATAGTATAAATAGCAAAACGCAGGAAGGCGGTACTTATCCCTTCAGATGAGTCAGGGTCGTGTGGTGGGTGCTGGGCCAGGGCTCGACCAATACAGAGAGCACCTGGGTCTCTTGGGGTCTAACTGGAACCGCGGCAAATATTGCTTTAAAAACTCGTACCTGAGACCTGATAGGTCGGGATTAGCTTGGGTACCCTACGCCCAGTAGCTGGAGCGTGTCGGGTAATCAGAAGTGGTGTGGCACACAGTATCAGCAGAGATGGCGCCCCTCACACAAGATGGGAGGAAGTAGTGTGATTCAGCGCAATCTTGTGCGCGTTTCGGACTGTCTCCAGCCTCCTCACCTGAATAGACGGAGCAGACGCACCCTGGGTAGCATTACAAAACTAAAGGATGTTATAAATGATCTCATTGCTCACAGGATGTTACTAGGCTTGCCATTGACACAGATTGCTAATACCAAAACTGGGGGACATGAGAAATATACATATGCCTTTGTGGACCAAACAGTAATGTAAATTACAGATATGCCGCCCTCCCCATCAGTCAGCACCCCTGCCCATCTATGATATATATATAATGATCAGGTCTAATTAATACTACACACCAGTACAATTCAAATATGTGAAAACACCATTACAGTCATATCAAGGAAAAAAAGCTATTAATGCAGATTTATTACAGAGGTGGAGATAGGGTCATGTTGTCATCATAGGAAGGGGATCCCAACAACCTTATCCCTTCCCAAATCCACCTCGATAACCTTTGGCCTCCCGAATATAACATGCATAAAATGATTCATTAAGACCTCCCGGGGAAACGCTCTTCACCCTATAGATCCATTAGGTTTCTTTTCTTAGAATTTTTATTGCGTCTTACTCTGAGGAACTGTCCTCTCAGAATACCTCTTTTCAGTGGATAGGGATGAAAGCTATTCCACTGTAACAGACTGCTGCTTGTCGTTTTCTTTTGATACAAAGTAGTTTGAATACGGTTATCTGCCCCCTAAAGATATGCACATCCAGAAACGGAAGGAAATTCTCCTCTATCTAAGGCTACATGCACACGACCGTATGTGTTTTGCAAAAAAAAACAAAAAACGTCCGTATGGCATCCGTTTATTTTTTTTGCGGATCCGTTATTCTTGCGGATCCATTGTAATAATGCCTATCCTTGTCCGCAAACTAGAAAAAAAGGACGTGATCTAAATTTTTTTTGCGGGACTATGGAATGGACATACTGGGTCCGCATCCTATCAGCAAAAAATCCCGAATGGACAAGGAAACCAAAAACGGTCGTGTGCATGAGACCTAAATGTCCGGTTTACATACAAACTCAGAGAAGGTCTCCTTAGTCCCAGACCAGATAATGAACACATCGTCTACATACAGCATCTGGTCCACTGGACAATGTATTTCGCCCACTCAGCATTATCCTCCAGCTAGCCTGGGAGCCCACCAGACCGGATCCAGTGGAGGCAATCAGGTGAGCTGGCTGGTGGTATTGAAACCCAGTCTTACTGCGCCTAACGACACCATAGAGTGTTTTGAGGTCTCTCTCAACATTGTGTTTATATTGGTCTAAAGCTTGAACTTTAGATAAAATCCATATCAGTAAACTCATTTGTTGTAGTTCCCATCTCTATAGTGGAAGAGGTGGGGGCAGGGTTATAATAATTAGTTTTCTTAATGTTAAAGAGCGTGCAAACTTGTTGACGTCCATCAAAGTGTTAACCGCCTGCCGACTGCCTAACGCACGGATGCATCCAGGCGGCGGCAGGTTTGTTCCTCCTTGACGCGTTGGCGCATCATCTCGCGAGAGGCGAGATTTGCTGTGAACGCGCGCGTTCACAGTGGCTCATTGATCGGAAGTTATTCTGCAGCCTGCCAGCGATGATCAATCGCTGGCAGGCTGTAGATGAAAAATAAATCCCATCAAACATGTATATCAGACGCTGTGTTGTTAACAGCGTCTGATATAGCTGCTACTTGGTCCTCTGGTGGTCCCATTTGCTGGGATCGACCACCAGAGGACCAGGTAGCTATGTAAAGTAGCACCAAGCACCACACTACACCCCCCCCCTGTCACTTATTAACCCCTTGTTAACCCCTCATCACCACATATAGACTTGCTGATCACCCCCCTGTCACTGATCACCCCCCTGTAAGGCTCCATTCACAGGGCATATCTCTTTAAATGACAACCTTTTAAATTTATTTATACAAAGTTGTCAGTTTGCAGAGATATTTCTCTCACCCAACATGGGTATATGTAAAAATACACCCCAAAACACATTGCCCTACTTCTCCTGAGTACGGTGATACCACATGAGTGACACTTTTTTGCAGCCTGGGTGCGCAAAGGGGCCCAAATTCCAACGAGTACCTTTAGGTTTTACATGGCTGCTCACAATTTAGCCCCGCCCAAAATGCCAGAACAGTAAACACACCCCACAAATGACCCCATTTCGGAAAGTAGACACCCCAAGGTATTCACTGAGGGGCATAGTGAGTCCGTGGGAGATTTTTTTTTTTTTTTGCCAGAAGTTAGCAGAAATAGAAACTTTATTATTATTATTTTTTCCTCAGAAAGTGTCATTTTCCGCTAACTTGTGAAAAAAAATGAAATGATACATGAACTCATCATGCCCCTCCGCGAATACTTTGGGGTGTCTTCTTTCTAAAATGGTGTCATTTGGGGGGTATTTATACTATCCTGACATTCTAGCACCTGAAGAAACATGACAGGTGCTCAGTAAGTCAGAGCTGCTTCAAAATGCCGAAATTCACTTTTTTGCACCATAGTTTGTAATCGCTATAACTTTTACCCAAACCAATAAATATACACTTATTGGACTTTTTTTTAATCAAAGACATGTAGAACAATAAATTTAGAGAAAAATTTATATAGAAATGTAGTTTTAAAAAAAAAAAAAATTTACAACAGAAAGTAAAAAATGACATTTTTTTGCAAACATTTCGGTCATTTTTGATTCATTTTGATTAGCAAAAAAAGTTAAAATGTCAGCAGCAATGAAATACCACCAAATGAAAGCTCTATTAGTGAGAAGAAAAGTAGGTAAAATTCATTTGGGTGGTAAGTTGTATGACGGAGCAATAAACAGTGAAAGTAGCGTAGTGCAGAATTGTAAAAAGTGGCCTGGTCATTAAGGGTGTTTAAGCTAGGGGGGCTGAGGTGGTTAAACATGTTGTTGGGGCAAAATTCAGGCTTTGGATAAGATCTGTAACTGTGGTATGGTTAGTTGTACTGAGGATATTTAACCCATTACTGATACTGTCCGTACTTGTATCCAGACTATCAGTTCTGTTGCTCCAGGCAGGATAGCTGAGATCTTCTCCCTTTTTTCAGCTTCTGTCCTGTCTGCCTAGATAATTTTTTTAAAAATAATTGTATGTTTTTTTATTGCTTACATGAATACTAGTAGTTGTTAAATTCTCTTATCTTCTTCACAGTCTGAAAAGTGAGAAGCGCCCGGGTCCAAAGAACTAAAAGTGACACGGTGTGTTCTATCCTTTCAGCATTGATTTAGGGGTCTGAAGATTGGGTGTATCTCCCCAATATGCCCCCTTGTAGTGCACCAAGGAAAACAAATGTTCCCATAGTGACCCCCTCGTCCCTGTAGTGGCATGCTGTCAAATCAATATAACATACTGAAATACTTACCTCTTCTGGCCTCTGTCTTGATTTGAATGCAGCCCGCTTAGGCGGTGCAATGGTAGTTATGACCTCTGATAGGCTACAGGCACTAGGCAGGAAGCCTATCAGAGTGACGGTCAGGGCAGGGAGATATCGCTCCTGTGCCCCGCCGCAGCATTTAACTGTATTACCATCCTGAGGTCAATGGTTAAGTTGAATATCCAGAGGCCCTGGCAAATGGCAATAAAACATTTCTAGGACATTCTCGCATACCCCTCCCACCCTCTGACACATACCCCTTGTAGGTTGGGAACCTGTGCAGTAGCGGACCCATGAGAAAAAGGAGAGAGAGTGGTTAGGGAGGGACTATTTAAAGACTTGACGTTACCCACTCTAAAAATCCCCCACTGACTGACACCGCTCCTTCTTGGTGATAGTGACAGAGGAGGTATGCTGCCTTGAAAAGAAGACATATCTGAAATACAATCTGATAAAAAGTGCAGGAGGTGGGGGAGTACTCCATTTTTAATTATGATTCTGCTATTTCTATTCACAGCACAATGTTTTCTAGTATAGTGAACTTATGGTTGACGTTGAGGAATTGTTCATATATTTATATGGCTGTTGATGTTCTGAGAAATAATAAAAACTGTATTTAGTTTGATTTCTCTAACCACATACAAACATGAGAGAATTTGATTGGCTGTCAGTATTTGGTTCTTTGGACACTGACATCAGACACATTATATGAGGAGCTGCAGAGCTAACATTCCATTGAGGGTTGTAGTTGACAGTGGAGTATTTGCAGCGTTGGTGAGCAGTTTGTACGCAGTCAGTATGGAGGGTGTGGAGAACCCAGATGAGATATGGAGAAATAAAGGGAAGGAGGCAGAGACAGCATTCTGGCCTTCTAAATTTGGAGAGGTCTTTTGGCCCAGTCTGGAGACCATTCCTGAGGAGGAAAATGAGGTGAGCGGGGAAGTAGAGTGGATACAGGATGACGAGGAAGAGAATGGAGATGCAGACAAGCAAGAGGACATCATTGGATTAAGAAGATTCCAAAATTGCTTTGATCTTGATAAAATCAGTGAAGAAGAGGAGGGAAGTGACAATATCTATGGGAGAAGAAAGTGGTGGATTCCAAAATGTCTCAGAAGGAACAACAACAACAGGAAAACTGAGGCCGAAAATCAGGATTTCTCAGTGCAATTTTCGGTTGCTGCAACATCAAGACTTTGGAGTAAAGGAATTAACATCCAAAACAGTTCCACCAGATCATAAAAAATGATAGTATTGGACTTACCATATTCATCAGATTTCCATCATCTGAAACATTATAAAACTAACAGTAACCAGGCCTCCGACATAAGACCTACAGGGCTGCAGATACTGTGAAGATATCAGCTGAGAGTTTTTGTTATTATTTCATTTATTTTAATGAACCTCTTATTAAAATAAAATCTTTTTCTCTCAGCTCATGTGCTTTCTGTCTGGTATATCATAGTCAAATCTTACTAGTTATGAAGTAAGAGGAGTGGGGAGTACAGGAGAGCTGGGTTCTATTCTCTGTGGGATCTGTAATGAAGACTATGTTATCTGTAACCCAGCTCTCCTAGGAATGGATCTGAAGTAAGAGATTGGCCACTAGATAAAGTAAAGCTTTGGTCTCCTTTCCTTCAAGCGTTCATATCACCAAGGGATCTGCAATTGTAGATACACGAGTTTTAGACAGCACACACATTTGCAGTGATATAAGTATTCTTTATTGATTCCTAACAGCCGAACATTCAAGTGCAGAAGTGTAACAACGTTTCGGGCTTAGGACATGAATCGCCCTTTATCAAGCATGTATATGCACGTGGGTAGCTTATCGGCTGTGATCTGCAGCTGTCTCACCAAGACCCGTGTATAAATCATAAAGTAGTGGTGGTATCATCACATAAATACTTGTGAGATGTCCTTGTTCTTGACATGATAGCACTATAGGGGCATATCCAGAAGACATATTGCAATACAATACCTATGCATATATGGCAGGCTTCATACCTAAACTTCTCCTGTACCTTGTTGTAACAGTAGGTCAAGCGTTTGAGGTAGTTTCATGTAATATTACAAGCTGACTGTGCAACAATGCACAGGCCACAGGGGGATAACTTGTGAGGTGTCGGTGTACCGAGGAATACTGACAGTTAGTTCTGTACTCACAGTTTTGACGCTCCCTGGGCCGGGCTGCAATGAAGGGGAGAACAGCACCAGATTCTCCGGGGCACACCCTATTACAGGAGACACCGGCCAGGTGGTGACTGAGGTGCCCTTCATGGTGATTGGATTTCTGTGTGCTTGTGCGGCTGGGCCCCTGAATGAGACAGGGTTCGAATCCAGCTAGGAACTTTACTGTATGCAGGGTCTTGACAGTAATTTACATCCAGATATAAACAGTCTCCCATGTATATGGAGGTTGAATGCTGGAAATCCAGGTAACAGGCTGTATATGTGTCTATATCTCAGGCTAGGGTAGGAGGTTGTGTACTCACTGGCATTTAGTCCTGAATCTGGTCCTTTTTCTCCAGATTATTAATGGTGAGGCTGCCGGAAGCTAATAAGTCCTTCACCTTTAATCCAAAGGTCCTTAAAGCCTGGTAAAATGGCTATCATCCTCTGTGACTTTACTCACTCCTTCTCACTTGAGCTGACTTCAACTAGGGGTCCATTCACACGTCCGTGGTGTGTTGCGGATCCGCAAATTGCGGCTCCGCAAAACACCCGGCTGGCACCCACCATAGAAATGCCTATTCTTGACTGCAAGCTGCGGACAAGAATAGGACATGTTCTATCTTTTGCGGAGCCGCGGACTAGAAGTTCGGGACCGAAGCCCGGAAGTTCAGGGCCGTGCTCCGCAAATGCTGAAGCGGAGAGCATATAGTGTGCTCTCCGCTTCACATTCGGCCCCATTAAGAATGAATGGGTCCGCACCTGTTCCGCAGAATTGTGGAACGGATGCAGACCTATTTGCGGACATGTGAATGGGGCCTTACACTGTCTCATAACCAACTAGAAACTGCACTCTCACTCCTACAACTAACTGACTAGTCCTGACCTGAGATATATATATATAATAGTGCTATCCCCATCTAGTGGTAGATTATGTGCAGTGCGCCAAACAGCCTGTTAACAGGGATTTCACATAAAGGTGCAATATGGCATGACATAAAATATGATATGACAACTTTGCAGTACCCACATACATGAGTGAGATGCTGCAACTGCACTGACACTGCTACTGCACCCATGTGATCCTCAGCAGGAGCAAATCTATAATACATAGCGGGACTTCAGCATGATCTTGTTAGCTGAAACCTTCACATGGGCTTACCTGAATATACTATCCTCTAAAAGGACAATGTATTGCAGAGACAGGCCTGCTCTCCTATATTATTCTGCCACAGATGTACGTTAGATACCTCAGCTAGTAAGGTGGTCAAAGTCTCATGAGTGAGCCTTGAGAATTTTGAGACATTAGCATACAGTCCAATATTTTGCGGGTGATGCCTATCATTCTTTCCCATGAACCGCCCATGTGAGAGGCATGAGGGGGGTTAAAGATCCATGTACAACCATTGTTGGCCAAGTAGTCTTGAACTGGCTTAGAGTTAATTTGCAATTCTGCAGAAACCTATGAAGCTAGTTCCACAGTCAGATCTTATTTGCTTTACTGGTCCTCTGATGGCGAGAAATCGTCTTAAAGCATTGATGAAACTAGAAGCATTCATGGATTCTATTACTTCAGTGTGTATAGCATGTACACTTAACCCCTTAAGGACTCGGGGTTTTTTCATTTTTGCATTTTCGTTTTGCGCTCCCTGACGGGTTTTTAAACTACGACGTTTGATGTGCGATAAAACTGACCATTTAGTTTTGTTCTACAGGTCAGTACGAATCCGGCGATACCCAATATGTATAGTTTTTCTTGCGTTTTGATAGTGAAAAAAAATTCAAAAGTGGGAAATTTTTTATTTATTTTTTTTGTCGCCATATTTTGACCCCTATAACTTTTTTATAATTAAGTGTATGGCGTTTTATGGGGGCTTATTTTTTGCGGGGCGATCTGAACTTTTAGTTGATACCATTATGGGGTGTGTAGGACTTTTTGATCACTTTTTATTTAATTTTTTTTGAGGAAATGAAGCGTCCAAAAACGGCGAATCGGCCATTTGGGCGCTTTTTTCCGTTTTTCTGTTTACCGTATGGGGAATATATTTTTATGCTACGGGCGTTTTCGCACATTGCGACACCCATGATGTGTATTTTTTTTATTTTTTTATTTTATTTTAATTTTGGGGAAAGGGGGGTGATTTAAATTTTTAGGGTTGTTTTATTTATTTTTTTTCTTTTTTTTTCTTTTACACTTTTATACAGGTCCCATAGGGACCTATATAAATCAGTCATCTGATTGCTTCTAACATAAACTCCAATACACTTGTATTGGAGTTTATGAGGATTTTACTACTTTCCTATGAAGCCCTATTGCTAAGAAGGGCTGCATAGGAAATAGTAAGTGGTAACCTCAAATAATTCTTTGAGTTCGAGGTTATTACATCCAGCGGTGCGATTCCCCCGATCACTACTACGGGGAGCCGGAGAGCTGCCGAAAGTTTTACCCTTCGGTTTTAGCGCACGCAGATGCCGTGGTCAGCATTGACCACGGCATCTGCGGGGTTAAATGATTGCGATCGGCATCGCTGCCGACCGCGATCATTAGCCGCAGGGTTCAGCTACAGGAAACAGCCGGACCCCCGCAGCGATTGCGCCCGCAGCAGGCAGCAGCGGGCGCCATCCCTTTAATACCGCTGGAATAAATGCAGCTCTGTAGGACATCGCGCGGAGGAAGCAACAAGTAGCCCAGACTAAATATACCGAGGTCGGGACATCCCATCCGCAGGGTCCATTGGTGTTGCCTTATTTATTTTATCCTTGTCCGCATTTATCAAGACTCGACCTGGTATCAGAGTGAAAAGGTTGTTGAAGCTCATCTTCAGGTTATTTACGTTACTTCTTTTAAAATTATCTATTAAAAGTTATCTTTTAATGCTGGAAGGTGTTTTCTGTACTATGTACCCAATGTATTGAATTTAAATTCAGGCCTTTTTTTACAGGCACCTAACACTATCTGGCTATCTATTTATGTACCGTATTACACTAATCCAGACACAGCAGTAACCATAGATTTTGGGGAATATCAATTGTAGGCCTAGTATTTAGGCCCTGGATGAAAGGTATCCTTTTACGGACAGATTTACACTTGGAGATGCACAGTAGCGTGTGAAAAAATATATAGGATTATGCTTTCAGCACTTGCATTTTAACACTTTGTGTAATATACCCTTTAACGGAGAGAAATACACTTGGAGATGCAAAACAGTGTGTGCAAATGTAGAGGATTATGCTGTATTTTAACACTTACTGTATACCCTTTAATGGAAATAAATACACTTGGAGATGCACGCTGAGTGTAATATACCCTTTTACGGACAGATTTACACTTGGCCTGCAACAGCTGGAACACCAGATTTTGGGTATTGCTATTTTGGCAATTATATTTCACCCCAGAACAAAATATATCCTTTGATGGATACTATTAAACTACTTGTCCAGCCACAGCTAGAACACCAGATTTACTGTATTTCAATTTTTGCAACTGAATTTCACCCCAGAAAATAATATATCCTTTGACGGACACTATGAAACTTGTCCAGTCACAGCTGGAACAGCAGATTTACGGTATTGCTATTTTGGCAATTAAATTTCACCCCAGAACAAAATATATCCTTTGACGGATATTATTAAACTACTTGTCCAGCCACAGCTAGAACACCAGATTTACTGAATTTCTATTCTTGCAATTGAATTTCACCCCAGAAAATAATATATCCTTTGACGGACACTATGAAACTTGTCCAGTCACAGCTGGAACACCAGATTTACGGTATTGCTATTTTGCTAATTGAATTTCAACCCAGAACAAAAGCTATACTTTTACGGAGACTATGAAACTTGTCCTGCCACAGCAGAAACCACTGATTTAGGGTATTGCTATTTTGGCAATTGAATTTCACCCCAGAATAAAAGCTATCCTTTGACGGACACTATAAAACTTGTCCTGCCACAGCAGAAACCACTGATTTAGGGTATTGCTATTTTGGAAATTGAATTTCACCCCAGAAAAAAAAAAAAATTCTTTGCCAGACAGTATTACACTTGGCTAGCCACAGCTGGAACACCAGATTTAGGGGATTGCTATTTTTTAAGTGAATTTCACCTCTCAATAAAATATAGAACATTCTATCCTGAGTTTCTAGGGGTGACAATAAGCACAGCCAAGCCCCTGATGTAGGATATAGCAAAAAAAACAAAAAACCCTACTATTGATGGATTAATAGACTTGGTGTCAGCTTGTGCTGGCGCACCACAAGACACAAAGTGGCCGTGTTCACCACAGAAAAAAGTGACAGAAAAACACTCTGGGCAGCCTGAAAACAGTGAGCAATTAACTAGCAGAAGTTGAATAATTCACAGCGGTAGATCGATCACTTCATTAAGTGTTTTTGCTTAGTTAATCCCTGCCTAATCTCGCCCTAACAGCAGCTGCATCCTATCCCTACACTAATCAGAGCAGAGTGACGTGCGTGACTCCAGCTTAAATAGAGGCTGGGTCACATGCTGCACTTGGCCAATCACAGCCATGCTAATAGTAGGTATGGCTGTGATGGCCTCTTCGGGCAAGTAGTATGACGCTTGTTGATTGGCTGCTTTGCAGGCTTTCAAAATGCTCCATAGAAATCGCCAAACAATGAACCCAAACCCGAAATTTTACGTAAATGTTCGGGTCCGTGTCATGAACGCCCCAAAATTCGGTACGAACCCAAACTATACAGTTCGGGTTCGCTCATCCCTAGTCAGGATGTATGCATCCCTTTTTGATATATGCTTCAGATGGTGAATGTTTAGCACATAACGTGAAGTCACATTATATAAGTTAATTGTTAAAAGTTTCACATTAATTGATTACACAACAGTGCCACCTAGGTACAGAGAGGTATCATTACGCCATTCGCCACAAAGCATTTTGGGTAATATATGATCTCATAGGTTATTACCATAAGTGCACACCTTCTGAAAAGTATTGGTGGGTTATGGTGGGACGGAAGAAGAGGCCGACACTGAGCCAGCCTGACATCATGCAGTCTCAGAAAATCGAGCGGTTCCTGCACTCAGGGTCACAGACACTGCCGACCGGAGCCTCCACGCCATCTTCAACCGAGCAACACGTGGAGGAGTTGGACGCACCTACTACTCCGGACTTGTTCCTGGAGAATAGAGATGGCGGGGCCGAGATCGGTGACGGAGAAGCAGATGATCCACACTCGTCAGGACTGATGGCACAGGTACAGGGGGGAAAGCAGCGCCAGGAGGCACTCCCGCCCTCACAGTGCAGCCCCGGTCGGGAAGCGCGGGAAACCGCCATCGCACTTGGCAAGGAGTGGTCAGAGGCGGCCTGGGCAGATTCGCCAGTATACGAGCCTCTCTGCCCAGCGCAGGCATCACCGGAGGCCCTCCGCTCACCGTTGGTAACAACTCCTGCTGGGGAATCTGAGGTGGCACCCCAAACAGGCTTGGGGGAGACTGTGATCAATGAGGGTGTATTCTTTTGATAAGATTGGGGATAATTACCCATGCAGATGGTAGGCAGGGGAGGGCCCCATCAAAAGAAAAAAAACTACCAAGAACAAAAGACTTAAAGAGGACCTTTCACCAATATAATACCCCCCAAATAGCCCTCCTACCGGATAGTGCGTCATCCACTGATGTTCCCCATTTTATTTTATTTTTAAATCGACCCCCTAATTCCTTCCTAATCGCCCCGTTTCTTCTGCCGCCTCATATGCAAATGAGGCGGACTTTTGTACGGGGCATTGCTAAACATCCTGGTTGGGGGCGTGTGTGCTGGCTTCCCTGGCTGAGAGAGCAGCCAATCGCAGCGCTGGTCTCTCAGCTAGGGAGAAGGAGCTCAAGTTCCTTCCATTTCTTATGCCCCAGCATCCAGATATGTCATCACATGCTCTTAAAGCAGATTCCATCCAAGGCCCTAAGCCACCCGAAAGTGATGGCATGATTACACAGGAGGCATTAACCCAATTTAGTCAGGCGCTTCAAGCTGTAACCACCTTACTGGGCGCCAGCAACTTGGAAGCCCCTAGAAGTGTCTCCCCACGTATTCCCCTGGAGAAAGACGTTAGGGTTAAATCACCTGTGCCAAGTGCGTCTGATGGAAGTGATCACAGTGTGTGTGATTTTGACAGTGATGTGGGGAAGCGTGTGATTATTCCCTGCCGAGCAGTCATGAGTCTACCCACAAGGGGAACCAGGGTCCCAGGCGACCATCATATGCTGATGTGGTCTCTAGGAAAAAAAATCCCCAGTGTTCAGAAAAGGATCAGAGTTCCTTAAGCATAATTAAGTTTTTAAATGCCACCGTGTCTAAGTTCTCTAAGAAGGGTTCTTCTCAAATAGCGAACCACTTAGAGCTGTATGAATCCACTATAGATTCTTTGAAGTTATACTCTGATGCTGACAGGATCAGATTCCTTCCATAGGCATTTGATGATAAGTAGAGATGTCCCGAACTATTCGCCGGCGAACAGTTCCCGGTGAACATAGCTTGTTCGCGTTCGCCGCGGCGGACGAACATATGCGATGTTCGGTCCGCCCCCTATACATCATCATTAAGCAAACTTTGACCCTGTACCTCACAGTCAGCAGACACATTTCAACCAATCAGCAGCATACCCTCCCTCCCAGACCCTCCCATCTCCTGGACAGCATCCATTTTAGATTCATTCGGAAGCTGCAGTCTTATTGAGAGGAGGGACAGTGTAGCTGCTGCTGATGTAATAGGGAAATCGATAGCTAGGCTAGTGTATTCAGTGTCCACTCCAGTCCTGAAAGACTCATCTGATCTCTGCTGTAAGGACAGCGTCCTGATAGCACCCCAAAAAGCCCTTTTTAGGGCAGTTACATTAGTCTGCTTTTATTTATTTTTTCTTCATATATATATTGCAGTTGCCTGGCCTGCCCATGTGTAAGGAGCTGCAGGCCCACAGACTGTAGTGTGCCCACTGCCAGTGCCCACCACTCATACCGGGTGGCACAGTAGCTTGCTGATAAATAAGGCATTTAATTTTTACACTTTAATCTAATTTCAGTTACCTGCCTGCTGCCAGTGTGTGTCAGGCCCACTTCCGCTGACTGTAGTGTGCCCACTGCCAGTGCCCACCACTCATACCGGGTGGCACAGGACTTTGCCTAAAAAAAGGCATTTCATTTTTACCCTTTAATCTAAGGTTAGTTGCCTGCCAGTGTGTGTCAGGCCCACAGACTGTAGTGTGCCCTCTGCCAGTGCTGCCCATCAATCATACCGTGCGGCACTGGACGTTGCCTAAAATAAGGCACTTTATCTGTACACTTTAATCTAATTTTAGTTGCCTGCCGGCCAGTGTGTGTATGTCAGCCCACAGACTGTAGTGTGCCCTCTGCCAGTGCTGCCCATCAATCATACCGTGCGGCACTGGACGTTGCCTAAAATAAGGCACTTTATCTGTACACTTTAATCTAATTTCAGTTGCCTGCCGGCCAGTGTGTGTGTGTCAGGCCCACAGACTGTAGTGTGCCCTCTGCCAGTGCTGCCCTTCAATCATACCGTGCGGCACTGGACGTTGCCTAAAATAAGGCACTTTATCTGTAAACTTTAATCTAATTTCAGTTGCCTGCCTGCCAGTGTGTGTGTGTCAGGCCCACAGACTGTAGTGTGCCCTCTGCTAGTGCCCAACACTCATGACAGGGGTATGGGTTACCTGTAGTCCGCCCCCCACCTTCACTACTCACCACAGGAACGACCCGCCACCAAACCCTACTCAACTGCCGGCCGACTCACAACCACCCCGTCTTGCCTGACTCCCCGATCCCTTTTAATAAAAAACACAGACACTGGATGGAATGAATCGGCCACAGCAGCCGTTTATTAAACGTACAAAACATGTAAATGTATAAATAACCATGTATAAATATAA